>OX467324.1:5055000-6305000 GCA_950108535.1 Agriphila straminella | reverse complement strand
GCTTACTCATGTACTGCAAGAATCTGTCCGTCAAAAAACCAGCCGTGTAGCATACTTGCCGAGGAGATGCCTATCCTATATTCACTCTTGCCTTGAAGAGACCACGGTTATAACTATCGGGATCACATGAGAATGCAGCGCAATCCATTCTTTAGCAGTCCGCATAAAAAATGTATTGGCAAAGCGCTTGGTACGGTACGGACCCTTGGAGGTTGTTCTGACTAGGTTAATAAATAAATGAGTTTATGATTTAAAAGTACTTACTTAATTTATTGTGTGAAATAAAACATTGCTATTAGTTCGACGCAGGCGCTCCGGCAGTGCAACAGAACCGGTTGCTGGGCGTCATGAGCTTCGGTCCAGAACGGTGTGGACACGAGTTCCAACCCGCTGTCTTCATCAAGGCGTTCTACTTCAGGTACCTACAAGCTTTTTATGACTAGGTATATTTATTGTATTTTCGTGGACATAAGTTTTATAAAGTCATTGCATGTTGGCGTACCTAAGGATGGCTCATGGAAATAATAACGCTCGACTGTCTGTGAAGGAGGTATTAGGTATACTTAAATGATTGTGAGAAGAAAAATCGACAGACAATCATTGAAGTCCCTTAACAATACGATGGGTGACCGATTGCTAATTGAAATAAATAGTAAGTTACTTAATATAACTGAAAAAATATTAGAAAAAATCGACTCAACCGTTAAACTTAATATATAAAAATAGCATTATGAATGCTAAAATCTAAAAATTCAATTGAAATAAATAGCTTAAAATCCCGCATTTGTGCTTATTGTTCATCTTTAGCAGAAGCGTCCCACATTATCCTACATCAAATTTGTCCCACATGAAAACATATGCGCAGGGCTACACAGGCCTAGGTACAGCCACACTGAAATCAGCCCATTACGCACGAATGTCACTTTTGCACACTTCGAGGGTGGATTGATAAGTCCATGACTTATTAATGAAGAAAGACTTTTTTTCGGAATATTTTGTTTTAAATCTCTACATAATCTTATTGTAGCTCTGCGTATCCAGTCCAACGAAGTTCCTACCTCTTTAACCCATTATTTTTCTTTCATCGCCTGAAAACTGGTAATTGAAATGAGGGCCCATTTCAGACACCACATTTTGCTGGCTTGATGCAAATCTTTGCCCGCCAAGACATTTATTCATGTTTGGTAAGAGAAAAAATCTCACTGGGGTTAAATCTAAAGAATAGGAAGGATTCATCTTCATTCGATGAGTTTTGGATATCGTGAGTGCCGCCGAGAGGGTCGACAGGGTCATTAAGAAATGTTAGAAGTCGCTTGAACTTTTTGTTTCCAAAAGTAGGCCTAATAATCTTTTGCCGAATTAGATAAAAATGTAGGTAGTGTAAATATGCCTTAAGGAGTTTCTTTTTAAGACACAAAAATAAATAATGAAAAAGTATGGTACCCATTTTCTTCTTTTCAAAGTCATGGACTTATCAAACCACCCTCGTACGCTATCTATTCTGTGCTTTTACCAAAACGAGTGAAAAACGAAGTGGCGATTCATGCATGCAGTTTTTTTTTTGCCATTGATTTTGGATTTTTAGGTCTATCCCCATTTTGTTTAAAGAAAGTTGGAAACCTTAAACTTAACTAACTTGAAAACGTTAACAGAGACTTCGTAAAGTCAACGATATCGTCGTACAAGACGGCGGCGGACTTGATCGACGCCATGAAGGAGATAGACCCTCAGGTGCGGCCGTACGTCAGGCAGACCACGGTCTCCACCGCCGCGCCCCATGTGTTTAAGTACCGCGACGAAGTCACCGTGCCTGACTACAGGCACGATTGAAGACGATAACTTACAATGGTACAACACGGTTGTAATAAAATAACACGATTAATTATGAATATCGTTTTTTTTACTTTTGTTGTTCCCCTTATCCAAACCTATTTTACGTAATAGGTAGGAGGTAGGTCAGCAACAAAAGTTGCTTTACACTTGGTTTTTACATGAAAGCCGTCTAAATTTGGTCGATGTTAAAAGCGGTTATTGACAATTTTCAATAGTAGATTGTTATACAAGACGCTAAAAGGACCCATTGCATACGAGGTAGTTTTATTCCCGAGCTTTAGCGAGGGAATAAATAGAAACCGAGTTACAATGGGTTTTAGCGTCGTGTGTTACACTATACTTTTCACTACGATTGCGAGAAAATAAAATACAATATTAAATAGTATACCTACCTACTTCCGTAAACGAATCCACTCGTTTTTCTATCCTCCACTTCATAAACTTTTTGTAGGTACAATATTTAAATACATAAATGATTTGTTGACGGCATAAGATTAAAATCATTTCTTTCCTATTACAGTCACATCAATCAGTATGTAATTATAGAAAAATTCTAAAGGTTTTGGCGCCATGGTACCCTTTTTAATTTCTGCTGTAGCAGCTAAGCAACCCAAACACGCATTCTACGATTCACTCTGTGCACAGAGTATAAATAAGTCTATGATTTCACCGAAGAGATGCTTTTAGTTCCATTTTCAAAAATAAGAATGAGAAACACCTATTACGAAAATAACGTACGCATTTACGCAATCACTTGGTCACGATAATCGTTTGCAGTTCGTCGGTTGTGGCTATTAAACACATTTTCAATTTGGCTATCGTAGCCCAAAGACTATTGAATGAATGATGTCGGATACGCTAGAGAAAAACTGTCAAACTTACGCAATCACTTTGCGATACGCAAGTGCTTTGTAATAATAGGAAACAATCATAACGAAGCACGGACGCAGTTGCGTGTATCGCATGAAACTTTTCGTAATAGACCCCCAGTATTAAAGTCGAGCGAGTTTTTAATCGTGATTATGAATAAATACTTTTTCGTTTTAATAGGCTCATTGGTAATAGACAAACATTAAAAAAGAAAAAACTTTAACCCCTAGGGGTAATTATGCTATTTTATCTCGGCTCTTGTACGTTACAATGACGGACTTTTTGAGCAAGAGGAGTGAAAAGTTTATTTGCATAGTTTGTATTATAGGGGAGACCAAGGGGGTTTGGAACAAAGGTGATTTGAAACAGTACCGATTTCTCGGAACTTAAAACCGTTAGCGAGTTAGCAACGTCGCTTTTCAACCACTTCCCTATGTCCGCTGAAGTGTCAGTTCGCGTCTGTGGCGTGGCGTAAGTCGCGCGGTTGTGGAGTTCTGCGTGCCATGTGACAAAAATCGTGAAAAGTAACTTTTAATAATTATTTTATGATGGTACTTTTAACTACTTTAGGAGTTGATTATTTTTGTATTAGACCTGTAGTTACCTACTTAAATGATATAATCAGTACAAAATACTTATAAAAAAGTACGTTTTGTACTTGAAAAGTTTAATTTTAATAAATACCTTTAAATTATATCATAATTTTTATTTTACAGGCCTTAATACTACTCAAAAATCAATGTTTCAACTCTCCTCGACCCCTGTTTCATCTTACCTCGGTATGAGGGGACTTGAAACAAGTTGACTTGTTTCGGTTAAGTCGATTTTTCACCACAATATCTAACGTTTACAATTTCTTTATGTTAGTCATTCGCAAAAGTAAAGAATGACCTATAGATTGGTACTAATATCATACGATTTCTGTCTATAATATTTGGTTTATGAAACAAAATGTGAAAATTGTTTCAACTCCCTTCGGTCTCCTCTACTATAGTATTATATTATCTACTGTGATTATACTTAGGTACTTACAGGTTTTCTTAAATTTTTTAAAGTCTTAAAAATCCAATTCATTCTTGAAAAACAATAACTTAAACATACCTACCTAACATACCTACTATACTCGTAGGTAGGTACCTACTTAGTCAGACTAAAACTTTGCTAGATGTTTATCGTAAACTATGTAGATTTTTGGCAAAATTTTAAAGTTACAATTTAGTGCAATTTTTCTTAAGTCTGTGTAAAATGCATCAAAATTTTCTCCCTCTTCTTGAATTCTCTTGTTAAAGTGAAACGTATTTATGATCTCATTAGTTTTAGGTTTAAAATGCTCTTCAAAAATCTTTATTACATCATCAAGTTTTTCAGTATCAACCGTGCCTTTCAAGGTGTTTTCGTAAAGTTCTTGAGCAGATTGTCCAATACAGTTCAGAAAAATGGCAGCTTTTCTAGACTCTGTTACCTTATTAAGCCCAGCAGCAGACAGGAAAATTTTAAAGCTGTTGAGGAATCGCTTCCATTGTGGATATAAATCATCCAAATTGTCGAGGTTCAGCGGTGCCGGCATGCGGTATTCCACGCCAGACATTGTTTCTTCTTCGCAACTTTCGTGATCGTGAGATTCGTGAGTTTCTTCGGTGAGAACCATTAAATTTTATTATCTGCAGGTTCTTCAGTTCGGCTGCGCCATGTAGTATTAATAATAAAAGATTTACATGGGAGATCACTTGTTTATTTTATTAGTCGTAGCCGCCACAATACAAAGACCAGCTAGAGCGGTAGGGTTGCCAGATGTCAGAGCATAGACTAACTATATTACAACTTAGGTAGGTACCTACTTAGTACCTACCTAGCAGTTGTTGTTTGTCTATTTTATTAACCGACTTCCAAAAAAGGAGGAGGTTCTCTGTTCGTCTGTATATTTTGTTTTGTGTGCGTCCACCGTTTACTCAAAGACGGCTTGACCGATTGAAATGATTCAAACGAACACAAACATTAGGTATAGGTAAGTAGTACTCCCAAGTTGGTCTCATTTTTTGAAATTTTGTAAATCGGTTCAGTACTTTTCAAGTACCGTAAACTGCTGCAAGTTTGCCCCTAAGCTACAATTTTGCCTAATCTAGTAAATCTAACATTACTACATAACCGCCATCTATTTTTTGACTTTTGATAATGGGAGAAATACCTTCATTTTATTGGCAACCCATTTCATTAATATTCGAAGTGGCAACACCGTCACTTTTTTGTCTGTTAGCTGTCAACGGTCACAAACGGAGTGCACGTTTTTTATGTCAGTGCTAAACTTTTGGTTTATCCTTAGAAAAATCGAAAATTTCAGTTCTCTTAGTGTTTACGGGGTGAGCAAATGTGCTCTTTCTCCTTTTTATTATGTTTTTTCTTGTAAATGAGAGCATTTACGACTAAAACGATAGCAGGCAATGTTGTGAAGGCTTCTCGGTCACTTAGTGACTCAAGTTTGCCTAGCCCTAGGGTTGTCACCAGTTACTCAACTACGGTGAAGCGTTTGGAGGGTAATGATTTTTGCCGTCTATGTATGTTTTGTTTAGTTATTAAATAAAAAGATATATTTACACCTATAAAATGTGAAAAAAATCTTACATAAATAAATATTGTTTTTTTTTAATTGACCAAGAGAGCACGAAGCGTTTTTGCTTCAGATTGGGCAAAAATGCATTCGTATGTTCGGCTTTCTGTTTTCCTCTACAGGTCGCGTCGCATTTTGCTTTTTCACTTTTTGCGAAAATTATTTATAACTTTGTTATAAGAATTATGATTCTTTTGTAAGTGCCATATAGGTTATAGGTAATTAATATTATTTGTTACGTCATTCCTAGATTTTTATACTATTCAATTTCATAACTTAAAAAAAATTGATATAAGAATTATGATTCTTTTGTACGCCAATAGTGGCATATAAAGTAATTAATGTTTTGTTATTTTAATTTTGTAATTTTTTAACAATAATATTGGACAATATTTTAATTTGACTTAATTAAAACTAATAGAGGAAAATTAGTTTGTTAACGTCAGAAATGACTCTATTATCACGTTTGATTTGGTCAAAGGGTATTACGTTATGTTGGTACAAAAAAACTTTAATTGTTTTTGTTGAATATAGTAAGTCTTTTGAATTTTGTGTTTTTTTATTTGGAGCAGCCCTTACTATGCTTAAAACTTACTATGAAAATATTAACTGATACTGCTCAAAGTTTGCCTGCTTATGCCCAACTTTGCCTGCTTGCCAGAAAAAAAAACTATGGTTATATATGGTAACCCATGCACATCTCTATGGTAACACATTGTCTATGGTTCTATAATTAAGACCAGTTTTTCAATGCGGCTCGTATTTTTGCTAATAATCTTCTAGGCAATGTTGGGGTATTTTATCACAACTTTGCCTACAACTTTGACGTTTTCTGGAGATCAATCTAACAGTAGTTTTGGTGTTATGAACCTTAAGATATTTGGCATACATCTCCAATTCGCGCGCTAATGTAAAAATGGGCACAGATAATAAATACTTGAAGAGATATTAAAAAAAAACCCAAAATTTCGTGCAAAGTTGCAGCAGTTTACGGTACGTACCTACTTAATCTTGAAAAAAGCACGAAAATAGTATGATTTTGTGTGAATTACCTCGATGATAATGGTCGTAAGTATTACTTCTTTGATTATGAACTGAATAATAAGATAATTATTTTTTTGTTGGAAGAGGGATAGGTAGTGTAGTTTTTTAACCGACTTGAAAAAAAAGTTCTCATTTTGACCCGTAGGTATGTATGCTTATGTTTCTCCGTGATTATCTTACGTTTGGCTGAGCCGATCTTACCTACAAGTGGGTCTGCGTTGTTAAAGAAATATATAGTAATTGTTGGAGAAATAACTGTATCAACCACGTACCTGGTGACTTCGTATATCCTCGTCTCTGGGGCCCCAGGAGTGGTCGCTGGTTGCTGATGGATCACAAATTCTCTCCAGACGTGCACTGGCTATATTTTGAAATAGTTCACAGTTCGATTTTGGGATTTGATTTGGTTTTATGAATTTTAACGAATTGTGGTGCGTGTGTCGCACGCTGCGCGCTCGCATTCCGGGACGGTAGTTTTTTTATACTGACGTTAGAGTATTTGATAGCAGCACTGTCTATAGTAAGGTGCTGCGATTCGTTTTACGAAGACTTGCAGTTATTGTGGCCGATACAGTTTCAATTTAAATTAAGAATTAAAGAAAAGAAAATGATTTGTGCTAGCGTTAATACTATACACTATTTGTTTAAAGTACGGAACATGCCGCCGACCTTAAAATATACTTTTAATAAGATAGAAACTAAGAAAAATTTACTAACCTAGCTTAAAACTGAGAAAGTAAACTAAAGTTGCCTACTCGAAGGGCAACGGACAGACCTTAACAACAGGTCGTTTAGCAAGAGTATTACCAATGCGTACAGTGACGACACGAGTAATACCATCTGCGCCTGGATGCAGCTGATGCACGCGAGCCAGGCGCCATTTCAGTGGCGGTAGTGTATTATCTACTAACACGACTACTGAACCCTCACGGAGGGGTGTGTGAGTGTGATCACGAAACCATTTACTTCTTTGTTGAAGTTGGTGGAGATACTCAACGCTCCAGCGTTTCCAAAAATGTTGGACAGCTTGTTGCAAGACTTGCCAACGAACAAGGCGACTTGTATTGTCGTCAGTGAAGTTAAATTCAGGTAAAGAAGTCAATGGTTCCCCGATTAGAAAGTGTCCGGGTGTGATGGGTAATGGATCCGCAGGATCATTACTCTGAGCAAAAAGTGGTCTCGAGTTGAGTACTGCTTCTATTTGGCAGAGAAGCGTGTTGAATTCATCGTAAGATAGAGTGAGTTGACCTATGACACGGAAAAGATGCGTTTTCATACTTTTCACGGCTGCTTCGAAAATCCCTCCGAAATGAGAAGCATAGGGGGGGTTAAAATGCCAAGTAACGGCTAAATTGGTCAGCTGTTTATTGATAATATTTTGATTATCTTCGTTCCGCAAGAACTCATAAAGATCGGAAAGGTAACGATCGCATCCAACGAAGTTTCGGCCACAGTCGGAGTAAATATCGGTGCAAAGGCCACGTCGTGATATAAATCGGCGCAATGCATTTAGAAAAGAATCGGTTGTTAAGTCTGGAACGAGTTCCAAGTGTGTCGCTTTCGTCGACATGCATACAAAAACACACACGTAGCATTTAAAGACTTTCGCGTTACGAAATTTATTTGATTTTAGGAAAAAATGCCCAGCGAAATCGGTTGCAACGTGTAGAAATGGACGAAATGCACGAACTCTCGCGGCCGGAAGTGGAGCCATCGAGGGCTGTGGAGCGACAGGGCGCGTACGGAAGCAGCGCACGCAGCGGCGAGTGCGCATACGGACTGCGTCACGAGCACTAAGTATCCAGTATTTCTGGGCGAGTAAAAACTGTAATGTTTGCGGACCGACGTGCAAATTAGTCAGATGGTAAAAGTCGATTAAAAGATTAGTAAAATGATGTCGTTTGGGTAAAAGAATTTGATGCTTTGCATCGTAAGGAACGTTAGCACGATTGATTCTGCCGCCGACCCTGAGAAGTCCGGCGTCATCAAGAAACGGTTTAAGCTTTCTTAAACGTTTGGTACACACGTCGTCATTTTTGATACGCGCAATATCTTCCGCAAAGTTTTCTTGTTGAACAAGACTGATAACTCGGTTAAGAGCGAATTTAGTTTCGTGGACTGTAATTTGAGAAGATTCATAAGTTTTCGACTTACGGCATTTATGGAAGAAGCGAAAACACAATGAGATAATGCGTAGCATTTTAGATAAAGATGAAAATCTTTCGAATAATTGCATATCGGGTTGAACATTTGACACAAGTACATGCTTTCGACGTTCCTCGTCGGTCGAGATTATGTCAATGTCTACATTTGAAATAGGCCAATCAGATTCAGGTAGTCTAAGCCAGTAGGGGCCGTCGAACCACTGTCGTTGGTCTAGTTCGGATGGGAGAACACCACGCGACGCAACGTCCGCAGGGTTGTCTGCCGAACGCACATGATGCCACTGTGAGGCAGGTACGCGGTTGGTGGTCTCCGTGATACGATTAGAGACGTATGTACGCCACTCATGGGGAGGTGAGCGTAGCCAAGCTAGGGTGATAGAAGAATCACTCCATGCAAATACCTTATCAATCGATAAGAATGTGCTGTAAGCACCGAGAATTTTTTGTATAAGCTTCGAAAGAAGCATGGCCCCACAGAGTTCCAAGCGAGGAAGACTGAGGCGTTTCAAAGGTGCAACCTTTGTTTTAGCAAGAAGAAGTGAAGTGTGTATAACACCGTCCGAGTTAACAACTCGTAGATATACGCATGCAGCGTAGGCCTTTTCAGAGGCGTCTGAAAAGCCATGAAGTTGAACTTCATTAGTACATGGAAGCACAGGACGATACAATTTAATGTCTTGCAATTGTGGAAGTTCTGTGACAAATCTAAACCAAAGATCACGTATACCATCAGGAGGACATTCATCCCAATCCGTACCAGAAACCCATAAGAGTTGGATCAGATGTTTGACAAACAAGGTTATAGGGCTCAAAAAACCCAAGGGATCGTATATTTTAGAAATTTCTGCAAGCATAATGCGTTTTGTGCAATTTTGGGTAGGTGCCTCTGTCTGATAGGTAAAAGTATCCGATGTGGGATTCCACTTTAATCCCAACACTTTGACTGAAGCGTCATTGTCAAGTGCTGAAAGAATAAGAGCATCATCCTGATTGGAGATGTCTTGATTTAAAGAAGATAAAAACTCAGGACTGTTGCTTGACCATTTGCGGAGTTCGAACGTACCCGCTTTGCAAATGGCAATAAGCTCGCGTTGAAGAGCAAGAGCGTTATTGACACAATCTGAGCCCGAGACGATGTCGTCTACGAAGACTTCGTTTAGAAGCACTTGTGAAGCAAGTGGGAAGGAAGCAGCTTCATCGACAGCTAACTGACGAAGAGTGCGTAAGGCCAGAAATGGCGCAGAAGAATTTCCGAAAGTGACTGTGCACAGACGGTATTCCTGAACAGGATCAAGGGGAGAGAATCGCCATAGGATTCGTTGAAAATCACGATGTTCTTGACAAATATCGATAAAACGATACATCATTTTGATGTCCGCTGTAAAAACGATTTTATGAAGTCGAAATTTTAAAAGAACGTCTGTAATATCTTGATGCAATTTTTGACCAATAAGAAGATTATCGTTGAGTGAACGCCCAGAAGTAGTTTTGCATGAAGCGTCAAACACTACTCTAGTTTTAGAGGTGACTGCTGACTTTTTCACCACGCAGTGATGAGGAATATAATACGAAGGCGTGTCACTGTTCGTAGGGGTAGGAACAGGTTCCATGTGTCCCAAGTCTACATACTCTTGAAGACACTGATTATAGTCCGCTCGTAAAGCTGGATCATGAGAAAATCGTTTTTCTAATTTATATAAACGTGAGAGCGCAATGTCTCGAGACTCACCTAGAGGAGGTGCATCCTTCTTGAAAGGAAGAGAAACTACATATTTGCCAGTTTCGGTGCGTTTATGAGTTTCCACGAAAATGGATTCACAAAGGGCTTCGTCCTTAGTCAAGGGTTTTTCATCGTCAGGCACTGACTCGATGTCCCAAAACCGTTGTATGGTTTTGTCAAGTTGACTTGAACTAAGGTTCATACACACTTGAGATGCAGAAAGACTATGAGAAATTTTACCGTTGAGAAGGTAACCAAATATACTATTTATTGCCACAGGAGTGCCCTGTGGGCCTTTGATATTGTCGTGTAGCAGAATGCTATCACTATAGTCTGATCCCAAAAGAAGTTCAACGGGACGGGCAGAACGCAGTTCTGGGTCCGCTAGAGGAAGATTTCTGAGATGCGAAATAAACTCAAAAGAGTCCGGAATGTTCGGTAAATAACTCGTTATTTTAGGTAAAATAAGAGCTTCAATAAAAAGTCTAGGTTTCGGTTTAAAGTGAGGCGTAACTTCACATAAAACATAACCACGCGGCTGTTCACCCTTATCACCGATGCCCGTGATAGTAGCACTCATCTGAGAATGATAACGTGGTAAACCGAGACGTTGGACACACGACTCACTAATTAGAGTGACTTGAGAGCCTTGGTCTACGAGGGCGCGAACTAAACGCGGAGTAAAGGGCTTAGAATCAGTGGGACGAACGTTAACTAACGCGGTGGTCAATAAAACCGTACAATCATTTTTATTGGTAGGCCCAGAAACACCGAGTGTCGGTGGGGGCGCTGAGGGTTCCGCTACCGAGTGTAACTCAGGGGAAGAGATAGAACATTCTGTTTTTAAAGTAACATTTTGCACGGGCACATCTTCATGCAATGAAGTGTGATGCCGCTGTGAGCAAATACGACAGTTATGACGCGATTTGCAGTCCTTAGTTTCATGACCAAGGAATAAACAATTGCTACAAACTTTGTTTTCAGTTATGAATTTATTACGCTCCGGTAAAGATAATTTTTGAAATTTATCGCATTTATTTAGTGGATGAGAATTATCCTTGCAATAAGCACATTTTATTTTCTTAAAATAATCAGATGCAGTTGCAGCATGAACGTTCATATTACGATTAAAATAAGACTCCTTATTATTACGATGTATATTATACTGCGCGTCTGAGTGCGAGCGAGATAGTGCGTGACGAGCGGCTTGTGCGTGTCGCGACGGAAAAGCAGGTGCCGCCGAGCCGGCCGAGCCGCCAGCAGCGGCGTGCGGGCGCGACGCGGACGGTGCCGTGGGGACGGCCGCGGCGCTGGAGCGCGCGGTCGCTGACATGATTTCTGTTGCCGCCAATTCCTTCTCAAGGAAATCGAGTAATTCGGAAAGATGCGGAATTTCATTAGGCGAATGTAACGATAATTCGAAGCGTTTACGAATATTTGGCGTTATTTTACGTAATAAAATATTTAAAAGAATAAAACTCCAATCAGAGATATTAATACCTAAGGCCCGTAAAGCAGAGTAGTTTTCGGCATAGGTATTCATAATATTACGTAAACCGTGTTCAACATTTTTCTCTGACATTGGCTCGAGATCTAATATTCTATCTAAATGCTTGGTTGCAATAATTCGCTTATTCTCGTAACGAGTTAATAAGATTTGTAAAGCATCTTCGTAATTACTGTCTGTAATCTGAATAGTTTTTAAAAGGTTATACGGTTCACCCTTTAAGGACGACAACAAATAGCGAAAACGTTCGACGTTTGTCAATGTTTTATTTTCATGAACAATAGATTTGAATAAATCGTAATATGCATTCCATTCGGTAACTTTACCGTCAAAGGTTTGTAATGAAATTGTAGGTAAACGAATATGCGAATCAGCTTTTGTCCCGCTGCCAGCACAGCTGTGGGCATGACAGGGTTGTGACATACTAATGTTCGCGACACTCTGTCTACGTTGAGTTTCCTTCATATTATCCAACACAACTTGCACTTGGTAGTATAAAGTATCAAAAGAGTTACGGATTTTTAACTGTTCATCCTTATCGAACTTCGATTCTTTTGCTAATGATTTTTCAATCTTTAATTGAACTGCGAAAAATGTCTTCTTAACGTTATTCAATTCTTTAGTGCGAACTCGAAATTCTGTTTCATTATCAATACAATCGACCATGCGTTGGATATTATTAAGGGCGAGTTCACGCTCGAAAATTAATTGCTCAACTTCCATTGTGGTGAATAAGTTATAACGTAGTTTTAAATTTTATTGTAAATAGTTTATTGTGTTGTATGTTTTTAGTTAGGTAGGTAAAATGTAGTAGTTAAGTTTAAGTAAAATATAGTTTGTAAGTTTAAGTAAATGTTCCGTAGGCTAGTTATTATGTTAGGTTAAAATGTAAAATATGCTTAGGTAGGTAATGTGTACCGTATGTAATTAGGATAGTCGCAGACTAAAATTAAAATTTAACACTTTATAGGTATTGCTAAATATTTAAGGGTGAGTTCAGTACGAAAATACATGAACTGCTAAATAGATATATACCTATGGGTAAGTACGTAATACTGACCGCGAGATGGGAACTGCACGAAAATACAGGTTCCGCTTAATAGGTATGTATGTAACTATGTATGGGTAAGTACGAAAATACGAACCGCTAAATTGGGAACTGTACGAAAATACAGGAACCGCTTAGTACATAAAGTTTTAGTTTTGTACGAAAATACAAAATTGCTAAATAGTTCGCTAAATCTTAGTAGGTACGTAATACTAAGTGGAACAATAAATAACTAGTACGAAAATACTAATTAAATAAAAAATAATGTCATGTGCGTAATACATAAACACTATAAATATTTTGTGTGTAACTAGCCTTATTGAGATTGGAACGGATTCGCGACTGCGTGGCGCCTGCCGAGCGTAATGGCACACCACCGGCTACGAAATAATATCAAACTAAGTTGAAAAATATCACTTGTTAAGTAAATGTATCGTTGTATATCGCAAATATACGTTGTAAAATCACTGTACGCAATGGTATTATCGAAAAATAATAACGCTAATTGCATAAAAGTGTTGCATGAATGTTGTAAAATGGCGGTAGCACGCGCTTATTGAACAAAGTAAACTATCGAAAAATAGTTTTTAGTACGAATAACCAGCACAAATCTAACTTTGAATTTAATTATGATCCAGGATCGAATGGACCAAAAACTTATTATAAGGATAGTTTCGTAGAAGTGAAAAACCAAATTCACTGAGAAGACTTTTATTTTCTTTTCTTACTTGTAATTCTTAATCTTTTATAAAGAAAATTATATAACACACAACGACTAAGCTTAGACAACTGTTCGCTTCGGAGTCTCTCGATCAACTGCCGGATTGCCGAGGAGTTCTGCCGCTCGTACCCAGACCGTTTCGCGCCATTTGGTAAAAATGGCGGGAAACATAGAAAGTAAGCGCCAAGCACGCCCATTGGTCGGACAAAATTTAGTGGAAAAATGACCGTACTATTGACTTTATGATAAAGAAATGTAATAATGCTTACAGCTCGGCCATCCTGCTTGAAGCGAGACCCTTCGCTTATTAATATAAATCGCTTTTATTACAAATATTTTGTCTTACAATTATGAAGTAACATTAACTAACATTAGTTATTAAAACATAATAATTATTAATCGATCCAGTTTAATTATATTTTCATACTGTAATTCTATAGACACAATTATTACAGTTACATAGAAAACTAAAGATCAGATAAGTAAACTAAGAAAGTAAGTGGGTAGAAGTTATTAAAAATAATGAACTAAATATAAATTCGTCATTACAATACTGAACACATTAAAGTGATTTTTAGTTTCACGGAAATCTAATAAAGTTCGTAATTACAATAGTTTATACAGTTTATTAATTGTTATTTCTTGCTTCACTATAATTGATAATTATTATTATGATAAGCACACTATCTACAAAGTTATGGTAAGCACACTATTTACAACGTTATGATAAGCACACTATTTACAAAGTTCATTACTATAATACATAACTAAACTATTTATTCATCCTCATCACTAATTTCTATATCTCTATTAAAGCTCGTCCAAGGTTGTATTTTGTCGATAGCTACTACATTTTCATATCGTCTACCCTGCTTACGAGTAAGAGGGGTATCTTCAATAAGATACCTGTCATTTGGAAGCACTTTTACTATACGATAAGGGCCTTGATATTTATTTACTAATTTTTGAGACTTGCCGTCATGTGGAACTTGTCTTTCCACCCTAACTAAATCCCCCTCTGTATACTTCGTTGCCGGTTTTCTATGTTTATTAAATCTTTCAGCATCTTTAGCCTGTTGTTCCTTAATGTTTTCGCTGGCTTTTTCACGTATGTCTACTAGCTCTTCTGGGTTCGGGATGTTAGATGTATCACATATTACCTCACTCAAAATGCCTTGAGACCTACTGGTAATATTGAACCCAAAAAGTAATTCGGAAGGGCTCTTCTTAGTAGTTTTATGAGTAGTCGTATTAAGACCTAATTGGATATCAGAAATATGTTCGTCCCAATTTTTCTCATCATCTCGATGCGAGGAGGTCGATAACGCATCAAGAATAGTCCTGTTAAACCTTTCTACCTGCCCATTAGCTCTAGGTGTTGCGACAGCATTTTCTATATGTTTAATGCCGAAAGTCGAAGTAAAATCTTTGAACGTTTTACTGGTAAAAGATGACCCCTTGTCTGTGATCAAGCGTGAAGGCACGCCAAAGAAACTAATAAACAATTTTATTGCTCGTATTGTAGTAGCGGATTTCGTGTCTCTAACTGGGATTATATTTACAAATTTAGTAAACCCGTCTACTAAAACTAATAAATAGCAGTTGCCTTTCTTACTTTTTATGAAAGGCCCAAGGTGGTCTGCATGAAGGGTATGGAACGGCTTTGTATTTTTTTCTATTGGGTGAAGTTCACCTTCCCTTTTTCCACCTGGTGTTTTGTGGTGAGCACACTCTAAACAAGAAGACACGTATTTTTTTGTAAAACGACGCATTTTAGCAAACCAATAGTGTTTCTTGATTCTTTCGAGTGTTTTGTCAAAACCACAATGTCCTACATCGTCGTGATTTTTTTTCACGATTTGCCAACGGACTCCTTTAGGCACTAACCATTTAAGCTCCCCATCAACTATACGATACACGCGATCGTTTTTAATTTTATAGTTTGCACAGTAGTCAGTTACTTTTTCGGAGTCTGGATCACTCAAAACTTCTTTGATCCTTTTGACTTCTTCGTCTGTGCATTGAACGGTGCTTATCCAGTCTTGCCCGAGGTTTTCTACGGAAAGTGAGTCAAGCGTGTTGCTTTCCGTTTCCACCAATTCAATTAGATTGCGGCTCAATGCATCGACGTGAGTCATCCTGGATCCTGGTCTATATTCTATTGAGCAATCATATTCCTGAAGCTGCACCCACCATCGAGCAATTCGTGGTATAATGTCTCGTTTAGTCATAGTATATCTCAATGCATTGCAATCGGTGAGGATCTTAAATGGGACTCCAAGTAAATAAACACGGAATCGACTAAGGGATGCAACGACGGCTAGGGTCTCAAGTTCGTAAGAATGTAACTTGCGTTCATCAGGCGTGGTTTTACGACTGAAATACGACACCGGTTGAAAAACCCCTTCGGTATTGGATTGCATCAGAATCCCTGCAAGACCTTCTTTGCTAGCATCGGTATGCAGTTGAGTGTCTGCGTTAGGGTTGTACAACATCAACAGAGGTCGTCTAGTTAGGAAAGCTTTGATTTTATCAAAAGCTTCTTGCCGAGCTTCTCCCCATAGCCATGGAATATTTTTTTTAAAAGGTCAGTGAGTGGTGCTGTGATTACAGCGTACCCCTTTATAAATCTTCTAAAGAATCCGGACAAGCCCAAAAACTGCCTTAGTTCGTGCTGATTACATGGTTCAGCAAACTTAGAGACAGCTTCGGTCTTTCTGGCCCCCGGACGAATTCCGTCGGCATTGATTTCAAAGCCAAGAAAGTCCAAAGTGTTTTGGAAGAAGTTACATTTGCTCAGTTTAAGCGTTAGCCCCCCTTCACTGAGCAAGTTAAGGACTTCTTCTAACCTTTGTAGACCTTCAGAGAAGCTCTTTGATGGGATTAAGATATCATCCATGTACACAAGTGCGTATTTAATTTTCGCTTCTTGTAAAATTTTGTTAATGGTCCTCTGAAATACAGAAGGAGCATTGACTAGCCCGAAAGGCATGCGGTTATATTCAAATTGGCCATCGGGAGTTACGAATGCCGTTTTTGATCGGGATTCCTCTGATATAGGTATCTGATAATACCCAGAGGCCAAATCAAGGGAAGTAAATAAAGTGTTGCCCGACAACTGATCAAGCTGGTCTTCAATACGGGGTAAAGGATAGTGGTCCTTTTTCGTCTTACGATTTAACGCCCTATAATCGACGCAAAGGCGTTTTTCGCCAGTTTTCTTTTGCACCAAGACTATAGGGCTCGCGTAAGGCGAGGAAGACTCTCTAACTATCTCATTATCCAGCATTTCTTGGACCATGTTTCTAACTAACACTCGCTCGGATAATGATAATCGATATGGCCTGTATACAACTGGTTGCGTATCTTCCAGTTCTATTACCATTTCTGTAACATTTGTAAGCCCCAGATCACTGAGGCCACAAGAAAAACAATCACCGTGCCGTAAAAGTAATCTTTGTAATTCCAATTTTTCATCATTCGTAAGAGAATTTCCACAGTTAATATTACTGTCTAGTTCGGCCTCACTAAACTGAATGCTAAATGATTCAAGAAAGCGGCAGTCATCAGAAGTTTTTTTAAATAACGCACGAGTCAAAAGAGAACCTCCAAAGAAAGTAATATTACGAGAAGCAGCGTTATACACCAAAAGAATGCTTTCACCGTTTTTAACTTGATACTGGCCAGGCTGTAAGTAGTATTCATTACCTTCGGATCCTCTTAGTGACCCATTAACTAACAGGTATCCATTGAGGTTGTCATTTGGGACTTTAACAGGGATGCACCTAATGGAGTTCCCTGGTATGTGTATTTCTTTCGTTATGGTTAGCTGAACTTTATCATTTGAAACTCTTTCAAAGATTAGTTCGGTCGGCGTTTTGGTTATTACAATATCAGGTTTTTCCGTAAACGAATGCCCTAATAAGATTGGCTGTTGCACAACATAATCTTCGACAACGTACAAGTCAATAGTTTCTTTAATACTTTGAACTTCAACCGTACCTGTAGCTATGCCTACTGGTGCAACTAAATTAGCTCCTATACCCCTCAGTACAGGCAAACCTTTAGGAATTGTAACATTGAGCCCTAGTTCTTTTGCTTTACTTTCCTGTATAAGTGAGCATTGACTACCTAAATCAACATGACATTTAACTACAACATCATTCACCTTTACGTTAATTATATACTTATTATTAGTGTTATCGATGTCTAGCTTAGCCACTTGTTTAACGTTATCGTTAGTACCTTGGCCTAATTGTTTATTCTGATTCTGACTATGTTTAAATCTAAAACAATGCTCTTGCAAGTGTCCCATCTTATCACAATATGTACATTTTACCGGTGGCTTATTACATTTCAAACTACGATGACCAATTTCGCTACAGTTATAGCATTTAACAGTAATTGGTGAATTATTTTTCGACAGGCTTGCCCTAGCTGTTAAAATTCTACGATCGTTACGAGGCCGGAAGGGCAGATCCGTTGGATTTCTATCCCTGACTTGAGCTACCTTTACAGTCTTAAAGTATTTTAATACCTGTTCTGGTTCATTGAATTGTGCGGCTTGGGCACCTACCCTCACGGCCCTATCTTCTACACCATATAGTATACAATCAACGGCTTGTTTCCCGTATATCCTACATCGGTTCAAAAGGTTTACCTTACTATAGTAATAGTGCTCCAAAGACTCGCCATATTTCACCTTTTTAGCTAACATCTCTGTCAGGAGCTCAGCATAATCCTCTCTGCACGGGAAAGACTCGATAAGTTTTTTTTTCCATTCTACCCAAGTAAACAAAAGGGATGGTAATCCCTGATACCATAATTTAGCAACACCGGTTAATTTTGGTAATGCATAATGAATAGTTTCTTTATCATCCCATCCGTATATTTCGGCACATTCTTCGACTTTAGTTAGTTAGTGGTTTAGACCAAGTTAAAATAGTTTGCTCTTTTGACATAGGGTCAAATTCGGGAATGACATTCTTGTTAAATGAAAGCTTAGGTTTATCTGAGCTCCTGACTTTGTCAAGTAATGATAAGAACCTATCAAACATAGCAGTTTCGTTCTCTCTATTATTAGCCCTAGACGTCCGTCGCCGTTTCGACGGACGGTCGTACCGGTCATCAGAATCTTCTGATGACGAACTAAGTCGCCTTCTCACCTTCGTACGTCTTTGAATACCTTCAGTAATGTCGCGGGACTCCGTCACGTAATGGCGACGACCTTGATCATGTGCACCAAGTATCGGACTTAGACAGTTATCAGTAACTTCAACGCCTGGACCTCGCCCTATACCAGGTACTCCTAGGCCCAGACCTTGCTCCTTACCGGGTACTCCTAGGGCTGGACCTCGACCTCTACCAGGTGCTCCTAGGCCCGGACCTCGACCCCCATGGGGTGCTCCTAGGTCCAGACCTCGACCCTTACCAGGTACTCCTAGGTTCAGCCCTCGACCCACATTGGGTACGCCTAGGTCTAGACCTCGACCCCCATGGGGTGCTCCTAGGTCCAGACCTCGACCCTTAGTTCGTTCGCCTCGGCCGGTTCCTCCAGTGTAATTGTCCATGTCTGACACTGACATTAAAATTAAGAGGGTATTAAAAAGTATATTATATCTAGTATGAAATTTCACACCCTAGACTAGAGAGTAACCCTGGCATGGTGTGTAATCAAGTATACAACTACATGCAAGCCCAGGGAGTAGCCCTGGCAGTTTGCATGCAGAAGTATTGGAATGAAAAATAACTTATCACTGAATTAAAATTTTACGCATCCCCAGAGAGTAGCCCTGGAACGATGTGTAATTAACCAACAACTACATGCAATCCCAAGGAGTAGCCTTGGCAGATTACATGCAGAAGTATTGAAATTAAAAATCAGCTTAAAATCACTAAATTAAAATTTAACACATCCCCGGAGAGTAGCCCCAGCATGATGTGTAATTTACCAACAACTACATGCAATCCCAAGGAGTAGCCTTGGCAGATTACATGCAGAGGTATTGAAATTAAAAATAGCTAAAAAAAAATACTTAATTAAAATTTTACACATCACCGGAGAGTAGCTCCAGCGTGATATGTAATAAACCAACAGCTATATGCAATCCCAAGGAGTAGCCTTGGCAAATTACATGTAGAGGTATTGAGATTAAAAAAAAAAAAAAAAAAAAGCTTAAAACCACTAAATTAAAATTTTACACATCCCCGGAGAGTAGCCCCGGCATGATGTGTAATTAACCAACAACTATATGCAATCCCAAGGAGTAGCCTTGGCAGATTACATGCGGAGGTATTGAAATTAAAACCAGCTTAAAATCACTAAATTAAAATTTTACACATCCCCGGAGAGTAGCCCCGGCATGATGTGTAATTAACCAACAACTACATATAATCCCAAGGAGTAGCCTTGGCAGATTACATGCAGAGGTATTGAAATTAGAAATAGCTTAAAATCACTGAATTAAAATTTTACACATCCCCGGAGAGTAGCCCCGGCATGACGTGTAATTAACCAACAACTACATGCAATCCCAAGGAGTAGCCTTGGCAGATTACATGCGGAGGTATTGAAATTAAAACCAGCTTAAAATCACTAAATTAAAATTTTACACATCCCCGGAGAGTAGCCCCGGCATGATGTGTAATTAACCAACAACTACATATAATCCCAAGGAGTAGCCTTGGCAGATTACATGCAGAGGTATTGAAATTAGAAATAGCTTAAAATCACTGAATTAAAATTTTACAAATCCCCGGAGAGTAGCTCCGGCATGATGTGTAATTAACTAACAACTACATGCAATCCCAAGGAGTAGCCTTGGCAGATTACATGCAGAGGTATTGAAATTAAAACCAGCTTAAAATCACTAAATTAAAATTTTACACATCCCCGGAGAGTAGCCCCGGCATGATGTGTAATTAACCAACAACTACATATAATCCCAAGGAGTAGCCTTGGCAGATTACCTGCAGAAGTATTGAAATAATGCAAAAAAAAAACAGTAAAACTCACTTCATTAAAATATTACACATCCCCGGAGAGTAGCCCCGGCATAATGTGTAATTAACCAACAACTACATGCAATCCCAGGGAGTAGCCCTGGCAGATTACATGCAGAAGTATTGAAATAATACAAAAAATAGTAAAACTCACTTCATTAAAATATTACACATCCCCGGAGAGTAGCCCCGGCATAATGTGTAATTAACCAACAACTACATGCAATCCCAGGGAGTAGCCCTGGCAGATTACATGCAGAAGTATTGAAATAATACAAAGAAAAACAGTTAAAATCACTTCATTAAAATATTACACATCCCCGGAGAGTAGCCCCGGCATAATGTGTAATTAACCAACAACTACATGCAATCCCAGGGAGTAGCCCTGGCAGATTACATGCAGAAGTATTGAAATAATACAAAGAAAAACAGTTAAAATCACTTCATTAAAATTTTACACATCCCCGGAGAGTAGCCCCGGCAAAATGTGTAATTAACCAACAACTACATGCAATCCCAGGGAGTAGCCCTGGCAGATTACATGCAGAAGTATTGAAATAATACAAAGAAAGACAGTTAAAATCACTTCATAAAAAAATTTAAACCTTCACTTCCAATTAATAAAAATGAAGAAAGAAAAAAAACGTTTCATAAAAATAAGCCTATGTCCTATAAAATTACAAAGCGGAAAGAAAGAAAAAAAAATTTACTTATATGGAAATTACATTGATTTCTATTATTCGAATATGTTTTTTTTGTACTTTTCATTGGATTGATTCAACTGTTTCTTTTCTTATTCAAAGTGGTTTACAGATTAGTGTAAAAGATTCAACTTACGTTTATAGCAGGCGTGGCGAGAATATTAGAATATTCTCGATCGATCTCACTTCTGAAACTATAAGGATAGTTTCGTAGAAGTGAAAAACCAAATTCACTGAGAAGACTTTTATTTTCTTTTCTTACTTGTAATTCTTAATCTTTTATAAAGAAAATTATATAACACACAACGACTAAGCTTAGACAACTGTTCGCTTCGGAGTCTCTCGATCAACTGCCGGATTGCCGAGGAGTTCTGCCGCTCGTACCCAGACCGTTTCGCGCCATTTGGTAAAAATGGCGGGAAACATAGAAAGTAAGCGCCAAGCACGCCCATTGGTCGGACAAAATTTAGTGGAAAAATGACCGTACTATTGACTTTATGATAAAGAAATGTAATAATGCTTACATTATGTTGGAGAAATAACTGTATCAACCACGTACCTGGTGACTTCGTATATCCTCGTCTCTGGGGCCCCAGGAGTGGTCGCTGGTTGCTGATGGATCACAAATTCTTTCCAGACGTGCACTGGCTATATTTTGAAATAGTTCACAGTTCGATTTTGGGATTTGATTTGGTTTTATGAATTTTAACGAATTGTGGTGCGTGTGTCGCACGCTGCGCGCTCGCGTTCCGGGACGGTAGTTTTTTTATACTGACGTTAGAGTATTTGATAGCAGCACTGTCTATAGTAAGGTGCTGCGATTCGTTTTACGAAGACTTGCAGTTATTGTGGCCGATACAGTTTCAATTTAAATTAAGAATTAAAGAAAAGAAAATAATTTGTGCTAGCGTTAATACTATACACTATTTGTTTAAAGTACGGAACAGTAATACTAAATAATATACTAGAAAAAATACGACTCGCACCAGATCAATACTCAGACGGGAATCGAACCCGCGACCTTTGGATATCCGGTCCAATGCTCTGACCGCTGAGCTACCGAGAGAAAATAGCATTGTGAATGCAAAAATCTCAAATTCAAAAATATATAGTACTTACGCAAAAATACTATATTTTCAACATCGAACGCTAAGAAACAAATCTTTATTTTTTTAAATTTGTGATCTTGCATTTTGACTGATTCGATAGCGTGTAGTGTGTATATTGTATCTGAATTCTGAAAGTATCTGTCTTATTGCATCAATGTCAAATTCAAAAGCTTTAAACGACAGTTTTTTCATTGGTTGGTCTGCTCTATTTTTGTTTTGAGATTTTGTTGGTAATCGTCTGCAAAATATAACATTATTCTTTCTTTGAGAAATATAACTCAAGTCTTAGATAAATTAGTTGTGGAAAGTGGTAGTATAACGAAAGTGCGTCAAGTTCAATTCAAGTGCGATTAAAAAGCGAAAGATACAAAAAAGACTCCAAAAATATCCAAAACTTGTTGAAAATGCAAAAACTGAAAAAATATAGTTTTTATAAAAATAAATAAGTAAAAAATATATTTGCCTATTAAATACTATACCTATTTTTTGAAGTGTACTATATTTTTTATAGCTTAATTTGAAAAATACTATATTTTGCCAAAGACATGTTGGCAACCCTACCTACAAGGTACCTACACTAAAAATAAAAAAAATAAAAAATTGTTTAAAAAAAACAAAAAACTAAAAATCGATTTTAATAAAAAAAAGGAATCTGTACTCCAGCCCCACCCGACTTTAATAGACGTAAATTTTTATTATTACGAATATTATTTCTTGCTTTTTAAGAGGTAGGTTTTTTGAAGTCGGTTTTTTGTTTTTTTAAACAATTTTTTTATTGATAGGTAGGTAATTCTTTTTTGTAAGATTTCCTTATTTTTATTTGTAACCTTCAATCCCGAAATAATCTCGGAATCCTCGGATTGATTAAGAATTCCCGAAATCCCGGGATCAGAATTAAGGGTCGGATGACTGAAATAAAATTGCAAACCACTTTGTAAACTAAGTATTTAATTTTGCACAACATCAATTAATGTTATCTAAACAATCTTATACAAATAAAAGTTGTCAAAGTTTACCATAAGGTCGAAATTTCTGCGAAACACACTGACGAACGACTGAACACTGACCTTGGTCAGTCGGACCAATATAACGGAGCTCTCGAAATAAAAATTATCATACTATTTTCAACCTTATCGCATTTGATTAACACTTCCTTACTTTGATTTCAAGTGTTTTGCCTAAATTGCTTATAACACGTAACTGTTTGAAGAGTGTGAAGTTGTGTGCACATATTAATTCATTCATTCAGCTCACGTTACCGCAACATAGCGCTGGTATTCTTAGTTAGCGACTAAGAATGAAAATAAAGTTTCCAAGAAAAAACTTTTTAGTCACCCGTATAAACCACAACAAGTTGACCAAAAAGTACTTAGATCATAAAAATCTCTAATTTTATGCTCGACGCGTAAAGAAACGGTGAAAAAACTAACCTCAAAACTTTTCCACTTTTAAATTTGGAACGCGATTACTTTTTATATAAATGTGAAATCGGAAGAAGGAAACGCACTTCGCCGCCAGGAAAAAAATATTTTGTTTCAAATATGGATAAATACAGGCAAAACAAAACAGGAAATCCTCGAAAACAATTTTTAACAGCTATATTGGGTAAGTGAGAACCTATTTATTTTATATTAAAAATAGAAAAGTCCTGCTGATTATTTGTTTTTAGATTTATAATAAATTATTATATTAGGTACCTACATACTTACTTAGGTAGGAACTAAGAGTATAGACATATATACATAGATAGAGAGTAAGACATAAAATTATTAATTTAAATAATGGAATAATAATTAAATATGTCTCTAATATAATTTTAGAACATGGATCCAACCGCGATATTTTACAACTTTAAGTCGAACTTTCAACTTTTTTCCAGGCTCTAAGTGGAAATATATTTTTTTACCATCGCCACTCAAAAAAGTGCGTTTAATTCAACGATAAGAGCGAATAAAACGCTGTTTTATTCACCGAGGGAATAAAAATATTTTGAATATGGAACAAGCGCGCATCGTATGAATTAAGTATGTAGAAAAAAAACAAAACGTGCTGAAAGTATGGAGCTATTCCATAGATAAAACATAGTCATACAAATAAATTAAAAAAATATATCCCGCCAATTTTATTTCGGTTCTTTTTAGTGTCTTATCTTTGGGTTCTTTTCTAAAAAAATATCTTGCCAAATTAATTAGGTCCTTTTTAGTGTCTCATCTTTGGGTTCTTTTCTATATATTAGAGGGAGATTAGATGTTCAGTCTTGCATCAGCCCATTCCATCAGTCTGGTACGATCTTCAGTCTGTAAAAATTCAAAGTCTATTTAAACTGATGAAATGGACTGATGCCAAACTGATCATGTAATTTCCCTCTTAGCGTGGTTGTTTTATGTCATTGGAAAACTTCTAGTTTCACTATTTTCTAATGTTTAAATATTACTGATTACCTACCTAAATAAGTAATCAAAATGTGATAACTATTATATAGGTATTAAGTACCTACTGCTATTTGTTTTCTCGCAGTCAACAGTCAATGGTAAAAAGTAGAGAACTCAGACACCTCGTGAAAAAAAAATTTCATCTCGGTCCTTTGTATCCCTCGAACTAAATTCCCTCTTTTTTCACTTGTTGTATAATCTACTATTATTATTTCACTTAGAGCAGGGATGCACAGACTGCGGCCCGCGGGCCACATGTGGCCCGTCGGCAATATGCTAGTGGCCCGCCAGCAAAAATATTCCCTCGTTCATATGAAAAAAAAATCTTTTTTTTGGCTTTTTTATGTTTTTATGTTGTGCTGGTGGCCCGCCATTAGTTTATCATTTGCCCAAGTGGCCCATGGTCTCCATAAGTCTGTGCATCCCTGACTTAGAGGAACTGGCGAAAATATTGAAAGTTGCTCTAAGTGGAATAAGTCTTCATAGTCGCGTAGCTAGAGAAAAATTACCTTCGATAATACTAAAAGTTTTCGTTTTTGCTGAGTGTATAGATTATGTGCATTGTGAGCTATTTTTGAAAAGTTAGAAGTTTTATGCCGGTGCTTTAGGTATAGTTTAGGTATTTCGTAATATTTCGTTTAACTTCATATATATATAATTAAAGTTTAAAATGTTGATTGTTTCATAATAAGAACTAAGTATGTTATCATCACGTTGTAAAAAAATTAGAAAGTTAATATATGTGTAACTGCGTAAATCACAAAATTACTCTTTTGTGTCCGAATAAAATTTTAAAGTTTCTGAAATCTTATTTTAAGACTTTCAGTGGTTAGATATAGCTGTTGAACAAAGTTTAGAAAGTTAAGTGGTGTGCTTCTTTGAAATTTTCATTTTTCCTTTATAACATACGGAATAATGAATAAAAATTGATAAGATCGCTCTAACATGACCTTTTCATTGCACTTATATACTCCACAAAAAATTAGAAACATACATAATGTGGATTTTGTTTAATTACGGATAAATTATTGCGCTTAAATATGAATTATGCGGGACGCGCGAGCGGGTCCATGCAGGGCCCGCCGACTGCCACGCGCCGCGCGGGCAGGCGCGGGGCCACAAACTATAAGCTACTCTCGCCGCACGGCAATAAAGTACAATTTCAAATTGCACAGCGCTGCGTGCCTGATATAAATAAGCACCTACGAAGCGCCTCTCTTTCTGTCGCGTAGCTCGCTAGTCGTTCTTACCGATGCCGATATCATAGAAAACATCCGTTATGTATGTCGATGAAATACAATGAAATAACACAGAATACTTATAAAATAAAATAAATCTACCTACCTACTAAATGAGCTGAGCATAATTGTATTTCTAAGTTAGTTGGGCGAATCAACTTTTGAGGCACTCCTTTCAGAGCATTTTGAAACAGAAAAACAAAATTAAATTTAATCGAATTTACAAAAAAATATATTTTTCACTCCTCTTGCTCAAAAAGTCCGTCATTGTAACGTACAAGAGCCGAGATAAAATAGCATAATAACCCCTAGGGGATAAAGTTTTTACTTTTTTAATGTTTGTCTATTACCAATGAGCCTACTAAAACGAAAAAGTCTTTATTCATAATCACGAATAAAAACTCGCTCGACTTAATACTGTTTCTCATTCTTATTTTTGAAAATGGAACTAAAAGCATCTCTTCCGTTAAATCATAGACTTATTTATACTCTGTGCACAGAGTAATGCGTCTTTGTGTTGCTTAGCTGCTACAGCAGAAATTAAAAAGGTACCATGGCGCGAAATCTTTAGAATTTTTCTATAATTATAAACTGATTGAATTGTGTGACTGTAATAGGAAAGAAATAATTTTAATCTTTTGCCGTCAAGCACAAATCATTTATTTAAATATTATACAAAAAGTTAATGAAGTGGAGGATAGAAAAACGAGTGGATTCGTTTACGGAAGTAGGTATAAACTATTTAATATTGTATTTTAGTTTCTCGCAATCGTAGTGAAAAGTATAGTGTAACACACGACGCTAAAACCCATTGTAACTCGGTTTCTATTTATTCCCTCGCTAAAGCTCGGGAATAAAACTACCTCGTATGCAATGGGTCATTTTAGCGTCTTGTATAACAATCTACTATTATTTTTTTAATTTAATTTATTTATATTCAGGCATCGATGGCCCATAGATAGACCTTAAAAACGAAACATATATAATTTATAAAACAATGTTGTTAGTAAATAACTTAAAACATAATTATGTTAGTAAAAAAATCAAGTACCTAGACACTTTGTGTGTCGAATCGGTGGCACAAGGGAACGTCCCTCTGAAGCGCCTGTACACCACGCCCTGCGGCCAGAAGTCCTCCTTCATGAAGAGGTCCAGCCTTGCTGTCGGGATGCGCACCACAAACGCCTTAAAATTGGTATTATGGCGCGACTCCGGTGGCTGAACTCTCAAACAAAAGTTGGATTTCTTCTTTATGTACTCGATCACGTCCTGCACTGTGGTGGTATGGTGCAGGCGGGACAGGTACACGGCCGTGGTCGATATGGCAGCTCGCAGCAGGAACTTGGGCCCTGTCGGTGCGGTGCCATGGTGGTTCTTGCTCTCTCGCTAACGACGTCGCTTTTTGTTCCGAACCTCGAGGAAACCGTCTTCATCTTGGCCCGGTACGACGGCATTCAGCAAAGGTATAGATTCGATTATAGTTTGTATCATTTATCTAAAATTTAGGTAATACTAAATAATATACTAGAAAAAATACGACTCGCACCAGATCAATACTCAGACGGGAATCGAACCCGCGACCTTTGGATATCCGGTCCAATGCTCTGACCGCTGAGCTACCGAGTCACTAGTGACATCGTCGAATTTCTTCTAGTATATCCTACTCTTACGCTGCAAGCCAGCGTTATTTCACCAATGTGAGGAATTACCTCGACATTCAATTGAAATATCTTTCCAGATATTTGGCAATCGATTAAGATGAAACAGCTATATAATTTTTAAATTTGAGATTTTTGCATTCACAATGCTATTTTTATACAATACTAAATAATATACTAGAAAAAATACGACTCGCACCAGATCAATACTCAGACGGGAATCGAACCCGCGACCTTTGGATATCCGGTCCAATGCTCTGACCGCTGAGCTACCGAGTCACTAGTGACATCGTCGAATTTCTTCTAGTATATCCTACTCTTACGCTGCAAGCCAGCGTTATTTCACCAATGTGAGGAATTACCTCGACATTCAATTGAAATATCTTTCCAGATATTTGGCAATCGATTAAGATGAAACAGCTATATAATTTTTAAATTTGAGATTTTTGCATTCACAATGCTATTTTTATACAATACTAAATAATATACTAGAAAAAATACGACTCGCACCAGATCAATACTCAGACGGGAATCGAACCCGCGACCTTTGGATATCCGGTCCAATGCTCTGACCGCTGAGCTACCGAGTCACTAGTGACATCGTCGAATTTCTTCTAGTATTCACTAGTGACATAGTAGAATTTCTCAGCGGTCAGAGCATTGGACCGGATATCCAAAGGTCGCGGGTTCGATTCCCGTCTGAGTATTGATCTGGTGCGAGTCGTATTTTTTCTAGTATATTATTTAGTATTGTATAAAAATAGCATTGTGAATGCAAAAATCTCAAATTTAAAAATTATATAGCTGTTTCATCTTAATCGATTGCCAAATATCTGGAAAGATATTTCAATTGAATGTCGAGGTAATTCCTCACATTGGTGAAATAACGCTGGCTTGCAGCGTAAGAGTAGGATATACTAGAAGAAATTCGACGATGTCACTAGTGACTCGGTAGCTCAGCGGTCAGAGCATTGGACCGGATATCCAAAGGTCGCGGGTTCGATTCCCGTCTGAGTATTGATCTGGTGCGAGTCGTATTTTTTCTAGTATATTATTTAGTATTGTATAAAAATAGCATTGTGAATGCAAAAATCTCAAATTTAAAAATTATATAGCTGTTTCATCTTAATCGATTGCCAAATATCTGGAAAGATATTTCAATTGAATGTCGAGGTAATTCCTCACATTGGTGAAATAACGCTGGCTTGCAGCGTAAGAGTAGGATATACTAGAAGAAATTCGACGATGTCACTAGTGACTCGGTAGCTCAGCGGTCAGAGCATTGGACCGGATATCCAAAGGTCGCGGGTTCGATTCCCGTCTGAGTATTGATCTGGTGCGAGTCGTATTTTTTCTAGTATATTATTTAGTATTGTATAAAAATAGCATTGTGAATGCAAAAATCTCAAATTTAAAAATTAAAATTTAGGTTTTAAAGGTGGCCACGATGTTTGACGTTTAGTTTTTGAGATTTTTGAGAATAACAAAGGATCGTCGTAAAAATTTCCCCTCTGTTACTGTTGAGTTTTTTTTTGTGAATTAAAATGATACTTCAAAGAAAATCTGTACATTAAGTATTTAAGTAATACAACAAGAAAGTATCCTATTAAAATAATGTATCTATGTAGTAAGTAATAGTTTCTTAACATTGACATTATTTTAACTCCACTGCGTTACTTTGACATAAAGTAACGCAGTGGAGTTGATTAGTAACTGATTGTTAGTTTTCGCACTAACAATCAGCGGGTAATAATCGGTACCGCCTATAGGCCACAATGGCAGGACCCGGGTGTATTTTTGGACGATATTGCGGATTCCATTGCCTCTTTCAGAAACTACGATGTGTTGATCCTGCTGAGTGATTTCAACATAAATCTGCTTGATGTTAGTACTGGTAAATACAAACAATTTATGCAATTTCTTAGCTGTGTCAACTTAAAACAAATAGTTAAGGAACCCACACATTTTACCGATCACAGTTACAGCTTAATTGATGTAATATGCACGGATACTCGGGCTCTAAATGTCACTGTTAAACACATCTCTGAACGTGGTCATGGATTGGTATTAGCTGAATTTATGGTCAAGAAAGACAAAATATGCCCACGATGGGTGACATATAGGCTACTAAAAAATATAATGGTGGACCAATTAAATCGGGATCTTGATGCGATCAATTGGGATGATTTTCATAAACTTGATAACATCAATGAGCTTGCAGAATCCTTTACGGCTTGTCTCATTACATTATTTGATTTGCATGCTCCAACCAAGGTGCAAAAATTCAAACATCCACCGCACCTCTGGATCACTGATTCTATCAAATGTATGATGCAAACTATGGATGATTATAACATAAGATCTTTGGACGAACACCTAACTTTTGAAAACCATGTCGCTGAGTGCTCACGCAATTGTTTTTATAGACTTAAGTTACTGTTCAAAATAAGACCTTATTTGGGTGAGGAACTGAGGGTCACACTGTGCGAGGCACTGATTTTGTCAAAACTAAATTACTGTGACATTGTTTATGGGCCGTGTTTGATGTCCAAGACGAGTAAGCTTATCCAGCGGGTGCAGAACGCTTGTGCGCGTTTCTCTTTTCATGTACCACCCCGATCGCATGTGACTCCCTTTCTGGACTCTGCAAACATGATGAAAGTGGAAGCGCGCAGGAGACTTCATCTCGCCACTCTCTTGTTTGGTATATTAGATACGGGAAGGCCGTGCTATCTTTATGAAAAATTGGTATAGTTTGGTGACTTGAGCAGGTTCCCAAAGAGAAAAAATACTAACATTTTCGCAATTCCAAAGCACGGGACAATGGCGTTCCGCGGTTCTTTTAAATTCGCCGCCTCGAAGTGCTGGAACGATATTCCACCGCCGTTACGTGACCTGAAAGCGGTTAAAACATTCAGGAACCACCTTAAGAAATATCTCACCACGTTGCAAAAACAAGACTCACTTCGGGGTTTTTCACGATAGGAGCCGGGTTGCGTTCCAGCCTTGGGGGTTGTGTGTGTCGCCTTGAGGCGGACACCTGTTTTAATTTATTGTATTTGTCACCCATATATTATTTTGTCACCATACAAATTGCTTGAATGTTGTTTTGTTATTGTTGTTTGTTTGTTTTGTGGTTCCGAGGTTGTATTATATCACACTATTCTGTAGTTGCACTTTGTATGTAATGTAGGTTGCGATTTCTTTTTCTTTTTTTAATTGTTTGAAATGATATATTTTTGCCATATTTTTTGTTTCAAAGTTGACAGGAATAAAACTGATTTTGACGATGTGAACAGGGCACTCTCGCAGGTTCTTGCTTGGTTTAATGTTAATAATCTCCAGCTTAATGCTAAGAAAACAAAATGTGTTAAATTCGCTTTACCTAATGTACAGGCGAATCCCACTGAAATTGTTATCAATAATGAGAAATTAGATTTGCTCGATTCAACAGTTTTCTTGGGTGTTACTCTTGACAGTAAACTTCAATGGAATATGCATATCGCAGCTCTGGCTGGCAAGCTTAGCTCTGCTGCCTATGCCATTAGAAAAGTTAGACAGTTAACAGATGAAGAAACTGCCAGATTAGTGTATTTCAGTTATTTTCATAGCATTATGTCATACTGTATTCTTTTATGGGGGATAGCAGCCGATATAAATACTATTTTTGTTTTACAAAAACGAGCAATAAGAGCTATTTATCAACTAAGTTCTAGAACACCTCTTAGGGATAGATTCAAAGAGATTGGTATATTGACAGCAGCATCTCAATTTATATTAAACTGCATACTTTTCGTGCGTCGCAATATTAACTTATATACAAAACATAGTGATTGGCACAATCGGAATACCAGAAATAAAGACAAACTTGTAATGCCTCAGTATAGATTAGAAAAAGTCCGTGGTTCTTTCATAGGTCTTGGTATAAAGTTTTATAATAAAATTCCAAGTAATATTTTGGATTTACCATTTGAAAACTTTAAGTCTCATGTAAAAAATTGTCTTCTCAAAAAAGGATACTATACCGTTAAAGATTATTTAATTGATAAAACAGCCTGGTCGTAGATTTTTCTATTCTATGTGAAAATTGAGGGAATTGTCCTACCTACTTAAAACTTATTGTAAGCTTTTTGACTCGACGACGCCTTAATGCGAGTAGCTTTAGTATGTCATGCCCACTTTAAACATTTCTGCGGTGGTGTCGTGTGGGGCGGGTCGTTACGTTCCCTCAAATATGGTTGAGCGAAGCGATGGCTGGTCCATGCGTCATGCTCGTGAACGGGTGCTGCCAGTGGGAATGGGTCTGCTTCTGTCTGCTTGTACTAAGGGCGTCGTATATTTATATTTTTTTTTTTTTTCTTTCTCTGTTTGATGTTATCAATATGTATGGCACTTCTTACTCAAAACATAAAACTAATAGGCAAGTAAACCTTGTTTTGATTTCTCTTTTTTTTTTTATTGCAATCATTTTGCTTTCTATAGTCAGTAGTTTTTGTAAGTAAAGGCCTATGAAAAGCTTTTGGATATTAGTTTTCAATTCAGTGCCTTAGGATGGGTAGCCTAAGTATGTCATGCTCTCTTTAATCATTTCTGCGGTGGTGTCGTGTGGGGCGGGTCGTTACGTTCCCTCAAATATGGTTGAGCGAAGCGATGGCTGGTCCACGCGTCATGCTCGTGAACGGGTGCTGCCAGTGGGAATGGGTCTGCTTCTGAGTGCCTATCTTAACGCATATTGAATTGTAAGAATTGAGTTTTTTATTGTTATTTTTTATGTCTTGTCTCAAGTATTTTTTGGTAAATTTTGCCTACTTAGGTGCACTTTCGAGTAGCAGACATAGTGATTACTGATTTCTCAACTAGTTGAAAGTTATTTACTCTCACAATTACCTATCCGATATGTAGTAGGTATTTAATTTCAACCTACCTACCCATTGTGTACAAACTTTTGTTAATTATTGTGATGGAAAATGACCTCACTTTAAATGTGGAGCTCATTTTTCAATGTTGACGACTCTGTATGAAATATACAGGGAGAAAAAAGCAGCCCTTGACGAGTTTCTTGCCGGTTCTTCTCGTTACAAGGTCTCCCGCTCAGGGTTTGCGAACCGATGGCGTAGCTTCTTTGACATTCACAAGTGCTTGTAACAGCCTAGACTGAATAAATGATTTTTTTGATTTTGATTTTGATTTTGATTTTGCGGTCAATAAATGATTTTTCTTCTTCTTTCTTAAACTTTAAAATAATTTGATATTAAACAGCCACTTGAAACTTACTTCTATGTCAGGCAGTACTTTTCTTTTCTTTATAATTACGTTCACTGTATTGTTTACAAGGGGGACACCAGGGTAACACTAGAGAATAATATATAGTAACTAGTAACTCCGGAGAAAAAGAAAGAATTTGAGAATATTGTATTGTAACTAGCGACCTGTCCTTGCTTCGCTTCGGTTCCTTCTTTTTTTGCTAAATGCAACCTTCCAACAACACCCAAAAAGATAAAAAAATAATACCTAACAGTCCTCACCTCCATTTGCTCTAAAGTCTTTTTCTCTCCCGTTCGTCCCGTCCCGTTGTCGGTATAAGAGACGCGTTTGATTTATATTTGCGCGTGTTAATTTTTTGCGACGACTCCTACGATATTCATTTAAATGGTATGGTGTTAAAGGCTAAAATAATGTGCATAAAATGCTTAAGGTAACTAACGTATTTAATTTGATAAGGATTAGTACTTTATCCTTCTAAATAGCTTTCCAAATTACCGCGTTGAACTTGATAATTTTTTTAGGAAGATATAATTGGTATAGTTAGTTATTTTTAAAAGATAGATATATACCATCACGGACTTTATTGTAGATCTATAAAATAGGAATAATTTCATCATAAATTATTTTGTTATAGCTCTAAAGGTTAGAGCAGCGTTTTCAATGCAAGCTCCCAGTCGGCTTAATTTTTGCCGACCTCTTCAACAATCATCGTGATATTTCTACCAATTTCTATAAAACTTATAATACACTTAAACCTTCCTCAGGAATCGTTCCATCATTTAGTGAAAACGCCGCATGAAAATTCGTTTTTATAGTTTTTGAGTTTATCGCGAACAGACAGACAGACGCGGCGAGGGACTTTGTTTTATAATATGTAGTGATTCATCAATTAATTTAAGCTATAAAACTAGATACGAAGTTATATTAACTTAACCAGATCACAAATCATTACAGGAACATAGCGAAAACACAATTTAACATAACATATTGTCGCTATGTCCCATGTATGAAAATGTATTTTTCATTTCTCATATTCGGAAAGTGATGTATATTTGAACTGAGCAGCGGGTCCAAAACTCTTCGTTCCACCCTAGGGTGGAAAAGTAATTTAAAAAAAGAACTGAATTTGACAATGAAAAAGTTTACAATAGTTAAAAACAAATGGTTTAAAAAAAGTTGCAGCCTTGTAGGGCGCATTCACGAACAACAACAAAACACGGTATAAACAGCCAGTGCAAAATTAAAAACATTGGGCGGAGCGGCCGCGCGACGCGACGTGTTCCAAATTTAAAATAAGAAAAACTATAAAATATTGGAGGGAGACTTACCTAACTCTGTGACTTTGAGCTGTGTGTGCCGTATTAAAGTTTTGTGTTGATTTTGTATTTTCTGAAAATGAGTTTAAAACTGAAACAAAAAGTTCAAATAAAATAAAAGAAACAATAAAACTCGCTGTAATTCGCCTACAGGAAACAACTACTTCAGGAGAGTCTCTGCCATGGACTTACCGTCTTATCAAAGACCAAAGAATATCTCTAACTTTTACAGGTATCCAACAAAGCCAAATCTGTCATCATAATAATTTATATCAAACTGTAAATATTCCAAGCAAGAATTTAACTTTAAATTTCACAAATTGTTCTAATTTTTCTAGGTTTTTAAAGGTAAGTTGGTATTAGGTAATAATTATAAGGTATACCAATGTAGTTACTAAGTAGGTACATGTTTTTATTAATAAACATTTTGGAATAACTAAGACTTTTTTTACTTTCCTGAAATTCGAAATGAAAAGTAGAGTGTTTAACACGGGTAAAAGTCATCAATTCCATTCTCGAACTATAGCCGCCCTCGCTATGCTCAGGCGTCTAAATATCTCGAATGGGAATTGCTTCCTTTTGACCCTCGTATAACAATCTACTATTTTTTTTACAATTTAAGTGATTTTTTCGGCAAACCTTTATAAAAAACATCGTATTATTTTTTTAACGATAAGTTTGAGCTTAATTTCACGTCTTTTCATTTGTGCACTTAATGACTGGGCACATGGTATATTTTTAAAATTGCTGAAAACTCGACTATATTGATATTTGATTCTATTTTAAAATCAGAGCTCAAACCTCATCAAACTGCAGCGAGATAACAACAAGACAAGGAGCCGTAATGTATCTTTTTACCCGACTGCGGGTTATGTATTTCGCGCGTATCTTGTAAGTATGTTTGTATGTATGTATGTTTGTATGTAATATTCTTTATTACCTCATATCTCTCAAACGGCTGAACGGATTTCTATGATTAAGATATCGTTAGATTGGTCTTTTCAGCCCAAGTGTTCTTAAGAAGGTGGCGTTATAAAAAAACCAACATGGCGGCTGTACGGTGCTATTATACGTAGTGAAAAAAAAAAATTTTTTTTAGAATACTGCAATATGGGTGTCAAATTAAAGGGCTTATTATAAGGATTTCAAAAAGGTATATCATGACCGTAAAATATAATAACTAAAAAGAGATAAATAAAAAAATAAATTAAAAAAATTAAAAAACCCGCCTGCATAAAAAGACAAGTCGACTGAAAAGATGGAAACAAGATTAAATAAATATTAAAGGCAACATGTCATAATAACATGCAGTCGGAGGCATATAATTCAATCATTCATAATGTCACTTTCTTTATGCATGCCTCCGACTGCATGTTATTATGACATGTTGCCTTTAATATTTATTTAATCTTGTTTCCATCTTTTCAGTCGACTTGTCTTTTTATGCAGGCGGGTTTTTTAATTTTTTTAATTTATTTTTAGATTTCTGGACTGGAATTAATTCGGCATCAGCATCAATGGCGAGCACCTAGGAGGCCTTCATTTTGCTAATGATGTAATTCTTATAGTCAAGACCTTAAAATACTGGGAAATAATGTTTTAATATCTCAGTAGTGCTCCCCAAAGTGTGGGAATGAGATGAACATGATAGAGTTAAATAATAAGTCTGAAGGAGATCGGGAATTTCTATTCCCTCGCAGATTCGATGACTTCCAACCTTCCAAACAAGCCGGTTCCCAAGAAGGCACCATTAGACCATGACCAGGGGCCTAATCGCGCTAATTTTCAACGATAAAACCAAAACTAAATTGTTACCGTTTCAGTTTCGTTTACAGAAAAATACTCGCTTTAGTTTTGTTGTTGAATACTCTGCCTAAGGAGTCTAGGATTACAATCTAGGACAATTTAAGTGAAAATTATGAAGCTAAACCAAAGATTTTTAGGTACCTAAATATAACCTAAATGACAACGTTACGTTTTTGTTTTATCGTTCAGAATTACCGCGATTGGGCTCCAGGTTGCACAGAGCACCGAAGAGTATCTGCTAAGAGTTGGTGTTCATGAACTATGAGGATAAGAATACAAAACTGGGTAGATCGGACACTTCCGTTGAGTGACGGTGGGTCCGAGCTGCTGGTGTGGTGCGCAGAGCTGCCATGCCGGAGTGAGGGCCCAGTGATGCTCCAGTAGTGGGCTGCGAAGACCAGGTCGGGATAATGCCGTCGAGAGTTGCCGAAGGTCCAAGAAAGCGTCGTCAATGATGCTGCGATGGAACCTTGAAGGCCTGGCTTGCTGTGCTTCTGCTTGCAGTGTGACTGCTGCGGATGCTGGGATAAGGTATGGGGAGTGATGGCTGCGCTGCGTTGCTTGCTGAAGGTGCTTGATGTGCTCCGTTGGGGTCACCAGTGTAGTGAATGAAGTAGGTATGGTGGGTATGGAGAGAGGTGACCACTAGGAGGAACGCCAAATGGAAGATCTTCCTCCGGGCTTGGTGGTATTAGTCCAACCGATGATGGTTGGCAGTTGTATATTATGCTGCGTCGCTGACTAAACGTCGTTAGCGAGATTTAGGTTTCTCCATAATTATTCTCCATACTACGATACGCTATTCCTTACTAATCTTTGTGTTTATTCGACATTAGCGCCATCTAGTCACACGGTGATGAATCTTGTTGCAATCGTGTGTTGGTATGGTAATGAGCGGCGTATAGGTAGGTGCTGCTACACGGGCAACGCAGGACCGATTGTTGTGGAGATTCTTGGAGGAGGTTTTTTACACAGAAGATAAGATGATGATAATGAGTGTAAATGTAAATTGTAAATGTAAAACCAACCATTAATTTACTTCACTACAGTGAAGTAATCGGTTGATTATATTACATATATATATACGTACAGTACATAAATTCTCTGGTGTTACCAGATATTTCTCTAGTGTTACCGGTAACGTGATGGAAAACATTGATAAAAGTACAAATAAGTAAGTAATCATTGCATATCGAACAACTATTTCAACTTGATCTTAAATTCCGATATTAAAGTTAGTATTATAACATAATAATAATAATAAAATAATCCATGAACTTATCGTGATTTCCGACGTAACACAGCCGAACCACAATAAACCCACACACACCCCTCGAGAGCTATCGCTAGAAAGACATTGAATGACAAAACAAGAATTAAAGTTAGACAAGGGGCAATTCTAACGACGCTACATAGGACCTTTATGGTAATACCATCACCAATTATTAACGGTCACGCAGGAGCCCTGATTTTTTCGACATTGTTGGGGACAAACCATAGGAAATATTAATTAAATATTGTTTAAGCAAAATTACTAAAACTATGTATTGTAAATAAAGGATTATTCAATATAGAACTTAAATATGTATAAAATATTGGGTATTCTGATACAATATTTTGAAGATTTGACATGATTTGCTTTGACCGGCTATGCCAGGTAACACAGATTCTTTGTATGGGGAGCGATTTTGTTCTCCTGAGATACTAGCTATAAAATGTTCAAAGGAAAAAATATTGTAATCTGTTGTTCTCGCATTGCTAAATGCATCTAATTTTAGATTAATGTAGAAAAATGTAAGGTTTAAACCGAGTTGTATGTAATAATATGATTTTTTATAGCGCGGGGACAAGAAAGGAGTGCCTTTAAAGTTGATTGGCCAATCTCTGACTCTGACTGAAGCAAACATAACTTGCCTAGTAAAAAAAAAAATTAAAAAACCCGCCTGCATAAAAAGACAAGTCGACTGAAAAGATGGAAACAAGATTAAATAAATATTAAAGGCAACATGTCATAATAACATGCAGTCGGAGGCATGCATAAAGAAAGTGACATTATGAATGATTGAATTATATGCCTCCGACTGCAGGTTATTATGACATGTTGCCTTTAATATTTATTTAATCTTGTTTCCATCTTTTCAGTCGACTTGTCTTTTTATGCAGGCGGGTTTTTTAATTTTTTTTATTAATTTTTTTATTTATCTCTTTTTAGTTATTATATTTTACGGTCATGATATACCTTTTTGAAATCCTTATAATAAGCCCTTTAATTTGACACCCATATTGCAGTATTCTAAAAAAAAAAATTTTTTTTTCACTACGTATAATAGCACCGTACAGCCGCCATGTTGGTTTTTTTATAACGCCACCTTCTTAAGAACACTTGGGCTGAAAAGACCAATCTAACGATATCTTAATCATAGAAATCCGTTCAGCCGTTTGAGAGATATGAGGTAATAAAGAATATTACATACAAACATACTTACAAGATACGCGCGAAATACATAACCCGCAGTCGGGTAAAAACTAGGTACTTGATAAAAATTAAAATATACTTGAAAAAGTATTAATCAAATTGTTTAAACCTACTAATTTGTTTTATTTATCTATGTACCTACTGTGCTCATTTCATAAAATTACTGTCGTCTTTTAGGGCCTATCTACATAATATATGTAGCAGTTGTATAAATATTATAAATGCCAAAGTCCGTTTGATTGTTTTTTTACGCCTTCACGTCATGACTACTGAATCGATTACAATGAAATTTTACATACACGTTGCCAGGGGTATAGAAAAGGACATAGGGTTTTATCCCGAAAAAAGTATTGTTCGCGAGGGATAGCAAAAACTGTCCACGCAGACGAAGTCGCGGGTGGCCGCTAGTGGAATTATAAAAATATATCATTTCGGGATAAGAGATAGGTCAGATAGGAGTCGACACGTCTTAAGTAGCCGTAATGTTACGTTACGCCGAAATGTTACAGATCAATCGCCAGTTTTTTATTATTATTATAGCCTTTTATTTTAACCAATGAATAGTTACATGCTTTTTTTTTTAAATAAACTAAAATTAAAACATATCATTTATCTTAAAATCTAATCAAAATTGCAGTGTGTAGTATCTTAATTCACGGTTCTCATTACTGAGTAAAGGCCTCCTCCATGGTGTTCCAATTCTCTCTGTTTATAGCCATAATTTGCCAATCCTTTCCAGCTATTCTTTTTATCTCATCTTCCCATTTTTCCCCTGGTCTACCTCTGCTTCTTTTACCTGTTGGTCCATTCCAAATTGTAGTAGCCTTTGTCCATCTTTTACTCGACATTCTTGCAACATGCCCAGCCCATTTCCACTTTAGTTTCTTACAGTGGTTAAGAGCATCAATAACTTTAGTACTTTTTCTTATATTTATATTTTTTACTCTATGGCTTCTTTTTATGTTAAGGATGCTCCTTTCCATCGCTCTTTGGGTAGTTTTGATTTTGTCTGCAGTAAATTTGTTAAAAATCCACGTTTGGCTAGCATACGTCAGGCATGGCAAGAGGCATGAGTCCATAACTTTTTTCTTATAAGAAGTGTTTATGTCGGATTTTAATATTTCCTTATATGACCAGAATTTTTTCCACGTAATTTGTACTCTTCTTTCAATCTCATCACGGTGTCTAGATTGCTTGAACGATATCTGTTTTCCGAGGTATATATAACTTTCTACATACTCTATCACATTTCCTTGCACTTTTATTTGATGTTGAGTGTGATTTGTCATTGCTTTTGTTTTGTTTGTGTTAAGTTCCAAACCAATTTTTGTACTTTCATTGTTTAAATCATTTAGCATTATTTCAAGTTGTTTAGCAGATTCGGAAAATAACACAATATCGTCTGCAAATCTCAAGTTCGAAAAGTAAGAGCCATTAATTAATATTCCTTTCTTACTCCAATTTAGTTTTTTCATAACATACTGTAGAACCAATATGAATATTCTTGGTGAAAGAGGGTCACCCTGTCTTACCCCTCGACAGATTTTTATTTCAGAGCCGCTCCTGTCCAATTTGATTTTGCTTACACTTTTGTGGTATATATCTTGAATGAGTTGTATCAAATCAGAAGGTGTTCCATATTCTTGTAGAGCCGCCCATATACTTTCGTGTGATATAGAGTCAAACGCTTTTGCGTAATCGATAAATGCCAAGTATAAGGGTTTATTTCGTTCTCTATATTTTTCTATGACTTGGTCCAATACATGTATGTGGTCGATTGTTGAAAAACCCTTCCTGAAACCGGCTTGCTCGACTGGTTGGTGCTGGTCAGTTAAATTTGAGAGTCTTCGTTCAAGACAGGTGGCTAAGATTTTATATAAACATGGCTGCAAGCTAATAGGTCTGTAATTTGCAATATTTTTAGGATCTCCTTTCTTGTAGAGTAGGACAATGTCTGATGTGCCCCATTCTTTTGGTATTTTTCTTTCTTCTAAAATTTTATTGAATAATTTCGTAAGTGGTACCGTTAGCAGGTTACGGGCAATTTTGATTGTATTGTTTGTTATCAAATCCGGTCCGCTGCTCTTGTCCACTTTTAATTTTGTCAGTTCCGTGTAAATTTCTGTTTCTGCAAAAGTCTCTATTTTTTCAGTATTATTTCGTGTTGAAGTGGTTATTGTTGGTAGTAAGTAGTTTTTTGCATACAGTGATCTGTAAAATTCTGTAGCAGTTTTTATTATTTCTTGTCTAGAGTATGTTGGTTTGTTTTTATTCAATAAGGTTGGAATCCATTCTTTTGATACTTTTAATTCTTTGTATGATTTTTTTAAACTTCCTGATTGCGAAAGGTGTTTTTTTAAATTATTAAGTCTATATTCTTGACGTTCTTTTCTAATTTGTTTATAAACGGACTTATATAGAGATTTCAGTTCAACTTTTTCTGCTTTATTTAAGTATTTTTTCATTCTTAATTCGTTTCTTCTTTTAATCATCTGGAGAACTGTTTCAGAAAGAGTATTAATATTTTTATGAATATTTTCATTTTTATGTGGGATACTGTTGATAATTCCAGATTTTATTTTCTGGTAAGCAGACTCTACGTCATCATTTTCTGTAGGGCATATATCCTCAAACTTTTGTTCAAGATTATTCAGGAACGTTTGCTCTTGTTGTTTAGTTTCTAGCCGGTATTTTGATTTCGCAAACTTCGCTCTACTTTTTTTAGTTTCTGTCATGTAAATAGTACTTCGTACCAACCTATGATCACTAGGATAGGTAAATTGATTCAGTACTTCTATATTGCTAAATTTATGTTTTAAGTTTGATATAATGTAATCTATTTGGCTTTTCTTTCTTTTTGGCGACAACCAGGTCCATAATCTTTTTTGTTTCTTTTTAAATAAGCTGTTTATTATAAAGATATTGTTTTCTAAGCAAAATTGAATGAGTCTTTCTCCTCTCTTGTCTCTTTTCCCAAAGCATGAAGATCCCATAATGGTTTGTTCATTTAATTTACTTTGACCGACTCTAGCGTTAAAATCGCCCATTACAATATAGTTTTTTCCACACTTGTTTTCTATAGTTTCTTGTAGTGTTTTATAGAATATTTCTATATCTTGATTTGAGGCATCACAAGTCGGTAAGTGAACTTGAATTAGTGATAGTCTCGATGACTCAAATTTTAAGTTTAAAACACATATTCGTTCGGTTATTCCAATAAAACTTTCAATACAGTTTTTTAATTCTCTCTTTATTAAAAAACCTACTCCTAATTGACCCTTTGTTTCTCCATAATAACAAAATATATTTTCACCTTCTTCAAAAATGTTATATCCTATTCTTCTTATTTCGCAGAGTCCGATTATGTCGTATTTGATTTTTTTGATTGCTTGTTTAAATTCTATAAATCTTTCATCTGTAGCAAGAGATCTTGCGTTATAAGTGCAGACGTAAAGTGAGGTTGAGGTGTTTTGACATTTTATTTTTATATTTTCGCTGTTATGGTGTGATTTTGCTTTAAGTTTTTGGGTTTGGGTTTCTTCTATATATGAAGGGTTTTGGTCATGAACTCCCGCGGCGACCACCCGTGTTGGGAGTAGGGGTGATGAAGGGGCTCTACTTATAAGTTTTTTGGATCTTCATTTGTTTTTGAACAGGTGGAAGATTGCGTATTAGTTTGTTGGTTGTTACGAAAGTATGAAGTGATGCCGCTACTGCCAGTTTTGTTTTTCTTTGGATATTGCTTTGAATTCGATCCTACAGCGACAGCCGCTTGCGTGTTTTCAGGGGATTCCGGTAGGTATCTCTTCTGGTTACGTGCTGATTCCTTTTCGAAATGCTGTTTAGTCTTGTTATTAAGTGTAATCAATTTATCGTATCGAATAAAAACATTTTTCCCTGCTTCTCTTTCGCGTTTGAGTTCGTCTTGTAATTGTTTTCGTTTCTCCAACACTTTTTTAGGAAAATCTTCTTTAACATAAATTGAGGAACCTTCTAGTAACTTTTTTCTTTTTAATATGTCTATTTTTCGGCAGACGGTGGTAACTGACAAGAGTATAGGTCTAGCTTTTCCCTTTTTTTGTCCTAATCTTCGTACTTCATCAATTTCCTCTCTTTGACAATTTATTTTTAAAGTTTTCGTAATTAAATTGAGTATTAAGTTTATTAATTCATGGTGGTTAGTTTCGGTCTCTTCAATACCAAAAAATATTAGGTTTCTCTTTCTTACTTGTCTTTCTAATTGATCAATTATGTTTTGCTGTTGATCCAATTTAATTTCGAGTTCTTTTGTCTTTCCCTCGATGTATCCAAATTTTTCGTTGATATTATTATTTATAGAATCTTTAATTTCTTCCATTCCTTTTTTCTGATCGCCTAAATCACTCTGGATTTGTTTCAACATTTCCATCATTGCTTCCATTGCGTTTACTGCCCTCTAGTGGTGACTGTGGTAAACACCAGTATGCCGTAAAAAAGGGTTCTATCTAGTAATAGTGCTATAAATCTATAACTTTCGCTAATCCACGATAGATGGCGTTAGTTGGATTGTTCGTGCGGTTAGTGGTATGTAGTGGTAAAATAGGTTATGTTTAACATTTGCCACAATCGCCAGTATCGCCACCTAATTAATTTATTCATATGGCGCGAGCGGGCATAGTAGCTGGCCGCCGCGCCGGCGTAACGGCGCGGCGGCGCGGGCGGCCTGTAGCGACAACAATGTATCTGTAATTAAACAAAATCCACTGTATGTATTTTTCTAATTTTTTGTGTGGCATATAAGCGCATTGAAGAGGTCATGTAAGAGCGATCTGATCGATTTTTAATTCATTATTGCGTATATTACGAAAGAAAAATGAATTTATCAAAGAAGCACACCACTTAACTTTCTAAACTTTGTTCAACAGCTATATCTAACCACTGAAAGTCTTAAAATAAGATTTCAGAAATTTTAAAATTTTATTCGAACACAAAAGAGTGATTTTGTGATTTACGCAGTTTCACATATATTAACTTTCTAATTTTTTTACAACATGATGATAACATAGTTCTTATTATGAAACAATCAACATTTCAAACTTTAATTCTATATATATGAAGTTAAACGAAATATTACGAAATATTACGAAATACCTAAACTATACCTAAAGCACCGGCATAAAACTTCTAACTTTTCAAAAATAGCTCACAATGCACATAATCTATACACTCCCCAAAAATGAAAACTTTTAGTATTATCAAAACTTTTTTATGAAATTTAATGTCCCACGACCGGACTATCAGTTGCTGTTCAGCAACTGAGCGAACAGAATTCAGAAGTACCTAGTGAAATACTGAAGCTCACAGACGAGCGACAAAAAAAAACACACTTTTCCCCTGAGGATTCGAACCTGGAAAGCGGTCGTGCATTTTTACGGAGGAGTGGTGTATTAACAGGTTTTTATAGTCGCCATCTGTGCGGTCCCTCCCAGGCTCGATCACCATGGCCGGGGATGGCCAGATGCACGCGGCCATCCCCCAAGCGCAAAGTACGCAGGCCGGAGACGCATTATCCCGACACGTCTGCTATTTACGAAACAATCTCGGGTGGCTAACGCGTCAGGTATTTACTCCGACACGTCTGCTATTTACGAAGCGACTTCGGGTGGATAACGCGTCGGGTATTTACGAATATGCCGCCCGGAGAAGCCGGACACTCCGGCTGGTCACAGCGTGAGCGTCCGATCCGGATCCCGCTCATCTCAGAGGGCATTAGGGAGTTTAGTGGATAGGTAGTATGGCTCCAATCGGGGCTAGCCCCAATAACCCCGTTGCTTTTCAGGCACGGGGTATGCGTAAAAAGCAGCATTCTCCCTACTGAAAGAAAGGATCACCAACTGCATAGTATGCCAGCTGGGTACTTACTAGGTAGGTCAACTTAGAAATGAATGAACTTTCATTCATCCTTATTGGCGGTTGTAAAGTTAAGCCATAGTAGGTACCATAGAATCAAATTATGATAGTACCTTGACCTTCCAAACCGTCAATAACCCTAAAACGTAGCGCGTGGGTATCTCAGTTCTGGTTTTTGAAGTAAGTAGCGTCTCTTTAGTAGGTACCTACGTAGTTTAGCTACTTTGGAATCGGAACAATGTAGTAAGTAGGTACATGTTATGATGTCAAATAATTTATTTATTTCGTGTTTTGTTTCACACAGCAACGATCCCGACGTTCACATACGGAGTGCAGATCGGCTGGCTATCCCCAATGGGCCCTCTCCTCAAGTCCGAGTCTTCACCAGCGTCCGAGCCTATAAGTGACGCAGACATTTCCTGGATGGCGGCTGCCCTGCCCTTGTCGGCGATATGTGGCGTCCCTTTCTTCAGCTACAGCTCCGATAGGTTTGGCAGGAAGATCACCGTGATTGCTGTCTCTTTCTTGTCTTGCGTAAGTTCATTTTCCTTTATTTCTTGGCTTCTATTGGTATCTCAGTAGCACCAATGAGGAGATTCCCACAAGGGTCCCTCAGGGCCAACCAGCGGTGAGAGGGCAAATGCCGGAGTTTTTAGTTGGTATTCCCCCCTCTTGAGATCCCATCGAGCTACTAGGGCTGGGTGGGATCACTAGAGGCGGTCGTGGGAGAGGGGGGGGGGAGGGGAACTGCAATGTTAATTGTTGCGGCCCCTATACGAATCCCCCTGCAACCTGCAAGTAAGCAGCAAGAAAATGCATTTAAGCACCAGGAAGGTGCTTAATTTGGTTTCTCAATGGCGCTGCGCCTTTAACCTCGGCGATTATAAGCATGCAACTATTAATTGTGATCGATATGCTAGAATCGGTCATGGAATGGGTGATCAAAAATATATTTAGGTGGGTATTTAGAACTATCTCAAGTCTCTTAACCGATGACCTTTTGACCAAAGGTTTCTTATTTCAGATATCATGGATACTCAAGCTATCCTCCGTAACTGTGGTATCGCTCATAGCAGCTCGAGTGATAGCCGGGCTAGCAGCTGGAGGTAGTCTGGTAGTTGTCCCGGTTTACATCAAGGAGGTCTCCGAAGACGCCTGGCGAGGGGCGCTGGGCACTCTAACCATGACGGTGTGCAAGATTGGAGTGATTTTCGTGTACGTCGTTGGCATGTTTTTGTCGTACACTGCCAACCAAGTTGTGTATCTGATGATAGCTGCGTCACACGTGGTGGTGTTTTGTTTCATGCCGGAAACGCCGAATTTTTTGTTGAAGATCGGGAAAGTGGAGGTAAAGACCTTTCATGGTACCTACACCTACGCTATAACGAGTCTCTTTCAAAGAATGTTTGTTATGCCTAACAAACATTCTTGTATGAGTGTATTGTAAAAGACGGCTACTAAAATAAAATCTTTTAACATTCATAATAGTTAGGTAATACACTTCCATCAATAGATGACCCAAGTAAGTAAGTACTTACAGAACGAATCGATAGCATACCTAATCTTCATTACCTAGCATACCAGTATGGTTACTTACAATATGAACGGTTGTTGACAATTGAGGCGCAAAAAAGAAACATGAGTTTTACGAAAAATAAGTAGGTACAGCTACTACTTACCTAGGCAGTCCAATATCCATCGACAAAAACAAAAGAATGCTTGAAAACATGGATATTCTATGACAAAGTAGCGTTTTTAGCAACCACCGTTGAAAAAAATTGGTAAGTAGCTCCTTTATTCTGGAGGCACAGGCTCCTTTATTCAGGCTTAACACCAACCTATTTAAAAAGTTGGTTAAGTCTCTCCAAAAGAGCTTAAAAACTCTTTTTCATTACTAAACCTAGGCTAGGAACCTCGTTTGGCCACAAAGTCAATAATCTACCCTCGAATTAAGTCGCAATCTCGATTCCAGCGTGCAGCGAGAACAGTTGGCTGGCTCCGCGGCGTGAAGCGGAACAGCAAAGTGGTGGCCGACGAGCTCGACAAGCTGCGGGAAGAGCAGCGGCTCATCGACGCTACGCCCAACGTCACGCTCAAGAGTATTGGTAATGTACGTCCGACTCTATCAGCAGTTTATTGAGCAAGATGAAACAGTATCGACTGATCGAAGCTATGACCACCTTCACCGTTTTCCTAACGTTGTCTTAAATTATGCAGCTTATGTGCAATATGTGCATATACTAAGGTCACGCCTTTCTCCCTTCCATAGGGATAGACAAAGAGTACCTAGGTATGTCTGTCTACTACTTTTTCAACCAACGTTATTTAATTAAGAAAACCTAGTGCGGTCTGTGTAACCCACACACAGGCATTTCTAATATCGCCACCCCGGGTCAGATAAGTTTGTGGCACTCTACAAACCCGCCGCTAGTACCGATACTACCTTATTTAACTCTACCGTTTTAATTTTAGTAAAAGACAAAGCGACGTTCTCCGCCCTCCGCATGACCCTGATGCTGATGGCGATGCAGACCCTATCGGGTTGTTTCGCCCTCATGAACTACGCGGCAGATGTGTTCACGCGCGCGGGCAGTCAGTGGAGCCCTAACGCGCTCGCCATTCTGATGGGGTCTCTGCAACTGGCGGGCTCTGCATTTACTACAGTGTCTATAGAGAAGTTCGGGAGAAAGGTAATTAAGAAATAGGGACACTTTAACTGACACATTTTGGGCGCAATCACACGACGGCACGACGACAATAACAAAAGATAGTTTATATCGTATATATATTATAGTTTAGATACATGTTTAGTTAGAATAGTATATGAAGTCCGGACAAATTACAAAACTGGACAATGTCCGGATAATAGTCTAAAAGTCCGGACATGTCCGGACTAATCCGGACGGATGGTAATTAACCCTAATCATACAAGAAAGCGCAAACAGATAAACTCCCTTTCACTTAATATTAGTTCGCTTCGGATTGACAGTAGTACGGCAAACATCTTCACACTTTTCGACAAAGGAGTGAGGATCAGTTCGCGCATGTGCACTTGCGTTGCGACTTGCGAGCGACCAATAGCGCGCGCCTCTCACCCGCCGCCCGCGTACCTCACCGCTACGTATACCTTGGTGAATCTTGGGTGGGGATTGCGCGGAACGCGTATATTAGCGTTCCGCGCAATCCCCACCCAAGATTCACCCATTTCAAGATGTTTGCCTCGTACAGCTAGTATCACGTTGTCCTCCAGATGCCGCTCGGGTGCAGTTCCCTAGAAGCGTCAGTGTGCATGGCGACGCTGGCCACCTGCTTCTTGGTCGGCGCGCGCGGCGTCGCGTGTCTGCTTCCTGTTCTATAAGTTCGCATTGACAGTATCATGTTGTCCTCCAGATGCCGCTCGGGTGCAGTTCCCTAGTAGCGTCAGTGTGCATGGCGACGCTGGCCACCTGCTTCGCGGTAGACGCGCGCATCGCGTGGCTGCCCGCGGCCGCTGTCTGCGTCTGCTTCCTGTTCTACGGCCTGGGGCTCGCGCCCGTGCCATTTGTCATCATGACTGAAGTCTTTACATTCCAGGTAAGTGAGAGGACCTTTACAGCGGTCACGCGAATCAGCGACCGGCGAGCCGGCGACGCGACGCGCGAATTTAGGATTCGCTGCATCACGAAATGCATTTCTTTGCGAGTCGCGTCGCTGCGGTCGCCACTCCGCGTGGCTAGGCCGTATAACGACTTCAATCCCGTTGGGTAGGTTAGGTAGTAGTGGTAACCCCAATGGGGGCACTTAGGAGGTTTAGAGAGCGTGAGCTCTGTCCGGCTTCCTATCGAGCCAGAGAAAACGACTCGTCTAATCAAAACTCGCCTGCTATATTTATTTTTTTATATCAATGAATGGAATTAATTTAATAAGTGGTTGGTTAGCAATAGATTTATTTCGTGCTTCAACAATTTCCTTAAGACCAACCAGAGGCCGTACCGGCTAACGCTCCGAACTTCGGCAAGTATACCGCGCGCTTTAACTTACCTAGTATAATTCGAGCCCCATAATAATCACTTCGATCATCTATACCTGCCCAATCAGGCCGAAATGGCGAACCCCGATTCATGTCATACGAACATCGATATCTTCCAAATAACTTCAGCAAATAGTACAATACGTTCCGTACTTCGATTTATCTGTTTTAAGTTGATGCATAAGAATAAGGCAGATTTGCCGAAGTTCGGAAAGTTAGGGCTCCAGGGCCTTATTGCTAATGTTATCGTTCGTAATACTCGTGTCTTAGTGATTTTTTAATAGTATTTTTTTTGTGCTTTAGTAACAGGAACCCTTGCAAGAACCTTGTCAAAAATACTATTTAAACACCATTGAGACACGATTGTCACGTTATCATTATTCAGGCCCATTGAAACTGACAGTAACATTATTTACAGATGCGCGCGCGCATGGCGGGTGCCACTATGTGCTTCTCCTTCTTCTGCAGTTCGATGACAGTACTCTTCTACACTCCCATCGCGAAGCAGTTCGGGCCATACGTGGTCTTCTACATATTTAGCGCTGTTACATTATTTGGGGTGTTTTACACTATTTTATGGGTGCCAGAGACGAAGGGCAAGAGTTTGAGAGAGATACAAAGCTTTTGGAAAAAACCGGAGCCTGTTGATGTATAAAATTCAAAGTAAAATGGCAAAGTACTTATTTGACTGAGATTATGCCATAGGTCATCATTAAAATTTATAATTAAACCTGGGGTCAAAGTCTTCTAATGTTTCTGTTAAAATCGTAGTTCAATGGTGTTTGAATGGTTATCCTTTTTTACACAGTTCTTGTATCTTAAGCCCAAAACCGAAACACATTGTGTTTCTTAAACCCAAAACGGACGCACATTGTGTCTCTATTTTGGGTTTCAGAAACAAGAACAGTATCAAAAAGCATAACCATTCAAACACCATTGAAACACGATTTTGACGTACATTAGCAGACTTGACCGTTGACCCCCTGTTCTATATTGATCAAAATTAAGTGAAAAGGAATCTCATCAAATGGCTACAAAGCTAAAGTATACAAGGTGGAACCAAATTTTATAACAATACTGAAACAGGTGATAATTTTCTCCAAGGAATATAGGTTGAAAAACGAAAAAACATCCTCCCTTACAAAATGTGTTGGCCAGTTGATCAACTTTTGAGTATGGAAAAGCGGAAAAAAAACACTTTTCAACCTATATTCCTTGGAGAAAGTTGTTTAGTTTAAGCAACACCTTCCTAATTATTATGATAAATTATTTGGTGCTCATCGTTAATTATTGTTTTATAGTCAAGAAAGGTATTCTGCTTCCAGTAAATAAAAAAATACTTGATAAGTTTATTAATTTTATTTTAATACATAACTACAGAGAATCATCACTGCGACGGCATAGCGCGTCGATACTCCACACGTTTTTGGTAAACTTAAAAAACATACAAAAATTTTGTGGTGATTTTACATCAAGCGACTTCTGTACGTACGAAAATAAATAGAAAATAGGAAAAGACGGTCTATGGCGGGACAATATTTTAAGGGGGGACATTATTGAACTTAAAATTGTATGACAATATTGCTGTGTAAATAACATGAGGTATTATGACGTTTTGACATCGTCTTGTTTTTATAAGAAAGATAATGAAAAAGTGATAGATATAATACATATAGAATACAGTGATATCCATTGTCATAATCAAATGTATCTAAAAAAATTAATTTCGACGGATTTTTTCATATACGATTCTTTTATACTGGTTAAAAACTAATTGGGTTCCTTACTTTCCGTAATCGTTACATTATCATGAAGGTAATGCAAGTGTCATAAAAACAATACTTCCTTAAATAAGATCGTATAAGCATAACCTAAAGGTTTTAGTTTTACACTAATAACCTATTAAAAGATCATAATAAATCTAATCTTAATTAAAACTTACACAACATAACTCAAGAACGTTATCCCTAACTCTTATCGTTATAGCATTGCTGTAACTTAAAAGAATCGCATAAGTAACAAACTGAATGCGTGTATTTAAATTAATAAACCTACATCACACAACTTACCTTAAAGTAAACTTGCAATTGCGTTAAACAATTAAAACTGCTTTAATACAGGGGCCCTATATTCGAAAGGCAGCGAGCACTCTTTACTACTCAGTTTCATTGGACAGCATTGGCTATTCAATTAATATGAGCAGTAGTTGTCAGTGCAGTACATTGACACAAACTTACCTTACCCGATAAACAAAACTGGAACTAAGACCCGTATTTATAAACCGCTCTCAATGTTGAGATAGACTACAACGACGCCGTCAAAGGGTCAGTAGGTCTACCATGAGTTGACTGTAAACTATCGGATATACTGCTCACAGTCAATGAGAAAGAAAGAGAAAACGATAGTTTACGGCAGCGAAAACAGTTTGCATCAATTCATGGTAGCGCCACAGGTAAGTTTGTGTTTTTCGAGTGCGTTGTGTCAATTGTGATAATAAACAGCATCCGATGAAAACGAGTAGTAAAGAGTGCTCGCCACGTTTCAAAAATATGGCCCCAGATCGGTGTTTGGATAAACGTTATTTAAACAAATGCAATTATTATAGCAAGGTGCATACTGGTGACTTTTGATTGGCAACTGACTGATTACAGAAATGTTCAATAAGATAAAATGTACACCGATCTTGGGTAAGTAATGGACCCCCTAAACGATCAAAATTGCTTGTCAATGATTTACATTGCATTGCTTGTCAATCACATTTTGATCGTCTAGGAGCGATGCTTGACAAGCACCACAGAATAGATAGATTACCGTGGCCAATCAAAAGTAGGCCGCGCCCCCAACTGGTAAATGCAATGTTAATGATTGACAAGAAATGCTTGATCGTCTAGGGGCTCCATAAAAGTACTTTATATTTATATTAGGTGCCAATGCGTTCGTATGCAGCTGATATACCCTCAAATTAATACAATAAGTTTTCGACCAGCCGAATTAAATTATAATTAAAAACAACGTAAACAAACATGACGATAGTAAAACTTATGTTTAAAAAAGAACTATATTACAGACTCTTCTCTCTTAAGCTTAAAAGCTTTCAATCGTCCATTTTTTTCTTTACATTATGAAATAAAAAAAATACTTAATAAAAAAAATCGCTTTTTATTAGGACACTGCCTTAAAGATAAAATTCATAATAATTCTTAAACTGAAAAAGAGATACCGCTGTTTTTAATTTTACACAGTAACATTTGTTTGTTTAGGTTTTGGAACTATACTTATAAATGATCTATAAAACATACTCGATTATTTACGCAAACAGCATCAGTGTCCCATCTTACACTATCATCGAATGATCCAAAGATGTCGAATGTTCAGAAAGTTAAAAATGACTCGTCAATACGTGAATACTCTTTTGTTTTTTGGGTTGAGTAAACAGCCCTCCTCTAGGATCGAATAAACGCTAACCGTCAGAAAACTGTTATTTTGGAAACGGTTTCCATAGTACCGTTTTGACGTTTATTCGATTCCAATTCGATCTCGATATTCTCGATCGCGTCGAGAGTAACCCCCCAGCTCACTAATTCATTTAATGATGAACTGTTGTCTCTAATTTTATTGGTCGTTAGCTCAACGTTATTATCATACAGTAACTTTAGTGTTCACATAAAGATAATTGAGACAAAATAAACATTAGATTAGATGTAATTATAATAAATGGATAAGGATTTACAAATCCTTATCTGAAGGAATTTATATCATTTATTTGTCATTATTATATTCCGATTTTATTACCATGGAAAGTTGGTACTCATAATATTTCTGCCTCGACCCGCCCGAGATTTGGACGAATTATTTGGATTCCTGAATTAGTTCTTGCAACCCACGAATGCGCGTCGGCTATGAATGTTGTTAGGCGTGCACGTACACATTGTTTTAGTGTGCGTCTGCTCGTTTTCCTACTACATTCATAGCCGACGCGCATTCGTGAGTTGCAAGAACTATAATAAAAAACGTGTTAAAAATGGGTAGCTTTAACCGAGACATTAACCCATCTATTCTTTTAATATTTTTTAAACGTGAACATTCTTTGGCAGGTCATGTTTCAGGCTCTCCGCTGTGTTAAGCGGGACACGCGCGCGGGGCGACATAGATCAGAGTTTACATGAGTATGTGCATGAGCACTGCGCAAGCATCTGTCCGTCAAAAACCAGCAATCTATATTCCCGCGCCGTGTACCCGCGGCGGGATCCCGCTTAACGCAGCGGAGAGCCTTACTCGTAAGTATAGTTACGAGCGTTAGCCCATAAATGTTTTATTACTATTTGCAGACTGTTATAAACTTTAACTTGAATTCAACTCACATTGTTTACATACCTAATCTACATTGCCTGAGAGTTTAAGATTGTTTCAAATCTTTTAATCTTTATGAGATTTATAAATAAGACGTATTATAGAAAAAAATCGTCAGTTTCATTATTTGTTAACGAAAATAGTCTCTTAATTATGTATTCTGTGACACCGTTTATAAAAGAGATTAGTAGAAAGTTTGTGACATTAAAACTAAAAGATTTATAGGAGCGACATTCATCAGATCGTTGGTCCATCTTCTGGAATCAAGTGGTCGCAATCGAAGGTGTAAAAGTTTAAAACAGTCTAGCTAATAGTTCCAAAATGCAATCGATTTCAATGTCATTATACTCGTAATTTTATAAACACGAATATTTAAAAGCCAGTTGTTGATGGCGTTAAAAATAACTCCTTATCTATAAAACACTAGTGTATTAAAAATATCCATTAGCTAAAATGTCTATAATGAGATGTTGATACAATCTTAATAGAGCTAAGCGTATGTCTTAATAGGTTGTTCAACTGCCATAACGCATTTTTAATGATTTGGCATAACAAAAGTAGTAAAATTCCACAGCTATTGTTTGACGTTCTTTACAGCTACAAGAAAACTTCAACGAGTAGATTTTCCAGTATCCTACTAACAATTAGCTGTTTATACTTGCAACTGATTGCAAGGCGCAAGTTGCATGCAGCTTGAATAGTGGAAAATTATTGCATACCAGTAGATTGTACAAAATCAAATGTTATACAATCTAATTACATGCCATATTCAGACTAGCGTATACATATGACAGTAGGTGGCAAATGCACGTTGCACGCTTGAACGTCATCTAAGTGTGCCAGCAACAGGCATGTGTGTGTATTCCCAGCTTTGATATATATAAGTGTCTAAAATTACATTTTATATTGACCTTTTATTTAGCTGTCAAGACTTTCTGAGTTTATCCAAGGAACAAAACATTTATATACGATTGAATTTGGTCTTAAAATAAAGCCAATAATATTTGCTACATTAATCAAGTTCGTTTTTATTTTTAACGCAAGTAGAAAAAGAGTTATTTAATTAGGAATATTTTATGATATGGAAATACTACGGAAACAAAGAATCATTGAAAAACGTTCCGTTATCCACATTCAATTTTCAAAGGGCATAAAATGTAAAAACGTGGCTGCATAAACCATAATTCTTTTATTTTTTTCGAAATTAAGAAAACTAAATGTCAATTTGACTTCCAATTTGGCATTGTACCTGTTACCGCAGACTAATAAGTGAAAAAGTACAGCAGATTATGTATGAATCACAAATTTTAAAAAAACTTGTGATTCATACATAATCTGCCTTTCTTAAATTTTTATTGTGATTTTCGGTGTAATATTTCTAATGACAATATTGAGTGTCGCATATTTGTCGTTGAATTTTTTTTGAAGTGTAAAGATACGTACAGTCATTAAGATTTTTCATTGTAAAAATATACATGACGGATATTAATTGTTGACTAGCCGTTCTGTTCTTGCCCCCTCAATCAACACAAAATGTTAAAAAAACATCATTGATAACCACATATTGTTCTTAGTTGATTGTCAAAAATAAGTATTATTATAATACAAAGTTGATTGTGTCATACATTTGATTTCGTATTAATTCGTGCGTACACGACATTCGAAAACACAGGGTTCGGTATAGAATACTTTATTTATTAAACTGGCAGTATTTTACACATCATAGCCCAGTAGAGGAATACGCATCACTAGATTCACGCTTAAATTATTAAAATTGAAGCCAACATAATATGGATTAATCATTAGGCCATTACTCAAAAATATTTGAAAACATTCTTCCTTTCGGTGACGTCAATTAAAAAAATATATAAAATAAATGTACCTATTTTTTTATTATTGATAATCAATTACTGCATAATTTTAAATTTCGATTTGTTATGTAATTCAGAAAGTCAGCATTTAATACAAATGGTACATAAAACCATTGAAACCTGAGAGTATTCCATATTACGTATTTTTTTAACAAATTGGTACCATTTTCATACAAAAGGTACCAAAAGGTACTAAAAAAACATTCATGATTTAAAAGTGGTTTCGTCATTATAAGGGTTGGACCACATCTGCCAGCACCGATGCGCCTTTTTCCTTCGCCTATCCTTTTCTGTCACTCAGAACCGCCATTTGCTATAGTGAGAAAGATAGCCTATCACCTTGAGGATTCTGCCGCGTGCCATCGCACTCCCGCTATCTTTCTCGCTGTAGCGAATGGTGGTTCTGAGCGACTGAAAAGGATAGGTGACGGAAAAAAGGCGATACCGTGCTGACGGATGTGGTCCAACCCTAAGGCCGTGCGCACTTTGGATGCGTTCATTCGTACTACTTTATTACGGTCGCATCCAGTGTGCGCACTTCCATAGTACTTGGAAGGTTAGGATGTTTGTACAAGTCAAATTCGTACGAAAACTTATCCAAAGTGCGCACGGCCTAACTAAGGTTCACTGACCCGAGAACAAAACAAACATGTCATTAGAAGTAAAACCGTGCCGAGTTAAGTGTGAATCAGTGTTGATATACGTGTGTACTGGGGCGGGTGTAGTGTATGCTCACTCGGGCGCACTGCCTTTGGGCGGCTCCTCGAGCTCCGTCTCGGGCGTCTGCTCGAGCCCGGGCAGTTGGATCTGTGTGTCCGCCGCTTCGGACGGCTGGGGGAGTGAAATGGTTATGTTAAGGTATGATTCCGATCTCCGCAGCAGTGCTGCCGCAGCACTGCGCTCCAAATTGAACGGAATGTTAATAAAAGACGGCTCAATTTGAAGTGAGCGGAGAAGTGTCGCGACCGCATAGCTGTGCGGTCGCGTCACTTTTTTCGCTAATCATAACATCAATCATAACATTACGGTTCAATTTGGAGCGCAGTGCTGCGGCAGCCCTGCTGCTTGATGCGGGACGGGAATCATACCTTTAGTTGTCTAACTTGTCGACTGCTAAGCGACTTATAAATCAATATCAAGTTCAGCCCCCGTAGCATGACCACCGAAACGCGATATCGTCGATGGGCGTGCAAGACCGCGTAAGAGCAGTTTGCAATATCGCGTATTTACGAAAGTCCCAAATAGGGCTTAGGATATTACATGAAAATCATATGAAAATGTGGTGAATTTCGTAAAATTACGTCACATTCCTATAAAACAATACCTACTCAAAGAAACTACAAACAAGTTCAGTCAAAAAATGTATTTAAATTTTTCTGCACCTTGTAAAATTCAAAACATGATACGTGATATTGCAAACTGCTCTTGCGCGGTCTTGCATGCCCATCGACGATATGATATAACAATTTATCGCTTTTAACAGTCAAAAGACAGTGGATAAGGGATCGGCATAATAGAACGCTACTACGCGATCATCGCGCGAGTAAGCGACGCGACGACCATCGCGTGTTCCGCGATGACAAAAAATGTATGACCTAATACAACGAACGATCATCGCGTGTATTAACGACGCGACCATAGCGTCCCGATGACGCGACGCGATTGTCGCGCGAATGCCAATGGGGAACATGCATATTTTTTTTTTGTATCAAAATGAAAAGTATAATGCGTGAGACAATCAACTGTAATATTAAAACTTTTCTCTTGCGTTTTTTCCTCGTGATATATTCACTTGAAGTTAGCGCGCAGCAGCCCCCTCCGAAAACGCTTTATACAAAACGGACAACATTTGTGACGTCACTTATGCCACGTTTGTATGGAGTTAGCCAGGAATTTTTAAATATCTCCCTAAATATTGCGTTTAAGTACATATGTGTCATACAAAATATTATTTCTTTTTTGATATTCTATCTGACTGTTAAATGCATTACTTATATCAAAAAATGAAAAAAAATCTCCATTTTCCCGTGAGATAAAACTAAAATAATTCATTTTTTATTTTATTTTTCTGTTCCATCATGTTTTTATACGTGTCCGCAGCGATCAAGCTCAAATTTATTAAAATCGGTGACTCATGCATGTTCCCCATTAGGACACCCATTCGACATTATTATGTTTGATCGCGGACTCGTACGACTAAAATTCGCGCGAACTTGCAATGATCGCGTGGTCGCGTTCTGTTAGGACGATCTTGACAGTTGTCAAACAGACAGCGAACCGAGTGCGTGGCGAAACCAAGGGTCTGACATGCTTTGATAGAGCGAGATCGTCTTATTAAGATTCCTTTAAGAGCAAATAGAGAAGAGTGTCATGTTTTTTCTCTATCACCGACCGGACTTTTTTTCATGGTCGGGTTATAGGCAGAGATCAACTAAGCAAAACAAACAAGTGGGGTTATACCAAAAGTGCCAGAGAAATTAAAGTTTTTGTGGATAACTCCCTAATTAATATTGAAGATTTATTATAAATCGAATGTGTAGTGTTTGTGTCTAGCATTCAAAATGGTGGGATGTTCGATATTTGGCTGCAAAAGCAACAATCAAAGGAAAGAAGCGGGCGTTACATTTCATGCGTGAGTACACTGTTTTCTATATTTTGATCACGTATTTCTTTCTCAAATCTCACAGGAACCAAGTTTCTGAGCTAAATCATTAGTTATATCATGAAAAACCTGATAAATAGGAAAAATCTAAAAATTATTTCTAAAAATAACCTCGTAAACATTTGACATGCAAACCGGTAAAATTGCGTACATCTACGTAATAGTAGAAGTCAGCTTAGCTTTGACGTCCACTAAAATCAGTAGGTTTATAATTCGATTTCCGGATGCCTACTATATAGAAAATTTTCCCCAAAAATTACCCCATATTTCAGGGAATTTCAAGCGATTTGATTTTTCCAGATTTCCGACGGAAGATAAAACTCGTGAAAAATGTATAGAAGCAACTGGAAAAAAGAATTGGGTGCCACACACGAATTTGTTCAAAACATTTTGAAAAAAATTGTTTCCGAAAAACAGAATAACTAACGTTAATAAAAAAAGTTCTGTATTCCAACGTTTAATAAAGACTTTACCTGTTTTAATTTAAAGTTTATCTTTTTATTCCATTAACCACACAATCTCATATTAACTACCTGAGCGAACCCTAGCTAGTTTACTCTATGTATACGTATGTTACCGTTAAAGTACGGAATCCTTTAATCTGCAGATTAGCTGGTCGAGTCAGTTAAGGCGAGGCCAGTTCACGAAATTTACTCTTTCACCATAGTGAAAGAGATATCTTTAGAATAAGGTTGAATATTGCATAACTTTAATTGATGCTTCGCCTGAAATTTGACGAATTTTAGTACATTTTTATTGATTTCTGAAATACTGGATCCTTTATTAAAAATGTACTTGGTTTTTGTGTTAGTTCGATAAAAAAGCTATCCTTTTTGCATAAAAAATCGTCGTTGAAAATTACGCAATCTGACGATTTGAAATTCATTTTTATAAGTTTTTATGGTGTTATTCAGGATTTTTTTACAGAGTTACCAAGCCATTTTGCAATATTCTGTTCGGTTACTTTGCTTCTTTGTTTCTTTTTCAGTCTACAGTAATTTTGTGAAGTAGAATTCTACATCAATTCTTCACATTGGAATTTCAAAAATCAGACTTTTCATCAGATCGTGAACTGGCCTCGCCTTAAAGTGAGAAGTTTTTCTTAAAGTAGACGATTTCCGTACTTTAACTAGTAATCTGCACATTAACGGATGCTACAACGTTAAGGGTACTTTTTCTGATCATGGCAACCCCATATTTTGACGTCATAATATATCTATCCCTTACACCCGGTCGCTCGGTAGCGCATCTACCCCTTTTAATATACTATATCTATGGGCGAAACATTTTAATTTTGTAATGTACGTTACCGCTTGAATTTAGTCACACAGAATCACGATTCGCTTTCGCATTTCTGTGACTAGATTCTAGCGAGACATAAATTAAGAACGCTGGCCACGTACTCGGTTTGATGTCTGTTGGACAGCTGTTTTCCACTGTCTTTTGACAGTTCAAATTGTTAAATTGTTATATCAATTGGAATCGGAGCAATGTATGTGATGTTGTCAAATATTTATTTATTTATCACATCGCGTTTCAGTGGTCATGCTAAAGGGGCAGGCTGTGGTCTCGTATAAACGCCATATCACTATGCTTACTATAGAAATGTACTGTTGGCGTCAGTATGAGGTAAAAGGGATTTTGTATGTGTCTATCTATACTTATAATAAAATGGAAAAATCAGGAGCATTTATTAGGGATTCGAACCAAAAATATCACAGATTTACTTGAAAAGAAATACAAATAAAAAAAGAAAGCCGTAAATTCTGCGAAAGTGTCAAGCAAAATGGTATATTGTAAAAGGATCATAGATTATGAGCTCTCCACACCTTCCGATTTAGGATGCCCGACCAATCCGACAACACGTATAGGTCAGATCGGAAGATGTGGAGAGTCCTTATACCTTTCTTTACAAAAAAGCAATAGTATAGCTTTATCATATGACACGACGAAACTATTTTTTTTTAGATACAACGGCATAAACAATACAACATTTATCACTCACGAGTCACGTGCCTAGTTAAAAAAAATATTTTTAGGGTCTATGAACAACACATCATTTGTGTTGAATTTTTTTATAGCATATTGAATAGAAAAAAGTCGTCACTAAAATAATGTAAAATTGAAAACAAACACTTCGCATTCGCACAACAAACGAAACAACTTCTGCTTTATCTAGAAGATATAGTAACATCTATATTTATAAAATCGTAAACTGAATGACTGACTGACTGACTGATCTATCAACGCAGAGCCCAAACCGCTGGGTCTAGAGACTCCAAATTTGGCACGTAGGTTCCTTATGAGGTCTAGGGGTGCACTAAGAAAGGGTTTTTCAAAATTCACCCCCTAAGGGGGTAAAAAAGAGGATCAAAGTTTGTATGAAAGTCCCTCAGTTTTGAAGCTAGGATCTTTAAATTTTGTGTTTAGACCGACCATTGAAAATAAATAAATACGGGTCTCAGCGTTATTCAAAATTCTACCCCCGAAGGGGTCAAAAGGGGGATGAAGTTGTGTATTGAAGAAAATCCTTTATTTTCGAAGTAAAAATCGCTAAATTTATAATTTAGGCTTATGGATAGAAATCTAACGCAACGTATATTGTTATTGTTAGTATTTAAACCCCTATTGGGATGAAATGGGGGTGAAAAGGGGTAAAAAAACACCAAAAATAGATATGGATGTCGTTATTGGGGTTTTCTGGGATGACGATTGCAAAAATGACATTTATTTTGAAGTCCAACACGGTGGACATGATTTGACCCCTAAAGGGGCGAAAATGGGGTTCAAATTTTGTATGGAAAAATAATATAAAATAGACATTACAACTTTAAACTTCGTTGGAGCACATCTAAAAATAAATAGGCAAACATATATTTTGTAATTTTGAAAATCAACCACTTAGGGGTAAATGGGGTGAGTAAACATAAAAATCAATATGGATGTCGTTCTTGAGGTTTCATGGGATGGTGGTTGCGAAAATTACATTAATTTTGAAGTCCAACACGGTGGCCATGATTGGACCTGGACACATCCAGGGGACGGGGACAGGGACAGGGACGGGACACGGGAACGGGAACGGGAACAGGAACGGGAACGGGAACTGGAACGGGAAGCCACGTGCGAGGCCCGCCACACGCGGCAAATGTCTTGCCTCGCCAGTTAGCGCCCTTGGTAGGAACCCGCCTAAATGCGTAAAAATGGCTGGTCAGATCCTGGTTGAAGGTTCCCTAAGGATTTTGAAGGTTCCCTAAGGATTTTCTCTAATATCCACGCGGACGAAGTCGCGGGCAGAAGCTAGTTACCTTATAATATTCACAACACGCAAGCAATGAAACGTTTTCTGGACAAGAACTCTATCGATCGACTGTTAGAGAATGTCCTAACCTTAAGGCATCGAGTCCGCCAATAGGGATGATGACAACTTTTTTTTATTTTATGTTACATAAATTACCTCTCAAAAAAAGAAACATTGGTAAAAGAATTAATTCGCTAGCATGAAAACTGCCCGACATATCACAGTGTGAAATGCACACAAATGGACTCGCCCAAAAACGCTCCATACTAATGGCTTCCTAGTTATGACGTCACGCCTGAGGAGTTTGTATGCAACGCGTAGGAAATTTGTTCAGCAGCTATATTAAATATTGTGTTTATCAAAATAGTTTCTTAGACAAATTTGCTATACATTTTACGGACTAATTAAAGGTATCATTTATTTTAATAAATTTTATACTTTTTAAATGGACTTGTCCACCCAACTTTGAAGGGTCATAAAATAAATAATATGCAATATATAAAACCAAGAGGTATACAAGCTACTCTAAAAGTTTAATATGTTTACGATTTTTATTAGTATTTCGTTATTTTATTCATTAGTCATCATCCCTATTTTCATATGCAATAAAGTTTTAATAAAATAAATAAATAAACTAGACAACAGTGCATCTATTTTATTAAAAGATCTCGGAAATATTCATTTCATACGTATAAGGATTACTTACTATTCAAATATTGCAATAATTAATAAACACGACAACAGTCGAAAACAGTCGAAGATTGCCGAGAGTATCAATAAAATAGAGACTTCAATGTGTTTACCTGTAGGTCGATACTGCCCGAGCGTCCAGTGGTAAGCTAGTAACAACATCACAAGTGAGACCTCAAGCGATACAACCGACGAACACGACATGAACATTTAAAGAACGAAACCAAGTAGAAGGTAAGATTTGGAGTTCCAAAATGTGTATAGCCCGATTCAAACTTTATGGCTTCTGTGAACATAGCGCGAAATGATGCGCAGAACACAAATTCGAGGTAAGTGTGTGAGATGCACGCTACGCTACGCGCATAGTGGCTAACTTCACAGCGGTCAATAAGATTGAATCGTGTTATACAATGGCAGGACGACAGAAAATGTATCCCGCTTGGTGGCGCTGCTGTAGATGGAGACCTTTTGTACGTGTGCATATTAATTAGTTACGTAATATAATAAGATAATTATTATTATTATGTAAGTTGGACAATAATTGAAAAAAAAGAAAAATAAAATGTGTTGGAAGAAAAATTTTTATTTACGAAAATTCGCTTCCAACATCCAAAAATTGTAGAAAAACGACAGGCCTACATCTACACTAGCGCCAATTTGGCGGTAGTGCGCCGACTGGTGGGCGATTTGTGAATCAGCCAAATAAACTTGCCATTGGTGTGAATAACAACTTATTGTTGATGAGTTTGATACATACATTAAAACATTACATAGAAGACACTACGTTAGTCAGGGAAGTAAAGAGACCTATAAAGCGGGATTTGATTGGCGGTATTTCGGTCGCCGAATAGATAGATAGAACTTTGTACAATGACCAGGCACTACTTGTCACGTTTGCCCTGTCCCCGTCCCATCGATGTTAAACCAGGGACCGGAAAACTCCTTTTTTTGGTTAACCCAATTGATAGGGAAACCCTATTAAAAACCTTACCAAATGATAGGGTTTCCCTTTCGATAGGGTAAGTCGACGTAATGCTTACCGTATTGAAAGGGTTTTTGAAAACAAGTCTATGAAATACCCAATCAAAAACCCTTTTAACGGTAAGCGGTTCATGAAATACCCGATCAAAACCCCTTTAACGGTAAGCGGTTCTGGTCCTTCGGTCCAGGTGGAACTAGGTATAAATTGCTTGAACACGTTTTAAAACCCCTTCATAAAGTCATAGGGTTTCCACGATAGGGTTTCGTATTCGGTAAGTGCTTACTTGGGTTACCATATTGATAGGGTTTTTGAAAACAAGTCTATGAAATACCCATCAAAAACCCCTTAACGGTAAGCAGTTCCGGTCCTTGTGTTAAACGCGAAAGCAATATACAGGGTGTTTTTAGAACACTCGACCAATTTTACGGTGTGGCTTAGACCGTCAAACTGAACAGCTTTGTCTATGGGACCTAAACAGATGGGACTTAAACAGAGCAAAAAAATAATCAGCTGTTCCATAGAAAATGTCAATTACAATCTACTCGACCAAAATGTATGGATGTGGATAAGCTGATTATTTTTGTAGTTGGTCCCATAGACAAAGTTGTTCAGTTTGACGGTCGGACGGAAGCCACACCATGAAATTTCTCGACTGTTTTCGATTTCACCCTAGTGACACAATAGGGATGTTGACTATTTTTTTTATTTTATGTTACATAAATTACCTCTCAAAAAAAGAAACATTGGTAAAAGAATTAATTCGCTAGCATGAAAACTGCCCGAGATATCACAGTGTGAAATGCACACAAATGGACTCGATCAAAAACGCTCCATACTAATGGCTTGCACGTTATGACGTCACGCCGTGCTAGTTTGTATGCAACGCGTAGGAAATTTGTTCGGCAGCTATATTAAATATTGTGTTTATCAAAATAGTTTCTTAGACAAATTTGCTATACATTTCACGGACTAATTAAAGGTATTATTTATTTTAATAAATTTTATACTTTTTAAATGGACTTGTCCACCCAACTTTGAAGGGTCATAAAACAAATAATATGCAATATATAAAACCAAGAGGTATACAAGCTACTCTAAAAGTTTAATATGTTTACGATTTTTATTAGTATTTCGTTATTTTATTCATTAGTCAACATCCCTATTACTTTACTGATTAGTTTACGACGTATATGGATGGAAAATTTTAATGTGATCGATTGTGTTGCTACGCCATTAGAAACCAAAGTTGATTACAATGCTATTGAACTCTACAAGCGTGCAAACGAGATAAATATTGTCGAGTCACTACAAAATTCTCTCAAATTAGCGACCACTATCGTGCATTTATGGTAGTGACGCAACGTCTAAGTTAGCTGTAATGTCGGCACGTTATGTATCAAAATCACTTGCCACGACAAAGGATGCATTCCAGCAGGCTAATCGCTGGGTCATCAATCGCCATAGAGTGGATTTTAACCATGGAAAGGAGAAATTTTATTCGTTGACTTAGATATTGGTCTGCTGGAAAGCACCCAACATTCATACTGACCTCAGCGTCATTAGTGTTTTCCCTTTCCGGTAATGGTCGCAGCCGTTTCTTGGAGCGCGGATTCGCGTCTGTCGTCGTCGCTGGCCGTTTAGGCTGGAACTGGGGACGGAAAACATTTACGATATAGACAGATGGGTAGATAAATTGATTATTTTCTTCAAATACTTACGTTCAAAACTCTGAGTGCCATAAATTGATTATTTTCTTCACAAACAGGCGCGTTCAGAGTGCCACTTTACGCTCGACACAACTTTCCCGTTCCAAACGTCAGAGCGTTGCAACTTTTTAACCATCAAAATCAGTCGTTGAAAAACGCTCTGACGTATATCTTTACAAAAAATTGCCAATGTCACTTAACATAATTTTGTATTTTGATGATTTTTGTGTCAAAGTTTCAAAAAGTTCACGGTCAAAAAACAGATATTATTTGATTTTCACTGTATGTTTGTTTGTGTTTGTATGTTTGTCAGTCAGTAGCTGCAGCTCATTGTGTGTGTGTGAGTTCAGTACCCGTAGCTCACTGTGTTTGTGAGTTTGTCAGTACCTGCAGCTCACCGTGTTTGTGTTTGTCAGAACCTGCAGCTCACTGTGTTTTGTGTTTGTCAGTATCTGCAGCTTACTGTGTTTGTGTGTTTGTCAGTACCTGCAGCTCATTGTGTATGTGTTTGTGTGTGATTACCTGCAGCTCTGGCGGCAGGAAGACGCGCGTGTTGACGAAGAACTCTCCCTGCGGCGCGAAGTACATGGTGGGGATGCGCGCGTCCGACGGGAAGTCGCGCATCTCGAAGCTCGCCGACCGGGACCAGATCACCGACATCGCCAGGTCGCACACCGCCCACAGTTTCTGCACAATATTTAAAATAGGGAACATGCATCAATTTTTATTGTATCAAAATCAAAAGTATAATGCGTGAGAAAATAAACTGTAATATTAAAACTTTTCTCTTGCGTTTTTTTCTCGTGATATAGTCACTTGAAATTAGCGCGCAGCAGCACCCGCCGAAAACGCTCTATACAAAACGCATTTTTAGCCAAGAATTTTCAAATATCTCCCTAAATATTGCGTTGCCCTAAATATTTGATATTCTATCCGACTGTTAAGTGCATTATATCCGAAAATATAAAAAAATATCGCTATTTTCCCCTGTGTGGTAAAACTAAAATACTTAATAAAAAAAAATCTGTTCCATCATGTTTTTATACGTGTCCGCAGAAATAAAATTTTGGGACATCGTGTGCTATATTACATGACGATATGGCGATAATGATAAATAATATGACTCACGTAGTTGAGCAAATCGTCTGTCTCATTGAGCGCGTCCTTGTGGTTCTTCATGCGCTCCACGAGGCTCTTGTAGAACCCGTAGCAGTAGAAGTCGTTGCGGGTGATCAGCGGCTCTAATATGAACCACAGGCAGTTCTTTACTATCTGTGTGTCACAACAAACAACAAGTTAGAAGATGGCTGTTAAAAAAATAGTCCAGTAGCTTTACCATGAGTTGATGCAAACTGTTTTCGCTACCGTAAATTATCGTTTTCTCTCTTTCAGTTGCATTGACTGTGAGAAAATTTAATGACTAGAGAAATTTCTACCTTTCTTAAAACATCAAAAGAATAATATTGATTCAATTTTCAATCAAAGGTGTATGAAATGTGAAAACCGGGTTTTTTTAGGAAATAGAAATGTTTTTGAAAATGATTGAAATGCTTATTTACGGCCGATTTCAATAATTTATTTTCAGTAAGATAAAGGCCTACTATGGATCTTTTGAGACTGAGATTTCCACCAGGATAGCCAGAACCGCTGCTGCGTTTAGAAAGCTAAACCACAGAGTTTGGAGCTCTCATGACCTAAAATTGAAAACCAAAATAGGTGTATATAAAGCAATTATCTTACCCATACTTTTGTATGCCTCGGAGACGTGGGTCGCCTATAAATCGGATATTAAACGCTTGGATGCTTTTCATATGAGATGCCTTCGTTCGATATTACGCGTTAAGTGGCAATATCGTGTTCCGAACACAGAAATATTGCGCAGAACTAATATGAAGGGCATCGAAGCTGTTCTCATGACTGGACAGCTTCGATGGTGTGGACACCTTGTGCGCATGGACGACACTCGACTACCAAAATCTGCTTTCTATGCAGAGTTGTATTTGGGAAAGCGTACTGCTGGTGGACAATATCTCCGCTACAAAGATGTTCTCAGACGGAACCTATCAGCGTGTAACATTTCGCCAAAAGACTGAGAACATCTCGCCTCAAAACGGTCAGAGTGGCGTAGAAGCGTGAATGAGGGTGTAAAAAACTTCGAAGAAATGCGTCTCGAAGATCTGGATGCAAAACGACAGCTTAAAAAGACCCAACCGAAGCCAACTTATACTTATAACGCAGGTGGACAACTGTACTGCGCGAGCTGCGACCGTGGCTTTAAAACTAAGTTTGGCTTCGCCAGTCACATACGGGCTCATGCAAGAAAATAACCAGTGTCGCCGTCGACGGACTCGTCGAGGAGGACATCATCATCATCATGGACCTGTTACTAGTTAACTGTTGATTTTTTCCGTCATTTAACAGACAACAAATACAGAAATTTAACAGACAATATCAAGGCAACAAAAATCTTTAGTAAGCCTTATCTCTTACTGAGGAGAGGATGGGTTATTGAAATCGGCCATAAGAGATGAACATAATTAATTATGGTCTATCCGTCAACATAAAAGTCACTGCAGTGATAGTATACTTTTTTATTTAAGAGAATATGGTGTGAGCATATTTATATGAAAATCACACTGTACAGATTTTTGTGACGCTGAGTGTTCTGTTATCATTTTTCTCGAAAAGTATTGAATCGATTTCGTTGCGGTTTTTTGCATTCAAAAGGTATCATTTCAGAGCAGGTTATGTTTTATGGCGGTAGACCATCAAACATGTTGCAACACCAAAAGTTTGAAATAAAAAAAAATAGATAAAAACGTCATAGGAAAAAGATTCAATATAACTTTTATGAGGTCTCCAGAACGGTCCCCCGACAATAATGTAATCCCGCATGTGTGTGGTACCTAGATAGATTTGTATGGATTCGCTGCGTTCGGAATTACTTATGTACTGAATTCCGTCTGTATGTGGCCACTCTGAATCGTTAAGCCCTTTATACATTTGTCGGCGTGGTACGTTGCACCGAAAAATGAGTAACGCTCTATTTAAATACATATATGTGTCCAGTAAGCTTTTGGTACCGCATATACCGAGTATGCTGACGACGTCCCGATGCTGTGCCGACACTTAAGTAAAGGCTCGTATCCAGGGGCCCTACCATGAGTCGATGCAAACTGTTCATGTTACCGTAAACTATCGTTTTGTCTCTTTCACTCGCACTGACTGTGAGCAGTATATCCGATAGTTTACGGTAACGTAAACAGTTTGCATCAACTCATGGTATGGCCCCAGGATATTCTAGAATAAATCGAAGGGTGTCACCTTGAGCTGCGGCACGCTGTCGTAGGCGGTGAAGGCGGGGTCGTGCGTGAGCACGGGCACGGCGAACACCAGCATGTAGTCCGGCAGGATGTGCGGGAGCTGGCTCACTGCGCGTTCCACTGCAACCACACACATCCTTACATAATAATAAAACAAAGTCCCTCGCCGCGTCTGTCTGTCTGCTCGCGATAAACTCGGAAACTACTGAACTGATCTTCATGCGGTTTTCACCGATTGATAGGGTAATTCCTGAGGAAGGTTTTAGTGTACAATAAATTGAGGTTTTATGTAAATTGATAGAAATATGACGATAATTGTTGAAGGAGTCGCCAAAAATTAAGCCGTCTGGGAGCTTGCATCGAAAACGCTGCCTAAACCTTTCGAGCTATAACAAAATAATGTATGGAGGAAATGTTTCTCTGTTATAGGTCTACAAAAAAGTCCGCGACGGTATATGTCTTTCTTTTAAGATTGCACCGAGCTTTTGGCGCTCGTCAATTTCAGGTATTCAATGCGCTCCGTGGATGTGTGCGTGATGCACACATACGCGGAGTCAGAGAAAGCAAACGCACATTGGTAAGAACGAGCAACTACGGTCATAGTGTAAAAATTAAAAACTTAGCCGATCGCGGAAGGTATTTGTTATACCAAGTAGCATCAAATACTTTTATTGAAAATATTTACGGTTACATTAAATACAAAGCTTTTCCAGATTTGCGATTTTACACATTTATTTTAATATTATGATGTTTATTTTAATTGCAATCGAAAAATTCTACCTATATATTTGAATCAATTATTATAACTATGAAAGTTTGTATGCTTGCAACTTTGTTTAGATGTTTGATATGCAATCACATAAGAACGGCTGAACAGATTATAACAATGATAATGCGTATCTAATGATTTGAATATTATTTCTTGCTTTTTAGAGGCAGGTTTTTTGAAGTCAGTTTTTTTGTATTTAAACAATTTTTAGTGTTGGTAAGTACCTTCTGTATTAGGTAGTGTAGGTAGGAATATTATTTAGGTAGAAAAATCGGCTCAGCCAAACGTGAGATAATCGCGGAGAAACATACATATAGGTACATACAGGTCAAACTGAGAACCTTATTTTTTTTTAAGTCGGTTACACTAAAGGTATCCTTTTTCCAACACAAAAAAACATCTAGCTCGGTTCATAAATAACAAAGTCATCAAGGTAGTTGATGCAAAATCATAGTATTTTCAGGATTACATGAAAATTACTAAACAGATTTGAAAAAAAAAAATGGGACCATCTCGCAAGAATACTCAATCGAAGAAAAAAAGAATCATCAAAATCGGTTCATAAATGTCGAAGATACGCGCGAACGATAAAAAAAATACAATCGAATTGAGAACCTCCTCCTTTTGTTAAAGTCAGTTAAAAACAACGAAAAACATCGAAAAAGTGCAGAAGTGAGGTTATTTTCCATACTTTTTACACGTAAAGAAAAAGACAGAGACAAATGATTTCGCGTAACGGAGCCTTAATACACACCTTTGGTACCAACAGTGATGTTCCGTATGTACTCCCGGCGGCGCACGACGTCAGCCATCATGTACTGGCGGACGAGCGCTCTGATCCGACGGTCCGGCTCGCGGCCCGCCAACGCGTACATTCCCATAAAGTCTAGAGGCAGACACTTGTTTGGAATGCCCTGGAAGAAAATTAATTATAGTGAATTTTTTTCAAAGAAAAGATTCGAAAAACAAGGCATCTTTTTCAATTTTTATAAAGATTATACCTTTGATAATCCTTTGTGTAGTTTCGCTGCGAAAGCTTCTCGCACTTGTGGAACTTCATCCTAAAATGAAAAAGAAAAATTCTTTTAGGTTTTATCAAGGCATAACGCACTTGGTAATTTAGATTATAATACGAGTAAGTATAGGTCCAGAAGTCTTACTAATTTTATTTTTTATTTTATTTTATATTTCATGGAAAACAAACGGCTATTTATCTTAAACATTAGTACAGTGTTTCTTAAAAAACAAAAAGCCTTAAACAGTTTTCACAATTAGAAGAAATTATTTGTATTACAATCACATTTGTACTTTTTATCAACGAACAGTAGTATTGTAACGGTACCTACTTAAATACATATAAAATGTTATGATAAGCCATGATTGCTAAGAGTGAAAATAAGATATAAATCAATAAAGCCACATCAACCACAAAAGATACAATATTATTGTTTGAAAATTTTTTCATTCATCACTTTCGCAAAGTAACTGTAACTTAACGGATAAGAACGAACTAATGATAAAGAATAAGCCACAAACTTTAAGATTTAACTATAGCAAATAGTTTTTAGATTTTTCCATAGTCATTCAGGTTAGACTGGTTGGTTGGGTCAGTAATAACTCGCTGCTCCAGTTCTTGAGCATCGAAGCTATAGATAGCTGGTTCCCTATAGATAGCTGGTTCACTATAGATAGCTGGTTCCCTATAGATAGCTGGTTCACTATAGATAGCTGGTTCCCTATAGATAGCTGGTTCCCTATAGATAGCTGGTTCACTATAGATAGCTGGTTCCCTATAGATAGCTGGTTCCCTATAGATAGCTGGTTCACTATAGATAGCTGGTTCCCTATAGATAGCTGGTTCACTATAGATAGCTGGTTCTCTATAGATAGCTGGTTCCCTATAGATAGCTGGTTCTCTATAGATAGCTGGTTCCCTATAGATAGCTGGTTCACTATAGATAGCTGGTTCCCTATAGATAGCTGGTTCCCTATAGATAGCTGGTTCACTATAGATAGCTGGTTCTCTATAGATAGCTGGTTCTCTATAGATAGCTGGTTCACTATAGATAGCTGGTTCCCTATAGATAGCTGGTTCACTATAGATAGCTGGTTCCCTATAGATAGCTGGTTCCCTTTAGATAGCTGGTTCACTATAGATAGCTGGTTCCCTATAGATAGCTGGTTTCCTATAGATAGCTGGTTCACTATAGATAGCTGGTTCACTATAGATAGCTGGTTCACTATAGATAGCTGGTTCCCTATAGATAGCTGGTTTACTATAGATATGCACTCACAATCATGAGGTGCGACAGGTTGTAGAACTGCTCGGCGGTGAACTGATCACCGACACCCTTTTGCTCGCAGATCTTGAGCATCGCCGCGCCCGCCGCTAGCCGAAGGTGCGCCATCTCCGCTTGAGATAGCTGGTTTTGCTAGAAATATGAAAAAAGTTGATCAGTAAAAGCATTGAAGAATTCTTGTTTTTTTTATCATGATTGATAGTGTATGTAATGTAGGTACGCACGGTCTTATGGGTAACTTATATACCTGTAACAAGTCTCCCTTGTGCACAATGAATGCGTTGAGCATTCTGAACGTCTTCTGCGCGGAGAGCTCGTCTCGTTTCAGCCCGAGTAACCACCGCGCCATACATTTGAGCCCTTCCAACTTGCAGCGGGTTTCTTCGGGCAACTCGTCTTCGGCGCACCACTCGCCTTGGGGGGCGTTCCGACCACCGCCCCCTTCGCGAACTAGAAGCTCTTTTACTATCTATGTCAAACAGAAACAAAGAAGTTATACCTGAACATCTACACATACGTAATAATAATAATGTAATGGTAACCTAAATTACTTATTTTAAGGATTACCTGTAAACTGTTGAACCTATTTAAAAATGGGACCAAACTGATGTATTAATGTTTGAATTGCAAATAAAAAAAAATACATTTCATTTCATTTCAATCATCTCAATCGGTTCAGCCGCCTTAGAGTCTGTTATTATCGGTTAACCGACTTTTTCTGAGGTTTGATAAAAAGTACTGTCTGGCCTCGGAATCGGAACAGAGTAAGGTGCGCGCTAGGATCTTCATGAAAAAATAAAGAATAACAGAAGAGAAAGACATGACCAACGTCCTATAAATTAGGAAAAGGGCACAGAATACATAATAGTACGACGTTCCTTTCCCTCGTTATATTCACCTAGTGGTGTTCACCAGAAGTGGCCTCTATATAAAAAAATTGCATGCTGGATGTAGCGAAATGTGTACGATCTCTTGAATATAACACCACATGTATTTTTACCGCATTTCAAGCATATAAAATATCTTTATCTTTATTTCTATCGTGTACTCTCATCTCTTCTGACGATGTTAGAGTTGTATTCTTTTAAAAGAACTACGTAGCATATCATAAAAGGAAAATAATTGTATGCACTATGGTTAATGAAAAGCTTACAAAAATATTGGAACATTTTTGTTAAACATCTTAAGCGAGAAACTTACGACACGTGCGACTATACGCGACGCGGCGAGCGCTTGAGTAAGTATCGAACTAACTCACTCGGTTAAACGGGTCCGCCACGTACTTATAACTAACCTAAAGTGCGGAGTGTCCCTGGGGCAAAAAAAACTAGGGCTGACAAGGGCAACAATAGGCTAGTTGACAAAATTTCAATAACTGCTTAATATTTTAGCTTATTAGGCATTTTATCGAAAAAAAAGGTTTATTTATTTTTAATCGAGCGTTTACATTATAAATTTCGCGTTTTAAAAAAACAATTTTAATTTGGTTCCAAAACGCACAAGACTGTCATCTTCTGACTGGCGTCTTGAATGACGTCACGCCGTGCCAAACAAACCAAAGAGCGATCGTGTCTTCGTACGTTATAGCTAGTTTTTATCGTTTAAAAATGAATTTCTCATATTATAAGTACTGTATAGTGCCCCAGTGTGATAGCGCGACTATAAAAACGCCAAACCAGTTATTTATATATGTTCCGAACAATGGAGAAATACGGAAAAAGTGGCTAAAACTTGCGTTCGGTTGTGGTTAGGTTGCACTCGGAGTGTAGGTTTGGAACGCGCCTCCGGTAGTGATACTCGAAACGTCAAAGACAAGATTGGAGTTTCGCACGGCGTGACGTAACGCTTTCTGATTGGTGTTCACTGTCACGTGACTAAAGGTTTCATTTTACGAAATTTATTTTTTTAAAATATTATTAATCTTTAACGCTTTTAATAATTAAAATTGTTTGTTATTTTCTCCATAATATAATTAATCATTATAAACCCCTATCCATTAAATTTATTCTTAATGGAAACAAGCCTATTGTAATATATAATTATGTACCTTGCGTGAGACAATATTCTTGATGTGCACCGGGAAGTTATCAGGCAAGTTGTGGGCGATGTGTCCGAGGGTCACTATCGCGGTGCGGTAGTGCTCTGACTGTGGGCTGAGTGTCGCCTTTAAGGTGTCCAGGATCTCAGTGAAGATCTGCGTGCGTTGCTCCGGCACGTTCACGAATAGGCACCTGAGTATCACTTAAATTTTCACATCATGTCGTATGAAAAATGGTATTATCTTTTTTTAAGGGCGGCTTGCGCAACATTTGGTCTAACTAAACAGAATTTAGTTAAATGCGTTTATCTTGCTAAATATGTTTAGCCTAAATACAATTAAAAAGGTCTTGCTCACGTCCGTTTGGATGGTAATTTATCTAATCGTAGTTAGGGAGTCGGTAAAGCAGTTTCTTGCGTTCCTTTTTACGTTTTCGTGCGTTGTACTGTACACTTGACTTAGAGCAAAATGGTTGCATTTCTTAAAAAAAAAATGCGTGAAATGGACCGACGAGCTTTCAACTGTCACATCAAGTCAACCGAGCTGTCAAGTCAAACAAATTGTGTGATTTGTGAAGTGTTCTCGTGCTATTTCTGGTGGTAATTTTTATTGATAATAATTGTTTTAGTTGAGTTCAGTGATAATTACCATGGCAAACAAAAGTGTATCTTCTAGGGCCCGGGGGCCTAATTTTACAAAAGAAGAACAGATATTGATGACGCGCGATTGCTACTAAACGTATTTAGCGACGCTTAATAGCCATCTTTGGGTATTTAACTTTGACATTTCGTTAAACATGATTAGTGCCTAAATTTTTGTTGTGCAAGACGCTAATTATAATAGGGATGTTGACTAATGAATAAAATAACGAAATACTAATAAAAATCGTAAACATATTAAACTTTTAGAGTAGCTTGTATACCTCTTGGTTTTATATATTGCATATTATTTGTTTTATGACCCTTCAAAGTTGGGTGGACAAGTCCATTTAAAAAGTATAAAATTTATTAAAATAAATAATACCTTTAATTAGTCCGTAAAATGTATAGCAAATTTGTCTAAGAAACTATTTTGATAAACACAATATTTAATATAGCTGCCGAACAAATTTCCTACGCGTTGCATACAAACTAGCACGGCGTGACGTCATAACGTGCAAGCCATTAGTATGGAGCGTTTTTGATCGAGTCCATTTGTGTGCATTTCACACTGTGATATCTCGGGCAGTTTTCATGCTAGCGAATTAATTCTTTTACCAATGTTTCTTTTTTTGAGAGGTAATTTATGTAACATAAAATAAAAAAAATAGTCAACATCCCTATTAGCAGACTAAATGCGTTTACGTCGCTCTTAAACTGTATTTAACGACGATGCGCAAGCCGCCCTAAATTCTTTAATCAAATGTATTTTTCACCATTGTTAGTGTTAAATGGGATTGAATAAATGTTTTTTAAGAAAATACATTAATAAAAGGGACAACATTACTTCATAATAAAACACTAGATTTTTTTTTCAAAAAAGTTAACGCTAGCGATTTCTAAAATAAACACCTATCTTACAAACCAATGCATAAATAAAAAAACTGAACTGTTTTTTACAATAAATACTTATATGCAAAGTAAACTGATACCGTGTTATTACAAAATATTTTTAAACACTGTTTAGCTAAACACATGTTTATATTATTTTTATTTTGGACACACTTTTTTGACAATATTGTTTGAAAGAGACAGCATCACATTTTAACATGTGTTTAGTTAAACAGTGTTTAAAATCTTTTGTAATAACGGTTAATGTTCTATTTTTCCAACCATTTATATGAATATAAAACTTATGAAAGTATTAAAAAAAGCCAGTTTATAAATACCTGACAGCATTTTTGGCTTGTTTCGCGGTGCCCACTTCAGCGTACGCCTTGCAGAGTGTGATCAGCCTTGGGAACAGCGCTGGGCACGCTTCACCTGCAAATAACACGCCGTCAGTATGTTGCAGACGGATCGATTTAATTGGATTGTTTGACATCAAAGTGTTATTGTAAACTTTTTCAAATTTAAGGTAAAAGCACAGGTGCCCAGTAAATTGTTATTGAATTTGGCAACACGAGAGATTAGCGCTTGACCTGAATCTCATGAGATAATGGCGATAAGGCAGACTATAAGCGGGCTACATAACTACATTAGGCCGACGTGGGGCTTTCTTTTTGGGTATTCCCCGTTTTAGTCCGTGCAGAGTCTCTTGGTTCCAAAAACTTTCCAAGGGAAACTAGTTTTCAATTTTACTAGTTAGGGCGATCGGCGATCACATAATGGTGGCCATTGGCCATACACAAAAATTTACTTGACCGTTATACATTATACAGGTTAATTGTTCATTGCATGTCAGGTCACCTATACCAGTATATTCAGTGCATATACTACTGCACATAAAGTAGGTAATGAATATCATATCGCGGACTGGGATCTTTCTCCAAATTATGACCATACAACAACAATTAACCTGTATAATGTTATGCAGTAATCCATAGTAGAAAGTCGTCACGTCACAGGATATATAATAGTACTAAACGTACAGAAGCCTATCCACGCGAGGACAATCAAATAATAAGCTACTCTCGCTGCACGGCAATAAAGTACAATTTCAAATTGCACAGCGCTGCGTGCCTATAATAGGCGTCTCCGATGCGCTTCTCTTTCAGTCGCGTAGCTCTGTCTCAACTGACACATGAATTCCCTTGTGTGCTGGCTCGACTGAGTCAGCGCACGCGGCAGTAGGCTAATATAAAAGTTTAAGCGCTTAGTGAGACCCCCTGTCGTCGTTTAGATACCTATAAAAACAAAATAGTATATACTCACTGAGCGGGCGGTACTTCCCGAGGAATGTGAGCGCGGCCAGTATGTGAGGGGCCACGCCCTCATCGTCCAGCTCCAGCAGTGACGTCAGACGACTGAGTACGTCCTCGTGTAGGAAGTGTGCGGGGAACACGAAGGAGAGCATCACTAGTAGTTTCAAGCCACGTTCTGCGCACTTGTCCATGTCGATTCCTGTGGAAATTAAAATGTTTTGATGGAAGAAAAACATGTAGCGTTTTCGCGCTAGTTACTGTTATTCTATTTACATCATAGACTATCACAGAAAATATAATAGTACTAACGTACAGAAGTCAGTCCCCGCGAGGACCATCAAATAATAAGCTACTCTCGCTGCACGGCAATAAAGTACAATTTCAAACTGCACAACGCTGCGTGGATAAAATTACATGCACCTACGAAGAAGAAAGAGAGGCGTCTCTTTCTGTCGCATAGCTCTGTCTCAACCGACACATTTCGGGGTTGCTACTCGCTAGTTACTGATATCATAGAAAACATTCGTTATGCCCATATGAATAAACAATGAAATTACTAATAGGTACCTACTTATAAAATAAAATAAATCTACCTAATAGGTGAGCTGAGCATATTTAAAGAGCATAAATAATAAGTATTTCTAAGTAGTTAGAGAAGCTCGATGGCGCAGTGGTAAAGCGCCTGGCCCAACGATTGCGGAGGTTAAGCCACTTTTGCAAGGGTCGGTTATGGGATGGGTGAAAAAAAAATAGTATTTTTTAGCTTTTTTCTTTACTGGTGCCATATTTCGAACTTATACAACTAAGTATGTAAATATGTATACAAAAAATACAGTAAACTTTGGTAGGTAGGTTGGTACGTTAGTAATTAAGTATCAAAAACGAAGTGCATGCAGTTTCGCATTCGGCGCTTGACTGACTCGTTTCGTTGGTGACGTTCACGCGCTGCGCTCTCGTCGCTTGCACACGCCGCGGCCGCGCGTTTCGGTCGGCGCGGTGATATCCCTCGACAATGGCCCTCTTGGAGTGGGCCGCGAGCAGTAGGCTAATATAAAAGTTTAAGCGCGGAGTGATACCCCCCTGCCTGGGGCCAAATACAAAAGCAGAACGAATGTTGTTTCTAAGTAAACATACAAAATATATAAAGTTTATACTCAATCATTAAATTACATAAATTGCGTTGAAACAAACCCAGAGAGTAATAATACTTGTGTTGGGATGATACTTGAGGCTGGTATACGTAGTGACAAAAACCGCAGGGAATGTATGAAAAGATTGATGGATGTTAATGAAGCGAAAGAAGTGTGCAAGGATCGTAGCAGGTGGCGATTCATAGTCTCTGCCTACCTGTGAGTATATGTATGTATGTGTTGGGATGACTCGCTCTTGCCTTAGTGCTAGATTAAAAACTATTGAGCATACAAGTACTTACAACATGACAGATGGTATAACTAGGTAGGTACTTAAAATTCACTCGCTCGAGGAGCATCTTGTGTAGTACAGGTTGAGTATACTCACCGCACTCGTCGGCGATGATGGTGTCGGTGCCCTTGACGGCGGACTCGACGTACCCCACGAGTATGAGCAGCGACTCGTGGTCGATCATAACCGAGCTCACTCGCTCGAGGAGCATCTTCACTGTGTTGTAGTACAGATTCGTCATCACTGGCTGCCCGAGGCGTTTTAGGACACTTGACTGGAATACGAAAAATTAGGTTATTATTGCATTTTACCGCCTGCCCCTGTATTACAAGCTCTTACAACTTGACAGGTTTATAAATTTCTATAGTAACATCTCTTTCTCGTCGTATAACAAATAAAAGAGAGGCGTTGGTGGTCAATTGGTCATTCATAAAACTGGCAAGTTTAACAAATTTTAAGCAATACGGGGACTGGTCTCGCGAACTGCGAAATTTTGTCTCTTCGTTGCGCTCTCACCACCACTCACGTGTTTTTACAAAGTTGTGTTTAAAAAATGTTTGAAGATTCACAAAATACATTAATTTGTGCTACTAACTGATTTCAAACCTCATTCAAAATGAAAGTGATTAGAAAATAAGAGAGTCTAGTATAATAAACATAACATAAAAGACAGTAGCTACTTACAGTTGTACGAACGCAGACTTCGCAGCTCACATTGGGATTAAGTATAGTTTCCATTCCTTGCAGTAACTCGGGTGCCTGCTTCATATGCGTAGAGAATTTGTTCAAGAACTCCTGAGCTTTTACGGACTCCGGCAAGAATTTAGAGCTTATGTGTAAGACTTTAGCGATCAATTCTTTTTGAACGGCCGGTGTAGGCGGTTTCCTGTGAAGTTCTACCCACTCGGCTACAGTGCGACGAACGGCCAACTGGTGCTTCTGTAGCTCAATGAACGCTTTGGTCGCGTTGTCGTCTATATTAGACATTAGGTAGTAAAGTTTCTTCATACGGACTGGAGCCGGCAACGTGTAAGGTACGAGTGAAGTGTTCAATAGCCTCTCAACTAACAATCTGTCTTCTAACGCCGTCATGTAGTAGCCGTGTAAAATTTTGTCTTTGATCCATTGCACTGCCTTTTCAGTGGCAGGGGGGACGCTTTCTTCTGTCAAGAATTTCTTGTATATCATTGCGAGGCCGGACATGGCCTCTTTCCTAATTTTAAACTTTTTGTCAAGAGTCCTTTCTCTGACGAAGTGCAGGAGGTCCTCGGACTCTGCTACAGCTGGGAAATCCCTTTGAGCTGTTGCAATGATAGCCATAACGACTTCGTAACGGACTTGCTCATGCGCATCGTGCTGTCTCATCTTTAATGTCTCTGTTATGTCTTTCCTTAAATCGGGGTGGTGCACCAGAAAATGCATGCAGTACTGTACGCATTTGATCCTGATCGGCACCGATATATCGTTGAAGCGACCTAAGAACGCTCGCCATAAGGCTGGGTATTGCTTGGCAAGCTCTGATCCGGGTTCAGAGAACATTCTAGCAAGTAGAGCCACGCCGCTCAACCTCTCTTGGAACTGAGCGGACTTCAGTTTACACTCGAGTTGAGGCAACACCGAAAGCAAGAGTGAAGGACAGCATTGATACAACTCGTAAATAAGCTCGAATACTTTGGAGAATATCAACAGGTTCTTTTCTTCTTTTCCGAGTATAAGAACGTGATTGAAGAACTGAAACAAAACAATCAGTTATTCTGTCTGTAATGATATAGTTGTTCTATCTCAAGAAGTCCGTTTGGCTATGAACATTGTTAGGCGTGCACATGCACTTATTTTAGTACACATAATTAGAGATGAAACGGATAGCAGTTTGGCCGGATATCCGGCTGCCGGATATCCGGCGGAACTTAGCCGTTTGGTGCATCGCACACACACATACTTGCGTAGGCGGCTCGCGAACGATTGGGTGGACTAGGTTCGATTCGGGTCTTAAAACTAATTATATCGTTAAATTTAATTATTAATTATTAGATCGTTCAGAACTACAAGATAGGCGCCCCGCGCTACCCGGAACTAGTAAAACTGGTTCGTAAACAAAATATAAGCTAACCAATCTCATTATTTAATTCAAACTTTATTAAAACTAATCAGCGAGAGGGCTCATGGAATAGATATGCAGAAGCAGGAAATGTATGATTTCAGCATATTTCATACATTCAAAGCGGGACAGCGTGTTCTGTCGATATCGATATACATATAAGTTCCGTTTGTGACGACTTTATTCATGAATGATCCATACATTTGATTGTGTATCAGATCTGTGCGGTATTGCTTACCGAAACACATCGAGCGTCAGATTGGAATACGTTCACCTCAATGCAAATCTGGCTAACGTCGGTTTACCGTGATTATGCTACACAACCGCGATCATTTCATTTGACAGTAACTATCTTTATTTTTTTTACTTACACAATAAACTGAATAAAATATTAATTATGCGTTTATCAAAAAAGTTAATTCCTCGAAGTAAGGTAGCACTAGGTAAAAATGAAAAAAAAAACGTAAAATCTCTTCAATAAACTAGAATATTGTTGTTTTTTTACTAAGGTCATCATTTCTATATTATTGTTTTTGCAAGCATGCACTTATTTGCACAACTTGAAAGGGTGAAAAGTAAATAAACTATTCATCTAATGATAGCTGAAGACTATTTTATTTATTCATTAGCTGTATTCACCTATACTATTTATATAGTTTATTTACTAAATTACTTATTCAATACCATATTGCAAGACAGTTGTGTGTAACTCAATGACAAGAGGTTACATAAAACTTTCGCCTTCGTTAGCGAATTGTTGAGGTAACTGAGGTCACATATGCGACGCGACCCCGAAGTTGTCATATAATTCATTTCAATGTTTGTTAGCTACCGATTGGGATGATCAACAGTTTATTTTACATTTAAGAAAATAGCAAAAGAGGCTTAATTTAATTTATTTATTTATATTCAGGCATCGATGGCCCATAGATATATACCTTTAATTAAGCTTTAACACCTTAAACGCCACCATACAAACATATTTTTTACAATTCATTAATGAAACACTAAAAATAAATTAACAAAAATAACAACGTGTGTAGAACATTTCAGATTTCATACACAATATCAAAAATAAACGAAAATTTCCTTTGGGGAAAAAGAAAATTAAAAGTTAATTTTAAAATTGAGGTCACCGGTGACCTACGCGGCGTCTAAGGTGTTAACAGAAGTAATATTGTGATGTACCTAATGAACCAAACTTTAATGTTTACAGCCTAGTTCGTGTGCTGGAATTACAAAAAAAAACAACAATTAATTATTTATTTGTCGATAATTTATCCCAATATTTTAGTTGGTTGTATTGCATTGTACCAAGGTTGTTGCATTAAGGCGTCTTTCCATCTATTCGTGTATTCTTCTTTTGTATCACTATTTCAAATTATTATATTGAATTCCTATTATTATTTGTTTCAGCGATTTCTATGCTATATTTATTTTTCGAATTTTTTTTTGCTATCCTAATATTTTAGTTACAACCAACTAGCATTAGCATATAGCATAAAGCATTGATCCAATGTATACAATGAGAAATCTTTCCATCTATTCGTGTATTCTTGTATTGTATCACTACTTGAAATTGATAATATTGTATTTCTGTTATTAGTTGTTTCAACGATTTCGATAGTTTATTAAATTCAAATTGTAAAAGCTGTCATTCAAAAATACCACTTACCCCTTGTATATAAGGTTCAAGAGTCTCATTAGTCTTGATAATCAGCTCCTTAGCGAGCGCGTACGCATGTTTGTGCTCCCTCTTATTCGGCTCCACCAAGTTTGTGAGGATCACGTTCAGGAGTTCGTTGGACACCACGTCGGACTCCGTGATCAGCGGGCAGAGGACGTCCAGCATGAAGGATTTCACTTTTGTTGAATGTTCCGTACTGTAACAAACGATAATTAATAGTCTTTATTTTTTTTAGAAATAATGTTGCTTTCTACACTTAATAAGAATTTGGGATATAATAAAATGCGCCATACGGAGGGGCGAACGGCGACGCGACGCGGCGAGCGAATTCTCAATACAATTTTAAATTAATGGCTGTGCGGCGAGCGCGAAAAACGAAGAAAATTCATTCGCCGCGTCGAAATTCGACCCTTCGGGTACTTTGTATTATTATGTATTCTGTGCTTCGGGTGGCCAGGCTTAACTCCTCAGCGAAACAAAACCAGTGGCTCTACCATTGAGTCGAGTTAAGTTGATGCAATCTGTTTTCGCTACCGTAAACTATCGTTTTCTCTCTTTCACTCGCATTGACTGTGCGCAATATATCCGATAGTTTTAGCATCATTAGCTCATGGTAGAGGTACAGTGCACCATTTATAAATTCAATTATTATGATATTGAATTTTTAGATTTTAGCATTCACAATGCAATTTTTTATAAGTATATTAAGTTACTTAATCAATTATTATGATTTTGTTACGGTTAACAGTTTATTAAATTTTCTTAAACGTAACAAGTTGTTACTCACTTGACAATCCTGAACATGAGTGAGAAGAGCGCGCAGAATATCTCCTGGCAGTCTTCGAGCTCGAAGCACATATTGAACGACTTGACGTAGGCAAGGTTCTCCAGCAGGTAGAAGTAGCGCTTGAACGCCGGGTCTTTGGGGTCGCGCAGCCCTTGCAGCTGGCGGATCAGGAACAGGAATATGGTCTTCACCTGTGGGTGCAGTCATTATTTTAGTAGACGTCATCTCACTTACCGACCATATTCGGGCGTTTAAAAATAAAATCAGCGGGGTCTCACCCCGCGCTTAAACTTTTATATTAGCCTACTGATGACTCAGTCGAGCCAGCGCACGAGGGATGTCATGTGTCGGTTGAGACAGAGCTACGCGACAGAAAGAGAAGCGCTTCGAAGGTGCTTATAATAGGCACGCAGCGCTGTGCAATTTGAAATTGTACTTTATTGCCGTGCAGCGAGAGTAGCTTATTAATTGATTGTACTCGCGCGGATGGGCGTCTATACGTTTAGTAATCTATATATATAAAATTCAAAGTCCTGACTGACTGACTGACTGATTGACTGACTGACTGACTGACTGAGATATCAACGCACAGCCCAAACCGCTGAACCTAGAGACTTGAAATTTTGCACATAGGTTCCTTATGAGGTCCAGGGGTGCACTAAGAAAGGATTTTTCAAAACTCACCTCCCAAGGGGGTGAAACGGGGGTCCAAAGTTTGTATGAAAGTCCCTCAGTTTTGAAGCTAGGATCTTCAAATTTTGTGATTAGGCTGACCATTGAAAATTAATAAATACGGGTCTCAGCGTTTTTCAAAATTCTACCCCCGAAGCGGTCAAAAGGGGGGGGCGGTCAAAGTTGTGTATTGAAGAAAATCCTTTATTTTCAAAGTAAAAATAGCTAAATTTATAATTTAGGCTTATGGATGGAAATCTAACGAAACGTATATTGTTATTGTTAGTATTTCAACCCCTATAGGGATGAAAAAGGGGTAAAAAAAACCCAAAAATAGTTATGGATGTCGTTATTGGGGTTTTCTGGGATGACGATTGCAAAAATGACATTTATTTTGAAGTCCAACACGGTGGACATGATTTGAGCCCTAAAGAGGTGAAAAGGGGGTTCAAATTTTGTATGGCAAAATAATATAAAATAGACATTACAACTTTAAACTTCGTAGGAGCACATCTAAAAATAAATAGGTAAACATATAGGTATTTTGTAATTTTGAAAATCAACCACTTAGGGGAAAATGGGGTAAGTAAACATAAAAATCGATATGGATGTCGTTCTTGAGGTTTTATGGGATGGTGATTGCGAAAATGAGATTTGTTTTGAAGTCCAACACGGTGGACATGATTTGACCCCTAAAGAGGTGAAAATGGGGTTCAAATTTTGTATGGAAAAAGAATATAAAAAGACATTACAACTTTAAAATTCGTAGGAGTCCAACACGGTGGACATGATCAAACCTGGACATGCACATCCAGGGGACGGGGACAGGGACGGGAACGGGATACTTATATCTCGCACGAGGCTGCTCGCTTGGTGGAGACCCGCCTAATCACGTAAAAACGGCTGATCAGAATTTAATGAAATTAAAACATGAGGATTTTATCGGATGTCCACGCGGACGAAGTCGCGGGCGGAAGCTAGTATTATATATTGTGTTAAAACTACGACCATCAGACTCTGCTCTGCTTAATTAATGTTGATAAATGCAGTCTGAACTCCATTTAGAAATTGATCCGAGTTTAATTATAGAGCTAATTGCGTTTTGTTTTGAATGGTGAAATTAGCTCTTTATACGAAAAAGCAGGGTTTAGCAAACATAATATTATGTTGTATGATCACAATATTGGTCTCTTCAACTTCAAGGCATTTCGGCCACATCCTGCTGTCTATTAGACAGGTTATCGAACATAAATTACTATCTAGTATTTGATTAAAAATATATGAGATAAAGGTTGTCAGTTGGGGATGTGTTTAGTTAGAATTAGTTCGCGAAGAATTACGTTATCTGCTCAAATAAAAATAGGGGCCACCATATGATTTTCCATACGAAAGAGCTAAGTTCTGAAAGGTGTTTTTCTGAAAAATTGAATCTGATTTATTTGAATTTTTAATTGTTCGAATAGTCCGTAAGCCCGCGACAATATTGCCTACGTCATATGACATCACGATGAAATGCATGCATGGCACACGGTCGGAAATGTTGTGCAGAGCGAGGATCAGATGATTATCGCTAATAAAATTGGCCAGAAGCTTAAGAAAATCCTTCACTTCCGGTCAAAAATTAAAAGGTTATATTTACGTCATGTGACATCACTACGAAACCCGTGGCATCATTTAGCCCTTCAAAGTAAAGTGAGATAACACACTTCCGGCCGTTTCAGAACTGACAGACTTATGTAAACTCTCTCTACTTAACTATTGAAGTGCTAAATGATGCCACGCCACGGGTCTCGTACTGATGTCACATGACGTAAATAATAACCTTAATTTTTTTAACGGAAGTGAAAGATTATTTCAAGCTTCCGGCCAATTTTATTTGCGATAATCTTCTGATCCTCGCTCTGCACAACATTTCCGACCGGTTGCCATGCATTTCATCGTGATGTCATATGACGTAGGCAATATTGTCGCGGACTAGAAAGATGTAATATACACAACATGCCGACTTTACTGTCGAATCTCCTATTCACCGTGTGTCAGTTAGAATAAAAAGGAATAAGAGAGTAAATTTTGTTTAGCAAGCGCTCAGAAGTTCAGTTGTACATTGATTAATTGATCGCGTTTTAATAATTACAACTTTGTTTTATTCTGACAAACTAACAAAGCCTTGGATTATAAGATTAAACTGTCGCTGTCTAACTGTCTAAACGCTGATATTATACCCCACAATTTATTAGGTCCACAACTATTAGTCATTCGGCAACAACACACGACCGACGCGGATATTTAATACACGTCACAACCTCACAACGGATCCATATTTCGCTTTGGTTATAGCACAGATAATATAATAGTATACTGTTATAGTGACCTTCATAATTTCAGCGGTAGCTTATCAAAACACCCATTACGAAGATACGGGTCTTTACTTTTCATTCCAAAATAGTATTTTATTAAATAAAAGTTTTGGAATTCCCTTTTTCATCGGTTTTTTTTATTTATGCTAATGTTCGAGTTTTTATTTATTTTAGCTAATAGAAGGACAAAACAGTTTGACGTATGAAAATATTGTACCAGCTGATTATATAAATAACTTAAGACGTTCTGGATTTTAAATTTTTTTTGACAAAGTTTTGAGTGTTCTGGTTTTTTTTCTAACAAAGTTTAGAAGCATCTGCCAATACTTCAACTGAACTGTGTTTACCTGTTCCTGGTACGGTACTTCAGGGGCATATACCATGAGCACATCGGCTATGAAGCAGGCAGAGTAACTAAACAACGCGGGAAGGATGCGTCAGAAAGAATTCATCTGCAAATAATTCAACTGAGCTGAGCTTACCTGTTCCTGGTCCTTATACGGTGCTTTAGGGGCATATACCCTGAGCACATCGGCTATGAAGCAGGCAGAGTAACTAAACAACGCGCGAAGGATGCGTCAGGAAGAATTCATCTGCCAATAATTTAACTGAGCTGTGCTTACCTGTTCCTGGTTCTTATACGGAGCTTAAGGGGCATATACCCTGAGCACATCGGCTATGCAGCAGGCAATGATGCGACAGGAAAACTCATCTACCATTAGGTATACTTCAACTTATCTGTGCTTACCTGTTCCTGGTCCTTATATGGTGCATCAGAGGCATATACCCTGAGCACGTCGGCTATGCAGCAGGCAATGATGCGACTGCAATTAGGTATACTTCAACTAATCTGTGCTTACCTGTTCCTGGTCCTTATAGGGTGCTTCAGGGGCATATACCCTGAGTACATCGGCTATGCAGCAGGCGATGAGTAACTGCACATCGCGCGAGGAGTGTGTCAAGAAGAATTCGTCTGCCAAGTGCAGCGCCAGCGGTATGTACTGCTGGTACATGCCCTCATCTTGGCCCAGACCTTGAAGCGTGTGGGCCAGTACCTGGACCGAAAAAAAATGGTAAGTACATTGACGAGCCGAGTTTTTTTTATTCCTACTGGTACTTTTGTCACAACAGCGAGCGAGCATGACGAACTCGGAAAGCCAACATCCTTACTATTATTATAAATGCGAAAGTCCGTTTGTTTGTTTGTTACCCCTTACGTCTTAACTACTGAACCGACCCTCATATTTGCATACACGTTGTCAGGGGTACAAAGATGGACATAGGGTACTTTTCATCCAGAAAAAAAGGTATTGTTCCCGAGGGATAACAAAAAATCTTTAAGGCGAGGCCAGTTCTCGAAATTTACTCTTTCACTATGTCTTTAGAATAAGGTTGAATATTGCATAACTTTAATTGACGCTTCGTCAGATTTTTGACGAATTTTAGTACATTTTTATTGATTTCTGAAATACTGGATCATTTATTAAAAATGTACTCGGTTATTGTGTTAGATCGATAAAAAGGCTATCCTTTTTGCATAAAAAATCATATCACTGTCGTTGAAAATTACGAAATCTGACGATTTGAAATTTAGTTTTTTAAGTTTTTATGGTGTTATTCAGGATTTTTTTACAGAGTTACCATGCCATATTTCAATATTCTGTTCGGTTAATTTGCTTCTTTGTTTCTTTTTCAATCTACAGTAATTTTTGTGAAGTAGAATTTTACATCAGTTCTTCACATTGGAAGTTCAAAAATCAGACTTTTCATCAGATCGTGAACTGGCCTCTCCTTAATAAAAATAAAAAAAAATAAAAAAATAAAAATCTCTTAAAAAATAATAATAATTTTCAATGTGACATCGATTATTTTAAATTTGATTAATTTTAACATTTTAAATTAACACAATTTTATTTTTATTTTATTTTATTATAAGAATTTGTAATTAAATAGGTACCTAGTAATTTTAATATGTATTGTTGTAAATGGGTGTAATTTGCCTGAATAAATGATAAATGATAATTCTACAAAAAACATTTTCCACGCAGAAGAAGTGACCGGCGGGCGCTAGTCTAAATACATTTTTTGACAGATAAACAGAAGGCTAAATTACGAGCTTATACTGGCGATAGTAATTTTTATGTATTAATTATGAATTTTGTTCAAGCTTCCGTGCTTTGGCATCCAACAAGATATTTTCTGCATTTCATTCTACCTATGATTTTACTATTTAATTATTAGAATTTATATTCCCACGAAAGTAAAAAATCTCACTGTTGATGCTAAAGCATCAATTTTTATTCACATTTTTTTTCTATTAATACGATGACTGGAGTTCATAAACTTGCATCACATATATTATAATCATGTACTTTCATCTACACACATTTGTCTCGTAAACTAGTAACTCTCGATATGCAATTGTGCAATTGGATGGGTACTACAAAAGTGCTCAAAAAGCAATTTGTCGCGGTGATTTCATAACACCACTCGCGCTCATATAACAAAGCAACCTTACACAGCGCATAACTTAAAGATAAACAGCAATTATTATACTTATCAGCTATGAGAAAAAATATTATTTAAAAAGTATTATAATGTAAGTAAGTTTAACACACAAGATTTTAATCCTTACTTCCTTCCTTACTAATATTATAGATGCGAAAGTCAGTTTGTTTGTTTGTTACGCCTTCACGTCTTAACTACTGAACCGATCATTGTCAGGGGTACAGAAAAGGACATGGGGTACATATCAACCCGAAAAAATACCTATTCCGAGGGATAGAGAAATATCTGACCAAGCAGACGAAGTCGCGGGCGGTCGCTAGTGAGCTTATAAGTATAATATTTTATTTTAACACATTTTTATTAGGTTGCTTTTTCTTTTAATTATTATTTCATCATCATCATCATCATATCAGCCGCACGACACACTGCTGGGTATAGGCCTCCCCTAAGGATCTCCACGACGATCGGTCCTGCGCTGCCCGCATCCAGTGGCTTCCCGCAACCTTCACCAGATCGTCGGTCCACCTTGTCGGGGGCCTACCCACGGAGCGTCGTCCGGTGCGCGGTCGCCATTCCAGAACCGCCCCGCCCCAACGGCCATTGGTTCTTCTCGCTATGTGTACCGCCCAATGCCACTTCAGCTGAGCAATCCTTCGAGCGATGTCGGTTACTTTAGTTCGCCTGCGGATCTCTTCGTTTCTGATTCGATCACGCAGGAAAACGCCGAGCATGGCTCTCTCCATTGCACGCTGGGTGACCTTGAGCCTCCTTTGCTGTGAACTATGGGTCTCACCCATACTGATGACGATTTGACGTTTTCTAAAGCTATGGTTAGCTTAGCGAAAACTTTTGTCAATCCCATACATCTACGATAACGAAGATCGTTATCGCATTACAAAATTGACATTGGCTGCACTGCAGGGCTCAATTCTAAAAACACTATTTAAATGAGGTCTTAATCTAAAGCAAGTAATGGGACCAAATAAGTTATTTTATTACATAAAACGCCAGCCAACTTATATGTGAATTGTCATTGATAGCTTGCTTATATTTCAAAGTTAGATAATTCGTATTTGTGAAACAACAGAAAATGCACAGTTTTATTAACAAACATTATTTTCGTAGTAAGCTGAACTATAACTTATATGAATACTTATTAATAGTAGGAAAGGGTTGATTTGCATTTAATTTATTTTTTAATTTATTAAAATAATCTCATTAATATTTCAAATACTACGAATGCGGACGCTACGAGCACGAGTGACCTGGGAACAGCGGTTATAATCAATTTCTCTGATGTTCTATGAATAATTACTCATTCAAGCACATAAGTAGGTCAAACTAAATATACGATTGTCGTGTACAATATCCACAATTTTATTTCAGTACAAGTGTAAAAATAAACTATAGATAGGTACACACAGCTTTAGTCGTCTTTGCGTTATGCAAAATATTGAAGGTTGCGTTGAGAAAGGCAGGCATTCCTCTGTGAAAACGGCACACGAAGCTATACGGGAAATATCGCGGTAATGTGTCCAACCGTTTCAATAATATTATATGACACTAGAGGCCGCCCGCAACTTCGTCTGCGTGCAAAGTTTTTTTGCTGTCCCTCGGGAATAGTTATGGATGAAAGTCCTTCTTTGTACCCCAGAAAAGTAAGTAAAATTTCATGATGATCGGTTAAGAAGTGAAGACGTGAAGGCGTAACAAACGGACTTTCGCATTTACACACATTTTTCGGAGCGAAATGATAGCGAAAATTTGAAAATGTGACATTGGCTCAGAACGATTATGATACAATTTTAGAAGTATCAAACAAAATATAAAAAAAATATTGTGAAAAAATTTAATTATCAATGTGTAATTTTTCGAATCAAATATTAGTTACTAATATTAATAATGGTTTAGTAACAGGGTTGCATGATTTAAATCACGATTTTTATTGCATGATTTTTGAACAAGTCCTCAAGAAGTTTAGATGAATGAAGTAAAACAACTATGTTAACACCGACGACGGTTACAATATACGTCAACAAAGGCAACGCCATCTGTTGTCTGAAATAAGAACAATTACATAGCATTACTGATTTAAATCAAAATTCAAAAAAGGAATTAATTAAACGCTGCTGAAAGTGCATATTCATCAACTATTATGTTCGAAATGCAAGCTAAGTTATTTATCACAATAAAAATTAATAATCAATTTTAGATATTTTTTGTGTCAGTAAAAATTAACAATGAATTGATTACTTTCAATCATTACATGCAATGCAAGCAATAAATGAAAATAATAATCACAGTTATGTTTTCAGAAATAAAAATGTTGCCCACAAGAAAGACTAGGGTAATTATCGCAAAACCTTATAAAAATAAAAAAAAAAAATCAATTTAATTAAAAATCACGATTGTTTTTATAAATCTGATTTTTTTATTAAAATGAAAAAAAACATTATTTTATGCAACCCTGTTTAGTAATAACAATTTATTGTTCACTCCATTTTCAATGTTTAATACAATTTTATTGTGATTGAAAATCGTGGAAAGCAACATCGCTTCACTCGCATAGGAATGCTAGCTTTACAATTTACGTTGCCCAGGCCCAGGCAAGTTACAACGTAATTTTGCAAAAAAATATATTATTTACAGTAATCAAACACGTGTCCTCAAAGATGTCGATACAGACAGACCCTATAAATCAGTGGACAAACAGTCAAGCGGTTGGGTCGATTCTGCATAAGTATAATATACTTGTCCATCAGCCATTTTTTTTTATGTCCCCACTGCTGGGGCACAGGCACAGGCCTTCCTTCCTTATGGGTGGTAAGGAGGATGGGCCATAACCCACCACGCGGGCCCAATGTGGATTGGTTAACGACTGCAAATGCAGCCGGGACCAACGGCTTAACGTGCCTTCCGAAGCACGGAGGAGCTCGAGATAATAAATTTTTGGTCACCCATCCCATGACCGACCCATGCGAGCGTTGATAAACTTCCGCAATCGCTGGGCCAGGCGCTAAACCACTGCGCCACCGAGCTCCTCATATACTTAAAAAGTACTATATTATACATACATACGTACTTATATTATTATTTATTATTATTATTATTACATAAAAATATGTTTTTTCTGCTTGCAAATTGTACTGTGGTAGATCGTCGATAGTGTAAGTCTGCCTATTAGATTCTAGTGATCTAATTGCGTAGCGATAAGTATAAGGTACTATTATGTAATATGTGGTATTAGGGCGAGATCCCGCCGAGGGTACACGGCGCAGGAATATAGATTGCTGGTTTTCTGACGGACAGATGCTTGCAGTGCATGAGTAAGCTCTAATCTATGACGCCTCTCGCCTCGCGCCGGGATCCCAGAGAACATCCTTAGTATACGAATATCCGATAATGATACATACCTTGAGTCTTCGGACCAGCTCATCGGGTCCAAGGTCATCGGTAATTGGTCGGCAGCCTTGCGGGTACACTATTTCCGCCATGCTGCCAATCTGGAACAAAACAAAATGTTAACATCAGCTAATCACAAAAATGTGCCAGTTATAGACTAAAAAGACAATTTCATTTTTTTACTATGACTTTGTTACACTACTTTGTCACTGTAACATGAAGTGTTACCTACATTACATTACTTTCTTTCTTTCTGAAATAATTCACCCTAAAAAATGGCATAAATATTATATGAATTGAATGAATTCATTGTAAAAGCGCAATTTAAAAATATATAATGCATAGTTAGTAACTTCCTCCAAACTAGGATGTGCAGTGCATCAGCTTATCTGTTATGATTCTGGTTTTCGAAATTATATTGTTACTTACTATTATTTATTTATTTACCTAGTAGTAACAAGTGTTTATTTTTAGAAGTTAGTGATGAAGAAGTTATTTAAATTAGAACTTAACCAGAACCTGTGAAATAACTAATGATTAAATTTAAAAAACTAAATTACAAATGATTTAAATGTAAGAAAAGATATAAGAAGTATTCACAAAATAGTGGACAGTACAGCTTTGTTTGTGATTATTATTTACAAGTTACAAGAAATAACTTCTCTAGCACTGCATATTTTATTACCTGTATGTTGAATTAAACAAAAAAATAATAAAATATCCTCATAGCAAACATGAAATTTCTATGTAAGGAAAGTTCATACATTTAGGCATTTGCATGTCGAGTCATACTGTTACTACAGTATATTTATCCTGCCTTTTATACATGATGTAAAACTATTTGAATTTAATAGAAAGCATAAAATAATAAAAATTTGCTGCCGCAGCTGTAAAGCATAGAAATACAGTTCAACAAATAATAAAAACAAGCATCTGTTGAACATTTGTTGAGTGCGCTTTAATACTTAATCATGAAACTCCAATCCTATTCTAAATTACTGTGTTATTATGGAAATCAGAAACAACAATGATAACCACAAAAACTCTGATCAGGGTGCGATTGCGTAAGGTCAAATGAATAAGGAATCGTATTCATTTGACAGTTCATATAGTATTCCAGCCGCTGCAATTTGTATGGGATGACATATCTTATGATACAATATGAACTGTCAAATGAATACGATTGACTTTACACAATCACCTAGCTGATCCCTTAGCATAACCACCGAAATGATTTAATTATAGCAATTTATCATTTTTAACTGTCAAAAGACAATAGATTTTGAAGTTGAGTGTCAATTGATCGCTATGCTATCATGTTTCGGTGGAATCAGTGGTCATGCTACAGGGGCTGAGACAGTACATATAGGAAAGTTGTTTTTTTTAATTGACACAACTGGGAAACAACCCCAGGACCTCAGAGATGAAAACTTATGCCTAGGCTACTCAACCTTTTTGATATGATTTTAATACGTCAGCATAATCAAATAAAAAGCAACAATCTGAGTTGAATGGTGACACTAAATAATCAACATAATTGCAGTGTTAGTTAACCGAAGAAGATATGAAAGTGACAATACCCAACTGTTCTACATAATTATTTAACTTTTTTGGATTTAAAGCATTCACAATGCTATAAATACTAGAAAAAATCGACTCACCCGTAGCAGCTCAGACGGGTTCTACATAACATAATCATAGACAGAACCATAAGAAAGAGAAGCCCAGAATGTCTCTTTAAATTGTAAAATATTTTTATCATTATAGTTTCTATTACACTAGGTACTGTATTTTATCTGCTTTAGGCAAAAGTGATGTGATGTTAAAAAAGAAAAGATAACAGTAGTTACCATATTGAGCATGTTACATTATTAGATTTTAAGGTAATTATGAAAATATATGGTCAGAAATGTCAATCTCAAAATGCCACTTTTATTAGGTATGTGAACACTACTGAAAGCACCTGTATATTGATTACTAACTAACCTCATTGATACATTACCATTATGTTGCCAAACATTGTTAATCATCTCTACCCATTGGTATTGGAAATCATCACAAAACATGCTTGGGACTCCAAGATAAATACTTACAGGATTGATTTTTAATCAAATTAACATCAAAACTTTAGTGATGGATCGAAACTTTAGTAAATGCATTGGTGTACGAAAACGAAACTGCAGTCGTCAATGTTATCACGATCAGATTAAGGTAGACCCATTTTTCTCGAAAACCAAGCTATCACTTTCGAGGTTAAAATTCGTAATTATATATTCAATCTATTGATGCTATACTAAATGAGTTGCGGATTAATGATAAATTACAAAGCTTATATGCCGATAATGGCTAGTATACGTACAAGAAGTCATAGACGTGGGCCTATGTTCCTCGCCCGATGTTTACAATAATCACCACAGCACACCGAAACCAATGAAATAATCACAGTGATAACATAATCGTCTCATTAACACGACACTAGAGAATAAATCGTATGAGTAGAAAGGTCCTAATCTAAATACATGTAGAAATTTCTTGTAATAATTTTTTCAATCTTGTGGACGCCAAACTCCGGGAAAAACTACAGCGAAGTTGGCAGCGATTGACAGTGCAATTCAAGGTCATAAGCAGTGTCTATGGTACTATTCTTTATGGTTTATTTTTTTATCTGTTAACAACTGACATTTGATTTTCGTCAAGGGGCACACCTAGGGGACATAATTTTATTTAATCTGTGAAGGGACCAACCAACCACGGAAACGGAAGTATCGGTCGGTACTGAGTTTTTGGCGCCATATTTTGTCTAGTTCAGTTCGGTGGCTATTTTCTTTAATTCTTTTGTTTTAAATTTTTTATTAAGTGCATGTTACAAGTGTCTACGCAACTGAACAATATTGTGGAATCACGATCTCGGTCGTGTGAAGCTTTTATTGTAGTTAGTGATGTGATGACTACCTCGGCAAAACATACCGAATAAACTGACTTGATAAGTATACTTGATGCTAAATGCTCCAAGAAGCATTGGAATGGGATGCACCCGCATTCTAATGCAAACCGAATCAATATCACTGACTGAAAGGGTTCAGAGGTTTGCTATTCCTCCAGTTTACCGGCACCACAGACCGGCACACTCCTCTTCCGGAAATACTTTTTATTTATTTATTTATTTTATTTATATATTTGTTTCAAGTGTTGGATAGGGATCCAACACTTAACAAAGTTGTAGGTACCGTATATCTATACAGTCATATTATACAGTTTAGTAAAAAAAGTCATTACAGGCGAGCGCGGGAAGTTAGAATTTACATTGTCGAGGATGGTTTGAAGCCCAGCCGTAGGCGAGGGCTTTCATCAGGTCATGGGATGGGTGACCAAATTTATTATCTCGAGTTTTTCCGTGCTTCGGAAGGCACGTTAAGCCGTTGGTCTCGGTTCCATTTGCAGACGTAAACACCCACCGATTCGCATTGGGCCCGCGTGGTGGGTTAAGGCCCATCCATCCTTCTTATTCTTCTCTTTTTGAGACTGTCTGTAGATACTATCCCCGCCAATTGGTAATGCGCTTGGTAGCCATTTTTTTAAAATTTAACTATCATAATTAAAATAATAATTTATCATATTAAAATTTATAAATATTTTATATCACCTATTAGAATTTTATTGTTTCATGTCATTTTTAGTTGCGGATGACGTTAACGTGGATGTTAATGTGACAAGGTACCTGCGCATTATAGCAATTGGCGGGGATAGAGAATGTACCTACACGTATAGAAGCATATTATTATAGATAATCCGCGAGCGATGAGAATGGTAAGGGACCTTGTCAAAGTGAATTGAAAATGACTGTAAAGCGGTAGTGTACAGCGCCGCCGCGCTGCCGCGTTAGCGGTACCGTGCACGTCTCAGTTCCAAAAGGTATTATACCATTCTCATCACGCGCGGATTATAGTAGGGTGAATCTACGCTGTTTCTTACTTCCTGCGTCATTGTCCTCACTCGATTTTTTTTTAAATCCAATGCATCACAAAGAATAAATCAAAAATATGCAAATTAATACAATTTATTATTGTAGGTACTCTAATGTAAATGATGGCATATTTTTTATTTATTCCTTGTGATGCATTGGATTTTTAAACATTTTCGACTGAGGACAATGACGCAGGAAGTAAAGAAACAGCGTAGATTCATCCAGTAACTAGGTAGTGGGTAGAAACTGTTTGGATAGGTTTGATATCTGTTGGTTTAAATAAAAAACAGATGTAAGCTAAACATTTTTTTATTTGAAAGCCTTTCATACAATATCATAAAATAAAATGGAAAATTACTTAACAATTACTGTATACAAGATCACCTAGCTACTACTCTAAAGTTCTTGAAAGCAGCAAAAATTGATACAAAATATTGCAGCGTTCAGTTTGTCATGTTTTACATAATTATAAAGAAATAGTTCAATTTGTTCATATTAATTAACACACATTGTGTGGGATACTAACAGCCAAAAAGGTCTACACACACCTGTCTGAGGTAAAAAGGGGTTATTTAGTTTTTTTTAATTCCAGAATGCGGTATTTAAATTCAAACACTGGAAATTACAATGTCGGCTTATGTCGGTCAACAAAGAAAATCGACGGAAGATTGGTAACGTGACACCACCAACGGCTGCCAACGCTCTAGTTACTACAATAAGTAAAACCTAGTTAAAAGATAGATGTGCTATTTCGCAAGTGAAGTGGAGAAAGTCATAAGGCCTCAGCAACACGATACTCTGCATCGCATCTGCGATATGTACACGATCCACGAATTAGCTGCTTTTCGGAAGAGATGCAGCGACTGAGCGTCGTGAGAATATACGGCAGGCTGATTATCTAAATAGAAACTATTTAGCGACCGGTTTCATTTGACATACCTACCTACATTGCTACTTTTCTTTGGTATGTTTTTTTTTTACCCCAAAAAGAAGAAGCAATGTATCATATTCATCTGCCAAATGAGACCGGTCGCTAGGTGGTTTCTAATTAGATTATCAGCCTGCTGGTCGGGCGGTCGCTGCTACATTTCAACAAGATACGCCACGCCGCCTTTTCGATACCGCGATCTCGATCTTAAGCACACATTAAACGATCAAAACTGATTGTCAATAATTTGCATTGCACCGGCTTGTCAATCACATCGTGATCGTCTAGGAGCAATGCTTGTACAAGCACTCAGGGGGCATCAGCAAAGAAGAAACCGTTCAGTTCAAAAGCAGGCCTCAAACAGGACTTCTTAAGGCCTGCTTTCATACTAACCGTTGAGGTACGAAAAAGTACGATAAAGTAAGGCAGTTCAATATAAGCCCTGCTATAAGAGCTCATAGTAAGGCCCCAGGTATCACTTGATTACCGTGGCCTATCATAAGTAGACCACACCCTCAAATGGTAGTGGTGGTGATAATGCAATATAAATGATGGACAAGTCACAAGCCATGCTTGATCGTCTAGCTCTAGGAGCTACTTTACAGTTTGTTATTTTGTTATTAAAACAAAATACAGATTCTTATTTGATACAGCTATCGAACTTAGATAGAGTCCACAAAATGCGATGCATCGCAAAATACGGTAGGTAATCGCCGATACTAAAAGTAATGTCTGTTGCTGCTGTGTGAGCCTGTGTGCGTGTGTGGCCCTTATTATTTACTGCTCAAGCGCTATTCTCTCACGGTGACTTTTGATAAATCCAGCTTTTACAGCCCACGAGATAAACAAATCCTGCTGTGTGCTGAGCTGACTTATACCTACGTTTACAACCACATTACAACGGCAAGCATTGAAATAATATTGAAAAATATTACAGCGGAAGCTTTGGATGTAAGATGGAGTATGATAATTCACGTTTTATTATTGAAAATCAATACAATCCTCCTCATACTTAAGTACCATACTTAAATAGTCACAGTGAGCGAACCGCCCTAGACGAATACCCGAAATTAATATAAGCCTATTTTTTTGAGATCTGAATCATTAAGTTTATTTTATTAAGTTAACTTATAATAATCCAATTAATGTCCACAATCAAATATCAAGCCCTGAAGGGCGGGTTGGTTTTCGAACAGGTACATACACCTTTGTGAAGGTCTTATTCATATTCAACGCACAATGAAGTGCGAGCGATATTTAGGCAATATCGTACTTATATTATTTGATTCTTTTGCTTTATTATTTTTTACACAATAGTTTTCATTACTGATCGTATAATTATTACTGATCATTCATAAAATAATGATCCCAGCCGGTGGTTTGTAAGAGTATTGCATTACTCTCTAGCTCACCACTATCCTCTCATTAGGTACTCATTAATAGAGTATTTTTCCATTACTTAGTACAGTAAAATACTTAAATAGACTGTGTTTACAAGAATTAATCTAGCTCAAGTTTTCTAAAAGATCCGGCAGTTGAATGAATATTTTGTGTGATGTCGTTCTTATTTAGCGCGTAAAGGTCCACGCACATGTCGTCGAGAGCTAAAAGATCCTCTCTGCGCTTGAGCAAGTTTCGCTTCAGTTCTTCAATCATGTCTTTTAGAGGTACGGTCCCGCCGTACTCCTTGGGCAGAATCGAAGGGTCCACGTGTTTTGTCAGTTCTTCACTAGTGCGATGGAACTGTAAGCAAATAAAACACAATAATAATAAAAGTAAGTACTTCTAAATAAAGTTGAATTAGGTAATAATGGCCTTTTTTTCGTAGGTTCCGGATGGTTCCGGTCCTGGAAGTCTTAATCGACAGAATATAATTTCATAGAGATTTTGTTCAATGTTTAAATAACAGAAGGTTGTACTAATCTAAGTAAAGAGAAACACATAATTTTATGATAGCCTTATGCAATAATGTAACCTAATAAATTCAAGCTTTTTACCATTACTCGATCCTTGAGTTTGTCACTGAGTAGTGAAACCGCGAACTCGAAGAACCTGACTCCATAATGAGGAATGTTCACGAAATGTGTACGCTTGTGACGCATGGGTGTTGAATTCTGAAACAAATAAATTCAAAATTTTAGCTGTTTGATCGTATTTATAGTCGTAATCGCAATCTAATTGGGACGATGCTTTGAAACGTCTGTATCAGTTCAAAAACGCATTATATAATTGGCCGAACACATTATGTCGAAATCGTTATAAACCACATTAATGCCAGGGTATTGGATTGAACACCAACTTTTTGCACGTGGCAAAATACTTGAATGCAGTTGAGGTTGAGCAACCAAAAGTTGACGTGCGGCACTGCATTATCGCCTCGTCGTTGACGTGCGTGTAGCCCAGCTGCGACCAAGGCTCGTCTAGTTAAACCTCTATCATGGAGTGACACGCACGTGTCATCAGCTGTCAGACGTGTTGCAATATACCTGGATGCAGTTCAGCATGATGCGGACGTCAGTAAGCGCCCAGAGGCTGACGTGCGGCATCTGCATGCCCGCCTCGTCGTCGACGTGCGTGTAGCCCAGCAGTTGTTAAACATGTTGCAATATACCTGAATGCAGTTAAGCATGATGCGAACGTCAGTGAGCGACCAGAGGCTGACGTGCGGCATCTGCATGCCCGCCTCGTCGTTGACGTGCGTGTAGCCCAGCAGCTGCGACCGTGGCTCATCCAGGAGCAGCTCCACTATCATGGAGTGAACGCGCGCCATCACACAGCTGTCAAACACGTGTGGGTCGAAGCGACCTGAGAAAGAAGATATAAGTTTTAACATTAATTGGTGACCCGTTGGAGAATCCACATCTGAGATCGATCACATTGCATGCATATTATTTGGTTAGGTACTTAGAAGGTACCTTTAAGATTGACGAAGTAACCAAGAATGATGTTAAGTGGTTTGAATGAAAGTATAGTTTCATTCAAACCACTTAACATCACATTCATTCTTTCTACAAACAAGCTACAAAACAGCTCCAGACGGCTAAAGTTTGTAGACATTACAAATCTAAGAAAGAAGTTTTCCATACCCATGCAAGACAAGACCACCCTGCGTCCCTCGGCATCTCTCTTGGGCAGCGGCACGAGGTATCCTGCATCAATGACGGCTGCTATCTTTGGGTCCAGGGGGTCCAGTTTCTGGAACCATTGCGGGTACATCTGTCGGATGGTCAGGTACCGCTCCAGCATGGAACAGGCTTGGGGGATTGAGTACTTCTTGGTGCGGAGGAATCGGAGCAGGAATGGTGTATCTGTGGACAAATTCATGAGTATCACCAAACCAAGCAGAATATTATCAGAAATGGACAGCTGCGTAGGTACTTTTCTATCTTGAACTCTAAGCTGTATATTTAGTGAGACGAGATGAGACCTTATAAGTATGTGTGATTGATAGAAACATTCCCCGATGATGGTCTTTACCTTAGTCAGATAATCGTCATTGGCCTAGGAAGAATTTGAAGCCAAGTTCGTCTGCAACCGATGAAGGGATAAGTCGCTATGATGTTTGGTAATCGTCTTATAGGACTTCCACAACATATTTAATCCAAAATCTATGGTGAAATTCAAAGTAAGTTTTTTAAGTAAGTTAACAGTCTGAGTAAAAGTAAAAGCTAATTAAGTCCTTTCAACGACTATAGTAAGTTATTCTGAACTGGCCCACCTTACCCTTCACTATGTCAATGTGAATTATTTCCATAACAAACAGCTCATTATGTATGCAGGAGATGTTCTTAGCGAAGCGAACATGTGGAATGACCAACCGATTAAATACTTAAATGAATTTGTAGAAACGGATTTGCTTTTGTTGCATCCACTTTATTGGCCTTATACATTATCATTAATTAAACTGCAAATCCTCTATACGTAGACCTGCAAACAATGAGGCTTTAAGAAAAATGCATTTCAACCACTAACCAGTTCTACACTTTTTGATCGCTGGATGTTTCTCAATGAAATGCCTCATCTGCGCAAGCGCCTGCTCCCTCAAAGCCGGCTCCTCTCTCAACTCCAATCGTGCCCTCTCTCTCAGTTCCGGTGGCAGATCTCCCGTCTCCCTCTCCTTGTTCTCCATCTTCTGCAGCCGCTCGTCGTCTGACAGCCTCGGCTCGGACAAGTCCGGCTTTGGCTCGTGCTCCCGTCGGCATTCTTCGGGCTGGAGGACAGAAGTCGCCATTTTGGATTATTCTGAAAAAGAAAGATCAGCTTAGTTCAAAGTTGTCAATATATACATTACTTGGCGAGCGCGGGAAGTTAGCATTTACCTTGTCGAGAATGTTTTGAAGCCCGATCCGTAGGCGAGAGCTTTATTCATTCGAATTGCTTTCCGCACAAGGCTTGTATAGTGTTTTTCTCAATAAATGCGAGGACATAAGATTTTCTTAGTAAAACTGTAATTTTGAAATGGTTCGTGTTGGCCATGTGAAACGACTGGTCATGCAGCCATAAAGTTTCATAAAAATAACGCTAGCTGATGAGTCCCAACGTTTTCAATTTGGAATACTTGTGCGGGCAGTAAGTATTGAAATTCATTCTCCGCAATGAACTTCAAGAAAGTAATGAATCTAACCACCACGTAAACATTTGTACTTTTGGGAAATATAGGAAGTTCGTTTATGTCTTTTACACAATATTATCAAAAAATAATGTTGGCATAGCCTCAGAATAGACATTGGGTGCTACGTGTTAGGTGTAGATTTAATTTTAAGGCTTCGCTTTATCTTCATGAATAAAGTCCGCACTGAAAACCAAATTTTTCAGGCAAAAGTTTTAATGACGGATTTGTAATAAATAAATATTCTTGTTTTTCAAGAGTCTATATTAAGTGCTCTATCAGGCTACGGATAATTATGTAACCGAATCATATATTGAATAACTGTTTCATTATTTGATAAATAGGTAATACCAGTATACCTACTCGTATTGTAAAATCTTCTTATAGGAAAAACCAATCACAACACACGTATTAGCAAAGCATCGCGCCGCATTATAATGTAAATTCGTGAGACAATCCGAAACCTCATTACGGCGTAGTTCCTCAAACAAAACAGAGTTATTTCAAATATTTACCCGCAAACGTGTTCTAACTAACCGATTATACAATCTCTTGGTAGTGCTCTTGACTTCCATAGTTTCAATCAAAACGATGGCCCATTGGCCTTTATTTATTTACGTAATACTTTTATGTTACTGTGTCTGTATGATGTTAAAACAGTGACCCACAACCACTGACCTACAACTATAAAAACTGTTCTAGACAGTTTAATCGAAGGCTAGGAGTCTCTTTGACAGTTTAACAATACTTGATGAGGTTTTGTGAAACTGTCAAGATGAGGTTTTACAATACATGATGAATACATTGATTGCATGTTTGAAAGTATGTACCTACACAAATTCTACTCTTTACGATAGCCGAAACTTAAACATTAGCTCCAAGCTTGTTATGTTACGTAATCGAGTTATTTAAAAATAGTATGATCTGCAATAGATTTTCTAACACTAGATCGAGTGACGTCACACTATCCGCCGGTATTGTCCATTTCTATTTCATCGTTGACCTTCAAACCGGCTGGCATAAACTTTCACTAGACTTTCGAATTGTTGCGATTCGGCGCGAAACCACAAACTTAGCTGGTAGGTACTACATTGGTAAATGACACTTCTTAAAAATTAAAATGTCATCATTACTAACGTTCTATTAAAAGTAGCGACGATCAAAGATAAAGTAAATCTATAGATAGAACTCCAAATGAGAGGCGCAGTTCGTCTCACCACCGGTTCCTTCTGTAACTTCGACAGTTAAGTAACCCCAAATATTATCTGTGCTCCAAATCCAACTGAATTACACATTCATTTTGATTTAATATCGTGACATAAGACCACTATGTGAATATTTAGATAAATACCTGAGAACAAAATTGTTTTTCAAGACTAAAAGTCGTATTATTACATTTCAGAACTTCTAAAGCTTGTGAAGGCTGCTTGTGAAGCTTGTTTAATTATTATAATTTTGATAATTATAATAATTAAACAAAGAATAAGGTTAATTACCCACAAAAAAAATATTAATGTTTTTTTTGTATCGTGCGTTGATGTCTTTTCTACATAGCAGAACAGTTATTGAAGTTAGGGCTTGTAGTTGAGGCGCGTAGAGTTAGAAGCTTGGCTCTACATGAGGTCTGATAACTTTTTGACAGTGCGAGCCATATGGAAGTCTTGGCAACATTATACATAAAAATATTTTTGGTGGGATAAAGTTATTTTGATAATTAAAATAATCTAACAAAAAAATAATTTTTTGTGTAGTGCGTTGATGTCTTTTCTATAGCAGAACAAATTAACCCAGTAAAAACTGTTGAGACATACTTAGCAATGAACACGTATTATTGAATAAGTGTCATTATGATTGTAATGTATGTTTAGTAAGTAAATTACTTTCAACCTTATTACAACATTGTTAAGTTCCGTTTTTGGTTAATTACCGTCGACATTATAAATATTGTAGTGTGAAGGTAGCCGCCATTATTTTCATTATTTCTTTTGTACGGTACTTAATCCCTTCTTCAATAAACCGTTGTTCGAGACTGACCTGTTTTAATTGTGCACCGCCAATCCAAGTATATTTTATTTGGCGACGATTATTTAAAAACTTACGTGTGCAAGCTCGGGGTATATTCAAGATGTCAGTGGGGAAATTAGAACCTTTCAACCACCAAGAGGATAATTGGACATTATACATCGAAAGATTGGAGCAGTATTTTATTGTGAACAATGTCAAAGAAGAGCATAAAGTGCCAACGTTGATCACGGTGATGGGCAGCGGCAGTTACGAGTTGTTGGTGACTTTGTGTACTCCTAGTAAACCTGCAAAGAAAACGTTCATCGAACTGGTAACTTTAATGCAAAATTACCTCCAACCGAAGCCGAGTGTACTAGCCGAGAGATTCAAATTTCGCCAACGGTTGCAACACGATAATGAATCTATTGCTGAATACTTAGCCGAGCTGAAAAAGTTATCCAAGTACTGTGACTTTCACCTGGAAATAGAAAATAATCTACGAGATCAGTTCGCGTGTGGACTGCGGGATGAAAATATTAGACAACGGTTGTTCACGGAGGAAGCGGTGTCATTATCAAAGGCATTTCGAGTCGCTGTAGCGATGGAGGCGGCTCAGCAGAACGCGGCGGCAGTTCAAAGCGTCACACACACCAGCAGCGGCGAGCCAGCAGGCCGGCCAGCAACGGTGCATCACGTGACCGCGGGGAGCAGGCCGCGCGGCCGGGGCTTCGATACCGGTCTGCAGTGGAGCGCGGGACAGCGAGTCGGGCGAGGCTACGACGCACGGGCAAGGCAGGCGGCGCCGGGAGCCTCAACGTCACAATCACAAGGGGCAGCGAGACAGCGCGGGCGTTGCAGAGCTTGTGGAGCTAATCATGATACAGATGGATGTAAATTTCGGGTGTACACTTGCAAAGTTTGCAACAAAGAAGGACATTTGAAGAAAGTGTGTCCTCGTATAATGAATAAGATGTCGGTGCACACTATTGAGGTAAATGAAGATTCTGACACGGAAGGAGCTGCTATGGAATCGTTACAGGTACAGATAAATAATTTTAGTAGTACTAGTAGCTACGATTGTTATAAGCCCATAATGAGATATGTTGAAGTAGAAAGTAAAAAAATTCTTATGGAAATCGATACCGGAAGTGCTATTTCCTGTATTAGTTACGATGTTTATAAAAGTCAATTTTATGATTTACCATTATTGCGAACCAATGTAGTTCTTTGTTTTTATACAGGTACGAAAATTGTTCCTATAGGCAAAATTAGACCGAATGTTAAGTTTAGGGATAAATGCATTTCCTTAGATCTGTTTGTTGTTGAACAAGGTAAAAACCCGTTGTTGGGCCGCCAATGGATATATGAGTTAGGATTAAATATTTCCGATTTAAATTGTAATTTTGTTAAAACTAGTTTATCGTTCAATGTTGATTCGTTAATTTCCAGATTCAGTGATGTGTTCGAGGAAGGGCTGGGTCGGTTCACTGGTGGCACGGTAGGGCTGCACGTGAGGGAGGGCGCACGGCCGGTGTTCCGGCGCGCGCGGCCGCTCGCCTACGCGCTGCGCGAGCCTGTGGAGCGCGCGCTCGATCAGCTGCAGCGCGACGGCGTCATCATGCCGGTCGACACTTCGGACTGGGCCACGCCGATCGTTCCAGTTATGAAAAAAGACGGAACTATCAGGATCTGTGGTGACTATAAAATCACTTTAAATAAATGCCTCGAAGTAGACCGTTTTCCTTTACCGAAAGTAGAAGATCTACTAGCTAAATTACATGGGGGAGAAAAATTTTCAAAAATAGATTTGTCACAGGCGTACGCGCAATTTGAACTTGATGAACCCTCTAAGTTGTTCACTGTGATTAATACTCACAAGGGTCTTTTTAAATACAATAGATTAATTTATGGTTTATCGTCGAGTCCGGGCATTTTCCAGAGAAAGTTAGAACAAATGTTTGCAGACATGCCTAGGGTAGGCGTATTTTTAGATGACGTCATTTTGACGGGGGTCGATGATAATTCACATATGGAAACGCTCTGCAAAGTTTTAGAGCGATTGCAACGTTTCGGATTAAAAGTAAAAAAAGAGAAATGTACTTTTTTCTCAGAGTCAGTAACTTATTTAGGGCACGTAATTAGTAAGGAAGGGGTACATACTTGTCCACAAAAATTAAGTGCGATTGAAAAAGCACCAGTTCCGACAAATATTTCTCAGTTACGCTCATTTTTAGGCTTAGTAATGTACTATGCTAAATTTGTGAAAAATATCAGTATGTTGTTATCACCTTTGTATAAGTTACTACAAAAAGATTCTAAGTTTATTTGGACAGAGCCATGTACCGATGCTTTTATGAAGGTGAAGCAATTACTAGTTTCGAGTGAGGTGCTAGCTCATTATGACCCGGAGTTACCGATCATGTTGACCACGGACGCGAGCGCGAGCGGGGTGGGTGCGGTCATCTCTCACAAGATGCGCGACGGCCGCGAGCGACCGATTGCATATGCCTCGCGCACACTTAGTTCATCAGAAGTTAACTATTCGCAAATTCAAAGGGAAGCATTGGCTATTATATTTGGTGTTACAAAGTTTCATCAATATTTGTATGGTCGAAGGTTTTTGTTGAAGACGGACCACAAACCTCTGGTTAGTATTTTTGGAGAAAAGGCAGGTATTCCGACGATGGCAGCCAGTAGGTTACAAAGGTGGGCGGTCATTTTATCAGGGTATCAGTTCGATATTGAGTATGTACCGACATTGAAAAACAGCGCAGACGCATTATCCAGGTTACCTGTTGATACCGGTAGTGTAGAAAGTGAGGTAAAAACTTACGTTAATTTTGTTCAAGAATTTTTACCTATAACAAGGGATTTAGTTAGTGAAAAAAGTAAACAGTGTAAAACCTTATCGGGACTTTGTATATTTTTACGTTCAGGGTGGCCAAATAAGTGTCCAGCGCCGGACATAGAACCGTACTTTTTAAGACGAAATGAATTATATTTGGACTCGGGATGTATCATGTGGGGTTATCGTATGGTTATACCATCTGAGTTACGTGCCTGTATTTTAAAAGAACTACATACGGGACACATGGGTGTAGTTAAAATGAAAAGTATAGCTCGTAGTTACGTTTGGTGGCCCGGTATCGACGCGGATATCGAGCGAACTTGCCGCGAGTGCGTCGTGTGTGCATTGGAGGCTCCGGCCCCGCCGCACGCGCCGCCGCAGCCGTGGGTTTATCATTCTGAACCTTGGAGTAGGCTACACATGGACTTTTTAGGGCCTTTTAATGGTAATACCTTTTTTGTAGTAGTGGATTCAACCACAAAATGGATTGAAGCCTACAGAATGTCTCGCACGTCAGCCGGGGACGTAATTAAAGTATTAAGAGAAATATTTGCGCGGTTTGGCCTTCCGAAACAGATTGTATCTGATAACGGCCCACCTTTCACTAGTAGGGAGTTGGCTTATTTTATGACAAATAATGGTATAAATCATACGCTCACCCCAGCATACCACCCTTCTTCGAATGGTGCGGCCGAAAACGCGGTTAAGCTTTGCAAAAGGGCCCTAAAGAAAGCTTTACATGATAAAATTGAATTAGATGCGGCGCTCCAGTCTTATTTGTTTACATATCGTAACACGGTTCATAGTTCGACGGGCCAATCGCCTGCCATGTTGTTACAGCATAGAAATTTACGTTCTAGATTAGATCTGCTCTGTACGGGAAAGAGTGACAATACTGTAGCTAACGTACAAAAAGCGCAGGAAAATCAGATTAGAAATGCTGGAGGGATAACGCGTAGCTTTAAAGTAGGTGAGGAGGTATGGATTAGAGAATTTGGCACAGGGGAGGATAAATGGGCTAAGGGTAAGATTGAAAAAAAATTAGGATCCCGTAATTATAGTGTAGCTCGGGAAAACGGTCAACTTATTAAGAGGCACGTAGACCAGATCCGAAAGCGATCACCAGTTTCAATTAATTCGTGCCCCAGTTCGGAGTCAGCTGACTGTAGCGAAGGCGAGGGCACAATAATAGTTCCGCCGCCCGCCGCACCACCAGTGAGCGCTCCTGAGCATTCGGTTAGGGTCAGGAAGCCCGTGGAAAGATATGGCAATCCGGTGCTTTATTGAATGTCCGGCATTGTAATAATTATTTTAATATTGTATTTTTTTATTTTTGTATTTTTGTAAAATAAGTGGTAGGGTGTAATGTATGTTTAGTAAGTAAATTACTTTCAACCTTATTACAACATTGTTAAGTTCCGTTTTTGGTTAATTACCGTCGACATTATAAATATTGTAGTGTGAAGGTAGCCGCCATTATTTTCATTATTTCTTTTGTACGGTACTTAATCCCTTCTTCAATAAACCGTTGTTCGAGACTGACCTGTTTTAATTGTGCACCGCCAATCCAAGTATATTTTAATGATATTGTTGAAAGAACGTTGCTTTAATTTAACATGCTGTTACTAAATTGATTTCACGTACCTAGTTAAGTACTTTTATTTTCGCAAGGTTTTGTATTTGAGTTCCAAGTTCAAAATTACTTACCTAAGTATTACTTATTTTTAATGGCAATAGTGAACGTACTCGAGTATTTCGGCTACCTACTGTAATGTTGGCACAGAATACATAATGAAGTTCGTTTTTTGACCAATAACTTAAGAAAATAACTTTGTTTGAGGCTAGGTCTTTACCCACATAAATTCAAGTCGACTGACGCAGAGGACAAATCAATTGTTTTTTTAAATTCTACTAGTTACTTGACTTCAATCAGCCCATTTGAAGTCTACTAACGTATCATCAGCGTATGTTGGACGTAAGTTGGACGTCATTGTTTTGCAATACGAAGTGAATAAGGCTTTAACCCAATGGAATAAGTTGTAAAATTGTTTGTAGCAGATTTAATAGTTTTATCGCCCTTTTAGTGTGTCTTTGGTCGTGATTGTGTGATAAAACGATGATGCTGTATGCATTTATTTATTGTTACTTATATTTTTATGCGTATCACGGAATATTATGATTATGAATAGATCATTTATATCCACATAATATATCTATATCAACGGTGTTTTCTATGGATGCTATGCGATAAAATTGTTTCTTGCAATCTATGGCAAATTATTAGGGAACTGGGGATTTTACAATTTAAATGCCGGGTGTCCATACAACAATACTACCGGGAATTATGTTCTATTTTATTTATGATGAATTCCGATGAGGAATTATAGATAAGTAGGTCATCAATAAGACTAAAAATAAAAATATAGAAATGGGAGAAATATAACATGGAATTCATAAACACGACATTCAAGTGTCAAAAATCAACAAGAGAAACTAAGGTAGTTTAGTCTACCTGGGTACTTATTTAAAGTTTACACCACTACACATCAGAATACAGACAGAAAAGCCGCCAGAAAAAAATGCGATTTTCCGTGCATGCACACAATAAACATTACGCACGCACAGGAAAACTCAGGCACGGTGGACTCAGGCCAAACCGGACACAGTCTGTACCCTTGCAGTAAGTAGTTCCTAGCGCAGTAAAACAAGTGACGGCAGTGTTTTCGAAGCAAGAGTAGTGACTCTACAATTTGTGCTGATGTAGTGATAAATATTAAGCACTTACAGGTCACACCTCGAGGGCCGGTCATCGCGCACGTCGCACGGTGGTCCGCGGCCAACTGCACCGGCCGATGCTCCCGGGCCACACCGTTACTCCCGAAATATTGCGACACAAACAAAAAACCGATGGCTGGTTCTACTTACCTTTATGGTACAGTCACCGACGACGATGGTTGAAGGGTAAGCGGAAAAATAAAGTATCTTTCTGCCTCTTAGCATATAACCACTGTAACAACACGTATGATAATTATATCAATTTATCGACACTTACCTGTCAATAGACAATGAATTTTGACAGGTTGAAATCCGTTAAATTGGTTTCGCTTCGTATTATCGCAAACTTTTTGAGCAAAGACATTGACGATTCCAGGAGTCTAGTTGTGGCAAGCTTCAATAGGATAGGATGCACCAAAAGTGTTGTTGTTTGGTTTCCCAAAATATTTTTGGAGAGTATTTTCCTTACATGGTTTACTCCAGGCTTATTTAACTATACCATAATAGCACCCAGCATTTTGCCCTATTTAGGGCACATAATGGAGTAAGCTAAACCACAGTCTAATAAATGCAAAATGCACAGCAAGAGTAGGTACACTTGGTGTATTAAGGACATCTTTGCAATCGTGTTGTCAAATCGAGTTTAATATCTTGCCGACCATTTTTAACCGACTTCCAAAAAAGGAGGAGGTTCTATGTTCGTCTGTATATTGTTTTTTTTTTGTGTATGTCCACCGATTACTCAAAGACGGCTGGACCGATTGAAATGATGCAAACGTTCTTACATTAGGTAAACTCCCAAGTTGGTCCTATTTTTTAAAATTTGGAAATCGGTTCAGTACTTTTCAAGTAATCTTGAAAAAAGCACGAAAATAGTATGATTTTGTGTGAATTACCTCGATGATAATGGTCGTATTACTTCTTTGTTTATAAACTGAATAAGATAATTATTTTTTTGTTGGAAGAGGAATATCTTAAGTGTAGTTTTTTAACCGTCTTAAAAAAGGAGGTTCTCAGTTTGACCCGTATTTAAGTATGTTTCTCTGCGATTATCTTACGTTTGGCTGAGCCGATTTTTCTACATATACATATAATATACCTTACCTACAAGGTGTACACTATAGGCACAGAATACATAATAGTATGCTATAGGTACCTACACTAAAAATAAAAAAATAAAAAATTGTTTAAAAAAAAAAACAAAAAACCGACTTCAAAAACCTACCTCTAAAAAGCAAGATATAATATTCGTAATAATAAAAATACGTCTATTGAAGTCGGGTGGGGCTTTTAGAATAAAAAAAAAGGAATTTGTACTCCAACCCCACCCGACTTCAATTTCGTATTTTTTTCAATTCGTATTTTTATTATTACGAATATTATTTCTTGCTTTTTAGAGGTAGGTTTTTTGAAGTCGGTTTTTTGATTTTTTTTTTTAAACAATTTTTGGTTCCGTATTATATAGAGTTCGAACGCAACACGTGGTTAGAAGTAAACGCAATAGCAATTCTAAGAAAACAACATGTAATGCACACAATGATAATGTTTTTATCTGACATAACATATGAAACCTAGTTACATTATGTAGAACTCGACGAAATAAGTGTTCGTGTTACGTCACAGAAAATGCTATACAACAGCTGATTATTTTAGCGTAGGTACCTCTTGATTTAGTTTTGAATGAAATAAGTTATGTAAGAAGCATCAGATTAAATAAAAAAATAAGGAAAAATGAAATCTAGGCATTTTGCTTCGTAGACATTTTGATTTTTAGGCAATTAGGTACGGTAGTTGGAATATCTTTTCCCAAATATTTTCTGTCCTGTCCGTCCCACATTCTACTATTAGTTAGTAGTGTTTTTTATTTTTTTCTAAGTGCATAATAATCAATATTAAAACTTACCCTGATACTGAATCGTCAAGCTCATTTCTAACATTAAAGGGTCTTCTATATTTTTCTAAAAATCGGTTCATAAGCAAAAAAGTTATGGTCGAACTATCTATTTATTCATGTAATGGTAACGAAAACGACGGTATTTTCAGAATTTCTTGAAAGAAAACTACTGAACTGATTTCAAAATAAAAAAAATAGGACCATACTTAAAAAAAATATATGCGACGAAAAGATACGTCTCCTTGTTTTATATCGAAGCCAGTTAAAAACGTCTTGCAATGACTACTTTTCTTTTTCCTTTATCCAACTTAATATTAATGACAATACATAAAGTAATAATAATAGTTGGTGGGCACTTTGATAGTGACTGTACTTCGTGAAAAACTCGCAACAAAGTGCGTGTATTAAAAGTGCAAGTCGGCAGCGGTCGATGCACCCCGGTGCTGTCGGCGCACCGTTACTGCAGTCAAAAACCAACTGGTTTGGCCCTAAAACCCCGTTATATCTGTAAAATTATGTAATAGGTGTTTTTATGTTGCATATAAAGTAATCCAGTTTTTGAACCCATTTCCAAACATGATGTTGCTATTCAATCGATTTTATCCTTTGGTTTCCTGCTATACCTACCTACTTTACAGTATAGTTTTTCTTTTAGTGTAAAATGTAGATTTGTAAGAAATCCAATTTTTTCAAATTCAATCTTCATTCTAAAATCACTGTAGGCAAAGATTGTAGGTTATTCATTCTAAAAGCACTTAATTACCTAGATTTTGAAAGAATAGATACATCGTTCGATGCAAAAACTTATGTCAACTGCAAACTTTTTCGGTATGTTGAGTTGGTCAAACCAAAAAAAAAAAAAAAAACATACAATCGAATTGAGAACCTCCTCCTTTTGATGAAGTCGGTTAAAAAGGGCAGATTATTAACGAGCGAGCACGAAGTGCGAGCGAAGCGTCTCTGCTTCAGCTTGGGCAAAAATTCTTTCGAATGTCCGGCTGTCTGTTCCAACCTACAGGTCGCATTTCTCAACCGATTCTCGTGAAATTTTGTGAGCAGGTTCGAAATTTTTAAAGAATTTTTTTGTCCAGCCAGTTTTTTGAAATTTTTCAAAACGGCGGAAAAATGTTAAAAAAACAGAGTTCAGGTCGCTTTCCAGCTCTGCCTGTTCTTCTCTATAGGTCGCATTTCTCAACCGATTCACGTGATATTTTGTAAGCAGGTTTGAAAATGATATAATTATTTTTTGTCAAGCCAGTTTTTTGAAATTTTCCGAAATGGCGGAGAAATGTTAAAAAAAACAGATTTCAGTCCGGCTTTCCAGCGCTGTCTGTTCTCCTCTACAGGTCGCATTTCTCAACCGATTCTCGTGAAATTTTATGAGCAGGTTTGAAAATAATATGAAATTTTTTTGTCACGCCAGTTTTTTTAAGTTTTTCTAATTGGTGGAGATATGTTAAAAAAACATATTCCAGTCCGGCTTTCCAGCTCTGCCTATTCTTCTCTACAGGTCGCATTTCTCAACCGATTCTCGTGAAATTTTGTAAGCAGGTTTGAAAATGATATAAAAAAAATTTGTTAAGCCAATTTTTTGTTTTTTTTTCAAAATAGCGGAGATATGTTAAAAAAACAGATTTCAGTAGAGTTTTCCAGCGCTGTCTGTTCTCCTCTATAGGTCGCATTTCTCAGCCTATCCACGTGAAATTTTGTTAGCAGGTTTGAAGATAACATATATTTTTTTTGTCACGCCAGTTTTTTGAAATTTTTCTAATTGGTGGAGATATGTAAAAAAACCATATTCTAGTCCAGCTTTCCAGCGCTGTCTTTTCTCTTCTACAGATAGCATTTCTCAGCCGATTCTCGTAAAATTTTATGACTAGGTTCAAAAATTTTAGTATTTTTTTTTGTCTAGCCCGTTTTTTGTTTTTTTTTTAATTTCGGAGATATGTATAAAAACCCATATTTCAGTCCCGCTTTCCGGCGCTGTCTGTTCTCCTCTACAGGTCGCATTTCTCAACCGATTTCCATGAAGTTTTGTGAAGAGATTTGATAATTATGTAGAATACTAAATGATATACTAGAAAAAATACGACTCGCACCAGATCAATACTCAGACGGGAATCGAACCCGCGACCTTTGGATATCCGGTCCAATGCTCTGACCGCTGAGCTACCGAGTCACTAGTGACATCGCCGAATTTCTTCTAGTATAGAAACTTTAATTATAATATATTAAAATAAAACTTTAATATATTAGAAACTTTAATTAAATCTGGTATGCCTGGAGGCAATACCAGTTATTAAAAATTAAATAACATGTAATACATTTTAGTTGATTTTTTTACACTAAACTAAAAATGACTATTTTCATTAAATAAAATAAATAAAATAAAATAAAAATTATTTATTTCAGGCTAAATTACACCCATAGTTTTAGTTTACATGACCAATTAGCATTTAAAAATTAATTTCGATATAAATTATATATTATCACATTAAAATGATCGTCAAAGATATAAAAATAGTCATACACTGTCCTTATTATTTTATTCCGGATTGCACTTGCACGTTCATTGTTTTATCTTTTTTAAGCTAAAAATGTTACTAATGTATAATTTTAGTTTCTAAGAATTAAAGCCTATAAAATTTGCAACAAAACGTTTTTAATCTTAAACCTCTACCATCTATAGTTAAGAAAAAAAATTTTGAAAAGTGTGATACTTACTTTTGCGGGCCAGTGTAGTTAGTAAGGTAGGTTTAGGACACTTAAGTTATGTACTTACAGTACAGTATATTTATATATCAATCAATTTACAGTGAATCAGCAACCTGGTTGTATAGACTAGCTAGACACATTAACTAGCCCATAACCAAGAAACAATGTGCTATTAGTACTAGGAAACTGTATTTAAGCATGATTTATTTGTTTGTTCAGTTTTAATATTTTCATAATAGGTATATAAATATTTGTATATCTCAGTCTTACGATCTCAATAGTTTTGAAGTTACAATGCTGAAATTGAAACGGCAATTTATTAAAAGTAAAGATTTTCAACGTGAATTAGGGAATTAGACAATCAATTCCATGCTCATTTAAATGATGCCAACGGGAGTAAAAGTGTAGCTAGTATGTAACGTTAAATACTAACCTAGAGGTTCGCCTACCCGTTTAAGGGGATTGTCAACCACGTGGTCTCCATACAAACGGCGATAACGTTTCCCACCCTCTAAACCTTAACCAACAGCAATGAATTTTTGGTATGTTTTTGAAATGCCTAAAAACTAGGGCTGTACGTTTTGATTTTTAAAATATTCATTGTAGATTTGAAAATATTGGCACTTCTGTGTTTTGTATGAAATCACTAAAATGCAAATATTTCGAAATCTATTATAGATATTTAAAAAATCAAAACGTACAGCCCTAGTATTTAGGCATTTCAAAAAAATACCAAAAATTTATTACTGTAGGTTAAGGTTTAGAAGGTGGGAAACGTTATCGCCGTTTGTATAGGGACCACGTGGTTGACAATCCTCTTAAGATGCAGGGGGTCCCGAGGTCGATTCCCAGGAGGTGGGTACATTTGTACTCGTTTAGTTGGTGCTAGGACTTATTTCAAGTCCGCCTGGTTAGCTACCACCATCTTACCCAAGTCTGACGTCGTAACAACAATTTAAAATGCAATGCAAAAATCTCAAATTTAAAAATTGTTGTGTTCCGGCAGTCAGAGGTAAGATAGTCAGTTCTTCAGTGATAAGGATTCCGGGTGTAGTGCGCTTACACCTTCGGCCTTATCGTCACTTAACATTAGGTGAGATGAAGGCCCAAACACTATCCCGTTGTGCGTAATAAAAAAATAGTACTTGAGCATCTTTATTAGTGAATTATCTATTTAAAAACTCTACAATTAATGCGGTTTTAAAATGTTCGCAATTAAACAGATCTGCACCGAGAATGCTCCCCTGTGGTAGACAGTGGTAGACCGAGATCCATCTCAAGCGTGCGGCACGCAGTGAAAGTACGACCACTGCACTGCACTGGAGCAAAATGGGGGCGCTTGAGTGGCCGGTTTCAGTATCAGACCCGCGTCTTCAGAAGATGAATTTATTAGTGCTAATGTTAAATACTTATTATGCGCACCATATAATTATTGTAAGTACCCATACATATATGAGGGGTATAGAATCAAAGACAGCTAAGTGACATAAATTACGAAAATGAACTGAGTATCACGCCATCTAGGGAATTTTCGGTTCTAACTATTTACTTTTATTTTAGAAACAAAAACAGCTAAAGCCCTTTAAATTGCGTCTAAAAAATGAAGTTGGGTTCAAAGGCAGCTAAGGCACATAAAAAAGTGAACCACGTGATTACTGAGGTAAACGTAAAAGACGTTTCCTGACAATTTGACATTTATGCACTTAGCTGTCTTTGATTCTATACTATACCTCTCTTAAGCTATGATGCATGCGGTTATATAAGTATGGGATAGTAAATCATTACCCACTTTATTAACTGACAGTATATTAACGCAAGATTGCTATTTATTTATCTACATAACTCCGTTAGCTTAATTTTACTTCAAATAAGACAACAATTGAATTGGTTCTCCTTACAACGAAGTTAAGAATTTTAATTACCGACTCTCGATTATAATCTAGACTAGATTTCGCCTAATTATACTTACTCATTATTGTCTGAACATAAATTAAGGTACCGCTCTAGGTATTATTATTATTATCATCAAATATAGTTTTTCCATGTTTTCGTTGCAAAATCAGAAGTCGTTATAATTTTACGATACTTACGAGAAACGACCAATGCGTTTTATGAAAAAATGATTGCATAAGCACCGTTAGCCGACTAACCAACAATCTGTCCGACTACCTGCCTGCTGCGCTAACGCCATGCTGTTTAGGCTTTTTCGCGCGCAATTTGTTTTTCGTTTGTTTTGAAAATTAACAACGCTATCACCGCTGTAGGAATTTCTCTTTTGTGATTGTTTTTTTTGTGAAATTGCAGTTTGGAAACACAGACGACCGGTTTATTTTTTTATCGACAGATTTATTGAAATTACTTATTTACTTCTTGAGGTTGGTTCCGTTCTGTACATAGATATGTTCTGTAGGTCCTTTATTGCGTTTAGTTTTTATTCTTTACGATTGTCTTTTATTTATCTCGATTTGTCATTGCTCTATATTTCAAGCGAAAAACATATTTTATTTTGTACTTTTATATTATTATGTTTTTTTCTTATTCCCGGAATCACTGAATTAAATACCTTACTAAGTATATTAACTGTTAAATAGTTTTTAATTTAATTTTAATTTAATTTATTTCATACTCAGATATTACAATCCATTTTGTTAGTAACAATTAACTTAAATCCTATGTTAGTATATCAGGGCAAAGTAATTAGAATAAAATTTCAATAGAATTCAATTAAATAATTTACAATAATTTCATTAAAAGCTACCTATGACCTTCACCCGTGCCCGTGCCCCGACTGGACAGTGTCTTGCGACGCTATTCCATCAAGACACGAATAAAAGTCCTCATAACATTCGAGTTATACTTCTCGGCTATGCCATTTAGGATACTGTTGGTGCTGTTACGAATTCTATTGAGTAATGATGCCACCCGCTTCCGTATTATCGCATGAAAACCATCAACCCTCGCCTCCATGAACATCGTCGAGGCACTACAGAAGCGGGGCAACCCCAACAGCATCCTAAACCCATTATTATACTGAACGCGCAACGCATTAAGCGATCTTTTTGTACAGGAAAACCACAGACTGCTCGTATAAAACGATTGGCAGTAAGCTTTAAACAATGTGTTTTGGTCCTTCGAGCCGGATTTAAAAAATATAAGACAAGAACTTTCAAAATGTAACTCGACTAAAGACACACATGATTGACAAATAATCACGAAATAATTTTACAGTCTTTATATCATTACATTACTTACATAATGTATTTCAGAAGCGGATGTGGAGTAAATAATAAGCTGTCCAAACACTTTCCACAAAAGATGTTGTAAATGGGTGAATATCTCAAGCGTAATTTTTATGCGTCCGGGCAACATGAGAATTGTGTTGTCTTTGAATGACACAGCTATGTTTAATTTTTTTCTTAAAAATAAACGTTAGTATCCATACCAAGCCATTTAAATATAATTTGAATAAATTTTTTGAGTAGGTAACTTAAAAAAAAATATTTTCAGGTGGTATGTCCGGAATCTGTTTTGCTGGATATTTCCGTCGGTCTAAAGAAAATTTTAGGAAATTATTCAAAGTAATTTATTTTATTTCTGTTAGGATTAATTTTCCCATCCGCTGTTAGTCATATTTCCATATTTAGTGCCTTACCTAGTGCATGCCAAGATAGTCTGTCCGCGTGAATTTATCAATTTTGGTGTAATTAATGAAAGAGACAACCTAGCCCGCAGGAACGAACAAAAACAAATATCGTTTCCGTCCTTCATTCCAGTCAGTCGGGCGCTCACAAGCAGTGGTGACATTCATTAGTACTCCATCTATTTGCGTTTTCCGGCCAAAAATATAAGTATTCCGTTTTTTAACACTGCGACAAAAAATCCGCAATTTTGGTGTTCTTGTTTGAATTACCTTTTAGTTATTAATTTGTTGTGACAATTCGGTGTTTTATGAACGCATGGTGTGCTTTAAAAGTGATAGAAAGTTAGGTAGAATATTCCCAACAGTTTTTATTTTGCGTAGTTTTTTTTACATAATTTCAATTTTGGTGGTGCAATTTTGGTTATTTTGGTGGTATTTTGGTATCAAAATTGGAATTCTCATCAGTAGATTCGACGAGAGATCTCTTTCTAGATGTTAGACTTATACCTAACTGGACTGCCTGTCCTGCCTGTTATTGTATACGTAATAGTCAACAACTTCGAGAGTAGTATTCCCAACATGAGCTGAAGTGGGTACAACACATCCAAGTTCATCCTAAGACCCACTCTTTAGGAAGCGCTACTAAGATTTTCGAGCATTGTGTTCAGGTCTTCCAAGGTGTCAGCCATAACAATTATATTATCGGTAAAACGAAGGTGTGTTAGGTACTGGCCATTAATGTTGATGCCGAGTTCTTTCCAGTCCAAAGCTAAAAGATGTCCTCCAACGCAGCTGTGAACAGTTTCGGAGAAATAATGTCGTCTCCATGTCTCACACCTCGCTGCAGTTGGATGGGATTTGTGCTCTGGTCCTGTAGTCAGACTGACATGATGGCATTTTCGTAGAAGTAAGAGACTTCAGCACCGCCCAGGTGCTGGTCAATGCCCAATCCTTTCTCATAGTCCACGAACGCCAAGCAAAGTGGCAGATTACACTCCTTGGTTTTCTATATAACTAACAGCCTATGGATGTGGTCTATGGTACTAATGCCTTTTCGGAACCGGGCTTGTTCGGGAAGTTGGAAGTCGTCGAACCTGCGAGCGAGACGATTAGTAAGGACTCTCGAAAACATTTTATAAACAAGGCTCAAAAGCGAGATGGGTATGTAGTTCTTCAAAAGGGTCTTGTCACGTTGTTACCCTTGGCGTTCTGCCCTCGACGATGACGGAATAAAAAAGCTTCTGGCCGGAGGACTTTTAGTATCGAATTACCGCCCGCTCTCAAAAGTTCTGTAGTGATTCCGTCATCACCCCCCGCTTTGTTGTTTTTCTACTGTTTGTGAGCCATACTACAACTCTCAAACAAGACTTCTCAACCTCGTACAGGCTGGCGTGCGGCATATCTTCGGTGTAGTGTCGGGTAAGCTCGGCACTGGGGTCTTTAGTCTTGCTTTCAATAGGTGTCTGCGTGGAATATAACTGCGTATAGAAATTCTCGATGTCCCTCAGGATTACAGGCTTTGATGAAATGATGCAACCGTCGTCAGTTTTCAGCTTCGTCATCTGGCTTTGCCCAATAGAGAGATATCTCGCGAACACTTTGGCGCCTTTATTCCGCTCGATAGCCTCTTTAATACGATTCGTATTAAATTGGTGAAGGTCACTCTTCAAAAACTTAGATATACCTATGCCTATTTAGCTGCCGATAATGTTGAGCATCCGCTGAGTTCTGAAGCCTCATTTCCTGTCTCTGATCCATAAGTACAAGTGTGTGGGATATCTTCGGTGTAGTGTTGGGTAAGCTCGGCACTGGGGTCTTTAGTCTTGCTTTCAACAGATGTCTGCGTGGAATATAACTGCGTATAGAAACTCTCGATGTCCCTCAGGATTACAAGCTTTGATGAAATGATGCAACCGTCGTCAGTTTTCAGCTTCGTCATCTGGCTTTGCCCAATAGACAGATATCTCGCGAACACTTTGGAGCCTTTATTCCGCTCGATAGCCTCTTTAATACGATTCGTATTAAATTGGTGAAGGTCGCTCGTCAATGACTTAGATATACCTATGCCTATTTAGCTGCCGATAATGTTGAGCATCCGCTGAGTTCTGAAGCCTCATTTCCCGTCTCTAATCCATGAGTAGAAGTGTGTGGTCGGAGAGTTTCTTTAACTTGGGACGGCGGGTCTTAAATAACTTGGACCCTTCCGTACGGACAGTATCCACCGCCATGTTGTTTATAGATCGACCACATCTATGCTGTTCTGAAGGAATTTGAAGAGGTTTTGGAGCTCGAGTTGAAAGCTCGGGGTTTTGAATGTGGGCCGGTAATGATCGGAGCGAAAACTTTATCGACTTGCGACTTGCGTGACCGTTTTTGTTGTTTTTGCGTGATTGAGGAACAAACATCCAAACCGCCAAAGCCACAAACTTTCACATTTATAATATTACGTAGGATTCAATGTGCCACGTAACAATCGGTGATCGCTCCCCATCTTGACAGTGTTGATCTCAGGGTTATAATTTTGCTTTTTCGTTGACATGATAACATCTATCTCATTTTTACTGTAACATCTGGACTGATGCGGTTCCACTTTCGGCTTTCCGGCTTCCTGAAGAAGGAATTATAATTTCATTATAAAAAAGTTCTCCCTCTTCATAAAGTTGGTCAGCATCTGGCCTCTAGCATTCCGTTGCCCAACTCCAAATGGCCCCACTCTCAACTCACTACCGCAACGATTCCCCAACTTTGCATTAAAGTCCCCCATCACAACGGTGTAGTGGGTTTTGTAGCTATGCATGGCTTTAGAGATCTCCTCGTATAGAGCCTCCACTTCGTGAATAGCCTCCACCTACACCACTCTTGGTGCGTCGAGGTCGGAGCGTAGACCTGTACAACAATCATAGTGACCACGTTGTTAACAAGAGACTTGAGGACGATGAACCCGACACCACTTAGGAACTGTTTTCGCCCTCCTGGTACTAGGTATAGCAAGTTACCGGAATTGAAGTTTATCGAGTCCTCTCCCTCTCTTCAGACTTCAGATAACCCAATGATGTCCCAATTCCCAATGAAACTTGCTAATAACTTCTTCTAACTTGGTTAACTTCGCGTCAGTTCTCAGTGTGCAGGTGTTATAATTTGCCATTGCTATGAGAGCTTGTGGTAATTCCAAGGTGCAGTGGGCGACGTTGTTGATAGCCAAACCGCACCCGGAAATTCTTAGCACCCCCTGCGCCGCCGTTACCATAGCCGCTATCGTTGCTAGGAATAGCGGGACTGCCGTGGACTAAAGGGCATTTTTTTGTCTAATCATCTTAGGGGGTTTGCCATAATCACCACGCTTGGCAGTCGGGTTGGCAATTGCAGTAGTACCAAATTTTTAGGAGACGCTGCTGCCCGTCTCCTGATGGCTTATAATAATAATAATCATTTATTTACATCAAACACGGTATAAAATGGTGGATACATTAAATAAAGGTGCTCATGTTTCACTATTAAAATAGCATGCAAATTATTAATCTACATAAAAACAACAACAGCGCGTTCTTTAACCCGGCGAGCATGTGGTGAAAAAAGTTACACCTAGCATGTGGTGGGGTTTGCCAAACCCCAACATATAATTAGTAGTATTTTTGATAAATAATACAATAAAGTATATAAATATACACTGTTTTTTATTTTATACACTAAATATAAACCATATTTCAAAATACAAATAAATTCTTAAGTATTGGTTTAATAAATTGGCATTTATAGGTAGATATATGTTAAAACTAACACGGAGCATGTGGCGGGGTATGACGCACCCCACGAACGTTTACACGCGTGTAGCTCCTGCGCCGGTTGACGCGACACTGCGGCCACGCCACTCTCCCCCCGCGGAGTACATTGGCTCCAGCTACTCGAAGCAACAAACCAATTGAGGGGCAAATTTGAAAAATACACGACTTCGCGCAAAGCATGGGCATGTCACACCCCACCACAAGCTCGCCGGGTTAAAAACTAGGTCTCTAAATGTCAATAATAATGATATAATATACATGTCAATAGTTAATTATAAATGTCATAATATTACTCCCTTAGGCTCGTATTATAGAATCAAACTCAAACTCGGATCTCTGCTTGAGTACAGTTAGAAAGGGATGGCGCTATATGCGATGAATAGCACCATCCCTTTCTAACTGTACTCAAGCAGAGATTTGAATTTGAGTTTAATTCTATAATACGAGCCTGAGTCACCTTTTACGACACCCACGGGACGAGAGGGGATAGTGCTATTCTAGGCCAGCACATACATAACTCACTGACACTCTATTACCACTGGTACTTATTATTTACTTTAACAACCTGACAGACGGATAGTTACTAATAACGCATCCTAAATATTCGTTAAGTATGAATATTAGTACGGATTTCTAATTTTGGTGGAGTTTATCAATTTTGGTGTCAGATTTTCAAATTTCGGTGGCGTATGACAATTTTGGTGGGTGACCAATTTCGGTGTTTCAAATATTTCAAAAATTATTACAATTCTTTTAACTTCACTAACATTTATGAAACAGTAATAACGAAAGACAGATTAAACAAAGGACGAAAAGTTAATAACAAAAATTATCACCAAAATTAGACAAAAAATCATGGTTGTTGAGATTCGCCCAAATATACATTATAAGTAAGTACCTACCTACCTGTTATGAAGTTACGAAAGATGTAAGTAAAGTAGGTATTAGATGTTTTCTTTAAAAAACATAAGAGAAACTTTAGACTTCTATTGTTCATCGCAGCCCGCTGGAAACGCTGAATCATAAATAGGTAAATTACTAAAAAAATGGCGACGATTTTGCAATAGTTTTCGTAACAGCTGCTGCCTACTACGCAACTCTTCAATCGTGTCAGTGACAAAATATGACGTTATCATCTTCCATAAAACATTCCGTAACTTTGATGTTAGATTTCGCAATTCCCGCTATTTCTAACTTTTTAACCGACTTCCAAAAAAGGAGGAGGTTCTATGTTCATCTGTATATTTGTTTTTTTTGTGTATTATTGTTGTGAGTTGTGATTACTCGAAGACGGCTGGACCGATTGAAATGATTCAAACGGTATTTGCATAAGGTAAACTCCCAAATTGGTCCCATTTTTTAAAATTTGGAAATCGGATTAGTACTTAGTACTAGTACTACAAGTAATCTTGAAAAAAACACTAAAATAGTATAATTTTGTGTGAATTACCTCGATGATAATGGTCGTATTACTAATTCTTTGTTTATGAACTGAATAAGATATAATTATTTTTTTGTAGGAAGAGATCTTTTGATCTTAAGTGTAGGTTCTTTAACCGACATAAAAAAGGAGGTTCTCAGTTTGACCCGTATGTATGTTTCTCCGCGATTATCTTACGTTTGGCTGAGCCGATTTTTCGACATATTATAATATACCTTACCTACAAGGTACCTACACTAAAAATAAAAAAATAAAAATTGTTTAAAAAAAAAACTAAAAACCAACTTCAAAAAAACCTACTTCCAAAAAGCAAGAAATAATATTCGTAATAATAAAAATACGTCTATTGAAGTCGGGTGGGGCTTTTAGAATAAAAAAAGGAATCTGTACTCCAGCCCCACCCGACTTCAATAGACGTATTTTTATTATTACGAATATTATTTCTTGCTTCTTGGAGGTAGGTTTTTTGAAGTCGATTTTTTGTTTTTTTTAAACAATTTTTTATAAGTCAAACAAAAAAAAAAATGTAGCTGAAAGTTAGAATGATCATTTCATTCTAACTTTCAGCTACATTTTTTTTAATCGTATTTTTATAATCACCAATACCTATCCTAGCTATACCTATTGATCGATTGAGTTTTCACAGTTATTTTATGAAACGTCTTTGATTTATTTTATTACGATCGACCTTCAAGGGTTTACGAGCCACTACACATGATTATAACATTATACTGTTGACACAAGCCATTATTAGCGTAACGTTGATAACTCTTGTGCAATTGACAATCCGCCATGATTTAGCCATGGTCGAATAATGGGCACACACATAGGTACTTAGTCTGTGTCGACCTTAGCTAAAATAGTGTGAACGGAGGGTCATTCGATAATAGTTTTTTAAACAATGAATATTGGAACAATGGACGTTCAATCACAGAATATCTAGACGTGTTGAATTAAAATTGTAAATATCGTTACTTATGGCTGTTACAGCTGATAAGTTTCTTGCGCCGCCCGTTCTTCTTGTCAGTTAAAAAAGTCTGGAACGGGTGGTAGGAAAATATTAAACGATTCAAAAGTACTTAATAAGTAAGTTTATTTGAATAAAGCTTATTTGACTTTGAAAAATCTTTAAGCAACATAAAGGATGATAAGGTAACGTAGAAGTAGCAACTCAGAGAAAAGGACTTGTACTATTAGGTATTCTGTGGAAAAAGCTATTTTTTTTTAGTAATTATACACTGTTAATTTTTAAGTATATCTAAAAATGAAAAGGGGATTTGAGACCACGTGAATGAACAACTTTTACTATGGGGCCAACCACGGAATCACGAATAAAAATCAGCTGTTCCATACATTAATATTAGAGTCGATGTTGTAGGCACTGTCTTGTACAAAATCGGATGAGTCAAAATCATAAAGATAGTCAAAACTTATACGGTGTTCTCGAGGAAGGCAAGTTAAAAAAAATACCGAAAGTCTCGAAAGCCTTTTCAACATACCTATGTACAGTACACTGTACCTACACCTATAATAGGTAGCGCTGCAGTATGTCTTCAAAAGAAAGAGACCCATGTATTTTTGGGAGAGTGTTCAGTTTCTTGGTTAATTAAGTAGGTACTCTATAAATGCAAATGTAGAGATTTAACTTTGTATGATCATGACTTGCTAACTTTTTTCAACTTTGACTAAATTAGTTGACCACGATCGTATTCAGTAACGCCCCCAAAATGAAAGCATAGTCTGATTACGAGAGAGAGGTCCGTTTTCGCTTTCTACTACAGTCTGCGAGTTTCGGCATCCGCCAATAAATGAAAGCACTTCAGTAACAATCACAAAAAAGTATTTACTTAGTAGGTACATAAGTACATAATTAGCTTTTATGAACAAAAAAAACAAGTAAGCATTTTATTACCTATCGTGTTTACGCTGAAAACGGTCCACACAGAGTCCAATGAAGGCTTTTTAAAGTGACATTAAAAATATAGTAACTATTTTCCCTAACTAGATGGCGTTGATAGTCAAGTGAAGTGTTAAAATTGACTTTGCAAAATTTGTTGCTATTTATTTATTGCCTATTTATCAACGCCATCTATCAAGCCTACAGTTTTTTGTCATTTTGAAAAGCCCTCAATGCAATGCAACGTTTACCATGAGAGTCCCTGCATCCTGCAGTGTGGGCTATAATTTAAAGCTATTAACAAGACATATAAAGTTCCTCCTGTGAAACTAAATGGGGTTCCTCTTAGGCGTGTACAAAGTTTCAAGTACCTGGGACATTGGGTAACCGAGTCGCTCAAGGATAACCTTGACATTGAGCGGGAGCGTAGGGCACTGTGTATACGAGCTAATATGCTTTCTCGCAGGTTTGCACGATATACAAAGCAAGTTAAAATAACCCTTTTTAAAACTTTTTGTCACTCACTGTACACGTGCAGCCTGTGGATGAATTACACCCAAGGAGCATACAGGGCCCTACGCACCCAATATAACAACGCCTTTAGGGGGTTGATGGGGCTGCCTCGCTATTGCAGTGCATCAGGGATGCTAGCCATGGCGGAGGTAGATAGCTTCGCAGCCATCATAAGAAAGCGCATTGCGTCCCTGATCCATCGGGTGCGGAGCAGCTCCAACAGTCTCCTACGGACGGTTGCGGCGAGGCTGGACGTGGATAGTGCAATTATGCAACACTGGACGCGCGTCCACCTCTCGAAGGACACTAAGCCGTCCTATAATCATAATAATTTTATAAATAATAATTTGTGTAAGTAATATGGACTCACGTCTGAAATAAATGATTTTTATTTATTTTTATTTTATAATGGGTTTTTAATTGTAACTGTACTTACTACTTTTTTTTATTTTTGACAGATTATTAACTAAATAATCTAGCAACATTGGTATGGCGTTGATATTTTTCGACCTTATACAAACTCTACTTACACTTGTTCGTTTGCACTACAGTTACGCCAGTGTTTTGTTTTAAATTTGATATCAACAAAAGGAGATAAAGAACTCTAACTATTTTGAATTTACAACACAGAACGTGAATTTACGCCGTGTGGTTTACAGTTACACCACTTACGCTTAATTTGCATTTTGTAAGAACATAAATCTTCCTTGGTCATTGATGCAAAATGAAAGTGTAAATGCATTCAAATCAACCTTCACATCTTGAAGTAGGAAGTGGAGGTACAGTCTGCAGCAATCTCAATAACATTAATCATAATAAGTGTAGGTACACGTCGTGCGCGAAATATTGATACTTAGTCCGGCTCGAAGGACCGATTTGTACGTACAAATAAAATATGTTTTGGCTGGTTCAAATTATGTTTTATTACTCTTTCAAAATTTCAATTTACTTATATTTTTCAATACAGTTGCTATTTTTCATAACAGTTACCGCACGCCGTGCGTTTTTGTTTACGGAGTAGTACAGCGTGCGGAAAGTTGATTTTACCGCACGCCGGCGCCGTGCGTTTTTGTTTACGAACGTTTTTTTTAATTTCTACTAGCTTCCGCCTGCGACTTCATCCGCGTAGACAGTAGAAAAATATTGCAACCAGTTTAAAATGACCCCTTTAGTGTATGAAAGCTAGTACTACGGAGAGTTCAAGCTGTTTCCCTGGTTCCACTCACCTGAATTTGATGAAACATAGCTTAGATTTTAAGTTGGACCTCAATCTACTAAATTGTAAAAAATCCATCAAAATTCGATTAGCGGTTTTTGCGTAATTCGCGCACAAATATTTAGAATTTACAGTTTTATTATATGAATAAATTACAATTTCAGCAGTACCTATAATGTTTTCTCGCAAATGTATTGAAAAACGTAGTATGGCACACGGTTGTTAAGGTTTTTTAAAACTCGTGACGATTATAAACCCTCGCCTGCAGCACGGGCTTATAAAACGTCAACTCGTTTTAAAAACCTCCTTACCAACCTTGTATCATAAACTACTATTACAGTTTTATTTTTACTCAATAACAATTGACAATCATAAAAAGTAGACTTTTTTCGCTTGATTTTTTAACTTTTCATATTGTTTTATTTTACCATGTTTTACAATGTGTATTTTTGTTCAATGGGCATCGCTAGAGTAGGTAGGTACCTGAAGGACATTGTGACATTCAAACTTCTTTGGAGCAAAGATTTTAGTTCCCAAATAAAAAAAACACGTAGATTTAAAAGAAAATAAAAAAAGTTGTTCGCAATTTTTCATTCAACTTTTGTGTTGAAACTTTCATGTGGAATTACTTTCGTCATTGACTGTACACGGTAATTTTAAAAGCTGAAATCCTTGATGGTAACATAATAAGTAGTTTGTAAATAAATTTTATGTTCCTATAAAACACTGATGGCGAAATTGGTGAATAATTTATTTTTTTCTGCGTAATTGCTAAGTTGTGAATAATTTTACGTTAATGGGTAGGTATGTTTGTAGGCGAGTCCATAATTTCTTTCTTCTCCAAGTACCTAAGCTTACTGACAACTAAAATACTTATTAACAGCTAACTTTATTGTGATACCTATGGCTGGTATTATAGAATCAAACTCAAACTCAGATCTCTGCTTGAGTACGGTTAGAAAGGGATGCCGCTATATGCGATGAATAGCACCATTCCTTTCTAACTGTACTCAAGCAGAGATTTGAATTTGAGTTTGATTCTATAATACGAGCCTATGTGTTTTCTATAAGGTGAAGATATTAGGTGGGTGAGCACAGGGGGCCTATCACGAAAATAAAATACGCAATTGCGTAACGCAGTCACTTGGTCACGATAGTCGATAGTTCGTCGGTTGTGGCTATTAAACACATTTTCAATTTGGCTATCGTAGCCCAAAGACTATTGAACGAATGATGTCGGATACGCTAGAGAAAAACTGTCAAACTTACTTACGCTATCACTTTGCGATATCGCATACGCAAGTACTTTGTAATACGAAACAATCCTAACGAAGCACGGACGCAGCTGCGTGTATCGCGTGAAACTTTTCGTAATAGACCCCCTGATTTCAACATTTTGTAAGAGCGCTTTAACGATCTTCGGTAAGTATACATGTAATAGGAAGTTTTGGATAATGCACAAACATGAGGTTCCAACTCACTCCCAACTACCAATCACACGTAACACGTAAAGCAAACGAACCAATCACAGAGCTCTATTTCAACGCAGTGCGTTAGCATAGGCAAGAGTCGTTTGAGTATTGTTCTTGAATGTAAATTACATACTTAGATAAAGCGTGGGTGTAAAATAGATTTTTCAATACAGTTGCTCGAAAATGAAAGTTTACGATGACAGTCGAGTCGAGCGTGCGGTAACTTGATTTTACCGCACGCTTTGCGTTTTTGTTTACGGATTAGTACAGCGTGCGGAAAGTTGATTTTACCGCACGCCAGCGCAGTGCGTTTTTGTTTACGAACGTTTTTTTTAATTTCTACTAGCTTCCGCCCGCGACTTCATCCGCGTGGACAGTTGAAAAATATTGCAACCAGTTTAAAATGACCCCTTTAGTGTATGAAAGCTAGTACTACGAAGTTCAAGCTGTTTCCCTGGTTCCACCCACCTGAATTTGATGAAACATAGCTTAGATTTTAAGTTGGACCTCAATCTACTAAATTGTGAAAAATCCATCAAAATTCGTTTAGCGGTTTTTGCGTAATTCGCGCACAAATATTTAGAATTTACAGTTTTATTATATGTAAAGATTTCAATTTTCATAGTACCTATAATGTTTTCTCGCAAATGTATTGAAAATGTAGTATGGCACACGGTTGTTAAGGTTTTTTAAAACCTCCTTACCACCCTTGTATCATAAACTACTATAACGATTCTTCTTCATTTTGCGAATTGTTTTGTTGATGATGATCGAAATGTGTCTAGGTTTATAAAAAAAATATCTAAATAAATGATAGTTTATAAATCATTCATTATTCTAGTAATCACCCAGGCGGAAATCCAATCCAACACTTGAGATTTCGCTTACGAGCAACCCTCCAAACAAGTTTCCTCGAGTTTCGAAACATAAATTCTTAAATTTCATCACGTCTCCACAGTGTTTAGCATAAATAATGTAATTAGTTGCTATTTGCAACGAGTCTAAGACTAAATGGCACTTGCAATAACTTATTTGCGCAATCCCTTTTGGAATGGATTTCCGCGCCCAACCAGTCTTGGGTGACCGATATTCTGTTCACCCACTTTCCTCTATAAAATATAACTTAGTATAGAGTAGACTATCTATACGCTACATTCGAGAATCGTACGCAATTGCGATTTTCGTGGTTAATCTAATCATACCTATGTAGGTACTTCTTTCTCTTTCTTTCATCTTTCTATAGATTTCAAAAGTAAATAAATAACCTAAGTAAGTTTTTAAATAGGAAAAGTATTCAAACCAGGATTACTGCTTTTATAATGTTTCTGTTCTGAATTTTACGTCGTTTTCATTTCATTGGTTCTTATCTTATTGCAATTCTAGTAAGTCTATCAAATTTATCAATTTTTTTTATTAAAATCTTTTGAGTGTGTGTTAATTCCCATCGAATAAAAATCAATAGAAGACTTTTTTAGGAAAGATACAGTGTTACATGCAGTTAATTGTAAAGACCAAATATTTACGAAACTAAAAGTTATGAAACAAATAAGTAACAAAAGTATACACACCTAAGTAATTACACAGCAGGATGTGGCAGAATTCCAAAAGATGAATATCTGGAGTATGTACCACCGTGTTACACTATATTTAATTTACAAATTAGTATCACTTAACTGTCACGTGGAAAATGAAACTAAGAAATAAGAGAGCATGGGCGACGGCTACCCACCGCACCGAGTGTCGGCATAACACTGAGTCAGCCGACTAAATCTCTACCACGCATTGCCATCATAGACTTTCTATTAAATACTTTGCCGAAACCTCTTCTAAAACGACAACAAGTAATAAAAAAAACAATTTTCAAAATGATAACAGACGCGTTCCATCCATTTTAGAATTTTTTGGTGCATCCAATGACGTTTGGATGCACCACATTATCACATCACTGCGCATGATTCGACCGGTTTACTGGTAATTTCTCACTTTTTAACTTTCTTTGACCTCGATTAACGCGACGATGCTACAATTTTTAACGATATAAATACCTAGTTTACCTCAATCTAGTTCTAATTAACATGTTTCAATATTATATGCTTTTGACGTCCGTTTATGTAGGGTAGGTACCTACTACGATATAGCTTTTACGGAGCTATTTTGTTTTTAAATACAATTTTCACTCCTCTTGCTCAAAAAGTCCGTCATTGTAACGTACAAGAGCCGAGATAAAATAGCATAATAACCCCTAGGGGATAGTTTTTTTTCTTTTTTAATGTTTATGTATTTCCAATGCCTACTAAAACGAAAAAGTCTATATTCATAATCACGAATAAAAACTTGCTCGACTTAATACTGTTTCTCATTCTTATTTTTGAAAATGGAACTAAAAGCATCTCTTCGGTGAAATCATAGACTTATTTATAAGTACTCTGTCTATGCACAGAGTGAATCGTTGAATGCGTGTTTGTGTTGCTTAGCTGCTACAGCAGAAATTAAAAAAGGTACCATGGCGCCGAAATATTTAGAATTTTTCTATAATTACAAACTGATTAAATTGTGTGACTGTAATAGGAAAGAAATAATTTTAATCTTTTGCCGCTTTTGCTTAAGCCCAAATCATTTATTTAAATATTGTACAAATTTCGATTTATTCGATTTTGAATTCGTTTACGGAAGTAGGTATAAACTATTTAATATTGTATTTTATTTTCTCGCAATCGTAGTGAACACGACGCTAAAACCCATTGTTACTCGGTTTCTATTTATTCCCTCGCTAAATGCGGGAAAAAAATAAACTACCTCGTATGCAATGGGTCATTTTAGCGTCTTGTATAACAATCTACTATTCTGTATTAAATTTACAAAGTTTCTAAAGCTTTTTCTGCTGATCTTTTATCTTTAACGCCGATTTCTAAATAAAACCAAAATTAACAATATTAACATCGAAAAACGAAACAAAAGAAAATGTTCTGCACTGATTTTCCACAATTTTATTCTAATGTGAAGTCGCGAAAATATCTTTTTGATATTAAAATCTTTTTTAGCAAAGTATAAATATTGATCTATGGCAAAGTTTTGTAGGTATGATGACAGTAGGGTTGCCAACCGTACTATAATATATAGTATTGTACTATATTTCCGGTCTGCGTACTATATACTGTTGAAGAAATATATAGTACGCAAAAAACTATATTTTTAACATCATCAAGTATTTTTTGGTAAATTTTGCCTACTTAGGTGCACTTTCGAGTAGCAGACATGATTACTGATTTCTCAACTAGTTGAAAGTTATTTACTCTCACAATTACCTATCCGATATGTAGTAGGTATTTAATTTCAACCTACCTACCCATTGTGTACAAACTTTTGTTAATTATTGTGATGGAAAATGACCTCACTTTAAATGTGGAGCTCATTTTTCAATGTTGACGACTCTGTATGAAATATACAGGGAGAAAAAAGCAGCCCTTGACGAGTTTCTTGCCGGTTCTTCTCGTTACAAGGTCTCCCGCTCAGGGTTTGCGAACCGATGGCGTAGCTTCTTTGACATTCACAAGTGCTTGTAACAGCCTAGACTGAATAAATGATTTTTTGATTTTGATTTTGATCAAACGCTAAGAAACAAATCTTTAATTTTTTTAATTTGTGATCGTGCATTTTGACTGATTCGATAGCGTGTAGTGTATATCGTATCTGAATTCTGAAAGTATCTGTCTTATTGCATCAATGTAAATTTCAAAAGCTTCAAACGATAGTTTGGTCATGGTTGGTCTGCTCTATTTTTGTTTTAAGATTTTATTGATAATCATCTGCAAAATATAACATTATTCTTTCTTTGAGAAATATAAATCAATTCATAGATAATTTAGTTATGGAAAGTGGTAGCGATAACGCAAGTGCGTCAAGTTCGATTCAAGTGCTATAAAAAAGCGAAAGATACTAAAAAGACTCCAAAAATGTCCAAAACTTGTTGAAAAATGCAAAATTAAATTTAAAACTGAAAAAATATAGTTTTTATAAAAATAAATATGTAAAAAAAAAATGCCTATTAAATACTATATTTTTTTTAAGTGTACTATATTTTTTATAGCTTAATTTGAAAAATACTATATTTCGCCAAAAACATGTTGGCAACCCTAGATGACAGGCAGATTTTCTTCCGCGATCATAACGTTACTTACTTCCGTGCTTCCAAAAGTTGTTATTAATGATGAACAATACCAATAAGATTAAAATTAACATTTCTAATACCTATTCCTAGTCTCGGGTATTTGGTCTAGGTCTAGGCCCATCATCACTGTCTCCTATTACCATAACACAACTACTTAGGTAGGTAAGTGCTTAATGTGTAAGATAAAATTGTTTAAAAAACAAAAAACCGACTTCAAAAAACCTGCCTCTTAACTTCTTTTAACTTCGATAGACGTGTTTTATTATAACAATGATAATGCGTATCTAATGATTTGTACATAAATATTATTTCTTGCTTTTTAGAGGCAGGTTTTTTGAAGTCGGTTTTTTTGTTTTTTAAACAATTTTGACGAGCGACGCCAACGATCTACCCTTATAGCACGCAACTAACATCTTTCGTATCGAGAAAAAAACGCACGTAAATTAATGTTACTACCTATATAGTAATTATTTAGGGAAAATTTCATTTCGCTTTTCGACGGTAGATGGCGCTGTACAAATCTCCCATACAAAATTACTCTATCGAATGTTTTTACGAGTGTTATTTTTTTCGATAGGTATAGCTGTTCGTGATAAGCGGTAGATGGCGCTGTACAAATTTCCACAAAAATTTACTCTATCCAATTTTTTACGCGCGTTTTTTTTCTCGACCATGTTTTCGTGCTACGGGCACTGAAGAAGGTTCGCTTGTTCATCCACCTATCCATTTGTACCAAAAGCCGCGTTGACATAATCAAAGTATACCTTAATGGACCAAGTAAATTGGACAAAGAAGCTTTGATCAAAGTATACTTGGATAGGACCATGCAAGTACCTACCTACTTAACTTGGATAGAGTAGCTTTTACGATACGGTGACGTCAAAGTGCACTTGAAGTGCTCGTTTTAGATTGATCAAAGTAGCGACCAAGCGTCCAATATTCATACAAACTTGTAACTTGAACTTATTGTTTCTAATTTGCATGCAATTAATTTAAATTTTATCTATTTTATTTTTGATTCCGATTTTTTTTTCTGTAATTGACTTGTTTGCGTTTTGGATTTTATCTGTAAGCTTACAAGTGTATTTATAAATAAACAAATTAACAAATAAACTATATGTATGGTCCAAGTACCTATAGGTAAGTACTTTGATCATGTCAACGTAGCTAAAGTAAAGTATCGGATGGAGGGAATGCGATTTCAAATTAATTCTTCAGCTTATTAGAGGACTCATCGACAAAATCTTTGTTCTAGTTTAGTTTGTTACACCGAGGCCGTTGTTAAGATGCAGTCTGGAGCACGCAATATGTCAGCCTTGTGCCAGAACTCACGATCTCATGGTTCAAGGCTCTAATTAAATCTCTGTGGCTTGTATCTTCGTTCACCGGATGCTGTTTCTATCTAATCCAGATTCATCTTTGATGATAAGGTGTGATGTGAATAAATAAATAAAGTTTTAAAATCATACAAAAAAACCGGTCAAGAGCGAGTCGGAGTCGCGCACAGGGGGTTTCCGTACCATCTTAATAAATACACTGCAGAGCTGTAGAATAAGAAAATTATTATTTCAGTATTAGGTCAGCACCATCTCTTGGCCGATAGTGGAACTATTTTTTTTTTCTTAGGCCAGCGTTATCTCTTGACCGATAGTGGAACTAATTTTTCTTAGGTCAGGGCCATCTGTTGACTGGTAGAGGAACTAATTAATTTTTTGTTTGTTTTTTGAATTCCTAAAAAAGTGTTTGAGACATTTTTTTTACATTTTTCATCATAAGTCGAAAACTATGCGGCCTAAAAAAAAGAAAAAATGATTTAAAATTCGCAAACAGCGCTCTTTCATATGATACCCCACATGCGCTAGTCGCCTCACTTAAAAATTTTAAGACCCCTTTTCAGTCTCCGTTGTAAAAAAAAAAATTTTTCTATCTTATTTGCAAAATAGTTGGACAAACGTCATCTTAAATTATTCCAAATTTCAAGTTGATACCATTAGTAGTTCTCGAGATATCCAGCTGTGACAGATAGACAGTCTGAGTCACACCCACACCACAAGGGTTCCTTTTTACCATTTTGGTACGGAACCCTAAAAACAATCTTCTAACTAAATAAAAGTCAGAAGAATCTCTTTCTTTTAATATACCTCTAGTCTAGCACAAGATTAACTCTCCAGAAAAAAATTAAGGGTGTTATCTCGATTATGGACTTGAGAGCTTGTTGAGAGTTTAAATAATTAGTAATGGTGACTTCTCAATCAGCATAATTAAAAATCGCATGAAAAACGCTAGATAATGCAAACAAAAGAAAAAATATTTATAAGTATCATATATGCTGTATATATTGACCTGATTTTTTTTCTATTTAACTGGACTGGCTGTCTGTATGATTTGACAGCAAAGTTTTTGTGCCTATTTGAAACGCCACTAGCGTGCGTAACTAAGAACTAATATTGACGTACAATGAAAATGGTTGTCGTGATATAAAAAAATTGATCGTTTATTTTGACATAAGCACATCACTAGATTTAGTACCCTGTACGCACGCTACGTCCTACAGCGCCAAAATGGTGGAAATTAAATAGGCACAAGAACAGTTTGACAGCAGCCAGTCCAGTGTAATAATATCTTAATATACTATATCTATGAATAATATAGAGGTCAATGACTGTATAGCAAATAAAGTTAGGCTTGACATGTGGGTACCGAGAACTCGGTCTCGGTCTCTCCCAGTCTCGGCCAAAAATTATAACTCGGTCTCGGCCAAAATTATTATTTATTAATTAGGTATTAATCAGTCATCTAATTATTTGGCATTAAAAAATTAACAACAAAAAAAATTGACATAGGTACCTCAGAGTACGTAACAAAGAGAATATAATCACTACGTAATAGAGCTGGCTGGGGCCTTACTATGAGCTCTTTATAGCAGGGCTTATATTGAACTGCCTTTCTTTTTCGTACTATGACCTCAACGGTTAGTATGAAAGCAGGCCTTAAGCTATCCTGTTTAAGGCCTGGGGCCTTACTATGAGCTCTTATAGCAGGACTTATATTGAACGGCCTTACTTTTTCGTACTATGACCTCAACGGTTAGTATGAAAGCTGGCCTTAAACAGTCCTGTTTAAGTCCTGCTTTTGAACTGAACGGTTTATTATTTGCTGATTTGTTCAGTTCAAAAGCAGGCCTTAAACAGGACTGTTTAAGGCCAGCTTTCATACTAACCGTTGAGGTCATAGTACGAAAAAGTAATGCAGTTCAATATAAGCCCTGCTATAAGAGCTCATAGTAAGGCCCCTGGTGACCGCAGGCGGGCGGAGCGGCGGCGTGGCGGCGGGCCGCGAAGCGAGCGCGAGCGGTAATACAGTGCAATAAACCGAACCGAGTTGGTTGGCCCGCCAGGGGGCTTACCATCAGCAAATGAGAAACCGTTCAGTTCAAAAGCAGGCCATAAACAGGACTGCTTAAGGCCAGCTTTCATACTAACCGTTGAGGTCATAGTACGAAAAAGTAAGACATTTCAATATAAGCCCTGCTATAAGAGCTCATAGTAAGGCCCCAGGGGGCTTACCATCAGCAAATAAGAAACCGTTCAGTTCAAAAGCAGGCCGTAAACAGGACTTCTTAAGGCCTGCCTTCATACTAACCGTTGAGGTCATAGTACGAAAAAGAAAGGCAGTTCAATATAAGCCCTGCTATAAGAGCTCATGGTAAGGCCCCAGGTTGATTTTGTGCTAACCCGGGTTAACTCGGTTGGTAAGTCGCGTGGCGCGTCAACCGAGTTAACCCGGGCTAGGAAAAAGTCAACTCGAGTTGACGGGCTGGAGAAGTAACTCGAGTTATTTGACCCGAGTCGCCCACCACTACTATGGCAATCGGTGATTTAGAGATTTGTCTGTTGGAATGCACCCATTATTCTCTTTGCATCTCATTTGGTGCGTTCCCTTTTGCGCCAACAGCGATAATATCACTGATATCGCGCTCACACTTCGTTCCGATTTGATGTGAGCGCGCCAACGATAGCAGTATTTACGTCACTGATGACGTCACTATCGCCGCCATTTTGCGATTACAGTGATATCGTTCTCGAGCGTTAGCACTGTGAGCAGTCTGTCATATTTGACGTTTTGAGTTGACGTTCATGTCCTTACACTTCTGATTCGTTATTTACTTTGTTTTGACGTTACAAAACGTCAAAACAAAGTAAATCACGAATCAGAAGTTCGGCGCGCGATGCGTGCGATAATAGCCGTTCCGAATTGAAATCGCGTCAACAGTGCTGTCATCGCGATAATCAAAACGGAACAGCTTTTAGCGCTCACATCGCCAACAGTACTATTGGCTCAAAAGGGAACGCGGCCATTGTCATCTGCTGTCAGTTCTGTCACTGTCAGTCAGTGTCATAAAAATGGCGAACGTACCGTTTTTGGGTCTAAAAACCCATTCACAAAAGGTTTGCAGCCTTTATAAAAGGACTCTGCGAAATATAGAGGCATTTTACGACAGACGGTATGGATGTTTTTATAATAAAATTGTTACAAAGCGCTTACTACCTCGAGATCTGAAGTTACGTAATGAAAACTTTAGTCCACTTGTAACCTACGAATTTTCTTATTTTCCAGAAAATCTCAAGAACATTTGTTAATTTTAATGATATATAAGTTACCTCTTACCAATATCAAACAGGTTTTTTGTATTATTTTGTTAAATATGTCGATAATAGTTTATTTAACGTAGCCAAATCGAAATGGTATTTTTGTTTTGTTTTTGTCAATGTAGTACTTACACAAGTCACAACTTCAAGTCATTGGTTTATTAGTAAAATAATTACTTGATTTATTTAATATTTTAATAAAGAGAAATAGTATATAGTCAGTGGTCGTCATACTGCGGCCCGCGGGCCGCATGCGGCCCTTGGACGATATTTGTGCGGCCCGAGACAAAGCAAACAAATTTCACCAAACATAGGTATAATATCGCCACTACACAAGTAAGCACAATTCAATCACTGAGGAAACATTCCAAAGTCTTCCAAAGGAAAGGTCCTTTGGAATCGAATGATTGGAAGAATAAAGTGGCTGCTTTGAAAACTGCAATTCGTCGTCAACAAAATATTATGACGACAGCATGAGTTGGACAAAACGAGGCTGTTACATAAGCATCTTATCAAGTTTGTTACATGCTTGCAAAAAGGATTAAACTTTTCATTCACTGATGCTGAATTAATAAAGGAGTGCATGTTAACTGTTTCTCAGACTTTGTTTCAAATATTTTTAAATAATAAACAAATAATGGCGGAATTAAAAAAGCTTATGCTTTCTGAATCAACCTGTCGACGCCGAGTTGAAGAATTGTCAAAAAACATGTTTGAGGCAGTAATTGACAGGTTGAAAAACTGCAAATACTTTGCGTGATATTGTCTCAGTGCTCACTTTTTGTGCGGTACACTATGGACGGAATCATGGAAGAAGACATCTTAGCCGCCATAACCATGAAGGGCCATAAGAGAGGTTGTGATTTTATGGACGCTCTGAAAGAATTTGTCAAATAGTCACAGGAAGCAACTGCCATTAAAAATCTAAGAATATGCGGCCCGCAGTGATACCTCACATTGTCCTTTGTGGCCCTTGACCAGATAAGTGTGACGACCACTGATGTAGATTGTTAGTTGTATTTAGAAATATAGACTGAAAATGGAAAGGTATTCAATTTTTTATATTTCTGTCTTAACTTTTACCAGAAATGTGTACCGGTACCAAGCTGTGCTGATGCGAGCCCGTTTTGATAAGAATGCGAAAGTGACTGACATGCTTAAAGCCGCTGAGCTTCTGAAGAACGGTGAAGAAGAACTATTCTTGGTACAGCATCCTATTCCCAAAAAATGTAGGTGAATGTACCAGTTTTTTATTATGCACAACAGGGTAGTGCTTGGCCTTCACCTCACCTGATATTAAGTGACGATAATGCTGAAGGTGGAAGCGCACTACACCCGGAATCCTCACCACTAAGGAGTCAGTAACATCACTATAATCTCTATCCTTTCTCTGCGTGTGTTTAGCTGTGTGGAGTTTCTATTTTAATTTAAGGCTTCGTAGCGATTTTGCCGCTGACTGCCACTCTCTCGCTCGCACATTTCATGTTTTCTCAAGATTTTTTAAATCTGAGTGCGTAAATCAAAAATGTGTACATACATACAAGCTGGGCTGATTGCAGATAGACAAGACAAGACAAACGAAAAAAAATACATATACTCACGCCTGTTTCCCATGGGGGTAGGCAGATACTATGGATCGCCACCAGCTACGATCCTTACACACTTCTTTCACATCCATCAATCTTTTCATACATGCCTTGCGGTTTTTGTCACTGCCAAAAATGTGTCGGCCACTTGCCAGTTCAAATAACTGTTAGAAACGATAACTTTGTGTACTTTAGCAACAAAAAACATGAAATCTTGAGAAAACATGAAATGTGCAAGTGAGAGCTGCAGTCAGCGGCAAAATCGCTGCGGGCTCTTAAGAAATATTTCTCAAGCATTGTACCACACAAGGCATTCTGAAATGAAATGATATCTGAATACTTCAGAAGTACAGCTAGTAGACATCACAAACTCCACACAAATCTATAAAGTATTAATAACTAGCAGCCGTCCGCAACTTCATCAGCGTGGAAAGTTTTCTTTATATCCCTCGGAACAATACCTTTTTTCGGGATGAAAGGTACCTTATGTGCTTCTCTGTACCCCTCAGAACGTGTATGCCAAATTTCATGATGATCGGTTCAGTAGTTAAGACGTGAAGGCGTAACAAACAAACAAACGGACTTTCGCATTTATATATTAGTAAGGTCCTTAATGATTTTACAGGATACACTTTATTTCCTTTTTTTATTCCAGTCCCTATGAGCCCCGGTGGTGTCGCCTTTGAGCGTGTGGTCACTCCCCCCGACTGGGTGTTGGACTACTGGCATCCGCTAGAGAAGGCTCAGTACCCTGAATACTTCAAGAAACGTGAACAGCGCAAGAAAGAGTTCATAGCCATGTGGGAGAAGGAACACGGGAAGCCCGACCCCAAAGATACGCACCATTGAACACGATTGTACAGTAGATTTATATATAGCAAATAAAATTATCATTATCTATGCACTTTTTTAATTAACAACAACTAGGTATAGGATAATTAATAATGTTAGAAAAAATACTAGAAGACTGGATATCGTCTCACCCGTAGAACGTCAGACCCAGACGGGATGACTGATTATCTTAATATAAAAATAGCTTTGTGAATGCCTAAAATCTAAAAATTTTATAACCAGGTATAGCCTGATTCCAACTTAATGACTTCTGTGAAAATCGACTACCTATGCAGAACACAAATTCAATGTGTGGTGGGGCATGGCTACGCGTACGCGCATAGTGGCTAGCTTCACAAAGTCTAAGTTTGAATCAGGCTATACCTATTAAAGAACTACAGAGAGACATTATGAGCATAAAATTTAATGTGAGTCCAGTTTCATGTTCTGCACATGAATTATTCACATAGTACAATAAATAAATAATAAATGCTTGGACAATTTCACACAGCGCCATCTAGCCCCAAACTAAAGGTGCTAGACGACGACTGATATACTACTTATATACTTTACTACTCCGTACATACGTGATTCCGAACGCAGCTATTCCATACAAATCTATGGACTACCACACACATACGGGATTTTTCCGTACGGAATCTTCATACATTATCCAAATTCCGTTCGGAATTCCGTAACGGGATTCCGTCTGTGTGTGGCAGGCCTAAGTGTAGTACTTATTTGTTATTATGGTCTCTGAACCAAGAGTAAGGTCAAGATGAATCGCTTTAGTACAAAAAAACACCATAATATATATACGTTGTCACCATTTTATTGTTAAAACAATTTATAGAAATATATAGTCTAGCTAGTTCTTCAGGTATAAGTATTTACACAATAGATTAACAGAAGGCTATTGAATCTTTAAAAAAATTGTGTAAAAAAAACTGTCCACAATAAATAAGTACCTACCTACTTTGTTTTGTTAGAGGTAAGGAATAAGAAGGTAGTTTACTATTTAGGTTCAAGGGGCTACTAGATACTGGAATTTCACAATAATTTCTATCCAATAATCCATGTATTGAAAATAATAATAATTAATTTTAATTGATAAAGAGAACAATTACAAAAAAAAACTTGCAATGCTCAAAATAAAAAAAAGACTTAATTTTAAATTATAAATGCATTAATTAGTGGAGTTAAATTGTAGGGAAAAAACTTACATATTGACCAAGTAATTATTAAAACAAAACTTCGTTGACTATGATAAAAGTATTGTTAATATGAACATTTTACATTTGGTTTAATAAAAAAAATATCAATTTTACCACTTTCCCTGTCACAAAGACCGATCGCAATTTATTTTTACATCGACATTTTACCAAAAACTAAATTAATTTACTTATAAAACATTTACACACTCACTCAACATAGATGGTACCACTTTTTACAATACAGGCTCTTCAGTATTGATTGATAATAAGCTTTTTATGTAAGTACCTACTGACGTGATTTTTAAAATGTTCTATCAGATATACAAACGAAAATTCAGAGCAAAATCAACTTTTATACAAAGGTACCAAACCTCCATCATTTTTCTACACAAATATTGCAAAACAGCCTTTCCCAAACATTACTTACTGCCCATTGTTTATGAGACCAATACACCACTCAAATATATCTTTTTATGTAATAAAACACTTTTGTAACAGTGTTTGTTTTATACTATAAATGCGAAATATTTCATGACATTATATTCTGCATTTTGAAATGGCATCTGTTTGTTTACACAAAAATGTGAGTGAATACAAATAAATCCTAAAAAATATATTAAAGTAATTTGGTTATCAAGTCTTCAGTATAATGTATGTAGGTATAGTTTAGGCAGGGATTGAAATACCGTTAAAAAATAACATTAAAACATTTTATTGGTAAAAATAATGTTAAAATTATTGTACCGGTAAAAAAGTAACGTTATTAATTGGAATAACGTTAATTTTAAAGTAACGGTAACAAAAAGTAAGAAATAACGTTAAAATTAACGTTATTTACTGAAATAACGTTAATTTAAATGTAACGTTATCTAAAGTAACGTTATTCATTGTCATAACGTTAATGTTAAAAGTAACGGTAAAAAAGTAAGAAATAACGTTACATTTAAAAATAACGTTATCAATCCGAGTTTAGGAAAGGCTGTGGCTAATGTCACAGAGTGACTAAATGTTATGATTATAACAATCCATTCCATTAAAATACATCTTTATTTTACATTGGAATACGATATCTACTAATAAAGACTATTCCGTAAATCGAAACAAAAGTGAAAGGTTATTATCATCAACATAAAGAAGGAATCAAGCAAAGTTATTAGTTAACTCACAGTGATCGTCAAATATGTAGAGTAGACATGAGTCAGCAAAAGTAAGGGGTGTATTATTTTATGAAACTTATTTTCCCTTTCGATTTACAAAACAGTCTTGCCTTATTCACTACCACTTTACGGTTTTACATAATGTTCTGCCACCTCTAGTTGTTTAATTATTATGATTGACGACTATTACAGATCAAAAATGTGTGTGAATAAGTCGAGTCCAGCGGTTCTCAATCAACGTTCAATTGCCCCCTAGCGTGTGGCCGCGCCCCCAGTTGCGTCCACCGAACACGTTGCCGCCCCCGCCCCCCGCGGCCGCTGTCGGGGCTCTCGCTTGGGGTGCTGTGCCGAAACCACCGACGTACCTCGTGTCGGGGAAAAACTGCTTCCTAATAATGATAGTGATCATTTAGAAATAATACATTAACAGTCAGTTGCAAGAACGATCTTTAAAGTTAATGCGTCATTAAAGGTATCACCGTCCTTTACTTCTTTTGAAAGAAGAAAAAGATGGCGATACATTTAATGAAGCATTAACTTTAAAGATCGTTCTTGCAACTGACTGTAAGGCGCTGTAAGTAGTGAAACTAGCGCCGCCACTACACTAAAAGCTCATGTAATAATCTCTTAAATTGTCTCTAATATTATTTGAATAACTCATAAACAGTTATCATTCATTCTGTAAGTTTTAAAATCCATTAGTGCTATAAGCCACTTGAGCTAAAATGGATTTTAAAACTTACAGAAAGAATGAAAATTGTTGAAGAGTTATTAAAAAAATATTAGAGACAATTTATGAAATTATTACATGAGCTTTTTTTAAATATTAACTTGGTTTATGAGTAATAAATGTAGTGGCGGCGCTAGTTTCACTACCTACAGCGCCTTAAAAAGAAAATATAAATGATTTGGTTCTGTTGCCCGAGGCCCTACCAGCTAACTTTTTGAACATCGGCGGGTCTGCCGAGCTAGGCGACAACTTTAGAATCATTAATAGGCAGTATGTTATTTTAGAACATCGGTGTAATTACAAAAGATTTTTAAACACTTGTTTAACTAAGACACTGTTTAATTGTGACGCTTTCACTTTTTTGACAATATTGTATGAAAGAGACAGCATCACATTTAAAGTGTCTAAGTTAAACAGGTGTTTAAAAATCTTTTTCAATAACACCGCTTGTATTTAATATTAAATCATTAATAATTAAGTACCATTTTTATCAAAATTATCGACTTGTATTTTATTATCAAATCATTAATAACATAAGTATACTCACAAGAAAGCGGGTGGAGTCAAAAGAGCAGGACCGCCAAACTCTTGGGGGTATTTGAATTGCAGGAAGAACGAAAGGTGTCCAATCAGGATGCCCAACAGCTCCATCACACCACTGTTAAAGAATAAAACTTAATACATATTTAAATATTTTATTATATTTCACTGAAAATATACCTACTTAATAAGATTATTTATTACACTGCAACATGGTGCTAATAAAAACCACAAAAAAAATTACTTGCAGTTTTACATAACTTCATGTCATTTCTAAGACTTTTAATGACCTCAGTATTATTATGGGTTCTTGTAACTTGTAAAACAATAAATGATAAACCTGCCATAGTTTGAGAAACACTGTTGTTTCACAATATATTATAATATTGCCATAAATCTTATATGATATCAACATCATAATCATAATAAGTTAACATGAAAAAGTGCTGAATAATAAAAATATGTGAATGTGTAAAATCTAAATCTTACCCTCCGCTGAGGATCATGTTGAAAGCCAGCAGTACCCAAGGCAAGTACATAGCCTTGAACCTTGTGCCGAACCAGAACGACACTATCACGTCCTTATTGAGCTGGCACCACACATACAACACGGAGAGAACCATTGGGTCCATGAGAATCTGGTCAAAAAGAAATTAACCCAAATTATTATCAATAACTTCAACAGGTTATAATATCGTAATACTAGTGGCCACCAGCGACATCGTCTGCATGGATCCTAAGGAACCATTGATCAGGATAAAAAGTACCCTTTTATGTTAATCCAGCTACCCTAGTATGACTACCGAGATTTATCACATTTAGCTGTCAAAAGACAATGGATTTTGACAGTTGATTATGGAGAAAATGCTATATCACACAATATATCGCGGTTCGGTAGTCATGCTAGGGGGGGCAGGTCCTCCTAATATTTCTACCAACCAAATCTGTTTAGGCATGAATAGGTAACAAACGCACACACATGTACAAACTTTTGCATAATTTGCATTTATAATATTAGTACGACTAGCTTCCGTATGCGACTGCATCCGCATCTGCATTTGGAAAATCACCATTGATAAGAATAAAAAGTATCCTATGTGTTAATCCAGGCCATAGATAAGTCTGTGATCCATGCTTTACACTATCTATGTGCAATAGCCTATCTTACAAAACAATGTTTTCTAAATACATTTATTTTTATACAAATGTGTAATCTAAACTAAAATTGACCCTAAAGGTCAATTTATGCAGGTATTATTCGATGTAACTCAAAACCTACCGACAAGTTAACCAGCAGTCCAATTATAACGCAGCATGCCCAATTGAACAACAGCATGTAGAAGTAATCAGCAGGTTTTCCAGCGAACATGCCCGTCTCCAACCGCTGTGAGTAGTTGTACAGGAAGTAGCAGTTGATCAGGAAATGGAAGCCCGTGCCCGGACCAATGGGGTAGAAGAACAGAGCTGTCAGCGGCCTCCATATCTGCAAACAAACACATTATACATAATATTGAGTATGTAGTGTAATACCAACTATTTTGCTGATAAGAATATGTTATAAGAAGGCCACAGTCATAAAAAAAACAAAAGTTATTATTGATAATGCAGATTTTGTGTTCAATGATCATTTTACTACCTATTATATTTTTTCATAATGAGCACAAAATGTGGCATAGAAAAAACAAAGTACTTTATGACGTCTTGCAATTTATACATTTTGTATTATTATGTATGACTTTTAATTACAAAGCTACAGCACCTTTTAAGAATGAGTATGCAGATATAGATATAGAGAATATTGCTCTACAATTTCATCACAATGTTGGTGAAGAGGATGCAATTTGGGGACTGAAAATTTGCTATGAAATCAAAGTGTTGTGTCTAATATGTAAAATTAACTTGAAACTGAAATACTTACTTGAAATTGGTGTATGAAGGGATAAAAGTCCAACACAAAATAGTAGTAGCTGATCAAACCAAACCGGCCTATTAGACTCAAAGCTATAGTGAATGTCAACCAATACCGAGTAAAGAACGGCACACTATTATACCAATCTCTGAATTCAGACATTTTAAATCGTTTTTACAGGGCTTTACAGAATGTAAACACAATACACTGGTGGTCGAAAAGTCTACGTGCGTCAGAAACCGAATAATCACTTCTCAGTTTTGGTAATTTATATGCAATACGTTTTCACTGTTAGTGACGACTCGATTCTAAATAAACTTTGATGATGAAATTCAATTCAAGACTTGATAAAGTACACGTGTCCGGAGAGAATTTGTCTAGAAAGAAAATTGAAAATTGAAGAATGGACCGACGATTTTTTGACATTTGAATGACGTTTGACGAGGCAGTGTTGCTAGCTAGAATAAAGAGGTTGAGCTCATGAAGCAGGGCTTATATTGAACTGCCTTACTTTTTCGTACTATGACTTCAACGGTTAGTATGAAAGCAGACCTTAAGCAGTCCTGTTTAAGGCCTGCTTTAGAACTGAACGGTTTCTTTGCTGATGGTAAGCCCCCAGGGGCCTTACTATGAGCTATTACTATGAGCAGGGATTATATTGAACTGCCTTACTTTTTCGTACTATGACTTCTAGTATGAAAGCAGGCCTGTTTAAGGCCTGCTTTTGAACTGAACGGTTTCTTATTTGCTGATGGTAAGCCCCCTGGGGGTTAAGTCTGCTAATGTTTTCGTCAAAATTGTGGTTCAATGGTGTTTGAATGGTTATGCTTTTTGACACTGTTCTCGTTTCTTAAACCCAAAATCGAGACACAATATGTTTCCGTTTTGGGTTTAAGAAACACAATGTGTTTCGGTTTTGGGTTTAAGAAAGGGTGTAAGGTTTAAGAACTGTATCAAAAAGCATTACCATTCAAACACCATTGAACTACGATTTTGACAAAAACATTAGCAGACTTGACCCCCTGAACGGTTTCTTATTTGCTGATGGTAATCCCCCTTGACTGATAACTCTATGGCAGCCATTACACGCTCATGCAAGCGTCAGTCAAATTCCATCACTCATGAATTACATTTGACTGATGAAAAGAAGAAATCAACTTCATGCAACCATCAGTCACCCCATTACACGGTAGTTTAACCGTCAGTCACGGGCCGTGACTGACGGTAACTGACAGCAAAACCTATCGTGTCTTGGCTGCCAATGGGCGGTTTTCCACTTACCGGCACGGCGACGGGACGGCGACGGCGACGGCCCGGCGACGGCTGCCGTGGCAGCATAAATGTATGAGTTTATATGGCACGCTTTTCCACTTACCGGCACGGCGACGGGACGGCGACGGCACGGCCCGTTGACCCCCACCGATGCCGCCGCCGGCCGGCAAATCTGTGTGTGTTTTGTATACGTACTTAGCCGTGTGCGTGCGTGTGTGCGCGCGCGGGGCAGGGTTCAGCCTGTACAGTCGCGAACGCAACCTTATTGTTGACAAGCTTACATTTGAGGTCGTATGCACTTATTTTGTATGAAATGAACTACAAACATAAGTTTGATATTGTTTTTTTTTTGTGATATAAATTACAAATTACCATATTTAATTTTTTTATACTTACAGCATATTACAAGATATTCTTATTATTTATACCACAACATAAAAGTCATTTGTACGTAGGTACATTATTGTATAGTTAGGTTAATTGATAAATTCCAAATATAATAAAAATTGGTAATAATTATTAGTACCTATATAGTTTCAACTGTAGATTTACAGTTTTTTCGATATCTTTTTTCTTTATTGTGCTAGCGCCATCTATTCTATTCGCTGCATAAGCCATACCAGTGGCCCTACCATGAGTTGATGCAAACTATTTACGTTACCGTAAACTATCGGATACACTGCTCACAGTCAGTACGAGTGAAAGAGACAAAACGATAGTTTACGGTAACGTAAACAGTTTGCATCAACTCATGGTAGGGCCACAACACAGTTTTGGCAAACTCTACGGTACGGCATACGTAATATTCAAATTCAACTGATTGCACAGATGGCGTTAGTGGATAAACTGTTTTTCGATCGGTGCGTTCAGTCGAAAACTGTTTTTGAAAAAATTTTGTATCCTTCTTTTGGATTGTTTCACATAAATTCTCCAACAGATAATTAAATGTTTCTTGAGTCATTCGAAAATAGTTAAAGAATTGCTTATTGTTCATTTTTAGTTTATCAAATAAAGTATAGTAAGAACCCTTTAAATACCTAACTTTAATAAGTGGATTGACCCAAAAATTTACTTTTCTATGTTGTAGATATTTTCTCCTTAAATGTAAAAGGTAGAGCAAATAAATAGTACGACGACTAGACGAGGACATTTTTAAGTCTTGTAAAATTGGCGTGCGTGTCTGTACTGAGCGTAGCCCGCGCCGTCGCCGTCGCCGTGCCGTCGCCGTCTAGTGGAAAAACGGAGCGCCGGCCCGTCGCCGTCGCCGGGCCGTCGCCGTCGCCGTCCCGTCGCCGTGCCGGTAAGTGGAAAACCGCCCTATCTCTAGTTTTATAATGTACTCTATGCTTCCCTTTCCTTTCCTTCTCTAATCTCTCTGCCTCTATGATAAAATAAATAAAAACATAACCTAAAATTGTAAATTAAGATTTTTCTAAAAAGAGCTGGAAAATGAGAACTCTTATAAATAAAATTGTTGTGGCAGCAAATTTGTCTATCACGAAGAGGAGTAATGTAAGATTTTGCTCTAAAAATGCAAACGAAAAGAAAAAGGATGAAATTGAAGATATTGTTAAGAAAAGTAAGTTTTTAGATGAAATCTGAAGTCGACTTACTCAGAAGAGTAGTTTTACTCTATCTTTGATATTTTTTTTGTAAATTGTTAGCTTTACCACAGAATACATAATATGGCTTTACACAATCATTCATTATGACGAGTAATTTACCTTATTTAACTGTAAAACACTACCCTAATCTTTACAGATATAGTTGTAGAAAAGTTTAATGGTATAACTACAATAAATATTGATCGACAACACACTCGGAACAGCCTTGATGAAGCTACACTGAGAGAAATGGGTGCGGCAATAGATGCATTTGACAAAGATGACTCGGCCAAAGTTCTAGTTTTCAATGGAGAAGGTGGATCATTCTGTTCTGGCTTTGACATTGATGAAATTGATGAGAAAGGAATCTACAACATGACCGATGCTGCGGTGAGAATTATTTTATGCAATACCTAAAATACTTTTATTTAAGTAGGTACCTATATTAATTAAGTTGTGTTGTATTAATACTGACTAATATTTTAATAGGCTCGGATCCATAGGCTCACTCACCCTTACAACAAAATCCGTATATTAAGGCCTACATTATACTGGCAACAAATAATTGTTAATACATTGTAATCATGTGTCGTTTCACTGCAGGGTAAATCCACGGGCGTTTTGGATGCTGTCATAGAGGAGACTCTATATAAAATTGTCATGATTGGTTGCAAAAATAATATAACTCATGCTGCTAAACACTACTCGTCTGAGACCTATTCTCGTCACTGTACATGGGAACAGCATTTTCTCTCTGAAATTATGAAAATATGTCGATGTGAATGACGGCATTTAAAATGTCTGTGGATTTACCCTGCAGCCTTTTAAACCAATGGCATAGATTACATAGTATGGGTTTATGTATTATCAATATTTTATGATGTAACAGGTTAGGCTACTTAGAAGGCCATTGTGTGATAAGACAACTATAGCAGCGGTATCGGGGTACGCTGTTGCGGAAGGCTTCGAGTTAGCACTAGCATGTGACCTCCGAGTCATCGAAGAAACGGCTGTCATGGGATGCCTTGGCAGAAGGTTTGGTATGTATACCATTATTCATTTATTGTCAAACTTGTACAGTTTTAATATAGTTTAATTTTTTTAACAGTGTTTTATGTTTTAAATTATTAATATTACTTAATTAACTAGTTATAATAAAAACTATGAAGTCCTAAAAGAGCAAGTGCCTATTTCACAGTCTATGGTTAGGCATTAATATAGTTTATTTTAGTTATTTACTGGCTTTCTGCCCGCAGTTTTGCCCACATGGACGTGGGCTACAGGTTATATCGTGCGGGCGGAGACCCGTACCAAGAAGTGGGATTATTATTATTATTTATTATTATTTATAAGGGGGGACGCCAGCGAAGCCGGACGGGTGATCAGTCACCTTGGTCGGGACCATTTCACCCAATTCCCCAAATCCCCTGAAAGAGCAGGGGAGGCAGGTTATCATTTACCCCACCGGCGTCGGACCCTCGAACCTACCTGTGCGCTTGCAATACCTGCTGAGTTGACTTATCGTTAACTGCTTCAGATCTTCTTCCTTAAGCTTGTCCACTCCGAAGAGCTCCCAGCGCAGTGATGCGTACATCGGGCATTCTGCCATGAAGTGGTAGCTTGTTTCTTCTCTTTCTTTGCATTGTGGACAGATGGGGTCCTCTGTCCGTTTGATCACTGACAGGTGTCTGTTTAGTGGACAGTGTCCTGTCAGTACTCCTACAATCGTTCTTATATTTCTCCTGCTTTGTTTTAGCAATTCTCTAGTTTTCTTTTTATCAACTGATTTGATGAAGATCTTAGACGCAGTGGGATAAAAAGTAGCATATGTTCTTCCCCAAGGCCATCTATATCCGTCCAAATTTCGTCAAAATCAATCCAGCAGTCTAGGCAGTTACTATAGTCTAGAAAGTGGCAGATACTTTCGCAATTTTAACATTAGTATGGATAAGGGTACCTCCAGATTATTTTATTTTATTTTTCTTTGGCACAGTTACAAGATCAAACCAAGCAGTACAAATTAAAATAAATCATAACACCAAAGTGTAAATTTGTACCTCAATTACAAGTATTACAACCATGCACAACATGCAAATATAGTTTTCATAAAAAGTGCGGCTAACTAGGTAGTTCTAAATTAATTCTAATAAGTACAAAAACGAAATTAAATTTTGACAAAAGTACTAAAAAAACAAATTAAAGAAATTAATCTTCAATTTGTGCAAGTGCTCCAATGTTCTCCGGATCTTTACATAACAAATTATAAAGTCTACAGACGACAGAAGCGCACAAGTGGGTTGTTACGTGATACATAATTTCTTGTAAATGGCATTAGGTAGGATAGTCTGTCACCAAAGTGCCCCATTAGTTATATTTACTAATGTTGTAAAAGTCGTTATTAACAGGTGTTCCTCAAAGCCTGTATGGCGGTAGACGGCTCACCGCGCTCGTGGGGCTGTCTCGAGCACTGGAACTGCTCATCACTGGCAAGCTGATCAGCGGCGCTGAAGCGCATCATATCGGGCTCGCCGCCAAGCTCACTGCTACTGGCACTGGTAATTCCCAGATATAATTTTATTATAATTAATAAAACCGTGAAATATATAAGCCATAAATCTATATTTATCATGAAAAGGGTACCAGCAAGCGGACTATATGGCGTCGCATTATAAACAAAGCCAACCCCGTGTAACGGGTAAAGGCGAGGACAAAGAAGAAGAATTATTATTATAAAAAAAACATTCTGGAAGGGGGCCCTACTGCCTAAATCAAATCAAAATCAAATCAAAAAATCATTTATTCAGTCTAGGCTGTTACAAGCACTTGTGAATGTCAAAGAAGCTACGCCATCGGTTCGCAAACCCTGAGCGGGAGACCTTGTAACGAGAAGAACCGGCAAGAAACTCGTCAAGGGCTGCTTTTTTCTCCCTGTATATTTCATACAGAGTCGTCAACATTGAAAAATGAGCTCCACTTTTAAGTGAGGTCATTTTCCATCACAATAATTAACAAAAGTTTGTACACAATGGGTAGGTAGGTTGAAATTAAATACCTACTACATATCGGATAGGTAATTGTGAGAGTAAATAACTTTCAACTAGTTGAGAAATCAGTAATCACTATGTCTGCTACTCGAAAGTGCACCTAAGTAGGCAAAATTTACCATAAAATACTTGAGACAAGACATAAAAAATAACAATAAAAAACGCAATTCTTACAATTCAATATGCGTTAAGATAGGTACTCAGAAGCAGACCCATTCCCACTGGCAGCACCCGTTCACGAGCATGACGCGTGGACCAGCCATCGCTTCGCTCAACCATATTTGAGGGAACGTAACGACCCGCCCCACACGACACCACCGCAGAAATGATTAAAGAGAGCATGACATACTTAGGCTACCCATCCTAAGGCACTGAATTGAAAACTAATATCCAAAAGCTTTTCATAGGCCTTTACTTACAAAAACTACTGACTATAGAAAGCAAAATGATTGCAATAAAAAAAAAGAGAAATCAAAACAAGGTTTACTTGCCTATTAGTTTTATGTTTTGAGTAAGAAGTGCCATACATATTGATAACATCAAACAGAGAAAAAAAATATAAATATACGACGCCCTTAGTACAAGCAGACAGAAGCAGACCCATTCCCACTGGCAGCACCCGTTCACGAGCATGACGCATGGACCAGCCATCGCTTCGCTCAACCATATTTGAGGGAACGTAACGACTCAACGTAACTCAAAGCTATAGCGATAGTGATAGCAATGCACTGTCCGTCCTTGTCATATCATAACAGAATGACAAGGACGGACAGTGTATTGACGTCATAAACTTTAGCAATTTGAGTAAGGAGGTAGGCCTGCAGTGTAGGTCTCATTTTAGTCCCAAAATAAGCGAAGCATGTACTATATACAAGTAACAAATTATTATCGTAAGCCATTTTTAATGTTCCCTATGATATTTCGATTTAGCTGATTAGTTGTAAATTAATTACTGTGGCAGTACTTATGCTATTATGAATTATCATATCAGATAGTTAAGTAATTATGGGAAACAACACCTAGTTAGTTTTTGTAAAACTGAAAATGATACAGGAGTATTTCATTCATCTATTTAATGACCAATTTACCTTTCAGCATTAGGAGAGGCGATGAAGCTTGCCAAATCCCTTACAAAGTTTCCCCAAAATGCGTTGATTATGGACAAGCTGGCAGCGGTTAACTCCCAACTAAACCCCAACACTGAAGAGAGTATGAGGGACGAGGCGGTCATGACTAGTTTGCTGGGGGCCGCCATTGAAGACATCAAGGCAGGTGTCAAGAAGTTCCAAAATGGTGAGCTGCTACAATAAAGTCTTGAGCAAAAATTGTTGACAAATTTAATGTGTCAAAAGTCGTGGCCCGGCCACGGTGCCAATAAAGGCTGTGGTTATGTCAGTACACTGTACGGGTACGTACTTTATGGTACCCAAAAGGAAAAAACCAGTACCACTGTATTTCACGAGTTCTAGCACATTTTTTGTGGCCCGGCTTACAACCTACGGGTCCTGGCCCGGCCACACTTCTATCATCAATAATAGCTAACTTTATTACATTATTTATATGAGGGGTCACTGTACGAGTTGCGTACCACGGAAAAAACGTATTATTTATTTTAAAAAAGTTAGTTAAATGCAGTTTAAACACTTTAACTTTAGGAGAAAGTGTCTGGCGATCAAAACAGAGCAATAACGTAACTTTACATTTACGAGTTTATGTAGGCGCTAAAGTCAAGTCAACATAAATTTAACTAACTTTTTTCGTGGCTGGGCCTATGACACAAAAATGGTGCTCATGAAAAGAGACCCGGAACTCGCCCTAGAAAAAATGCTTAATTTGGTCTAAAATTATAGCCTATATTTGCTATAATATGACTTTCTGTCTTATTAGCGCATTAAGAAAAAAATATACATATGAATATTTATTGATATTCCAAAAGGAAATAAAAAAGTACCTACCATACTTCAGCATAAATGACGGGTGTCCTTTTTCGACAGGGCTTTTTAAACTCTATTTTCACTTCAGTAAAAATAAAATAAAATAAAATAAATGCTTGGACAATTTCACACAGCGCCATCTAGCCCCAAACTAAGCAAAGCTTGTAATATGAGTGCTAGACAACTGATATACTACTTATATACTTTTTAAATATATACGTATTATACATAGTAACATCCAGACCCGCCACAGAAATTAAAATTCATCATTTCAATTTCTGCCCTGCCGGGAATTGAACCCGGGACCTCTTGCGTGGTAGGCGGCATGTTTACCACTGCACCACACAGGTCGTAGGTAGTCTATTTCTGCCAGTCCGGACGCAGCGTCCGTATATCCATTAACTAATCGTATAGCACCAAAAATACAGCCTAATGAAGAATGCTATGCGCCTATATTTCATTGAATTCATACATAAAAGTTTATTCTTATTATTTCATAGGCGTGGGAAAGCACGGGAAATTCTACAAGTTATCTGACGTCCCCCTAAAAGACTGGGAGCTCGAGGAAAGCTACGAAGAAGTGACGGTAGAAAAGAGAGAGGAGCCGAAACCGGAAGATAAACCAAAGCCAAAAGAAGACGTATGCAGCAAATTTACTGAGAAAAAGCCATAGGAACTGTTATATTAGTTTTTTGTTTTAATAATTTTACGTTAAGTATTCTCTGTTTAGTATTAACTTGTTTTCATTAAAGAGCTTTCTAGTCAAAATGTGTTTTCTGTGTAGATCAACTAAGTTCTTATTGAATCTTGCAAAATCTTGATTCCAATCCTAATAGGAACAGCCATAGAATACTCAATAATAGTAAAAGTATAGAAGATAGATGCACTCCGCAAAATCATTTAAATAAATACCAACTCTTGCTCCGACACAATAAAGTACAATCCAGGTTGCCTTCCCTAGAAATATTCACCTTACCTATGGTTGCCTCTTATCGCGTAGCTCTTATCTTTGCTGATGTATGAAATTTGTCCATCCAACGGACACGCCGGCTACTTGTAGTAGCTATACCTAAAGCGCGGAGTGCGCTTGGCCTGGGGGCCTAGCCAAAAGTAACATTGGCAAATCTTCGTTATCGCTTCGCTTTCGAAACATGTATGGGATTGACATAAGGTTTCGTTAACAATCGAATTTTAAAACGTCAAATCCATACATGTTTCGAAGCGAAGCGATAACGAAAATTTGCATATGTTACTTTGGCTAGGGGGGCAGGAACAGTCTATGTCCTTGTCCGCTATGTGGTAAATAAAATACAAAACAAGCAGCCAAATAAAACGCGTGATTACATTAAAAAGTATTTATTACAAAGGCCTTAAAGTCTATTCTTCCTTCAGCCCCTTCTCCGCTTGGTACTTGTAGTGCAGATCGCTGCAGTCTTCGTTGGAGATGTTGACCCACCCCTTGTCGCTCATGTGGTAAATATACATAACAAGCAACGAAATAAAACGCGTGACTACATTAAAAAGTATTTATTACAAAGGCCTTAGTCTATTCTTCCTTCAGCCCCTTCTCCGCTTGGTACTTGTAGTGCAGATCGCTGCAGTCTTCGTTGGAGATGTTGACCCACCCCTTGTCGCTCATGTGGTAAATATACATAACAAGCAACGAAATAAAACGCGTGACTACATTAAAAAGTATTTATTACAAAGGCCTTAGTCTATTCTTCCTTCAGCCCCTTCTCCGCTTGGTACTTGTAGTGCAGATCGCTGCAGTCTTCGTTGGAGATGTTGACCCACCCCTTGTCGCTCATGTGGTAAATATACATAACAAGCAACGAAATAAAACGCGTGACTACATTAAAAAGTATTTATTACAAAGGCCTTAGTCTATTCTTCCTTCAGCCCCTTCTCCGCTTGGTACTTGTAGTGCAGATCGCTGCAGTCTTCGTTGGAGATGTTGACCCACCCCTTGTCGCTCATGTGGTAAATATACATAACAAGCAACGAAATAAAACGCGTGACTACATTAAAAAGTATTTATTACAAAGGCCTTAGTCTATTCTTCCTTCAGCCCCTTCTCCGCTTGGTACTTGTAGTGCAGATCGCTGCAGTCTTCGTTGGAGATGTTGACCCACCCCTTGTCGCTCATGTGGTAAATATACATAACAAGCAACGAAATAACACGCGTGATTACATTAAAAAGTATTTATTACAAAGGCCTTAAAGTCTATTCTTCCTTCAGCCCCTTCTCCGCTTGGTACTTGTAGTGCAGATCGCTGCAGTCTTCGTTGGAGATGTTGACCCACCCCTTGTCGCTCATGTGGTAAATATACATAACAAGCAACGAAATAACACGCGTGATTACATTAAAAAGTATTTATTACAAAGGCCTTAAAGTCTATTCTTCCTTCAGCCCCTTCTCCGCTTGGTACTTGTAGTGCAGATCGCTGCAGTCTTCGTTGGAGATGTTGACCCACCCCTTGTCGCTCATGTGGTACACTCGGATGATGCCGCCGGAATATGCGTCGCGGTGCGTTGCGTGGTAGATGGCGCGCCGACCCAGATCTGTGAATAATAATAGTAATAATAAAATCATTTATTTGTCTCAAAACAATAGTATACATGCAATGATTAAATACTACAACAATTTGACAAAAATGTTAATGACTCAGTGACCGCGGGAGGGAAACCCACAGCCTCTGGTATTCTGCCATAACTTGAACAATATTGTGTCCCCCAACAGAAAGACACTTCTCATAATGACATTTTAGGACACCAAGTCTAATAGTAGTAAACATTTATAAATGTTTCCAAAATAACTGTTACATACAGTTGATGGAATGAAAAGATGGCAGTTGGAGGGGAAGTACCTTAACCTAAATATTGATGAGGGCTTTACTGAAAGGAAACATTCCCTTTATTTTTAAAAAGAAATAAAACTGCATTTTTTTTTTTGATAAATCGCTTGCTTGTCAGCTGGTAATTGAATTGGCTAAAATCTGAAATAATAACATCCTGCACTTTTATGATACCAATCGATAGGGTCAACGATAAGGGTCAATTTCTTCTAAATAACATAGTTTCTTAAATTAAAGGCAGACCAAGAAAGGTTTAAAAAATGGTTGTTCAGTTCAAATAATGTTGTTGTACCCTACCTATTTAATCTACTTAATTTTTACAAAAATCTTTGAATGCAGTTTTACGAAAAAAACAAGATGAGTAAAAAAAAAATGCTGGTTTTTTAATAAAATAAAATATTTTTTAATTACCTACTTACTATACTCCGACTTTTAATTCGGTGCAGTAATTTGACAGCTCCAGTGTGCCCACTGGGGTGATTAGCAACTTGCATGGTGAGTTGGTAAATTACTGCACCGAATTAAAAGTCGGAGTATAGTCATGCGGCGAATGGCGTCGTTTGATACAGTTCTGAGCTATCAAAAAGCACGTCTCTTTTGTCTATAATCCATAACCCACCTTGAGCCTCCAGATCAGTGAGGTCCCACTTGTACCCGGAGTCCAGCACACCAAACGCATACACCGACCCAGAGCCCACTGAGAATACTTTGCCAGGAGTGCGAGTGCCTTCGCTGTCCACGTAGTATAGTTGAGCACCCTGAGGATAAGAAAAAGCTGTCATAAATAAAGAGGCAGGTAACTCCAGTACTGCCAACACACGTACATCTTAAAATGAAAGTCCTTGCACAAGAAGTTGGTTGGACAGCAAAGGCTGCAATGATAACCAAGTTTGAAGACCGAGTCATCTTCAGTCAGTCCACGTCAAACGTCCGTCAAGAAAACGTAGGTTTTTAAACGGTTTTGACGCAGATCGTCATTTTCGCAAATGGTCATCGCGAAAAATTTGGTCACTTTCGCAGAATATCATTCACAAATCCCCATGCATTGATGGTTTGTGTGACTATATAATATCTAATAATATCAGACTATAACCTATATGTAGTTTTTAGATATTTACTAACATCTGTTTTATGTGTGGTGTGTATGTCCTTATTCCAGATATTTCAACAGTCAGTAATACCTACTACTACAGTCTCAAAATCTAAGCCTAACCACTTTTACTCTTAGACATTGTACTCTCACAATACGCCTCGTGAAGAAGCAGAGTCTGTAGGAACAAATAACTGAGCGAACAACTGGATACTGGCGAAATCCAGAAGAAGAAGATTTTTTTCTCAAACTCACAATTTTGAGAAAAAAAAAAGAAAAAAGTTGTGAATGACATTCTGCGAAAGTGACATTTTGCGAAATTTTTCGCGATGACCATTTGCGAAAATGACGATCTGCGTCAAAAGTTCAAAACCGTCCAATAGAACGGTTTTGGGCTTAAAAACGCACAGCAATAGAAAATCTATTGTGTCTCATTTTCCGGGCGTTGAAGTGTTAAGGAGTTTCTTTTTAAGACACAAAAATAAATAATGAAAAAAAAGTATTTCTTCTTTTCAAAGTCATGGGCTTATCAAACCACCCTCGTACCTGTTATTTTAATCTAATAATAGGTAAAAAGCTCTCCGACGCGTGCCAGTTGGTGTGCAAATTCTTGTCGAGCGCATACCCGCGCGGGTTAAGCCACCGGCATGTGTGTAGGAGTCATTAGAGTAAAATTATAATAGTTTATCACAGCCACTTACCCTCTTATCATAGCCAGCGAGCATCATGCCCATGCTGAGGCCCATCCCCTTGTAGTTGTACACCATGTTGGCCATCAGCTTGCTGGCGGCCGCCACAGAGATGCGCTCCCTATTCCGCAGCTCGTACAGACGGCACTGTTTGGCGAGCACTCGGTCCCAGTATACGCAGTCGGCGGCACCACCGGCCAAAGTACCTAACAAATTCATTCTAATATTGTAGTAAGGAAGTCAAATACGTCTGTTTGTTTGTTAAGTTTTATAGATTATGTTATTGTTTATCTGTAAACCAATTATGAGGAATTTGGTAGAGAGATTGGACCTTGAAGAAGGACATGGCTACTGTTATTCTCACAAACACAGGCTTGCAGCTTAAATGGAGAGAAACCAACTTATTTCATGGTGCAAATGAAAAATAATTTTATTTTATTTTATTTTTTTATTTTTATTATCCCACCGAAATTGTAAGTCTAATACCTACATACAAAGCCACATGCTAAAGTTGGTAAAAAAGGTATTTAACTTTAACTTGAAGTAATGAAGAAGGTGTTAATTCAGTTAATACACTAAAATAAATATTGAGGTTAAGGAAAATAAGAAAATTGGAATTTAAATTATTGTAAAACTGTTATGAAATTAATTGAAATTAATCTTAATTAAAATACTTGCACTTTGTGTTGCATGCAGGGATTGATAACGTTATTTTTAAATGTAACGTTATTTCTAACTTCTTTTACCGTTACTTTTAACATTAACGTTATGTCAATAAATAAGAAGCTCAGAACAAAAATCAACTGTGATTTCTAAGTTTTAGTAATGAAAAAGATAACATATAAGTACAACCTGCGCAGATTACCACAACTTGTGTGACTGAGAGAGCGATTTGTGTGATGTTTAGTGTGCGAGCAAGAAGTAAATACGAATGACGCCATTTCCAATCCCATCCTTTATCTGTGTGGGTTGTAACATATGCCCAGTATTGGATGTCAAATAATAAGCAGCTGTTATGATTTCACAGGAATTGCTGAATCCAGGTAAATTTTTTGAGGATTCTTATAATCATAATATTCATAATTTCTTTATTCTTTCATATAGTTCTTACCTAATAAGTAGTCATTGATTTCCACAATCTTCTTCATGGACTGTGAACCGATGAACTGGCCACCGGTGGCCCGAGAGTCTACAGCAAGTAAAACTCCTCCCTGTAAAGTAATATTGAAGGAACAATGCAATAAAGCTCTGCGTCTCTGGAATAGTCTCCCTGAATCTATCAGAAGCTCTCCCAGTAAAGTCTCCTTCAAAAAGAAAGTTCATGCCTTACTGTTAGAAAGCTCATAGGTTATGTGAAATCATCGATATTTGTATCTCCTTATATTATTTTTGTTAATTATGTAGATTATTATTTATATATATCCATGTTTTTACATATAATACATATATATTAAATTATATGTTATGTTGTATTTATTAATATTTTACCCTATGTACCGGCTTCATTGATATCTGTTTCCTAAAGGTTGACCGGGAGAGAATGCTTATAGCATTAAGTTTGCCTTTAGTAACATTTTGTATGAAATGTACAATAAGGTTTGTTAAATAAAAATAAATAAAAAAAAGGAAGAACATTTGGTTGGCGGGTCGTCTTCTTTCTCAACAGCTCTTCTCTCAAGCTTATTTATAGTCTAACATCACATATCCGTGCCGTCCGGTCCATTTATAGTCTAACATAGCTGTCCGCCCAAGCTATGTTGGGTGTCTTTTTTTGTGTATTTTGAACTCCAGATCCTGAACGAAGCCGTTTATGACGAGCTCAACGTTTGTTTCACTACAGAATCTTAGGACTACCAACGTAACTTGTGCCCCTGACATGTCACGGCCCTGATATGTGTAGAAAGACCTTTATACTCCAACTGCCTCAATGACACCACTCTAAAATTGAGACTTCTATGATACGAAAGACATGATTCGAAACAGTCAGCACTGGGGTTGCATTAATCTTTACAAGTTAGTGTGGCGCATTATTCCAATAAATTATTAGATAGACTAGATATTAATTATACCTAAAAGATTCTTAAGATACACAAGTTATTCACGTTACCTGATAGCGGAAGCCAAGAGTTGTGGTTCCATGATCAAACTCAATTTTGATTTGTTTGCCCGTCTCATCTCTTTTGTTGAACTGGGCTAGTGTTTCTACGGGCTGAAAAACAGAAAGGGTAGGTAAATCAAAAAAGCTCCTGACGAACTAAAACCTTCTTTTAGCAGAAATAACCTTACGTTTTTAAACGGAGGTGCAGCAAGCTGAGCACTGTTTATGAAATTTTGGCTGTAACCAATAACATCATTCTGGAAAGATGCGAGGGAGTCCACGGGTCTCAAATTGATCTTCTCGTCTAAACGGCATAAATCTACCAAAGCCATGTTAATTTATATGAAACTAAAACTTTTATTGAATGACGAGCAAATAAAACGCCAATTTTGCGGTATGATTTGACAAGTTTTTAGTTTGACGTTTGTTTTTTTAATTAATGTCAAATTTCATGTCACCAAAGAGTAGTTAAAATGTCACAGAGCACGAACAGATTCACTTAATTACTTAATTACAAACAAATATAACGGAACTGTAAAAAATATTATATATTTTATTTTATTCATTACTATATATATTCATATTTGATTAGCGTAATTTATTTATTTTTGAATTGATATTTTCATTTGTACAAATCTAAATATTAAGATGACTGACCTCTATATTATTTTACGAGTACTAAATGGTATTGTGCAACAGTGAGTTGGTTTTACTTCCATAAGAGATGGCAGTAATAACATCATTTTTGAAACCAACTCGCATTTTATAAATTGATTTTTCTTTATTTTGAATTGGAAGCAACAATAAAAAGTACATCATAATGTATTATATTTTTTGGTTCTATTTATTTTACCACAAAGAAATAATATTTTACTTGTTCTACTCGTCGATAGATGGCAATAACTGTACTCTGCCTGAAGTCCCTCGTGCTGCGCTGCAGCTAATTTTAGTTATTCTACTCGTCTATAGATGGCGGTAAAAGTACTCCGAAATTTTTCAAATGTTTTGAATTTTGCTAGTTGTAGGTAGGTACCATAGAGTACATTATTATACTAGAGAGTAGGTACTGTGGCTGCGGCTAACGAGAATGAACTATTGCATCGGATTGGACCCACTGTGAAGCATGGAGGTATGGCAGTAGGATTTAACAGGCGAACCTATCTTCGTATTTTGTTATTTTAATAACGAAACAAACTTTTAAAACATTCTAAGATTGTTTAAAATTATCAGTTCCAGTCTTCGAGAAATCGTCTATAGTCTTAAATTATAGAATTCAACGAGCTTTAAGTAAAGTTATCAAGGCTGTTATTACGCATGATGACTCGGGTAGATATACAAACGATAATCTGTATGGCTAATTGGGTGATGCGCGCTCTGTCATTATGGATAAAGTCTTAATTTATAGATAGAAAGGTAGGTACTTATCTTTTTTAGTACCTAATATTATACCAGTACTTTCTAATGCCATAAATAATTATTGAAGTTGAACAACATCCATCTAAAAGATTTTCTTTTGAAATAAATAAACACGTTGGCGCGTTGTTCATATCAGGGCCTAAGTTATAATAAGTAATTGTTCGCTATACAGAGTGTTACAAAACAACTCGCAATGCCGAATATGGTAGATAGATAGGGACATCAATCTTACCCTTAGCACGAACAGTACCCTCAGCACGAACAGCTATCGAAAAAAATAACGCGCGTAAAATCATTCGATAGATAATTTCGTGTGTGCAATATGCACACACGAAAATTTTCCATCAATTTATCGATTCGAATTCCATTTACAATCGTTATAAAAACACCTAATAAGAAAAAAAAAATTTGGTAAGTACGCTAGGTACCCTGAGCGAAAGTGGCGCCGCGGTGAATTATATTTAATATTATAATTCTTATACACAATTCTAAAAATCTTTATCGTGGAGATTTTAGGGCCCACGTCTTGTATTTTTAGACGGTATCGTTACATTCCCTCGTAGTCACTGCTAGAAGTAGATAGCAAAACTGCTAAAAGTGGCCGTTTTTGACACATTTGCTTCACACACACACATTACTTCATGTTGTATGTCGGCATGTACCTTCTAAAAATACTAGACCATGGGCCCTAAAATCTCCACGATAAACATTGTTAAAATCTTTTTCCATTAATAACTTATTAAATAAAAACCTCTGAGGGCGCCACTTTCGGTCATACAACCGCCTTAATGAATATAAATTACTTACCAATTTTTGTTTCATAAAGTTGGTAAGTACATTTCAAAATAAAGAAAAATGAGAACGAAATAATACCGAGGAAAAGACTCGACAAAATGGCTTGAGTTAGTTTATGTCAAAGAAAACAATTTAGTTACAGAAGTTAATTTAATTGAGTAAACGGTCGAGTTTATCTTATCTTGATTGTTATTCCTTTGGAATAATGATAATATGTAGATGTTCATTCCTAGGTAGGTCTGCTCTACATAATATACATTTAGAACTCTTGTATAATCTAGAACTTAATTACGAATCCTGGTAAAAAATTATTGCACTTGTAATTATGTTACAAGTGCAATAAAGAATATAAGTACGTACAAACAAAATCTCAAGTATTATTATAAAAATAAAATAAAATAAAAGTATTATTGGACCAAATGACATAATAATAGTTTGTCCATGAAATTTTCATTTAGAAATAATATGCTGCGAAATTAAAAAATCTATTGTTAACGGAACCTTAGTCTATCTCATACATGAAGAAGCGTTACCGAAGATTTGCAAATGTAACTTTGGCTTGGTTTATAACTAAATACTAGTTTTTATATTTTTTAGAATTTTATTTAACATAGTAATTTCGTTGTAATGATTTTTTCTTGATTTCCACTAGAGAGTGGACGCGAAATATTCTGTGGTAGGTAATATTTACCGTGTGTGGCTGCAGTAAGTAGGTCCGTCTGAATTCGTTGTGCGATCGTTTTGAAGGTTGCAATTATGCGTTTTGAGCTATCATTTTCGTGTGGCTAGGCGACCGCTCGCTAATGCGCACTCTGCTTTAGAATCGTGACTTTCCTCACCGAGGTCCATCACGATTCCCGAATTTATCTGACGGCACATATTAAACTAATTCGTAAGTTTCGGCGCCGCGAATTAGCATGTGCGGTTCGCTGAATTCTAAAGATATCGCGATTCCTCCATTTTGGTCCGATTTGTGTTAAATGTTGTTATTATTGCAAACGTGTACCTAAGTACTAGGCATATGTAACGTCTACCCAATCAAACATAGATATTGAGCTGTTTAGGGTTCCGTACCCAAAGGGTGAAAACTGACAACGAGACCCGTTACTAAGACTCCACTGTCTGTCTGTCTGTCTGTCACCGGGCTGTATCTCATGAACCGTGATGGCGAGACAGTTTTCATTCAAGTATTTCTATTGCTTTGCTGCTATAACAACAAATACTAAAAACAGTAGATAATGGTACCGAACCCTTCGTGCGCGAGTCCGACTCGCACTTGGCCGGTTTTAACTATTGTTTGGCTGTGCTAAAATACTTACTGCAAAGTTTTAAGAAATGTGGTTCTAAAACAGGTTTTTAACATTAATTTTAGGCATAAACTAAACCCTTTTAGACCCATAGTTTCCATGTTATATTGAAAACACAAAAAATAAGGCATTATTTTTGGCAAACATTTTAAAAATTATATTTTTGAACATACTGAGCTGTTTTTGAATTCCAATATCAAACAATTTTTTAAAAGTGTATAGAATTTTTCCCATGGGTTTTAGGAGATTGCCAAAATCTGAAAAAAAAGGTTGAAATTTTCAGACTTTCCCATCACCATGCATGCAGTCAGCACAAGCTGAAGGTTCGAAGGTAGTTGTAAACTTGGTTTTCACTAACTACTTAGTATGGCTGTTTATTTATTCTAACATCCCAAAAACATATTACAATGCAATTTTTTGCAACTGGAAATTACTGATTTGGGCCTATAGAGGATAAGACAATTCTAAATACGAAGAGGTAAGTTAGGTACACACTTTTTCAAAACTTAATGAAAAAGGACTTAACAATTCAGCCTAGCAATATATTAGGGATTTCAGTTTGTTTTGGTTTATTTTATAACTTTAATAATTTCAGAACAGGAACACTTATGGACTGGATAAAATTATCATAATTTAAATCTTAAATGAACTTGTGCACCTGTAGTCCAAAACGAAACCTTTGTCTTGGATCTTAAATCTGCAGACGATCATAAGCTCCAGTAAAATATAATTATTATATTTTGAACATTAGAACAGCACAGACTTATAGATCACAATGGCGTTAAAGTGAGATAGAAGATGTTGATGTTACTTGATGTGAAATACGGTGTAATGTTGCACGCTTCTTATTAATATTCGAAAATAAAGAATGTTGCCATTTGCCCTAGGGTTACTTGAGTATATTTTAGTGGTTGGAATTGGGTATCAATAAAAAGTTATCGATATGAATCGTGTCACGTACCCCCCACTTATTGAAGGTATTTTGTATTGTGATGTGAGTCTAATCTTAATAAATCATCCTATCAGAGCTTTAAGACGCCCACCGCTGGGGCATAGGCCTTCCTCCAAAAACTTCCGCAACAATAGTTATATTTCTGCACAACGCGATATTGCTTGACCTTCACCTCACCTGATCAATAAAAACGTGAAGGTGGAAGCGCACTACACCAGGAATCCTCATCACTGAGGTTCTTGCGCTGCCTACAAAATACACTGTGTTATACACTGCATTATAGTTACTGTTTCTCATACCTTTTTACAGCAGTCTGAGGCATAGTAACCGACATCGCTCGAAGGATTGCTCAGCTGAAGTGGCAATGGGCGGGACACATAGCGAGAAGAACCGATGGCCGTTGGGGCGGAAAGGTTCTGGAATGGCGATCACGCACCGGACGGCGCTCCGTGGGTAGGCCCCCGACAAGGTGGACCGACGAACTGGTGAAGGTCGCGGGAAGCCGCTGGATGCGGGCAGCGCAGGACCGATCGTCGTGGAGATCCTTAGGGGAGGCCTATACCCAGCAGTGGGTGTCGTGCGGCTGATATGATGAGGCATAGTTGGCATTTAGAATTGATGATTATTTTTACTGCTAATCAAATAATTTTAGGACATCAATAAATCAATAAAAACGTTAGAATAGGATGATACCCCGTTTCCATTATCCTAATGCTTATTTTTTTTTATTAGTTCTGTACACACAATTACAAACAGAAAATAAATGGACAGAAGATAGGTATAGGATAGATAGGGCACAACTTATTTCACATTGAAATTTCTTACAGTTTTTGGTTGTCATTTATATTTTAGGCTTATTGTGGTTTGTATAAGGCAAATTTTCTCATTTCGTTTAGGATATTTCGCAATAAGCAGTGAGATATAATTTTACAAACAATTATTCGATAGTTAAAAATATCGATAAACTCAGCACATCACTAACGGGAGCTGGCTGGATGGTGAGCGATAGTAGTGGTCGCGCCGCAGGCTGCGTACGCGCCACCCTTTCATTTTCTAATTATATAACTGGCAACACTGGCCCGTGCGCGACCGCGCCGTAACTTCTACAATTTTGAATTTAGAATTATCGAGCATTATGATATAGGTAGTATCTTCTCATTATGCATCCAGTCTTTGGGCAGGTTGGACGTGCGTGTCTTTAAATCGTTATTATTTGTGGTATATGCTTCGTCTAGGAGAGGTATCCGGATTATTTTTATATCAACTTACACGTAATTTATGAGAGCTCGTATGAAGTACAGTCACGCAATGTCCATTGTGGGATCAACTGTAATTGGAGGTACTGTAACGGAATTTATTATAAGTACTTTGTCAAAGTGACTGATTTGATAGCTGCTCTAGAGTTTTTATTATAACTCCAATTAAGATAATGTGATACAGTACAGGCCTAAATAATTTTTTCAGGTAGAAACCATTCTTGTAGAATAACATTGAAAGTTCATTCAAGCTAGGTTATTCTAGGTACATAAACTTTATTTTATTATTTTTCATTCAGGGGGAGCTCGGTGGCGCAGTGGTTTAGCGCCTGGCCCAGCGATTGCGAAAGTTAAGCAATGTTCGCAAGGGTCGTTCATGGGATGGGTGACCAAAAATTAATTATCTCGAGCTCCTCCGTGCTTCGGAAGGCACGTTAAGCCGTTGGTCCCACCAATCCGCATTGGGCCCGCGTGGTGGGTTATTATGGCCCATCCTCCTTACCACCCATAAGGAAGGCCTGTGCCCCAGCAGTGGGGACATCAAAAATGGCTGATGGACATATATTATAAGCTATATAAATAATAAATAAGGAGTGTTCTAAGTAGCTCTTCAATCGAAGCATTCCCGATTCAAATCCTGCCTGAGCTAACATACGAGTTGTTTTTTTCTAGTATAATGTTTAACATTTATATTAGAACTAGCTTCCGCCCGCGACTTCGTCCGCGTGGACATTCGATAAAATCCTCATGTTTTAATTTCATTAAATTCTGATCAGCCGTTTTTACGTGATTAGGCGGATTCCCACCAAGCGCGCTGCCTCGCGAGGCAGGACGTTTGCCGCACGGGCCTCGCACGAGGCTGCTCGCTTGGTGGAGACCCGCCTAATCACGTAAAAACGGCTGATCAGAATTTAATGAAATTAAAACATGAGGATTTTATCGAATGTCCACGCGGACGAAGTCGCGGGCGGAAGCTAGTTTATAATATTCAGAATTGTATCCAGCGATATTAGTATCCCATTCCCGTTCCCGTTCCCGTCTCTGTCCCCGTCCCCTGGATGAGCATGTCCAGGTCCAATCATGTCCACCTTGTTGGACTTCAAAATAAATGTACAGTCGCAATCTACATCCCATGAAACCTCAAGAACGACATCCACATCGATTTTCATGTTTACTTACCCCATTTACACCATAAGGGATGATTTTCAAAATAACAAAATATGTGTTTGCCTATTTATTTTTAGACATGCTCCTACGAATTTTAAAGTTGTAATGTCTATTTTATATTCTTTTACCATACAAAATTTGTACCCCATTTTCACCCCTTTAGGGGTTAAATCATGTCCACCGTGTTGGACTTCAAAATAAATCTCATTTTCGCAATCACCATCCCATAAAACCTCAAGAACGACATCCATATCGATTTTTATGTTTACTCACCCCATTTACCCCTAAGTGATTGATTTTCAAAATTACAAATTATATGTTTGCCTATTTATTTTTAGATGTGCTCCTACGAAGTTTAAAATTGTAATGTCTATTTTATATTATTTTTCCATACAAAATTTGAACCCCATTTTCACCCCTTTAGGGGTCAAATTATGTCAGTGTTGGACTTCAAAATAAATGTCATTTTTGCAATCGTCATCCCAGAAAACCCCAATAACGATATCCATATCTATTTTTAGGTTTTATACCCCATTTCACCCCCATTTCATCCCCATAGGGGTTAAAATACTAACAATAACAATATACGTTGCGTAAGATTTCTATCCATAAGCCTAAATTATTAATTAAGCGATTTTTACTTTGAAAATAAAGGATTTTCTTCAATACACAACTTCATCCCCCTTTTGACCCCTTCGCGGGTAGAATTTTGAAAAACGCTGAGACCCGTATTTATTAATTTTCAATGGTCAGCCTAATCACAAAATTTGAAGATCCTAGCTTCAAAACTGAGGGACTTTCATACAAACTTTGGACCCCCGTTTCACCTTCTTGGGGGGTGAGTTTTGAAAAATCCTTTCTTAGTGCACCCCTGGAACTCATAAGGAACCTATGTGCAAAATTTCAAGTCTCTAGGTTCAGCGGTTTGGGCTGTGCGTTGATATGTCACTCAGTCAGTCAGTCAGTCAGTCAGGACTTTGAATTTTATATATATAGATTGGGAAAGAATAAAATTAAATATTGTCTGATGTTGTCTGTAATGTCAGGGTAATGTAGAGCAGTACCCACATCTTAGTAGAGAACCTTGGCGAGGTTCTAAAATCAAAATCAAAATCAAAATCAAAAAAATATTTATTTAGTCTAGGCTGTTACAAGCACTTGTGAATGTCAATGAAGCTACGCCATCGGTTCGCAAACCCTGAGCGGGAGACCTTGTAACGAGAAAAAACCGGCAAGAAACTCGTCAAGGGCTGCTTTTTTCTCCCTGTATATTTCATACAGAGTCGTCAACATTGAAAAAAAAAAATAATAATAAAAAAACGCAATTCTTACAATTCAATATGCGTTAAGATAGGTACTCAGAAGCAGACCCATTCCCACTGGCAGCACCCGTTCACGAGCATGACGCGTGGACCAGCCATCGCTTCGCTCAACCATATTTGAGGGAACGTAACGACCCGCCCCACACGAATGATGCGTATGCAACAGTCTGCGAATAGTATTTATGCGTCAGCATCATTTGTAGTCTGTGGTATTTATTATCTATCAACATCCATACCTGGTTAAATTGTTAAGATCAATGTGGCTGAATAGAAGTTGATAAATTATCAATTATCTGTTGATCGTAGTTAGATTTCGTAGTAGTCGTAGTCTTCTTCTTCTTATTTTTGTCATGGCAATCTATACCTCTTCAGGGAGTAATTTTTGCCAGTGTCAAGTGTTAAATAATTCAGTGGTATTGTTTCACTTTACATTAGAATGCGGGTGCAACGCATTCCAATGCTGCTTGGAGCATTTGGCATCAAATATATTCGATACAGTTTACTCGGTAAGTTCTGCCGAGGAAGCCACCACTACAATAAAAGTCTCAGCTTCACACAACCAAGATCGCACCTATTTCAATTATCCCACATATTGTTCAGATGCGTAGACACTTGTACCACAAAACTGCACCAATTTTAAGACACAATAATAATATCCACTATAAAACAATTTGCAAATAATTAAAATAGCCACCGAACTGAACTAGACCAAATGACGCCAAAAACCCCGTCTCGTAGTCGTAGTCAAAAGTACCAACGAATTGATTTTGTTTTAATTTCCCCACGTCTCGGTACTCTATGGTTCAGTGACGTAAATTAACAGAAAGGGTAAGTATCGATTCCCCCCGGATTTGCGGGTGCATATAATAATCCGCACCGTGAAAATGGTTAATCGAAAGGTATTATTCAAATTGGTCGCCCGCGGCGGTGCGCGCGTCGTGTCATGCGTCGAGTTTTTATAATCGAATAGACATGTGTTGGTATCGATACTTAACATCGATTGTGTTGTCAAAACTCTAATTTATTATGTAAAACGTGGTAAAACTTATGAACTTCATTCCTTTAATAGCAATGGGAAAAGAACTCTGTCTGTTTTTTTGTTACGTTTTCACGTCTAAACCACTTTTGTTTTTTTTTTTTACAATTTCACACAGCGCCATCTAGCCCCAAACTAAGCAAAGCTTGTAATATGGGTGCTAGACAACTGAAATACTACTTATATACTTTTTAAATATATACTTATTATACATAGTAACACCCAGACCCGTCACAGAAATTAAAATTCATCATTTCAATTTCTGCCCGGCCGGGAATCGAACCCGGGACCTCTTGCGTGTTAGGCGGCATGTTGACCAATGCACCACTCAGGTCGTGACAGGCACTGAACTAACTTTAATGAATTTTTGTATACTTATGTAGATATTGCCACTTTTATAGAATAGGCCATAATATTGAATAGGCCACTGTTATTTCCGAAATTCCCATAGGATATGAACTTAACATTCTTATAGAATCACATCGAATGTCCGATGATACAAAAGCAAACTTACAGGTATGTAGAATTTGATATTATGGTTACAGGTATGTATAAAAATTGCAGGTAAAAATTGAACAAGTGAATTGAAGCAAATCAAGAATCGAATAATCGAGAAAAAAATGCGTAAAAGTACTCAATAGAGTATTATCTATAGAAAAGTTAATTTTGCTTTTCAGCTATAGGGCACTATACATATTTTCCATCCAAAATTTCTCTGTCGAATGATTTTACGCGCGTATTTTTTAATCATAATCATAAATCATTTATTTGATTTTTTCGATGGACGTTCGTGCTACGGGCTACGGGTCTTATAGGGACATCACTAACTGTATGTACGTACTTGTCAAGAGATGGCGTTGGTTGGACATGCAAGAAACATGGCGGATGGCAGAAACTTGATATCTTGTATCTTGCATTTTTTTTGCATGAACATGACTACTTTATGGCTGGAGGCAAGTTATTTATAAAGTGCAACCTATGACGTTATCCTATGATCTGTATTTTAATTATAAGAGTGGGGTTGTGTATAACAACTAAACAAAAGTAATTTGTTAGTGTTAGATTGTCGAATGACGTGTTAATAAGTAAGGCGCAAGTCTGTACCATGTTGATTTAAGGGAATATTAAAGGGGCATTGCATACCTGGAAGCATACCTGTTATAAATAATGACCTAAAATATTTTCTTATTTTCTATTATAAATAAAGACCTAAAATATTTGACCTTAACTATCACCATGTTAAGGGTTAAAATACAGGATGTATTTTTATTCACTCTCCAAATTTTAAGGATGTGTACAGTCCATGAAACTGAACAAGTTTCTCTAAGTAACATAGGGTTAAATTTGTAAAAAAATACTTTCCATACAAATCAAAGAGATCACGTGATCAGGTTGGTAGGGGTGACAAAAATTTTGTGGCTTCTTTTGTTCGATACATGTTTCATGGAGAAAGTTGTTCAGTTTCATAAAGAGAATAAATATACAGCCTGTATATCAACTTCTACTAAAACGTTGTTATTTGAAAACTGACGCGATGCTGTATATTTGTGTCTTTCTTTCAGCGAATAAATGTAATTGCATCATAACACGTTTTTTTAATCTATAAACGTTAATAAGATCAACTTGGCAATACCAAACAATCACTTATTCAGACAAGACGTCCTAAATTGTACCTAATCGTTAGTATGCGCACTTATTTCACTTGACCTTTTCAATAGAAAACTCAATCTATATCTTGATTAATTGGGCGAAAGAACTGTAATTATGTTGATCACTGACTAAGCGATTATGTATTACATTGTTAGTGTCTTGACATGATGGTGCCTCGAGCTTTTTTTTAATACTATAGCTGTCAGCTTTCGTAAGCCGGAAATAGTTCACCATTTAGAAATGGTTTACCAGTTATAGGGTATTAATAGACCTGCCAATTTTTTTCAGAATAAATAATTAATATACTTATAACGTGTTAATGAATGAACCCATACATCGTTCCATCAAACTGAACAACTTTGACTATGGGACCAACTAAGTCGCGAAAAGAAATCAGCTGTTTCATACATTATGATATTTTCGTTATTAATTTTTGTATGAAACAGCAGATTTTTTTTCGCGGTTTCAGTGTTGGTCCCATAGTCAAAGTTGTTCAGTTTATAATATAATATAATAATATAATAATTCGTCCCGAGAGTTTCCAGCCGAGATACAATAATAATAATAATTTATTTCATAAAAAAGTTTACAAAAAACTTACAAATTAGGGACAATTAAAACATGTTTTAACAAAATGTAGTTAATAGGGATGTTGACTAATGAATAAAATAACGAAATACTAATAAAAATCGTAAACATATTAAACTTTTAGAGTAGCTTGTATACCTCTTGGTTTTATATATTGCATATTATTTGTTTTATGACCCTTCAAAGTTGGGTGGACAAGTCCATTTAAAAAGTATAAAATTTATTAAAATAAATAATACCTTTAATTAGTCCGTAAAATGTATAGCAAATTTGTCTAAGAAACTATTTTGATAAACACAATATTTAATATAGCTGCCGAACAAATTTCCTACGCGTTGCATACAAACTAGCACGGCGTGACGTCATAACGTGCAAGCCATTAGTATGGAGCGTTTTTGATCGAGTCCATTTGTGTGCATTTCACACTGTGATATCTCGGGCAGTTTTCATGCTAGCGAATTAATTCTTTTACTAATGTTTCTTTTTTTGAGAGGTAATTTATGTAACATAAAATAAAAAAAATAGTCAACATCCCTATTGGTCATGCTGTTGTCCAGTTTGATGGTCCCTATCTACGCACTGACCTGAAGAATTTTTTTCTATTTATAGAGGTCAATGCTTTCTACGATATTCAGTTTTTTTTAACATCCTGTAAAGTTCATAACATGATATAATTACTTCAGGGGTTTTTTTTTTAATAATTTGAGTCCGATTGATTCTTTTTCTATTTGAAAAAGCTTACACAAAATAATATGTCATATTAATTATATTATCATTCAGCATGGCATTGATTTTTAGTGCAACTGCCTCTGTGGTCTAGTGGTTCGCCCACGTGTAAGACGCAGGGGTCCCGGGTTCGATTCCCAGGGGGGATACGGTTTGTACTCGGTTTGGTTGGTGGTAGGGCCTTTTTCAAGTCCGCCTGGCTAGCTATGTATACGCAATAACAATAATTTAAAAATTGTTGTGTTCCGGCAGTTAGAGGTAAGATAGCCAGTTTCTCAGTGATGAGGATTCCGGGGGTAGTGCGCTTCCAAATTTTTAGTGCTTTTCCTTTTTAGGTATTGCGTCTATGGGCAAGTTTAAATGTGTTATCCTGGGCAATCGAAGCTCTCATACAGGGTGTAACAAGACCCTCAACGAAGCCGAGGTCTACGTATTCTGCCCATCATCAGGGCCATTTCTGTTCAAAATTATTGCTGGGAAACGATTTTAATTTTTGGTGTTAAAAAAGCATTGCATACATTTCCACGCAATGTAACGCGTACAAATGACCGCGCCTGCGAGTGAATGCTACACAGCTGCGTGCGGCCGAGTTGAAAGGCAACGTTTATGTGGGTGCTCATGAAATACATTGAGTGATGACGTTTTGAAGTCATTGTTTGTTACGAAATACATAAAATTTTGATAATGTTTCTGTAGACAAAAATTAGGAAATAACGAATAAAATAAGATTTCATAAAAAAATTGAAAAAAAATATTTGACTTTGACCTTCAATAACTTCGTAGCTATTGGTTTCCCAGGTATAGTCTAAAAGACAAAAATGATCCTGATGATGGGCGGAATGCGTGGACTTCGGCTTCGTTGAGTGTCTTGTTACACCCGTTATACCTAGTGAAGTCGATAGTGGGCGTTAGATTGCCTAACGTTTTAAACACGTCGCAGTTTTTTTATGCCTCAGGGTACACTTGTGTTATGTACTTGAAGTACGCAAGCCAAAGTGATAAATGACCTCCTAATCGCCATACCAATGAGTAATAGTTATATCTCAACTGCATTAGAGAGTCATTCTTTTACCTGCCAACTAGCTCTCGCAATTTTGGTCTGAAACTAATTTTAACAAATAACTTTTTAGCAACATCGAATATGATTGAGTTTGCAATTTTGCATGAGCAAAAACTTGAAATTTCTAGCGTATTTTTTTTATAAAAACGTACTACATGCTAATTCTAAGCCAAGATTAAAGCGAAACCATTTTGCCCTTAGTGGCCCTACCATTACCTCTACCATGAGTTTTTTTTACGTTTTGCATTAACTCATGGTAGAGCTACTGTACCCCTTAACACGAACCTACCTATTGTGAAAACGCACGTAAAAGTACTCAATAGAGAAATTATCTATGGAAATTTTATTTCGCTTTTCGGCGGTAGATGTCGCTATAAAAATTTCTCATACAAAATTACTCTATCGATTTTTTTTACGCATTTTTTTGTGATAGATATTCGTGCTAAGGGTGCAGAACTTAAATAAAGAAAAAAATGTGGATAAATTCACTCGGGTAAACTTTTTAAATTTGCCAACTAGCCTCTTTACTATCCACTACTTTTTTCATGCCTTGCTCATATAATAATATCCTAGTAATATCATAAATGAAAGCGAATTTGTTTTTTACGCTTTCACGTCTCAACCTCATCATACAGAAAAGATATAGGGTACCTTTCACGGAGAAAAAAGTAGGTAGGTACTGTTCTTGAGGGTAGAAAAATACTTGTCCACGCAGAGGAAGTCGCAGGCTGTAGCTAGTATACAAATAGAGCTGTGAAGACAAGAACTCTACAATTTCTTCGTGAATGTCAATACCATCCTTCAAGTCGATTAAAGTTACCCTACGCACTTGCCAGTGGCATCATACCATGACATCAAAAAGCGCGGCAACATCCCTTCCATAGACAATTTCGCGCGTGAAAGATCTCTATCTCATCTGTGGTTTGGTCACGTGGCCACCCGCCGGCTGCCACGCGGCCATGTTTGGCCAGCGAGGTGCCCTTTATTAACTTCTACTTGTGGGTAGTTTGCAATCGAAAGTACTGCTTTCTACCTACTTATATGTGGGTACTTGTAACGAAATAGTGATGTAGGCGAAATATGCAACAAAAAAAATTGTAAAGCGGTTTACAGAATACATCTACCTACTTATCAAGTTTCAACTGTGTAATCCTAATGGTTTCGGAATAAAGTGGCTGTGACATACGGACGGACAGACAGACATGATGAATTTATAAGGATTCCATTTAAAAATCGGAACAAAGTTCCGTTTTTTAGATAGGTAGTTCAGTTTTAGGGTTCCGTAGCCGCTACGGAACCCTAAAACTGAATTATCTAAAAGATTACTAATTGTGGAATGAAATATTTGGGTACAATAACTTTTTTGAATTAAGTATTTATAGTTTTTGTACAATTAAATGTTTACAATAAAATAATATGTGCAATTTTATGTAGTTAAAACTTGAAAAATAGTCTGCAATCTGTGATTATCAAAAGGTTATGCTATAATTAAATAGTTTTGCATTCTTCACTATAATTTTATATTTATTTATGAACGGTCGAGGATGCGGCCATTTATTTATTTATTAATCAAATGTATGCATATTGCACAAGTTATTGAAATAGATAAATTAATGTTTCAGTATTTTTATTGATATTTATCACTCCTTTGATTTTAACTGACCTCGCTAATCCAATAATATATAAAAAGTACACAAGTAATCTACCTACAGTCCAGTCCATCGGCCATTTTTGATGTCCCCACTGCTGGGGCACAGGCCTTCCTTATGGGTGGTAAGGAGGATGGGCCATAACCCACCACGCGGGCCCAATGCGGGTTGGTAGGTGTTAACGACTGTAAATGCAGCCGGGACCAACAGCTTAACGTGCCTTCCGAAGCACGGAGGAGCTCGAGATAATAAATTTTTGGTCACCCATCCCATGACCGACCCATGCGAACGTTGCTTAACTTCCGCAATCGCTGGGCCAGGCGCTAAACCACTGCGCCAACGAGCTACTCCTACCTACAGTAAATGATAATAATTATAATAGGTGCCTACTTACTTTATTCGATTCAATCATGTGCATGCTACGCTTTCGTATCTCCGGCTATCCGTCTCTTTTCCTCTACAAAATTTCACGAGATAATAATAACGGGTGTAACAAGACCCTCAACGATGCCGAAGTCTACGCATTCCGCCCATCATCAGGATTATTTTGTCTTTTAGGGAAAACCAATAGCTAAGAAGTTATTGAAGGTCAAAGTAAAAAAAATATTGTATGAAATCTTTTATTCGTTATTTCCTTATTTTTGTCCAAAGAAACATTATCAAAATTTTAAGTATTTCGTAACAAACAATTGCTTCAAAACGTCATCACTCAATATATCTCATGAGCACGCATTTAAACGCTGCCATTCAACTCGGCCTCACGCAGCTGTGTTATACAATTCACTCGCAGGCGCGGTCTGTGTACGCGTCACATTGCGTGGTAATGCATGCAATGCTTTTTAACACCAAAAATTAAAATTGTTTCCCAGCAATAATTTTGAACAGAAATGGCCCTGGTGATGGGCACAATACGTAGACCTCGGCTTCGTTGAGGGTCTTGTTACACCCGGTATATATTTTTTATCTTTATATTCTACAGCTCTACAGAGCAATTAGTTAAATAGTTAAATTATCACAATGTATCACAATAATAGTAGGTATTATTTATTTTTTAAAGTGTCAGAATACTTACTTTGGCAGGAGGTGCGTTTCTTTCATCACTGAAAGTTTTTGCACTGTCTGTTGAGATGGTTTAAAAACGTATTTTATCACGTTTTTTTCTATGTTCTATTTCTTTTTTTTTTAATCTGCTGAACAATTAGATTATTATTAGGCGTTTGTATGGAAAATTTTAAAGAAGTTGCATTTTCCATACTAATATTTTCTTAATTTATTTAACAACCATGAACGCTGTTTTAAAACTTTTTCAATACAGTTGCTCGAAAATGTAAGTTTACGATGACAGTCGAGCGTGCGGAAAGTTGATTTTACCGCACGCCGTGCGTTTTTGTTTACGGAGTAGTACAGCGTGCGGAAAGTTGCTTTTACCGCACGCCGGCGCCGTGCGTTTTTGTTTACGAACGTTTTTTTTAATTTCTACTAGCTTCCGCCCGCGACTTCATCCGCGTGGACAGTAGAAAAATATTGCAACCAGTTTAAAATGACCCCTTTAGTGTATGAAAGTTAGTAGTAGTACTACGGAGAGTTCAAGCTGTTTCCCTGGTTCCACCCACCTGAATTTGATGAAACATAGCTTAGATTTTAAGTTGGACCTCAATTTACTAAATTGTGAAAATCCATCAAAATTCGTTTAGCGGTTTTTGCGTAATTCGCGCACAAATATTTAGAATTTACAGTTTTATTATATGAATAAATTACAATTTCAGCAGCACCTATAATGTTTTCTCGCAAATGTATTGAAAAAAGTGGTATAGCACACGGTTGTTAAGGTTTTTTAAAACTCCTTACCAACCTTGTATCATAAACTACTATTATGCACTAATGTTTACTTAAACACTAAGATATCGTATTCCACTTAGGTTAAGTGAAAAATTATAGTTTTGGCTAAGTTAAAACAAATGAAGTGGTAATTTCTGCTATCAAAGAGAGGGGTCATTTTAATAGTAGTTTATGATACAAGGTTGGTAAGGAGGTTTTAAAAAACCTTAACAACCGTGTGCCATACTACGTTTTTCAATACATTTGCGAGAAAACATTATAGGTACTGCTGAAATTGTAATCTATACATATAATAAAACTGTAAATTCTAAATATTTGTGCGCGAATTACGCAAAAACCGCTAAACGAATTTTGATGGATTTTTCACAATTTAGTGGATTGTGGTCCAACTTAAAATCTAAGCTATGTTTCTTCAAATTCGGGTGGGTGGAACCAGAGAAACAGCTTGAACTCTCCGTAGTACTAGCTTTCATACACTAAAGGGGTCATTTTAAACTAGTTGCAATATTTTTCTACTGTCCACGCGGATGAAGTCGCGGGCGGAAGCTAGTAGAAAATAAAAAAAACGTTCGTAAACAAAAACGCACGCCGCGGGCGTGCGGTAAAATCAACTTTCCGCACGCTGTACTACTCCGTAAACAAAAACGCACGGCGTGCGGTAAAATCAACTTTCCGCACGCTCGACTGTCATCGTAAACTTACATTTTCGAGCAACTGTATTGAAAAGGTATTTTTTTAGGTTTAGAAAACTATAATATAGATTGAGAAGTGACGAGGTTCTCTATTTGTGAGAAAAAAACGCCAATTTCATACCTAGGTGGGGACCCAATATAATATTGCACAGATTAATCCATACTTTCTTGTTTATCGTTTTATCGTTTGGTATTGGTGAAGCATCATTTTGACTTCATATCGCCCATTTTGTATAACAAAGTGAATAGAAAGCTTAATATCTTTCCTCTTTCAAAATACAAATGTAAAACCATGTTATACGAGTGGCTTCTTGGCCTGGACTATGATACAGCTGAGTCCTTGGTAAAATAAATATTTTGCAAACTCATGCACACTTATTCACACACACATACACATACTCTCTCTCTCACACACACACACACACACACATACACACACACACAAACACATACACACACGCATTTACATATTTTTTATTTTATTTTATTTTTTTCTGTTTCATATTGTTATTTTAGCATTAAATTCAAATCATGTCTGTAATGCCTGTCTAATTTGAGGTGGGCGCTAATAACTGTAACACAGTCTTATGACTACAATGGTTGTTAACGCTAATATGTTTTTGTATTCATGTCATGATTTAAATAAACTTTTATTATTATTATTATTATTATTATACTTGGGAACTACATCTGTTCCAGCGCACTTGTATGATCTTTGAGCAAATACTGCTCAATAATATTCATATGCGGTACCCGAGCGGAGCCGGGTCATCTGACATAATCCGCTGCGTCAACACCCAATACTGAGTGACACTTGACGTCTGGATCGCTGATCCTGAGGGATTATGGGAATGGATGTGGTAGTAACTGTGCTCAGTACCCTTAGCACGAACAGCTATCGAGAAAAAAAACGCGCGTAAAATTACTCGATAGACAATTCTCTATGGAAAATTTCATTTCGCTTTTCGGCGATAGATGGCGCTGTACAAATTTCCAATACAAAATTTATCTATCGAATGATTTTACGCGCGTTATTTTTTTCGATAGCTGTTCGTGGGTACTGTATCCTTAGCACGAACATCTGTCGAAAGAAAAAATGCGCGTAAAAGTACCTACTCGATAAAATTTCATTTCACTTTTCGGCGTTAGATGGCGCTGTACAAACTTCTCATACGAAATAACATTATCGATTTTTTTACGCGTGTAAGAAAAGATCTTGATAGATTTGTCTACGGTTACCGGCATCTACGTAAATATCGTATACAAGGACTTAAAATTTGATTCTTTTGTTGTTGAATTGATTTATCTTAAATGATAACGCCTTGTATGAAATCTTACCATTGGTTAAAGTAACGGGTTAGTCAAATTGAAAAATCCTTATTATCTTACATTACAAATAAGTAAAACAATTTTTTAACAAAAACCTGTTAGCTACCAAGTGCCTGGCAATAACGCCACTATCGCAACTCAAAAATGCGACTCAAGTTATGTCATTGTTCCACCGAAAACAATTTGCAAACTTTTTCATCAATCATACATTCAACCTCTGCCGCATCCAATTCTTGTGCCAATCAACAACACCGAAATGAACAACAAGAAACGCACTCCACAACGAGTGTTGATTTTTGTTCTCAACAGTGAGGGGACACCGGTCTAACGTTCCCAGGGCTAATGAAATATGGGAGCTCCAGGGACGCCTAATAGTAAGCCGGTTAGTGCCCCACTAGAATGAGGAACACGTAAACCAGATTAAAGTGACGCTGACGTTGGCGACTTCGCCCGTATGTACATCCCGTGGGAATACCGTAAAGTGTTATTTATAAATATGTAGTGGATTTTATAGTTTCAAATTCTGCAGATTTAATATTTTTTGCAAATGTTTTATGCTGAAAAAATATTATAAATAAGAAAGCTATTCTTGCTAATGACATAACACTTTTGTGATGAACTATTAAGTATAATGCAAGTACCTACATTATATCAAATAAGGACAGGATAGAAAGAACTTTCCGTTTATTTTAGAAGGCATACGGGATAATAACGGTCTCATATTTTGTGCTAGGGCAATTCGACATTCAAAATTCAAAAACGGCTGTAGTTCGCCATCAGATAAAGCTTGATTCTAATATCAAAGACAAATAAGTTTCGAAAATGGAACATCGTTTTCGTAATATCCAAAGAGATCTTCCCTTCACATCATCAAAACGAAACAACCGGCATCATTACTATATCTGCATAACTGCATTTGCGTGCGGTATTGTCGCTTACCGCGGCCCCTGGGGAGTGCAATTCTATCACAACCATATCGCCATATATTACATATAAAATTGCAACTTAAACTAGAGAAAGAAAGCCCAAAATAACCCGTCAAAAATTTTGAGTTAAGTCGTTATTGCCCCGAAAGGGAAAAGATTTGATATTAATACGAGTCACTAAAAATATACTTTATATCTAAAACGACAGAGTTGAATTTATATTTGGGCAGTGTATTTGAGTTGTGTCGTTGTAACACTGGGTGAACAATATGTCACCCCCATAGTTATTATATGCAAATAAATACGCATAATTTAGGGTTAGCCCTATTCCGTGTTTTATCTACTTATCTGTGAAAATGGCTCAATTAGCGAAGCGTCAGGAGCGTGCGTTACGCTCTATCTTTGTGCGTATGAAATATGTTTGATGATTTATTATGATGGTTAGTTCGGGGTGGTTTTTGTGCAGACATCTTATTGATGTACAATTTTAACTTTTTTATTTAAATAATTGTGTTTATGTTGTTTGATTGCTACTTTTATTTATATCACTGCTTTTTTATTTTTGCTGCCACAGACTTTAATATAAGGTATTGTTTTTGAACCAAAAAGCTCAAAAGCTCTTTCTCCACTTCGCATTGTTAAAGATAAGAAGTTTTCTGATTTAAACATCGTTCAAAAGAGGACAAGTACTTTTATTTATTATGTGAGAGAAGATTGAGTGTGTTGTCGATGTAGATATAAACATCACGGGCATTGTAAGGTGCGATACCGTGGAAAAAAATTTAAATGAAAAAAGTATCTAAACAAAAATTTAAACAAACCTCTTTTTCGAAACGCGCTAATCACAGGGCGGCCGATTGTGAGGGAAAGCACGGCGATTAGTGCCAGAGACAAGGGTTGGATCGTGTGAAACAGATAATTTGTACCGTAATTTTACATGGAATCGTGAACTTTTGAGTACTTATAATTAGTGGTTCCTTTGCCCTCGATTATTAAAAGCGAGCGCTTTTTCCTCAAAAAATAAGGGTGACATTTCTCATCATTTATGTCACTATTGCTTTAAAGAAATAAAAAAAAATACCGTAAAGGCGTTGTAATAACAAAGACCGTAATACTTTATTTAAATACAATTTTTAAGCTGTTTTTCAATAATTTTACAATCCTTTGTTCGACGAGAAAACCATTTGCCGTCTCAAAATTGGGGAACTGTTTCGAAGAATTCACGGCAATGAGCCACAGCCATCAACACCTAAAAATTAAAAAAGTCAAAAAATTTGGCGCCATCTGCGTATCACAAAGCTCGCCGAAGACGCGACGTTCAGAAACACTTAATAAATTACATCGCCTAATCACCCCTAATTGGGATGTGTCGTGACCCGGGTTAACCTTAGGTCGCAAAGAAAAAAAAACAATGCAAACATAATGATACGGCACGTTCAGAAACGTTAAAGCTCTTTTAATTCCCGAACGTAGCTCCGTTCGAATACTCTAATTATAGTTCCTCAAATTTTAAGTATACGGATAGAGATATTAATAGTGTGTTTGCTTTTTTTCCTTGATTTATTTGCCTTTATAGATTCGAGTGAATTAAAGGTTGTAATCGCCGCTAAATTTTATAAATGTGACCATACTAATAATATGTAGGTACCTATTTATCATAGATAAAAGGTCTAGATTTCGAAAGCTCGTCTCGCTTAGTGTAAATTTTATCGATGTTTGCCCAACATCAATTTAGTTCCTAAAATAAAAAATAAGAATCATTTTTTACAGTCGGATAGATCTACCTAATTTTCGGGCTGGGTTTTACTTTTTTAAGACATAATGTTTTCACTTAGTACCAAACTTGCATAAAAATAAAATAAAAACTATTATTTTTATACTTTTCGTTTCATCAACAAAAGGCTCAAAAAAACTAGTACTTACCTAAATGTTCAGGTTCCGTTTCTTTTTAATGACTTTAAAACAAGTAGAGTCATGTTGGTAAAGTCAAAGTGATACAAAGTCGGGTTTTTGACTCGTGGTCCCATCCATTCTGTCCCACTGTTACTCGTGGTCCCACTAATCTTAAACACTTGGGTTCGTTGTGCCACTACTAAGTGGGACTACCAGTCATAGGTATAACGTTGGGCGTTCCACTACTTACTGATTACCACTTTACTAAAGTTATTTTTCGTAAAACTTTGATTGAACTTTAAATATTATTTAGTTATAACAGGGCAAAAAAAAAAGATTAAAATGATATTGTTTATAATTTATTAGCTACTCATCTTCATTGAAGCTCCGACATTTCACGTTTGTATTGTGTTCATCGTTCATTGTGATCCAACGAGAAGACAAAAGCTCACAGTTTTAGGCGATTTCAAAGGAAATCTTCATTTTGTGAAGAAACAGAAGTAAAGGTTAATAACAATGAGATCTTATTAACAATGGGATAATAAATAATAAATTATTCGCGGGGGTAATTATTCATTTAGTTACCCAAAGTTTTGATATCCCTCGGGAACAATACTTTTTTCGGGGTGAAAAAAGTAACAAACTGGATATATATATACGTTCATTGAGAGATATTCACGTAACTAGTCTTGAAAGTATAAAAACACCAAGAAAGTGATTTCATAACAATCTATAATAACAGTAGAGGTTCATACTCTTATCGATGGCAACACACGCCGATAGTATTCGACTAATCGATCGAATAACGGTCGTCGTGCGTCGTAATGTCGATCGTAATTGTCGGGCCGCGCGCGTGCCGGACGCCTACAGGCTAAGTACGCGTAACCACAGATACGATAGACTTAAGACGTTGAATAAAAATAGTTAGCAACAACCACGATAGGGTTGAAAAATGACAGTTTTAAAATTGGTTTCTAAAGTTCTTTACCAAATATCTCATAACTTCTTTTAGCAAAAGCTCGTAACAAAATGTCGGCTTCTTTAGCGGCATTATGTTGGCACTGAAAAACATGATCCAAGAAAACAAGGTCTGGCATTCCGGGAAAAACACAGGCATAAGTACTTCACAATTTTTCTATCACACGCATTACATTTTTTATAATACATTTTAATTATGATTTGTTTCTCACCGGTAGCAGAGAAAACATTATATGACTCACGTAACTTTCCTCTGTCTCGAAATGCCATACCTGCTTGGCGCAGTATATTATTGTACTATGCTGAAAAATAAGTAAGTATGTAAAATCGACATCACAAAAAAAAGTTGAATAATTTACATTGTTTCAATTTAAAATTACAGAAAAATACATACTACGAAAATGTTACTCAGTGAGGCGAACGAGGTACTGACACACAACTCAATCAGTAGCACCTACTTCCCATACATTACCACGCAATATAATGCGTAACTACAAAAAACAGCACCTGCGAGTGAATACTACAAGGCTGCGTGCGGCCGAGTTGAAAGGCATCGTTCTCAACGGCTCATGAAATACATTGAGAGATGACGTTTTGAAGCCATTGTTTATTACGAAATACATAAAAAATGTCTGTAGACAAAAATTAGGGAATAACGAATAAAATTCAATTAATTAAAAATTGTTTTATTTTTACTTTGAAAAATTCAATTCATTAAAAATTGATTTTTTTTTACTTTGACCTTCAATAACTTCGTAGATATTGGTTTCCCAGGTATAGTCTAAAAGACAAAAATGATCCTGATGATGGGCGGAATTCGTGGACTTCGGCTTCGTTGAGTGTCTTGTAAGGGTATAGAATGATTCAAAATGTGCCCCTATTCCATTTGTGAAAATATTAGTGGATTCCATAATAATTATACATAGCAGTTACGAAAATAAGTGATACGAATAATATCATGTAAGAAAAAATCTGTCTTATTTGTATCTCTATGTAGACAGTGGTCTAACCGTTCCGTGTTCTAGTATACGCAACGCATGTCGTGTGGGCGAATAAAAAGATGTTTCGGCCATATTTAAAAGGAAATTAAGATTTTATTTTATAACCCGTTATTAAAGAGCTTTGATACCAGTCGAATTTAATAAATATCACTTGTTCAACGTTAGTTATTATAACGTTGGTTGAAAATTTATTGTTTTTTTTTTATACATACTTTTCTTCAGTCACAGACATTGGGAGGTTTTTCGAATTTTTGGTGAAAGTTAGGGGTAGAAATGTAAAACAGGATTTCATGGTTTTAATGATATCTCATTCCTATGCGGTAAGGAAGTTAGTTTTCAGTAAAATCCCTATTGCCGAGGTTAATGCCGTTCGATAATATAAAGGGCATAATGATAAAAAGGCTTGTAAAACTCGAGATGGTTTAAATGATTGAATCAAGGGCAAGATGGACGCAAAGGCATCCTCATTCTTACTTATAAAAAATATAGCAAAATATTTTTTTTTATCCTATCTACAAAGCAAGATATTAATTTATATAAGAAAATAAACATTTCACTGTCAGACTAGCACGTATTTTTGGCCATCATTCATAAGATAGATCGAGATTAGATAAGTTAAGTCATTGATTTATAATATAATACTACGGTACACACGGAGAGCTTTCTCTCAACCATATTTAAGTCTACAACTTATAATTATGTTCAATTTATGTTAGGTACATACTTAGTTTTGGGTTATTTTATATCTTTTACATTATAGAATATGTTTTATAAATGTTGACTTTGATTTGTCTGGTTAATTTTATTATTTATTTAAGTAAATGTACAAACATGAAAAAGCTTGGTGAAAAAGACAATCCTTATTATAGTAAATTTATAAATGCGAAAGTTAGTTTGTTTGTTATACTGCCACGTCATAAATACTCAACCGATTATCATGAAATTAAGAAAATCAGAGAAAATCGAATAGAAATATTTAAAAAATATTTTCAATAGAATTGAACGGCAGAAAATTAAGAAGAGTGCCTATACAAATTAACATTTCCAAATATTCGTTCTCGCTTTGGTTTAGATAGATAAGTCCATTTCAAATTTTCTTTGTCTGATTTCATTAGTCTGAAAATCAAAGTCTAGTAGGTAGGTATAAGTAGGTACAGACTGATGGAATGGACTGATGACCAGACTGAACATTTTATCTCCGTCAATGGGATTGAATAATCGATTTTGAAAACGTCAAATCCAATGAGGGTTTTCAAAATGACAAAAAACTGTAGGCTCCATAGATGGCGTTGATAAATAGGCAAGTGTCAAATGTAGGAAAAAGAAAACGCAATTCACATGAAAACAACGAACAACCAACTAACGCCAAGAAACCCAAGAAATGAAAATTACTTTTTTTAAGCACAGGCCGTTTATTATTCTAAGACAATTTTGTCATTTTTTCATCAATGCCATCTAGCGAGGCAAATAGTTACTTAGTATTTTTTGTTTATTTTATTTATTAGGGACAGTACACAGCACGATATCATTTAAAGTTACAAACACATTTAACAATTGTGTAGGCCAATTACGACTATCCACGGTTTAACATTTTGCGCTCGAATAAGCGTGACAAGATACATTTATTATTATCATTTTTTATTATTTTATTTAGTATGTTTGTTTTTAAATGTCACTTTGAAAAGCTCTCATCCCTACACTACACATTTCGAAAGCAAAGCGGTAACGTAGATTTGCAAATGTTAATTTTGCTTTACGTAGTACTAATATCTATCAACTATTATTATTATTAATAGATATTAGTACTACTTTTAGGGGCTGTTACTATTATATTACTACCTAATTGGTCCTGCGATAAGGGTAATTTGTTGTGAATATTTAATATGTCGTGACGGATGAGGTCACCGTGCATTTCCTATAATTTCCAATACGTATATACTTTTATGTTCTGTAATGAAAGACAATGTAGGATGATTAGCTTTATTACAGACCGAGAAAAGTGATATCTTCTGAGTACATATCTTAACGCCTATTGAATTGTAAAAATTGCGTTTTCTATTTTTATTTTTATGTCTTGTATCAAGTGTTTTTTGGTAAATTTTGCCTACTTAGGTGCACTTTCGAGTAGCAGACAGAGTGATTACTGATTTCTTAACTAGTTGAAAGTTATTTACTCTCACAATTGCCTATCCGATATGTTGTAGGTACTTAATTTCAACCTATCTACCCATTGTGTGCAAACTTTTTTAAATGATTGTGATGGAAAATGACCTCACTTTAAATGTGGAGCTCATTTTTCAATGTTGACGACTCTGTATGAAATATACAGGGAGAAAAAAGCAGCCCTTGACGAGTTTCTTGCCGGTTCTTCTCGTTACAAGGTCTCCTGCTCAGGGTTTGCGAACCGATGGCGTACCTTCTTTGACATTCACAAGTGCTTGTAACAGCCTAGACTGAATAAATTATTTTTGAATTGAATTTGAATTTGAATTGAATTAATAAAAAACACAAAGTTATTGCTTTTAAAATTGTAACGAATGGAAAAATTACAAACTGCTAAACTTCGTTTTTTTATTACAAGGTACCTAATTCTTTATAATCACTTGGTTTTCCGTCTGTCTGTCTTTCAAGACTCCTTTCCAATGTCTATGCGTTAAAAATAAGAACGTGCAGTGCACGTCGTGCACGTGTATAATAGTATAATTTAATAATGGACAACAGAAGTGACCAACTTCAGTGCGCTTACGGTACAAACGACGTATTTTAATGGAAAAAAAATCTCTTTGCCATACATTCTCGAGTAAAGTTGCAGCGGATCAGTCTATTGTCAATTTAATCGCATTGTATGACGTCATCGTGTCAGTTTTATACGTCACATTTGTGCATCATTCATATTTTAATCGTATTGTATTAAAAAAACTGCACTTGTCCGGGTATTTCTTTATTAAAATAGATTTAAAACACAAACTGTCAATCTCTCCGACCGCGCTGCGGGTCGCCAATGGCAAATTGGCATAATTATTAATACGCCGCGTCTGTGGGGTGACATAATGGCATTCACAGACGAATATCCGAGCGAAACCATTGTTTAAACAATACCATGGGTGGTTGGGGGCGCGCAGTGCGTGATCGAGTGTACGGTTTTTAAAAAGTTTTTACTTCAAAAAGTTAATTTTTTACCACACAGTAACTACAACAAAAATAAGTCAAACAAAAGATAAGGCAACGATAAGATTATGTTGCATATTTTAATCATGAAAGTTGGCAGAATTAAAGTTCTTATAACACAAGTAAAGAAAATATAGGTTATGTAACAGAAAACACTCATTTTTAACTTTCCGTTTTTATGAAATAGAAAAGTATAGGTACCTAATCTAATTTGTTATTATTTAAAAAAAAACGTAGACTCAGTTTAGGTGGTTTAGTCAACGATTAGCGCTCGTTATGAATAACTCTAAAACTTAATATCCAGCGCCCTCTATCGGAAAAATTAACGCGCGTAAAAATATTCGATAGAGTAATTTTGTGTGAGAAATTTGTACAACGCCATCTACCGCCGAAAAGCGAAATGGAATTTTCCATAGATAATTACTCTATTGAGTACTTTTAGGCGTTTTTTTATAGCTATTCGTGGTAAGGGTACTGAATGTGAAATAACCACTTGTGCTTAACAATTTCGTTAATTAATATGAAAGTAAAAGCCCCCCGTACTAAGCTGTCGCTAAATAGCCACTTGATTACCAGGGGTCACGCCCTTGTTGCTTTCAAATAAGTTTTTTATTCGATACGGGCACACTTTCTGTGTCGATATATCGATATCGATGAAAGTTTTACTTCAGAAGTAACTCTAGGACGAAAGGGAGATAGATACCTTGAGAATAAAAACCGATTGCCACTTTTATAATTTTTTTAGTAGTTTTGTATAAGTTTTTAAAAGTTGAAACATCGTTGCGACCATAATTCTTAAATGAAAAATAAAAACACTTTTAAACTATCGCGTTGCATTTTTATTAGATTAAAAAGTCAGAAATCAGTCAGCCTGTCTGTGGCCACGGCTGATGCAACTTGGTCGAAACGTAGTTGTTTAAACACCTAGGTATGTTTTAGTTTAAACGCGTTTAATTCCTGCATTTTAATCTAAAAAATGATTTTTTATTACAATTACTTCCTGTTTTTAGAAATCTGAACACAAAGTTATGAAATAAGGAAGCAAATAATAATTCAACCCAATAATTGCATTTTATCGATGTACCTACATTTTCTCACCCCTATTCCTTCCTAAGTAAGGAATTATTTCACAGTAATATTATTTGAACATTATTTTAGCCGCTCTTTGATCTTCAAAGCGCGTATAATCCATGTTAAATGTATTGCGAAAATACTTTCTTTTTAATCTTGGTAATTAATTAGGAAAATGGTCGCGAACTTTGGCATTTGAAACATGTTACGATTTCATGTTATTGTGGAATCTTTGTTTCTTATATTATTTTAGATATTTAATGAAGGTTTCTTTGTTTTATAGAAAAGTGCTTGGGCTAAAATCTGGAGAAATTTTAACTCGCTTTCCGAAAATGAGAGATATAGATAGATATTTTATTTCTTTCATAATGACTAATATATGTCTCTCTTTTTCTTAAAGCATGTTTCCCCAATAAAGGCACGATAAATACACAGGATCTTCATTAATTAGTATACCTACCTACATGTCAAGTGACAAAACTCATCAATTTCGATAAGTCTTAGTAGGTATATTTTTATTTACTAGGTCCAATGTCTTATTGCATTGATAGTCCATTTCTCGTCTTGAACATGTACGGTTTATGCGGTCGGCACTTTACACCACTTTGTAACAATAACTTTAAGGCTTTTTCTGTAAGTTGTAACTCTATTAGATGAACGCAATCATTGGTACGACATGGTACTAAAATCTTCAGTTGTTTCTGGTACGACCGAAGGGTCATTAAGGTCCAGCCAATATTAAATACAAACATCTACCGGTTAGTTAAGTAGTAAAGTTTTGTTGTTGTTTCTCGTCTAATAGAACTATTTAACTTCTGTTTTCCTTCAAAACAGTTTCGAAGTTGTTACGTTAAATGTTGGGATATTACTTGTATTCAAATTGATTAAGTTGTGGCACTTGTTGGTAAGAAATACCTAGGCATATCATTATTATCTGTTAATAAGTACTAAGTATTCTTAAGGAGCTCGGTGGCGCAGTGGTTTAGCGCCTGGCCCAGCGATTGCGGAAGTTAAGCAACGTTCGCAAGGGTCGGTCATGGGATGGGTGACCAAAAATTTACTACCTCGAGCTCCTCCGTGCTTCGGAAGGCACGTTAAGCCGATGGTCCCGGCTGCATTTGCAGTTGTTAATACCCACCAATCCGCATTGGGCCCGCGTGGTGGGTTATGGCCCATCTTCCTTACCACCCATAAGCAATGGGGACATCAAAATGGCTGATGGACAAGTATTCTTAATTTAAACAAAACACTCCCTAATAAGTATCGTTGAAGTCACAATAATAAAATAAAACGTATATACTACTGTATATACGTTTTATTTTATTATTAGTACGAACATCTATGAATGGAGAAAAAGAACGCGCGTAAAACTACTCGATAGAGTTATTCTCCATGGAAAATCTTATTTCGCTTTTCGGCGGTAGATGGCGCTGTAAAAAATTACCATACAAAATTACTCTATCGAATGTTTTTGTGCTAAGGGTACAGAAAGGATACAGATAATTGAATTCAGAATACTTATTTCTGCAAAACTACCATTAAAGCTTATTTATAACTTTTACAAACACTTTCAACAAACACTTTCAACAAAGACTTTGAACGCAGCGAATACCTTGAATGCCCGAGCCATATCCGAACGCGCCCAAATTGCCTGGCTGTATGTGTGGAATGCCTTAAACAGCGAGAAAAAGAAAGAGTATTTGGAGCGAAAAAGTCGTGATAGTTGTTCGAAAAAGGAACGCTCGGCGATTACTGGCACGCGAGCGGCCAGTCGCGCGCCCATTCGGAACTTTTCACACTGGTGTTAAAATTCAATTCAATTCAATTCAATTCATTTATTTGCATTAAATAGGGTACAATTTTTATGACTTTGTAAGTAGTTATTTGTTATACAAGTGACCAAAATCAATTTGTGCTGCGAGTTCTAATATAGACTACTGAGCACAGTGAGTGATTTAAAGGCACGAGGTAGAACAAAATTTTGGTCTCGTGTAAAACATACAACTTTTCACCTCTACCAGCGAGACAATTTTCACGCGACTTTTTTAGTAAAAAGCTAAATTCAGCATTAGAAACATGTTCAACTATTTTGGAGTTAGACAACTATCTTCATCGCTGGACGCACTAATTTTTTTGTTCTACCTCCTTTGTAAGAAAATTTTGAGTGTTTTTTTTTGTTGATGTCGTTAATGTCTTTTCGTCGTCTTAAATGATTATAATTAAGTATGATTGTTAACTTTGTATTTTATGTTTCGTCTTATGGGATTCAAAAACTTTTATACTTTTTAGGGTTCCGTACCAGATTGGAAAAAAAGGAACCCTTATGGTGTGACTCAATCTGTCTATCTGTGCCAGCTGGATATCTCAAGAACTTAATGCTATCAACTTGAAATTTTGACGAAAAATTTAGAAAAACCCCTTATCACTGAAGTTTGCATAGAGAAAATTCTCAAATTATTCTGTGATTGAAGTTTATGTAATGACTACAGGAAAGTTGAAACGATGTTTCTAAAAGGCACACTTTTTCAGAAATCATCAACAAATATTACATTAGTTCTACTATCGGTCAAGAAATGACACTGACCTAAAACTGCAATATTATTCTAAACCGCAGTATATATTATATGATGGCACGGAACCCTCGGTACGTGAGTCCGACTTGCTCTTAACCGGTTTTTAGTAAAGTATGTGGTGTCGTGATGGTACTTCTACTAAAAGCTTGAGGTCCACGAGTGAGGCACTTATACCGATGCTCTGTACTGGCACACATCCTTACGTGCGTAGTGCCGCGCACGGGAGGAATCGCAAGCCCTCACTGATCATTTTCGTTATCACAGCTAGTTGTCGCGGCTTAAGGTCGCACCATCGTCACCACCGCGACCCAAGCACTGCCGACGCAAGAAACACGCCACCCTGACTAGAGTCTACACACTTTATGAGTGTTTTGTACCTCTATTGGGTGGATGACCAAACATACAAACACAATCGCTGCGTGTAGTATAGGTGCTGGCACATAACTTGGCATGACAAAGATGAGACAAATGTTGCGCAGAGCTACAAACACTAACTCTTTAGTCTCATCTTTGTCTTGCCATGTGCCGGTATCTGTAGACGCGGCTTAAGGTCGTACCGTCGTGACCGCCGCGAGCCGCTGACGGATCGCCCCCCACCACGCCCCGCGCACTGCACACGCCGCCCTGCACTGGCCTGCAGATCTTAGGTAGGATGGTGGTGTCATGCTGAAAACGACATGAGTTTGCTGTATTGACGACGATTATTAATAAGTTAGTTATAACGAGTCTCAGATATTACGAAAAATATTCGCAATAGTCGGACCATCCTACGTCATTCAATTTTCTTATTATTGGACTTATATCCCTGAGTCAATAATACACTTATTTGCGCTTGTTATATAAAAAAATACCAACTTTTTCTTGTAACGGTTCTGGCAACACAGAAATAAGGGCTAGAAGTAGAACCCAGTGCCGTAAAACCCTATTAAAAAGTCTGCAAAATGCCCAATGCTTATACATCAACTAGATGCGGTACCCGATAGTGGCATAAGACCTGTTTGCTGCGCTACGATAACAAACATCATATTTTATGCCCGCTCTATCATAAACTTTCAACATTACTGGACGAGGCTGTCGGGTTAGATAGTTCTGTATACAGTTTATATACAAAACCTGTCTTACCCGACTTTATTTTTCAAATACGTCTTTTGTTTATATTATAAAAACACTAATGAGATATTATACGCTCTCGCAGATTTGGCGCAAGATATAATGTATGTACCTACCTATAGTGTTGTGAAAAGCCATCGTTTTACGAAACACCTAATTCGGTACAAATAAAGCCGCGATTACATATGCCGATTTAGCATACCAATTTCGGGTTGCCACTCGTACTTGACAATAAAATATTGCATAATAAGTTCGATTTTAAAAGTGAATTTACCCTATAACGGAAAGAGAAACATTGTATAAGATTGGAGATGAGAATTGAAAATAAAAAAACATAAACAATGTTGACCTTTGCGTTATTTGTTGAAATTAATTGTTAAAATTTAACTTATTATACGGGTGGCAACTCTAAATTGGTATGCTAGATTGGAATGGGTACGTATCAGAATGTCTAAAGTTAGAATGTCTAAACTTAAAATGGCAAAGTTCAAAATGTCAAAAATCAAAATTCAAATGGTTTAAAATGTCGAAAATCATTATGTTTAACTTCAAAATAGCAAAATTCAAAGTATCAAACGTATCAAATACTTGACGAGTTGAAATGTCAATGGTCATTAAGTCTAAAGTTCACAATGATTTATTTGAATTGGGTTGGATCTTAAAACGAATCGCTTTCTTTGAGATTAATTGAGTCTGTGGAGGTCTTTGGGCTTCGCCTGAAATGATTTATAGCAAATTTAGCTGCCGGAAATGAGCCTAAACTAGTCTACTGGGACTTAGAAACCGTAGACCATAGGTCACGAGATAGGTGCGAGGAGCGTAGCGACGAGCATGTTAGGTTGACATGAACCCAGCGCGCGAGCCGAGCGAGCGAAGCGAGCGTGCCGCGGCAGCGGCCGGCGAAGCGCCAGAAAAAAATCTATTTCAAACTCAATTGGTGGATTTTATTCGGCGGCTACTTAATCAGTGACTGGCACCGGCTACCGAATCAGGAAGCGGCGTGGCTATGGTGATGTGCGGCGGAGACACGGAAGTTAACACGCAATTATTTTACCTAATTAATTAGGTACCTAAATGAAAGAAAGGCATAAGTAAATTCTTTACGTCATTATATGTATTTTGACTATTAGACATTATAAGTTTTATTCATTTGAACTTAGACATTTTTAGTTTGGACTATCTAACCGCTTGACATTTTCGTTTTTGACATTTTGAACTTTCGACATTTTAATCGTTAGACATTCAAATTTTTGACATTTTGAACTTTGCCATTTTAAGTTTAGACATTCTAACTTTAGACATTCTGATACGTACCCATTGGAATATGTAAACGCGGCTTAAGTCTGCTTCGCGAATCATCTGATTCGCAAAATGTTGCCTGATATTTCATTAATCCTACTATCCTACTTCCTACTATCCTACTTCCTACTAATATTATAAATGTGATAGTTTGTGGGTTTAGATGTTTGGATGTTTGTTACTCAATCACGCAAAAACTACTGAACGGATTTGGTTGAAATTTGGCGCACAGATAGTAGATAGCCTAGATTAAAACATAGAATATTTTTTATCCCGATATTCCCACGGAAACAGGAACCACGCGGGTGAAACCGCGGGCGGCCGCTAGTTATTCAATATTTGTTTCATCAAAGCATAGAGTTACTTTCAGTATTTCTAACAAATTTTAAATATTTTCGGGACAGTTACAATTTTTTTCAAATACACAATGTAAAAACTATACTTGGTTACGTCTATTTGCGTGTTTTATTAAATTAATTCTATGAATAAAAATAATATTTTGTTACAAACTGTGTACGTACAGTAGAGTAAGTATAAAACTTGCACAGAATCAGTTGTCAAGTTATTGCAAGGGGCCAGATTGTTTTATTCCAATATGGGTTCTCCTTCAAAACCAAATAGCTCCAGGCGAAGCTATCCCCATTCTAAATACCCTATAAAAACCCAGCGTTACTGGCAGCTTGCAACTGATCGCGTCGAATATGTTCCAATTAAAAACAAAACTTTTTAAATTTGACAGCCAGCTGTGAATAAGGACGCTTGAAAGATGGAATGGCGGGAAAAACAATGGAGTCCACAGATCACACGCGATTTTAATGGAGCTTTGTTTCGTGAAATGATCCTGTGTTTTTATGACATACATAATGCAACATGTATATTTATTTGCCACAAGTCAATATAACACATTTTTGTAAAACACACCAAGATGTTAGTCATTATGGATTTTTGAAATATGTAACTCTTTGAAACTAATAATCTGATATTTTTACTCAGCTTTTCATTTGTCTTGCCCAAACTACGTAGTAGTCGTAAAATAGTTAGTATAAATAAATTATTTGCCAAAACAAAACTAAGATTTTTTTACGAAAAACAAAAGAAGCAGTTAAACTATTCCATATTTGAATTCCCTTTTTTCAATCCTCTTCTTGCTGCACGTTGTTGACGCATCGCACCGTAGGCTATTTACATTTGCCCAAACTATGCTGAGAATAAAGTAAGGATTACGCCAATACTTCATTTGATAATGGCACGTTAGAGGGTACGCACGTCAAGTTTTGGCGGGTTTAGAATTCATACTACTGCCAGATGATTGCAGACACAAAAGAGGATTAACTCACTAGTGTAGGAAGAATAAAATTATAATAATAAAATTGGCCAGTGTTTTTGCAGGACGAAGACCTAACTTTTTTAACCAATAAACCACTGAACTGTTTTTTTTTCTTATAATATATAGAGGTCAATGCAATAAACACTAGTATTTATATGCTCTGTGCTACTAAATTAACGTCTTGCACTGCACCAATGTAGATAATAGGTACTGTAAGTTTTGTTAAAAATATAAAAAATATAGAAACTTTTGTATTTAACAACAAGCATTAGAATCATTGGACGCATCAGACCAATCGCTAAATCATCGATTACCACAGAGTAAAGTTTAACCATAGATTGTAATTTTATTTACCATTAAATTATTTTACTTTCTATGGTTAAAATCCACTCATCAATCAATGGCGATCGATGACCCAGCGATTAGCCTACAGAAATGCACCCAATAACAACAATAATTTTAAGTAGCTGTACTGTTATATAACTTCTTAAACCACTGAAGTCAGACAAGCAAAGGTACTAAGCTATACTGCCTATTCTTGGCATATCAATATGTCAATGTCATTAATGTAAATAAGAGATGACCGCGGTAGCGTCGCCCGCACAGCACAGCCGGACTCCACCACCCGCCGCGCTGCGGTTAACAAGATTGTAAAACTGGCTGCAAATAAAAAAGAAAATATTCCAATACTATGCTAGTTTCAAACCTCTTAAAGCACGGGATTTTCCACTGGCACAGAGAAAAACCCGCGCTTTTCCGAGTAAAAATGAAAAACTTTTTAATGTTTCTGGCACGGTCTTAAAAGAAAAAACGTAAGCATTCCTTCCTACTTACCTACCACTTTTATCTTTTACCTACTTACAAGATCCAGAGATGTATGAAACTACAATTAATGGAGTTATTTAACAAACACAATTCGTTAGGTAAATAATAATATACCGCGAAAGTGTGACGTCATACTTATAATGGCGGAGTTTGACATTTTGGGTAAAAACAAACATATGAATTAAGCAAGTTTCTCTTCTTGAAACAATACGGCATAATGCTTATTTGTAACTTCAAAACAACACAATAATTTTATAACAAACCAAATGCCAACGTTTTCGTGTTTGTTTTTACCCAAATTTACGTTATAGCTTCCACTGTCTATTCGTGTTAAGCAAAGTTTCGACTTGGTGGAACTTTTAAAAAGTAAGTACCTACTTAGTCATAAAAAATAGGAAAATAAATTTTCCGAATTTTCTGCCAGTGTTGCCAAAGGGTTTTATAGTAAGAAAACTATCAAAACAAAAAAACGTAACAAAACTTTATTGGTATAATAAGTACTTTTTTGTAACAAAACCATATTATAGTTACCTATAATGAGGTTTGTTTGTCTGGTAGTGTAGAAGCATCTTCATTCCGTTAAGCACCGCACAGCAGGAGGCAGCTTCCGACGGGGGCTGTACCACCTGTTGTTTACAGTCGCGTTTCATTGATATATTCCTTGTTGCTCGTAGAAAAAACATTATCGTGAACATTACATGATATTACGTTTCAAAACCAACAATTTGTTTTTAAAAAGATAGAAAATCCTGAATTATTTACTGGGGGTCTATTACGAAAAGTTTAATGCGATACACTCAGCTGCGTCAGTGCTTCGTTCTGATTATTTCTTATTACAAAGCACTTGCGTATGCGATATCGCAAAGTGATTACGTAAGTTTGACAGTTTCTCTCTAGCGGATCCGACATCATTCGTTCAATAGTCTATGGGCTACGACTATAACCAAATTGAAAATGTGTTTAATAGCCACAACCGACGAACTGCGGACGACTATCGTGACCAAGTGACTGCGTTACGCAATTGCGTACGCTATTTTCGTAATAGGCCCCCTGGACTGTGCTTTACAGACACAGATTACAGTAAAAACAAAAAAATGTAAAAAATAAATACACGTGCAATGCTTAATTTCTGCGCCACGTAGCCTTTTCAATCTTTTGCCAAAATATAATCAAAAGACAAATAACTAGCAGAAAAAGAAAATGTTTTTTTATAAAACCATAAGTATAATATAAAACCTCTTTTCTCCACTTTTATCTCTGCATTGTCTGCTGCTTGTCCACAGTGACACATGTTGCATCGAACCACAGAGGAAATAATCACTACGTTTTACATCGAACCACTGTGTGATTATAATATGGCGGTATCGGCCGCTGAAACAATGGGCGTGACGGTTGCCAATTAAAAACGTCTTGAATAAATAATTGGCGGGAAGGTTTATGCACGGTGTTGCCATTTTTCAAAACGAATATTCTTCTAATTTGTTCAGTATTGCCATTTAACGGAGGTGACTCATTGACTATTGATAGTAGAATATATGTGATTAAATTCACTCGAGAATGTATAGCAAAGAGAAAATTTTACAAATTAAAATACGCCATTTTGTACGTAGGTATCGTAAAAGTTCTGAAGTTGCCGCAGATCACTGTCTGTTGTCATTTTAATAGCTTGTTTGTCTTCTACATACAGCATTTTATAATTTCATAATGAAGCAAAAATTATATACTTCTATTATAATAATATAATAACTGTACCTACATGGGTATAAATGCTTAAAAATTTTGTCTCTTTAAAATGGGGTGGGAGCCTGGAGATCTGTAATACAGGCCCCTTGGGGATCCTAGTATGGACTCCAGTCTCTCACAAAGGTTTTATCTGTAAGCTTTAGCTCTTAGTATAGTTACGTATTATAATAACCTTTGTGAAGAGTAAATAAACAATATTTTATTTATTTATATTTATTTATTATTCTTGTAAATTATTCTATTCTAAAATAAGTAACTATTTTCTTTATATTTACAAAACAGTTTTTAATAACGAATCACCTATATCATTAATTATTATTAAATAAATTGATCAATGTTTTTCCTGTCCCGGGCCTGCTGGAAGAAATTTCAATGTGAAATAAGTTGTGCCCTTGTACAATTCTTCTGTTCATTTCTTTTCCGTTTGTAATTGTGTGTGTACAGAACTAATAAATAAATAAATAAATAAATAAATCCCTAGTTCGTTTTTGCATGACAGTTTTCGTATCGTTCGCGTAATCACAGTGATCACCCTTTGTGCCTCGATCAGGGGTCGAACCCCACCCCAACCCGACTGATGAATTGAGCCCTAACGCGGACAAACATACGGATCTCATTGTTTCACCTATAATTATTTTCTCTCTCTTTATGGTAACGCGACAGAGTGGAAAAGGCTGGTTTTGTAAGAGATTTGAAACATTCCTTTATTATTTTACAATCTGTCTGTTTTTGTTCGTTATGGATTTGCTCAGTACGTCCATCATGTTCACTTGCATTTCTCCCCATTTAACATACACACAACTCTTACAAACACTTACACTAACACATAAATCATCACATACACTCTAATTCCAACACAATCACAACTACATTAACAGTTTTAATCTACACTCATACTGTACATTTTTCTCTATAACTTATCTAGTTAATCCAAATTAATGTATTTTTTCATTATTGTAGCTAAACCTTTTCTCCTATTGCTTTTATTGTTTTTACTTAATATATTATTGGTTGTAGGTAAAGCTCATCAGCTTGCTTTATGTCGTAGCTATTGTAATCCTTTCTGCGGGAGGAGGCTGGTGACCTTGTGGTACAGGTTTCTGCGAAACCTATTTCGGGCACCAGTCCTTCACAAATTTAGGTTATAAATGCTTCGATTTATATGCACAATGTATACATGGAACAAATTTGTGACGAATAAATACATTTTATTATTTTATTTTATTTTATTTTTATTATCTTTTTTTTATAATGACCGTTTATAAGTTTATTATCTCAGATATACATACCTACCTACGTTTATTATCTTAGATGTAGGAATGGCCCAAAGTGTTCTGTCGGATCCTAAATCGGAAGCCACAAAGTCCTTGTGTAGCATAATTAGTAAGTAGTTTAAGTTAGTTTACGAAGATACCTATGTAATATTTTCGTTTTGGGTACGATGGGGAGTTGGAATGTCCAAAAGGACAAAAAAAAATGTAAAGAATAAAAAAAAATCTCTGATATAAGTACAACGTGTTACAAAAAAACCCTAATGCCGAATATGGTAGATAGGGACCATCAAACTGAACTATTTTTACTATGGGACCAACTCTGAAAAAGCGAGAAAAAAACAGCTGTTTCATACAAAAATTAATAACGAAAATATCAAATTGTACAACTGTTTTTTTTTTTCAATTTTAGAGTTTGGTCCCATAGTAAAAATAGTTCAGTTTGATGGAAGAGAATGCCAAGGACTATTAATTAAGGCCTAAAGGTGGGTCAAATCCAAATATTCAATTCAAATTATTGAAAGATTTCGCGCGTGAAGCTATCATGGAAAAAATATATAATGTACTTGAAATAATACACAATAGATTTAATTGAAAGCATTTATAAAAATGTTACCACCTTTGATGTAAAATAATATTACGTGGACCCTGTTTCTGGTCTTATTTGCAAAATTTCTCGGAAACAGAACATTCGTTTATGTTAAAATCAACCATAAAAATCGGCGATGTTAATACCTTCAATCTTAAATGAACAGATTTTTTTTAACGAACTTGAAAGCGAAGAAACGTAATAAAAAAAACATGTGAAAATTGAGAATTCGATGCTAGTTCTCAACGCAACACCGCGTTGGAACGCGCACTGATTTGAACCCAAAGTGAGTAGAGACGGTCGATTTCACTCCATCACGGATCGACCCGCTCGGATTGACCCACCTTAAGGCCATAAGTTTTCCGTTTGATGATTTTGTATGCAATAACAATGAAATGAATAAACTTTCGGAAGTATCGTACTTAGTTTATTTTGTTCGGACAGCGCGCATTGATAAGCAAAAAGAAGTGCCATACCTATTTGTACTATTTCTACTGTAACAAAAGATTTTTAGATCGAAGAAACAATAATTGGATCACTAATATTGTTTACTTTTTGAAGTAAATTACACATCGCTCAGACTAGTACCTCATATGTAGGTATCAAAAATCGGAGCCAAGTTTATTTTTGATATTTATTATGATTGCATTGGTCTTACAAGCAGATGCTTCTTAACAGTACTTCATGGACTATAGAATAACCGTACGGCAATAGACGTCGACAATGTATGAATAAGTTATTCGGTGCCCGGCGGGCGGCCATCTGTCGCCGCCAACTAATCTAGACGTGTCGATAGAGACGCGACGCGAAGTGTCGATATTGGGCAGTGTTGTTCCTGGCAAATTTAGGATTGCCGTATTTAAAATTGCCGTAAAATGCCAAAAATTCTAAATAATTGCCGTATTTTTTAAAAATACATAAATTTTGGCAATGAAAATTGCCGTATTTGAATGGTGTTGTTCTTGATACGGCTATTGCCGTATCAAGAACAACACTGATATTGGGTTTGAAGATTTTGACAATGCTCTAAGATTTTGACTGTTAGTTTTCGTGTACGTCCGCCCCAGAAAGGGGAGAGGGAAAAAGGAGACAGATATCGAAAGATTTGTAGGGAGTCAAGAAGGCCACTCCGTGCGCATCTCCCGTTGCTTCGACCTGCATAACCTAGATGTTCACCAGGTCATGAGTGTTTGGTGGGTTTGTCAGACAACCCATAGGAGATGTTCAATAAAATTGTTGAAACAAGTTGTTGAAGTCACGTCATATTTTAGGGTTCCGTACCTAAAGGGTCCCTATTACTAAGACTCCACTGTCCCGTGTCCGTCTGTCTGTCTGTCTGTCACCAGGCTGTATCTTAACAACCGTGATAGCTAGACAGTTGAAATCACAGATGATGTATTACTGTTGCCGCTATAACAACAAATACTAAAAACAAAATAAAATAAATGCTTATTAAAGTGGGGCTCCGGTACTACAAACGTGTTTTTTTTTGCTGATTTTTGGTATGGAACCTTCGTGCGCGAGTCCAGCTCGCACTTGCCGGGTTTTTTAATAAATTTCCAAGGATGTAAAACGGTTTCTACAAGATACCTATAGTAATTTCAGATTTGTTGTACTATATTATGGCATTGGTATCTTATCTTTAACTTAAAAAGGTAATCGATTAAAATTATTGTTATTTAATCGACATTACACATCCCTCTCACCGCACATATCACAGCTACTCCATAAATAATTCGAACACGACTTTTTAGCAATTATTTACGGTTCACCGAGAGCCCGACAGATGGCGGTGTTTACAGAAAATTTACTGTCAAATGGTGCAACACTAAACTGCATGGAGTGCGTTTTGATAGTTTGTGAAAGTGTTGGGGAAAATGACGCACGATTGATGAAAGAAAATCAATCTTGAGTTTTTGGCGCCATTTTGATGAGACCGGTTCGGTGACTATTCAAATTAAGTATTGATGATGATGATGATGATAAATTAATTATTTGAAAATTTATGCATAGTGGATATTTGTGGTACAAGTGTCTACGCAACTGAACAATATGTGTGATAATTGGAAAAGGCGCGATTTAAGTTGTGTGAAGCTAAAACTTTTATTGTAGTGGTGGCTACCTCGGCATCAGAACTTACCGAGTAAACTGTCTTGATATACGTACTTGATGCTAAATGCTCCAAGCAGCATTGGAATGCGATGCACCCGCATTCTAATGTAAACTGAATCAATACCTACCACTGAACTATTCAACAATTGGCACTGGCTAAAATTACTCCCTAAAGAGGCGAGTAGATTGCCAAACTAAAAATAAGAAGAAGGTTTATGAAGTACCTTCGAGCATCGCGGCTTCGTCCCGAACAGAAGCGCGTCTTACTCTAAGTGAAGTACTTTAGAAACTCGAAAATTCCAATACCTGCAATATTCAAATACATACCTACTTATTTAATCAAACAAAAACACACATTCTCACCTAGCGTTTGTAAAGTTTTCCAATTATTGTGCTCGCATTAACATTGGGTTCAAACAGACCCTCAGATCAAACGGGGAAGCCTGCCTGTGACATTTCTTTGTGGGATTATGGACCTTAAAGGTACCGCGACTCGTAATAAACCAAGCTACAATTCTATAATACCCTTGTAGATTTAATCTGTGAAATAATAATTAATTTAATTTTCTAAAAGAAAGAATATTAAAAATATCCGGATATTATATTTTTGGTGTTTACAAATTAAACTATATTCGAGCCAACTTACGGAAAGAATGTAAACAAAACTTTGCGCACTTTTCGTAATTCATCCACAAATACGTTAAAAGTTTCAGCGAATAATACCATTATAAAATTCGGACAACATAACATACGTGAACGATCTATTATATTCACGTATTTATAAAAATTGTTTAAAAAAAAACCGACTTCAAAAAACCTACCTCTAAAAAGCATTTTTATTATTACGAATATTATTTCTTGCCTTTTAGAGGTAGGTTTTTTGAAGTCGGTTTTTTGTTTTTTTTAAACAATTTTTTATTTTTTATTTTAGTGCAGGTACCTTATAGGTAAGGTATATTATATATTATGTAGAAAAATCGGCTCAGCCAAACGTAAGATAACGGCGGAGAAACATACTTAAATACGGGTCAAACTGAGAACCTCCTTTTTTAAAATCGGTTAAAGAACTACACTTAAGATATCCCTCTTCCAACAAAACAATAATTATCTTATTCAGTTCATAAACAAAGAAGTAATACGACCATTATCATCGAGGTAATTCACACTAAATCATACTTTTTTCGTGCTTTTTCAAGATTACTTGAAAAGTACTGAACCGATTTCCAAATTTTAAAAAATGGGACCAACTTGCGAGTATACCTAATGTTTACCAAAGACGGCTTTGAGTAATCGGTGGACATACACAAAAAAAAAATATACAGACGAACATAGAACCTCCTCCTTTTTTGGAAGTCGGTTAAAAACATATTACATACCTAACATAATTTTCGTAAAATGGCTGGAATATAATGCAGAATAATAATGTCAAAATAGCAGATTATTATCAAAATTTTCATGGTCATCGTAAAGTAGTTAAACAAATAGTACTTTACATAGCAAACTAGTTTTTCACTTAAAATGTCCATTGCGTGACAATAACTTAATTATAATTTTATACCCACAATTCCTTGAAAGAAGTCACTCGACTGTATAATAATTGAATTATTCTATCGACAGTTGTACGTGTTCGCGGCGAATATATCAAAGATTCGCAGCGTGAAGCGCGCGGTATAATGTGACAGGTTTATTCTGCGCCAGCGCATGTATTACCGACATTACTGTATGGCTATATTAGATATCAATTGATACTTGGCTTTCAGAATCATTCGCGTCTCGGATACGTCAACGGTCAGTCAAATACTAATTAATACAAGTTTTGACAGTCAAGTGACGCGTCAGTCACCGGCAAGCAAAACTTGTACTCGTTCCTATTAAAATTTGTCTGACCGTTTTGAAGTGACTGAGCTGTGTGAATGATCCCTTAGTGTACTACTATAGATTGATTTTAAAATGGTAATAATGCACGATGTGGTTTGAAATATGGTACCTACTCAAGATTATTTCAAGCTTTTCGTATGAATAATTTTTATATTTGTGTGTTTAGGCTTGCAATGGATTAAAGTTTAATAACACTCCCTTTCGGTATAACATTTGTGCCATATTTTTTTACCGACTGTAAAATTCAGTTTTTAAGTGGTAAGGAAAATACTTTCTCTATTAACTATCATCGTTAAAATTCTAAAATAGGTAAGTAGTAAAGTACTTCTAATTCGATGAAACGAAACACTTTACTTTGTACTTATGTCATTTAAAAATTCATGGTTTCAAAAAAGTAATTGTTTAAATGACCATAAAGACCGACTAAAAGTACAGAATAAATATTAGTTAAAAGTACTAACCCCCGTATCTATAGACGAGTACCTAAGTAATTACTTGAGTAAAACTTGCAATTTTGAAATGCTTCTAATATTATATTCACATGCAATTTATAGTGTAAATTAACCTTAAATGCACAAAAAAATGGACTAGAACTGCATTTAAGATAATTGTACTGTAAATTTCATGTAAATAAAATATAAGAGGCATTTGAAAATTGCAAGTTTTACTCAAGTCATTACTTACTTGTCTATAGATACGAAAGTAAGTATTACCGTATTTATCTCAAGAAAATGATTAAAGAGCTAAAAGTAACCTTCTTAAGAATTCAAATACGCAAGTACTCACAACAAATAACAAATTACACGAACACAGGTACACATGTTGTGGCGAGCCGCACGCTACCGACGACGCACGCTGCGCAAAAAAGTGCGCGCGCGCATTACTGAGTGCAATAATTAAATTCCTGGGATTACCTCTCATTTTCAGGTAGACATTATTTGTTAAACCTGAAGATATGTTTGAACTTTAAGTTATAAGCTTTAGGTTTGATTTTCCTTTGAGTATCAAATGTTATTTTGTATTTATAGCGAAATGTTTATGCGTAATGTAGATAACTAGATACAGAGATTTTACAATTAAGCAATTTCTAAAAAAAATGGATGCTTACTACATTTAATGACTCAGAAATACTAAAAGTTACAATAATATAATAATGATGCAGAAGAGTTGGTCAGGGCAAAAAAAAAGTTTTACCACAAACTGACGATTTCTTCTTTAGCAGCAAGTTTAATGCCTATTAACACTTTCACATCTTTTCTTTGTGCTCTCTTACAATTTTTTATGTTACTAATTACCGGTAATTTCCACAATATCAAAGGGAGGAAAAAATTATGGAAACGTACAAAGACGCTTTTTCAAAACGTTTTCCTGATCGTCCACTTTATAAAAACTTCTTTGTATACCTAGGTAATTTTATATGGTACATTTTATTACGGTTTTTTAACAAATTATTAAGGTAAAATGTCGTTAAGTAAAATTCTCAAATAAAGTTTCTGAAACAAAACTAGATTAAAAAATTCATACAAGTTTCACATCCCATAGTGCTCTCTTTTATTTTTTTATGTGTATGTAAGTGTATGTATGTGTACACAATATCACAAGGATGAAAAAATATTCCTTTCAGTCCACAATGTCAAATTCCCAAAATGTCAAGCGGTTTCAAAATGTCAAGTTCCCAAAACGTCAGATTCCCAAAATGTCAAGTTCCCTAAATGTCAAGTTCCCGAAATGTCAAGTTCCCCGAAATGTCAAATTCCCAAAATGTCAAGTTCAATAAAAACTAGATATTTAATTCCATAACAAAACAAAAATCTTACACGGCAGCAATTTTAAAAAAAGATGATTTTTATGCGACTTGTGTTATTAAAATAAAACTAAATATTGTTAATACCTTTAAGTGTACACAATGATAGTTATAATTTCTGTTAAAAAAATATGTTGATTATTACTACACATGCAAATTATGTTACTTAATTACTAATAAAAAATAGTTTGATTATATATCATTATTTTTCACATACCTAGATAGCTATACCTACCTTTACACTCAGCATATACTATAATATTTGACTGTTGTTAAAATGTTGATATTTTATTATGACATTCAGAAATATAACATTATTGAAAAACAAATGTGAAAAAAGAAATTCAATTTGTAGTATAACAAGCGAATTATGAGTTACTTAATTGTGACTCTTGATATCCCTTTCTAAAACGAAATTTTCTATGGCAAAACTATGGCGCTACTAGCATGTGACGTCACTGGCTGGTAGCGCTCTCCTTGTCTAATTAGAAAGTTTGATGCTCTATATCGCTGAAAATATGCAAGATATTTGAAAATAAATACTTATGTTGTGTTGCTAATATTTCAGTAAACATTTAAAGTCAATAAAAAAATCAATCAAATACCCTTTTCATTATCATTTGCTCCCCTATTTTAACAGGGAACTTGACATTTCGGGAACTTGACATTTAGGGAACTTGACATTTTGGGAATCTGACGTTTTGGGAACTTGACATTTTGAAACCGCTTGACATTTTGAGAATTTGACATTGTGGACTGAAAGGCGCAGGTGCGTAACGTAAACATTATTAGAGCAAAACATCGTCAAGTAAAACTCTCAAATAAAATCGCTGAAACCAAATTAGAGTAAAATTACCAAAAATCCATAAAAGTCTCACACTCCATTGTGCTCTCTTATAATTTTTATATATGTGTTTTTCACAATATCACTGGGAAGAATCGAAAAAAATATGGAAACATACAAAGACGCTTTTCCAAAACGTTTTCCTGATCGTTCACTTTATAAAAACTTCTTTGTAAATTTACTTATATAGTACATTTTACTAACCTGTGTTATAGTGTTGCTGATGGACATCTGCGTAAAGTAAACAATTATTAAAGCATAACATCGTCAAGTGAAATTCTCAATTAAAGTCTCTGGAACAAAATTAGATTAAAAATCACCATAAATCCCATACAAGTTACTTCTCCCGGTATGAAAACAAGTAGGTACTTATGTTACACTATTTATAATACCGTGTGCAGGCTCAAATTGATTTGTGCGCGCGTCCACACCGAGGTTATAATTTTCGCGCCACGAGCCGATCGGGCTCACGCAGTGCTGCCAACATAACAACTTTTTACTCTTATGAATCTGTTAATTTCAAAGATAATGTTATGAAACAACTATTTTGTTGCGTGTTAATACGATCGTTAATAAGCGCGCTTTTTATTTTTTTATTTGTGTTTTTGTTTGTCAGGCATCCTAATAAATAAGTATTTTTCTATGAAGGTTTGATTGCGTTAATTTTGTGGCAGTTTTCTAAAGGTATTTATAAAGTGAAGAACGAAAGCTCGTCTTTTACGATAAGAGTATAGGTATTATAATTCTCTTAAAAACCTTATAAGAAAAATTTTTACATGAAAAATAAAAAAAATAGTACTTACTTATTTAATATATTTATTTTCAAAGAAACATCAGTATTCGATTCCGATTTTTTCCCCTTCTAGGTATATTTTATAGATAATCTCTAATAGTTTTGCGAAACTTAAATACTTACCTAATAAAGTTATTTTCTATAAATCATATTTAAAATATAAATATCTTAACTTTAAATAACTATGATAGACAAGTGCTTACCTAAGCTTAAGCCAACTTTATTTACGTCAAGTTTTTACTTACCTATTCCTTTTTTATGAAGATGCTAACAAAAAGTAAAGTACCAGGCGGACAGAAGACGGCAGGAGGCTCACAATACGATGTAGGGACCTCAGCTAATGGCTTCTGAATATTTTAGCGTGTAGAGTCGACGCACGACTTCCAAGACAAAACGCACGGGAAGCGCTTCCCTCCTTGCTATATAGATAGAGTTTAATTACGATGTACTCGTATGATTCACATTATACCTTAAACTTTTATCTACACCTTTGCTTTAAATCCTCTGTAAAAGTTTCTGAAACAGCTTACTGCTAACATCAAAACAACCAGTGTCATTATAGTAACCACAATATCCGAGCGAGAGCATATCGTGCTACCCGCGCCCACGCCCAACGAGGCAACGAATTACATTATGAAATTCAGTACTTACAACATTATAACACTCATTTGGATGATATAATGATGAGGAGAAGGAGGAGCGCGACAAGGCTACCATGACACTGGTTGTTTGACCGTATCAAAACTCTTTAGAGAGGATACATATCATGGGTGTGTAGATAAAGTCTTCTATGCAACTGTACATCATTATAGTACAATTACATAATAATTATTAAACACCATCCTTAACGACGAACAAGCGAACGTGTTTGACAAACACAGTTATTAATCGTACAGCTCTTGGTTACGCATCATAAACTATTTTATATTTTGCGTTTTACAACAACGATACTAAATGAGCCACTTTAGGTGCCTGCTACTACTACAACAAACTATATTTTACTGAGGTTATTATTTGTAAGTGGAACTTGGTGGCGCAGTGGTTTAGCGCCTGGCCCAGCGATTGAGGAAGTTAAGCAGCGTTCGCCAGGGTCGGTAATGGGATGGGTGACCAAAAATGTATTATCTCGAGCTCCTCCGTGCTTCGGAAGGCACGTTAAGCCGTTAGTCCCGGCTGCATTTGCAGTCGTTAACACCCACCAATCCGCATTGGGCCCGCGTGGTGGGTTATGGCCCATCCTACTTACCACCCATAAGGAAGGCCTGTGCCCCAGCAGTGGGGACATCAAAAATGGCTGATGGACATTGTTTGTAAATAAACTATAGAACCTTAACATCAATCTGTACATGTAAATTTTTGATACATTATGTACTTCGTGAGCAATAAATAATTTAAGTTAAAGGCGCCACTTAAGGGATACTTATAGGAGCTTTAACTACGCTAAGTACTTTTATAGTTTTATCTATTACGTGCTTTAACTACCACAGCTCAATCACAAAATAGAGGTCTCAGTACGAAATTCATTCCTGTGTTGTACTTTATCCAGCTATCAATAACACTATTAAGATTTAAGATAGAAATTATCTACGGGCTGACAACGGTCATATTTATATACTCGTATAAAAACTGAAAAAAACCTGTCTATACACTTTAAACCGTTCACTCAACATCGAATCGAAAGTGAAAACGATAAATCGAGCGGAAAATCAATCGATTCTCAAAACCTTATACCACTTGGTCCTTTGCTAATATTTTTTTTTCTCGGGGTTTATTGTAACTTTTGTTGCAACTATAAAAGCTGCACTTTTTGTGTCAGGTTAAAATAAATAAAAAAGAGTTATCGACGGTTAAGGTTTTGGTATGATGAACAGTTTCCAAATAACCTGTGTCAACATTAGCTATTTTAAACAAAAAAAATATATAATTTTGGTAAAAATATGAAAAAAGAAATGAAAATATAAAAAGTGGACAATATTGTATTTCGCACTGAATTTTGAGAAATAATTAGCCATATTACTGCAGTAATTTCTTAATTAATCATAATTAAATCAAGTGATTTCAACTTATAAGGCTTTTTTATTCAATTTCCTTTCCAACAGCTTAACGCAAAGCCCAAAAAAAAAAAATTGCGTGAAATCTCAATCCTCGTGGTAAAGTGGCAGAGGGCCTATTACAAAACAGAATCACGATAGTCGGACTCAATTCGTCGTACAATTTACTTGATATTGAACCTTATTTGTGAGTCAATAGTGCCACGGTGTGCGACGAATATCGTACGCTTATCGTGATGCTTTTTTGTAATAGGCCCTCAGGTTTACTTCAATAACTTTAGTGTTGTCAAAACAGTCTCGATAACGAAACCGATCGATTAGCTACGAACCGGTTGGCCCCAATCATATCTATTGTTGTCGAATATGCGAAACCTGCGCTATAGAAATGATATATAAGATAAACATTTTTGCTGGTCGTAAAAAAAGGTTTGAAAGGTAGGATTTAGTTTTTATTTTAATCATATTTTATGGAAAAAGGTCCTTTGCAACCTCTAGAGATGGAAAAAAACATTTACATTTAATTTAATTTAAACCAACCACTTGATTTAGGCTGGTTTAGGATTTATAGTTTGTCTGTATTTAAAACATATATTCAATTCATACAAGAAATATAAAAAAAAAACATTAAAAAAAGTAACTGAGTTGAGACAAGAGATAATTGATGTCAAAAAATATAATTACTGTAAGTCTAGAACTATGAACTTTTTTGTAAAGAACCTTACTAAAATATGTTATACCTACTTACCTAAATATTTCCAACCAAACTCATCTTCTAAGGATCGTAAAAAAATGTTTTTCTACCTATCTAAATCATTTAATCTAGTCGGTTAACTAAAATAACTATGATGAGAAGCATCAATAAAATTAGTCCCTTTATTGAAAAAATTAAGGTATATATAATAAAAAGAACAAGAAACTAGAAATCTGTGGAAAACAAATGAAAAACAGTAAAAAACATAAAAAAATATTTTGCAAACATGAGCATTTTTTTCATAGACTTTTTAATTAAATTCAGAACGCAAAGATAAGATATACACAGGGGGGAGTTCAATCAAACCAAAATTGTTATTTCAAATTCGTTTTTTTACGATCTTCTTTAGGGGAGAATGTTTGAGGGTTTGTAACATAACGGGAGGGAAAACGAAAGAAAAATAATCCTTAACTACCTACATAATACATAAAATAAAGCTATGATGCTATACCTAAATCTTGATGTATGCGGAGTGCATACAGATTTACTATTTTATGTAAATCTATACATTAATAATATAGGGTCTGATTTTGTTTACATATTATTTACACTTTCTTATGATATTTCTAATCATGGGCATTTTGTTTTTCTTTATACCTTCTTTAAACCTTCTTTTAAATAACTTCAAGGTAATATAAACAACTAACTATTACTACCGACGAATTTTTAATAACTCTCTCTCTTTTAAGTTTCTCACAACTCTTTGCTAGTCTCTTGTCTTTGATTTTAAAACCGCAAAATAATCAAATCAAAATTATTCAGATTTCTTATGATAAAACTCCCAAGTGCTTAAAGGCCCGTTGCACAGCTTTCAGATAAGTTACAATTAAAATACATAGAAATTCTAGCTTCGAAGCGTCAAATTCATGTGTTTTTCTTTTTATTTAAATGCTTTTTAAAACAAGCTGAAATTTATATCAATAATTATTTGTTATACCTACACACAGAGTCAGCAAAAGTCGATTGCTGACTTTGTGTGGTGTGTGATTGCTGCTAATTTTTAACGCACCAATAGCGCCCTTTTCGTTCTGGAGAAGTGAAAACACTATTGGCTATTATTTATTCTGTGCTCTTGCTTGCAAAGTATACTTAGCATTTAAGCCTAAACATACCTACTTATCCATGGCTCTGACACATCTGAAACCCAGCTAATACTGTGTTCGATCAAAACAAAAAAGGCGCATTGCCGTGAAATCGGTTACAGCAAATAGGTAAGTGTAGTTCGCAAATTTCTACAAAGCCGTTCATCTGACAGCAATTCCGTTTTAGAGCTTTAATCCCGGCTCCAGTACGAATAAAAGGCATATTTCGTTCGCCAACGCTTGCAAAATTGTCATCGCAAATAGCTTTTGCCCGAGGCTGTTAACCGACGAAACTTAAAAAGGCACTTCTCCAAAATTCTTCCAACGAAATCAAACTTTATCACCCTACAAAGTAAGACCAAACTCCGAAAGCTCCGACCGCCTTCAGTAATGTAACAATGAAAATGCCAGCATTGCACACGTAAATACGATTCGTTGAAACGTTTCGATGCGTATAGATTTAATGGCTAACAGAATAAGGTTCACAATCACTTGTAAAGGAAATCTGAACTTGAAAATCGTCGCCTGCCTGACGCTCGATATCAAATAAACATTGTCCTAGTGACGGAACGCCCGAAGCGACGGGCGCGTTATCCGCTTCAAAAGCGCCTTAATTGCATCACGTTACAGTTGGTATTTGCGTGAAGTGTTTTAAATGCTAGATTTTCGCCGGGGGAGGCGAAGGAGATGACCGGATGGGGATTTGTGCGTGCGTGAGTGGGACAGCGATATAGCTCGGAGCGCTGTGATTGGTCAGGAAGGCCGCAGGCTGTGAACAGTAGCCCGCCCTATGTCTACTGTAAATGCTGACGATTCAGCTGGAGAAACACGTAAGTGGAACAGACATTAAGATTTGCGTTATTAAAAAAATATTTCTTTCTTTTATTTTGGTAAGTACGAAAATATGATATTTGAATTAGAAAAACAGTTTCTGTTTCGGTCATGTTGAATTAATTTTTAACTTGATACGAAGAAGCAAATCTGTCACGCTTTAATAAAACAATAGAACAGCTTTTTCATACATGAAAGCTTGATTTTTTTTTATTACAGAGATGTATGATTTAATTTTTGTGTTGTGAAAAATGTTGATTTTAAACTTCCACTTGGCAAAAAAAGATTTATCAATAACAATAGATAAGTACTTAACTAAGTTTTTAAAAATAAGCTTTAGCTTATGTCTAGAACTAATAGGTATTTAATTTGTGCCTTGTAGGTAGGTTATATTAAATAAATACTCGTTAAAGCTAAATTCTAATGCATTACTTATCACTAACAGAAGTAAGATAAAAAAAAAATACTTTAAGTACATTACTTACGAAAAAATATGTTCTGTTCTAGAACTAATACCTAGGTAGGTAGGTATTTAATTTGTTCCTTGTAGGTAGGTTTTAGACAATTAGGTAATACTCGTTTAATTCTAATGCATTTTTTCACCAACAGAAGAAAGGTTTTAAAAAAAATATGACTTTTTTATTACGAAAAAATATGTTCTGTCATGCATGTTGGAAGGTTTTTTAATAAGTTGCTTAGTTTGCAAGTTAAAAGTATTTCAATCCAGCCTCTTTCTTTTTTTGAATGTGGTATTTTTTCAGTAGATATAGATATAAAAAGGACTGTTCTTAAAATGTCAGTTACTTATTTCTCCCGCCCCCGGCGACACTAGGGCGCTCCTTCGCCGCCCGGGGCGGGGGACGTGCGTAGCGGGAAATGGCACACCACTGTAAGGGCTGATGCCTTGTACTGTACTATACTTAGTACTATACCCAAGCACTGAAGATGGTGTACGTTATAGTAGTTTATGATACAAGGTTGGTAAGGAGGTTCCGAGGAATCCGAAAGAAATCGTTTAATAATCGTCATACACGAGTTTAAAAAAAACCTTAATGAGCGTGTACCATCAATACATTTGTAAGAAAACATTTTAGATGTCTACTGAAATTGTAATAAGATTAAAAAAAACCGTAAACAAAAACGCACGGAGTGCGGTAAAATCAACTTTTCTCACGCTGTACTGTCATCGAAAGCACACATTTTCGAGCAACTGTATGAAAAAATATTACAATATGATGTTATGTTTGAATAAATAACGAAATTAGAAATCGTAATGCGAATATGAAAGGCTTTTCATCTTTTTTACAGAGCCGAAAGGAGGCAACATGCTCTGACATAAAGTATAGATACCTATTAACCTACCTACAGTTTATTGCGAAAAGAGAAAACAATGAAGTTTATGCTATATTGTTGCACGCTTAAGATCATGGCCCACGGTCCCCTGAAAAAAACTCTCATCTCAAAATTAGTTTGGAACTCAAGAAAACTTAAATATCTGTGCAGGTGGGCGTTTATTCATGAAATCCTAAACATGAAAAATTATGAAATTATGACATCAAATTGTAAATCTAATTTTGTCGCGCGACATTGAGGCATCCCTACGCACCACGTGCAAACCTTTCGCTTGTGTACAGGGTTGTATGTAGGTACCTGAGACGGAACTGTGCATGCATACATACATACTGTACAATGTATAACGCAGTGTAAAATGTACACATTTTAGAACTATGTCACATTCAATGAATATATCTCAGTGTGATAATGTTATACCTAGGTTATTCAAAACGTAATGTGAAAAAGTTCTACGGTGTGTACATCTTATTGCTCGTGACTGTACAAGGCTCCCCATCCATTCAGTTGGTTATTCTCCAAAATACGTTACACTATGAGTTACATCAAATTATTGTAAACCGCAAGTTGAAAGAAGCTCACGTCTGTGAATATTAATTTTTCTATTAATATAAGAATCACTATAGTTTAAGAAATAATAGATAAAACAAAATTATATCATCATAATATTTTGTTTTATTTTTAGTAAGTATAAAAAATAGCTTTACACAGCACTTGATTTTTTTAAAACGATATAAAATATGAATAAATCTATAGATTTTATAAACAACCAATGTCATTCACTAAAACAAGGTATGTTGAACGTCAGAATTACGGATAGAAGTATCGGAGATCTCGCACCGAGAAAAATTAAGAATTTTCAATTTGATTCCTACAAGGTCATTAGAATTTTATACTTTTTATATTAAATGCAATTTTCAATCAACATTATATTCCTATAATTTGAGCGCCAAATATATTATTACAGTGATTAAAAACATCGGCCTCAGTTTCAGAGCATTTCTTCAGTTTGGCCAAAACCGCCGTCGGGACGCTCCGGGCGGGCGGGAAAGCAAAATTGTAGTTATTTATGTGAAAATTCGGTGAATTTCAATGAAATAGAATAATCAGAACAGTGTATCTATATTTGAGTGCTTTGAAAAGTAAAGGGCAAAAAAGGTAACAATATTTTCGTTGTTATTTTGTTACGAAAAAATTAAGTGAGTTTTAGTTTTACTTTACATTGTTGTTGTATAGTTGTCTCTTTCTTTTAAATATGAAACTCAAAGAAATCGACGAAAAATATGAATTATCTTTTGTTGTTTTGCAATTTACTACAACGATATGTAATTATTTATATACACCTATCAAATCAAAACTAAATGATTTTGAGGCGAATACCATAATACCGCATTCGAAAAGAAAAGTTTTATTTCTAAATAACTATTATGATAGTTATCCATTTCTTATGATGATATTCATAAATTATTTATGAATCTGAAGCTTTTTTGCCTGAAACCAAACTCGGCCGGTTGATTTGATTAAATACATGAATTTAATTGTTTATTTTAAGTCAAAACATAATTTTTCTAAAACTGGACAATTTATGATTATGAAATTTAAATTATGGAATTAACTTATTTATCTACAATTAACACTTCACAAATGTATCGAAGTAGGCAAGGCACCTAATTTTTCTTTTTATTTGATTCTCAAAAAATCAAAGCAAGAAGAGTATTTACCAATTTACATAATAAATACTCGCAGTCGTACCTAATCCTGACAAGCAGGGGCTTTATATTAAAAAAACCGAAAGAAGCCAAAAGGTAAATCATCGTACCTCCTAATCCCGTTACGCAAATGTTTGTAAAAAATAAAGCAGGATAATTATTTAAGAAACCCCTCCCTTATTACTGAAAGCCCCCCCTTGTCCAAGCACGAAGTAAAAAGTCTGCGTGTTTTAGACAGAAGGTCCACTCTGCCCGTATTCGATAACGCTACCGTCATTTGTTTTACTTTAGAGTAATTCCACATTCTACCGGCGAATACTTATTGTTTCCACTTTCAACCGGTCAGTAAAGAATATTCCAAATTCAACCGGCAACTTGGATAAAAAGGTACCTATAAATACTATAATATGTAAGTACGTTGAGCAAACTTTTAATTTAATTAATATCCATCATGTTTTATTTCCTTCTTATGTACATTTACAAGATGACCAATGTTAATAGAATGTTAGGGCAAGATCCATAATGAATCTTGTATGTTTTTTTCATAAAAGGTCTATTTTTAGTAAAAATGGATCTAATGAGCCCTTAAATTTCAGCGTTCAATTTTAAAGAAGGTTTGGTGACTAGTGAGATTATCTGTACGAAATGCTTATGTGTGGGTGCACGGAAAAACCGTTTTTTTTCCTAAAGGCTCTTCTGCTAACTTTTATGTTTTGTGGTCCGAGTGGCGAAAGACAGGAGCCGCCTTCCCCCCTTTGTAATTATTTTTCGTGAAAACTTCCCGTTGCGAATTTGTTTTCGGTTTTATTTTTCCGTTTGGATTAAAGAGGATGTTCCTTTTATTAATTTGTATTGCAGGATTATTTTTAATAAATAAATAAGTTTGCAAATCTTGTTTTTCTTTCGTTTTGATCTTGAATTGTTTTTGGAATATTAATACAAGATTACTTTTGTTTTGTCTAAGAAAATATAATTTGTAAGTATATCTAGCATCTACATTCTTAACCATGGAAGTAAAAATTAAGGGAAACGTTTACATGTAAGTATAGTGGTTCAGATTTTCAGGAGTCAAAAAATAATAGGTACGGTAGTCGGCACGCTGGGCTACTACAACCTGTCAACTTTCTTCAATCATTTTTAAACTTCAAGTCGAGCAGTTTAAGGTTCATAATTCATTGTAGATATTTGAAGTTTTGTATAGCTTGATATGCTGCTGAATGTACAAGAAATCAAATTTTTGTGAAGCGCTATTTAAAAGCGTTAAAGATTCAATGTTATTGAGACGAGAAATATTTAAGTAGCTAGTAATAACGATTGTCGATTACACTTTATATAATTTTGCGTAATTATTACACGTTAATTTTGCGTGGTCAAGTACCTAGCTATTATTTTTCTACAATGCTAGTCATTTACACATGGTATTTTTTTAACTTTTCTTCTTCAGGGTGTTAATTAGATCTCAATAGAATTCAACTGGTAAAATTCCACTCAATACTAAAGGTATGTCCACATTTTTCAATCATCCACAAACAACGTTGTTATTAAAAACTTCGGTCGATGAATAGGTACTGGGTGTCCAAAGAGGGCCTACTCCGAAAACGCAATCACGGTAGTACGGTTCGATTCGCTCCGTGACATTATTGACTCGAATAAGCTCCAAAATTAAGTAAAAAGGACAACAAACTTCGTTCGAATATCGTTATTATTTTGTCGTGGTAGGCCCTCAGGGTTAAGAAAAATACCCTCCGCAACTAAGGGCGGTTTGGAGTAACTTTGAAGCGAACTTTTACCAGCTTCATTATAATAAAGTATGTTGAAAAATTTCTCCTACAGGTTTGGGTTCACGATTTCTTTATTAAAATCGTACTTCGGAACCCACTCATATTTATTTTTTGTTATCTTTATATTGTAAAGAAATTGAGCTTTCTTATGTGTTGTTTTCTGCAATTTTTTTAAGCGTCCTGCGTTCGACTCCCGGCTGGGTCATCTTAGAGACAAACTTTTCTATTGTGTTACCCTTTCTTTATAAATGCCAAAGTCCGTTTGTTAGTTATACTGAACCGATCATCATGAAATTTTACATGCATGTTGTGAGGGGTACAGAAAAGGATATAGGATACATTTCATCCCGAAAAAAAATATTGTCCCCGCGGGACAGCTAAAAAAAGTTCCACGCAGACGAAGTAGCGGGCGGTCGCTAGTCTTTTATAAAAAGTACTGGCAATAAAGCAAACAGTGGGATTAAGGCTCCGTTACGCGAAATCACTTGTCTCTGTCTTTTTCTTTATGTGTAAAGAGTATGGAAAATAACCTCACTTCTGCACTTTTTCGATGATTATCGTTGTTTTTTCATCATAATCTTTAGCACAATTATCTTTCTTAAAAAAGTTATTGGAGCAACTGCTCAGTACGTTAAAGTGTATTTTGATGTAGAATTCAATACGTTTCCGCTATTATTTACGCCAAAAATATGGCCCGCGACAAGCGCTTTTGATGATATTCTGATTTTTTTTACAATCATCTGTGAGGTTTATACGCAATTTAATACATGTAGGTACTAGATAATCTCTTTAGCTTGTCGTCTGTTTTTTTTTGTGGCTACAACTTTACGTTTTCTATATAAAAATATAGCCCGCGCAAACCATGCTTTCCTATTATGGCCCCTTAATGTCCTGTCCAATATTTGTTAATATACGAGTAAAAAATCGTACCCGTATTAATGTCTATTGTTATGACAGGTTTTCTAATTGTGCGAAGTGATGTTGAAATACAACCATTATGGGTGTGAGTGAGGAATGAGTTTTTTGGCAGTGGAAAGTAACTGGCAGGTTAGTTAGTATCTTATAATCTACTAGCGACCCGCCCTCGCTTCACTTCGGTGTAGTGTGGAATTTGACACTATGATACATACTAATAAACCTTCCTCTTGAATCAATCTATCGATTAAAAAAAACCGCATCAAAATCCGTTGCGTAGTTTTAAAGATCTAAGCATACATACATAGGGACAGACAGCTGGAAGCGACTACTTTTATACTATGTAGTGATTTTCACAGTTTTAAGACGTTCCAGTTAACTTTTTTGATAATGAGCGGTTTTCTTACAGCTGAGAATTTTAGTTTATTTTTATGTTAATAGATGGCGCTATTCAACTAGGTAGGTTTTTTTTTTAATTTTTCCTAGCAGCTGAGTATACCACTTAATTATTCAACACTTGACACTGGCAAAAATTACTTCCTGAAGAGGAGTAGATTGCCATAACAACTTCAAAAATTGGCATTGACTCCTTTCATCCTTTGCTTTTTTCTTAAAAAGTTACGTACTTAGTTGAACAACGACATCTAGCCGTCTTTTAGGTACTACTTTTTTTTAAAACTGCCTTTTGAAAACCGCTCAATCCGGAATAAGCTCTTTTCCACAATTTCACAGTCTACAGTGAGCTTTATTTTTTGGTTTAATTTAAAAGACATCTTTGAAATGTTAGTTGATTGGAACTTCACTGGTATTATTAAATAACTTTGTCAATTTTCACTTTCAAATTTTTTCTCACGACATAACCTTTTCTAAGTAACATACTTACAAAATAAAATGTATTTCCTCTTGAAATGTCCGCCACAAAAGGCTAAGGGCGCCGTGTAAATTGCTATATCCGGTCGGCCGGTCCATTTCCGCCAATAAAGCCTACTTCCGGCGAGACGCGCCAGGTGGCGACACTATTTAGTTTTCGCATCGCTTCCGGTGGCGCTTCGGTCGGTAAACCTGATTTGTTGGTACGTTGACTTTTGGGGAAAATCTTTTGAAGTTATTTTGATTAACTTAAGTTTGTGATTGCTGTTGGGCACTTATTTTATATGCTGATAAAATAACAAAAATCCGTAAATAGTTACTTAATATAATTGAAAAAATACTAGCTGTGCCCTTGTACTACTCTTCTGTCCATTATTTTTTTCATGTAAAAATTGTGTGTGTACTAAATAAATAAATAAATAGAAAAAATTGACTCACCCATAGCAGCTCAGACCCTCTACCCTGCCGACTGCGAGCTGCTACGGGTGAGTCGATTTTTTCTAGTATTTTTTCAATTATATTAAGTATATATATAAAAATAGCATTGTGAATGCTAAAATCTAAAAATTCAATACCGTAAATAGCTTTTCTTAATTTGAGTAAGTTGAATAAGTTTGCAAAATGGATAACTAACTTTTATTTATCAAAATAATTATACAATGTGTTACAAAAAACCTCTAAACCCGAATTGGGTCCATCAAACTGAAACAACTTTTATTATGGTGCCAACTCTGAAATTGCGACAAACATTTTGATATTTTCGTTTTGTATGAAACAGCTGTTTTTTTTCGCGATTTCAGAGTTGGTCCCATAGTAAAAGTTGATCAGTTTGATGGTCCCTATATCTACCATAATCGGCTTTAGGGTTTTTATTGTAACACGTTTTATGGGTATTACATTAGTTTTCATATTCACTAACCAAGGATAATTTGTAAAAAGTTCAATTCAATCAATAGCAGCATTACAAATTTAATGTGATTTTGTCTACGGGGGCAGACTTTAAAATATACCTACATTTGCCCACGTACAAACCTAAAACAAACCGTAACAACTAAAAGTCAATGATTTTCCCATTAAGTTCAGAGTTTGCCGAGCAATGCTCAATTTGAGCCATCAGATAGCAAATTGTTGATTACTATCTCCCCTTTCGTAAATTGGGCGTAACTAAACACAATTTTATAAAGGGTCACAGTGCGCGGCTTTGATCTTGCGTATTTGCATGGAAATGAGCGGTTTTCAAAAGGCAGTTTAAAAAAAAAGTAGTACCTAAAAGACGGCTAGATGTCGTTGTTCAACTAAGTACGTAACTTTTTAAGAAAAAAAACGATGAAAGGAGTCAATGCCACACTGAGAAAAATGTCATTTTGGGGTAATCTTAAAATATCGTGGCGTACGTTTAAATTAAGTGCGTTGTCCTAAAATAAGGAAATAATAGGTTTATATTACGCTATCTTGAAACGTGTTATGATGTAGTCGAATTATATGGTTAAATAAGGCAATATTATGACACTTATCATCGTAAAAATTGGTCATCATAAATAATATTATCTTCTTAATATTATAACACTATGTAATAGAAAATAGCCCACTGTCCTATAAATATGTATGATAATCTATAAATAAGATTATAATTCTAAATCACAATGAAAGTGCCACCTTCCATAAAAAGATGTCATAGTATTTGAGAAGAAGCATCTCTAGAATACGGTGACGTCCCCTTATAGTAGTATGATAAAATTATGTGCTAGTTCCTTTTATTTTGAGATTACCTTCACTTAAAATATAAGGAATTGGCATCAAAATTTAAAATGAATCCTACAAAAATACGATTACAGAAACTTATTTAAGAGTTTTGGCCAAAATATTATATCGTAAAAATTGGTCATCAAAAATAATATTATCTTCTTAATATTATAACATTATGTAATAGAAAATAGCCCACTGCCCTACAAATATGTATGATAATCTATAAATAAGATTATAATTCTAAATCACAATGAAAGTGCCACCTTCCATAAAAAGATGTCATAGTATTTGAGAAGAAGCATCTAGAATACGATGACGTCCCCTTATAGTATCAAAATTAAAATGAATCCTACAAAAATACGATTACAGAAACTTATTTAAGAGTTTGCATCAATTTTTGTATGATTCCTAAAAAATACGATGACAGCACGTAAATTCATCGTTCATTTACTCATCGACTTGTCGTTCGTTTTGTATATTCTCTCCATTCAGTCAGTCGAAGTCGCAGAGTCGCAAGGACAGTTTTTAGCGTGTACAGAATTTATTTATATTTGACAATTTTTTTAAATGTGAGTGAGTGCAAAGTGCAATACTTATGGATAAAGCAACTCATGACTTGCTAAAATAATGGAATCTAGCTCAATACTTATATACAACGTTTTGAAGGTAAGTTGCCAAGCCTATGTTGTGCGCGTGCACACTTTATTGGGGGGGAAGAAAATTAACTTTTTATATAAAACGTATCATTTTGGAGGGCAAAAAACGTATTTGGGGTAAATTTTAATTTTCTCTTCATATAAAGTGTACTTATCATTTGAAGGAAAAAAACAAATGATCATATTATTGCCATTGAAATGGACCTAAAACATTGAATTCTTATCACAAATTACATGTTTGATTTTAGCTTAAAATCCGGCGGTCTCGACAGCTTCGAAGCTCAGCAGAAGCTGAACACCACAAAGCACAAGTTTCTTCGCAAAAAAATAACAGACACACTAGCAGTTTGTGACGGTAAGGATTTATGTAATTATTCTGGTCTGTCCTCGTTTGACAAAAAAATAAATTAATAATAATGTGTAGTGTTATATACAATAAGCATTTTTTTTTCCAGATACAAAACCAGAGACTAAATTTCATTGCTGTCATATTACTCCTCGGTTGCTTATTTAACATACCTCCTGCGGCTCCTGCCCGTCGCTCCAGGAAAGATTGGCAAACATCACGAGCAGAAATCTTGGAAGGATTTGACGGAGACGGTGGGTGTAACCCACAGTATCTTGCAGAATGCTGGGTGGTTCTTATCTTAAGTCATTGAAAGCGAATCATGATTTTACTTATTAAATTATTTTGCATATTTTATGGATTTTCCTAAAGATTGTTCTTAGTGTCATGAGTATAATTAGGTACTTAAGTAAGTTGTGACATGCTAAATAGGTATTTATTTTTAACTATGTAAATTATTTTTGACTGACAAATACTGTGATTGTTATAAGCATAAAGGTACGGGATTATAAGCATGGTGTATTAAGCCGAAAGGGGGGCAATGTACTCATCCATTAAATAACTTTTACTATCGGGTAAACTCTGAAATCGAAAAAAACTGCTGCTACTTAAGGCGGTTGTATGACCGAAAGTGGCGCCCTCAGAGGTTTTTATTTAATAAGTTATTAATAGAAAATTATTTTAATAATGTTTATCGTGGAGATTTTAGGGCCCTTGGTCTAGTACTTTTAGAAGGTATCACTACATGCCCTCGTAGTCATTCGTAGAAGTAGATAGCAAATGTGTCAAAAACGGCCACTTTTAGCAGTTTTGCTATCTACTTCTAGCAGTGACAACGAGGGAATGTAACGATACCGTCTAAAAATACTAGACTGTGGGCCCTAAAATCTCCACGATAAATATTTTTAAAATTGTGTATTAGAATTATAATATTAAATATAATTCACCGCTGCAACACTTTCGCTCAGGGCACCACCTTAAGTAAATTTCGTCGAATTATGTTGTGCCCAAAGTAAAAGTTGTTCACCATAATGAGTACAATGAGTCCTTTTTTCGGATTAGTACACCGTAAGCTTATAAGCCTGTGTTATTATAATTAAGTACTATTATGTGCTCAATTTGCGAATAAGTAGGTACATTATTTTTGGTGTCTTTTTTTCTGTTGTACAATACATTTATTAATAAATAATTACTTATATAAAAGTAAAAAAAAATATTGTAAAAATTAACGTTACTTACTTTCAAAAAGAAATATTGATATTGCAATAATTAAAGTTACTTTCAAAAATAAATAAAATTACTCTTGATTACTATTTCTGTTTTTTTTATACTCGTGTCTTCCTGTTCTCTTTAAGTTTTTAATGCAATTGCATATTGCCAAGTTATGAAGGTACCTATTACTTTTTCTATATTTCACATGCTTTAAATTGTTATTTTTTACTTATGCGTGATCCTCTTTTTTTAAGTATTTTAGGAATGTGAATTAGGTAAGAAAGAAGTAGTAGGTACAGTCATCTTTAGATATATTGTAGCAAATAAGGTGACTCATATCCTTAGTTAAGTCCAACCAATTAAAATAGTCTTTTCTTGTGTTTTGGGTAAGATCCTACAATTTAGCAACGATTTTCTCATATCTCCGGTTATATCCTATTACTTTACGTACCTACTATTTATTATTAGGTACATCCTCTTACCTTGGGTTATCCTAGTACAGGCGCCATCAGATATACTGTAGCAGAAAAGGTAATCAAATACTTCTGAACAGTTTAAAATATCAATAAATTCCATACACTTCGTTTACAATTTGTATGGAATTTATTGATATTTAAACTTTTCAGAAGTATTTGATCACCTTTTCTGCTACAGTATATCTGATTTCGACTGTACTAGGATAACCCAAGGTAAGAGGATGTAATAATAAATAGCACGTAAAGTAATAGGATATAACCGGAGATATGAGGAAATCGTTGCTAAATAGTAGGATTTAACCCGAAATACGAGAAAAGTATATTTTAATTAGTAGGACTTCACTAAGGATATTAGGAAGTCACCAATAAATAGTAGAAAACAACCGAATATATGAGGAAATAATTTCTAAATAGTAGGAAAAATATTAGGACCTAACTGGAGATATGAGGAAGTCATCAATAAATAGTACGAAAAACAATAGGACATAACTTGAGATATAATGAAAGAATATTATATTTTTTTGACATAAGAGGATGTCATCGAGAAATAGTAGGAAAAATAATAGGATATAACTCGATGTATAATGACAGTAACCATAAGTAGTAGGAACGAGCATACAATTTTTTATATTGTAGGACGAGCATACAATATAAAATATATTGTATGCTCGTCCTACCAAAGGTATGGTGACATGTCATCTTAAATACCGTTATCATCAGCAACAGTAGTATCATCGTACTTTTTGGTGATATCAGTATACTCCGTGCTTTAAGTGAATCCATCTTATTTTAATCTGAATTCACGTCATTTATGATGGGCATTTTTCTCAGTGAATTTTCGACGTTGTTATGGCAATCTACTCCTCTTCAGGAAGTAATTTTTGCCTCTTCAGGATGTATTTTTTGAAGTAAGTTGAATAGCGCCATCTATCAACATAAAAATAAACTAAAATTCTCAGCTGTCAGAAAACCGCTCATTATATAAATGATGTCAAGTCAAGTTTAGTTTAGGATTTTTTTTATCGAGTATTGATTCATTTTCCTATTTTGTAGTAGAAATTCTCAACAAAGTACATACGTAAAAACAAAAGTAACTCCATGCAAACTATCGCAAAAGCCGAACAGAAGGTCTTAAGTCAACAAACAGAATATTGATCGAAGGGTGGCGTTCAAAATTAATATCGCAACCTATTTTGTGATTCGGAAGAGAGTTATACCTCTGTGCCTCTGTGGTTCAAGTTAGTTAGGTTAATAAAAAAGATATTGAAGAACCGTTTTAAAACTATTTTAGACTAACAAAGTTGCAATATTCTCAAATAGTGTTGATTCACTAGTCACTAGGTATGTTATTTCACCCAAACTATCACATAATCAATGTGAATCCACACTCCATTACACCATAGAGTTTTCATTTCTACGTTCAGAGAGCGTAAACAATCATCTTAATCCACAACCAATAATTTTCGAGTTTTAGTAGCATCCGATAAAGATTTTATTATCTGCGTTATAAGGTAGAAATTTCAAGAGCAATTAGGTCTTGAATCGCTGGTTTTCCGTTCCGTTTCTTGCTAGCGTCAAACTGAGTTAAGATGCAGTGGGGTTGCCGTCTGCCGAGCTTACCGGCAGAAAATTGCAATCGACTTTGTGACGTAAATTAAATAATATATGAATGAAAATAATGAATTTCCCCTGAACTACATATTTCGGCTAAATTTTACAATGGATTTTCATAGCAAATGTTTTTTATTTGTTTACTTTTGCACATTAATTTCATCACAAGTCGATTAATATGTAGGTATATAACAAATAACAATGCCTTACATTACTCAACTCATGCTAAATTGTGTTTTCTCTATAACTCATGGTTACGACACTATTTTTCTTCAAATGAAAAGTAGGTATAAGTACCTACCATAATTTTCCTAGAATAATTACAAGAAGTTCAGACGAAAAACTTGAGACACATTTGCCAAAAATCACTGTAAAATCCTTACAGATTTTCAAAGAATAAAAATACAATTGTAAGGGCCGAATACTCAAACGCCAATTAACTTTGAGCGGCTCTCAAACATCGTCCTGTCGCATTAAATGTCAAAGATATGACAAAGACAGTATGATGTTTGAGAGCCCCTCAAAGTTAAGTAGCGTTTGAGTATTCGGCCGTAATAGTGGTAGTGTACGACCTGTGTGGTGCAGTGGTCAACATGCCGCTTATCACGCAAGAGGTCCCGGGTTCAATTCCCGGCCGGGCAGAAATTGAAATGATGAATTTTAATTTCTGTGACGGGTCTGGGTGTTAATATGTATCATAAGTATTTATTTAAAAAGTATGTAAGTAGTATATCAGTTGTCTAGCACCCATATTACAAGCTTTGCTTAGTTTGGGGCTAGATGGCGCTGTGTGAAATTTTCCAAGCATTTATTATTATTATAGTATTTTTTCAGGAGAAATAGAATAAAAATAAAATCGATTACTTGAAAAATTACGTTGCGTTGCGTTCCGTTTCACGATGCGTTCGTTTTGTGACTGCGGGATTGCTGATTTGGCGCGGTCACCATGGCAACCCCTGATCGATCTGCAGACGCGCCGCCGAGCCTGAAACTTTGCGATTTGTGTTTACATCCGTCTGTTGTACAGTTGTCTTTAAAATTAAACCTTTTATCACTTTATTTACTTTTCCCTTTCACCTTATTTCAGTTAAGGCGAGGCCAGTTCACGATCTGATGAAAAGTAAGTAAGTAAATCGTTTATTGGCCACAAAGTAGGAAAGTCTGATTTTTGAACATCCAATGTGAAGAACTGATGTAAAATTCTACTTCACAAAAATTACTGTAGACTGAAAAAGAAACAAAGAAGCAAATTAACCGAACAGAATATTGAAAAATGGCATGGTAACTCTGTAAAAAAATCCTGAATAACACCATAAAAACTTATAAAAATAAATTTCAAATCTTCAGATTTCGTAATTTTCAACGAGAGTGATATGATTTTTTATGCAAAAAGGATAGCTTTTTTATCGATCTAACACAATAACCGAGTACATTTTTTAATAAATGATCCAGTATTTCAGAAATCAATAAAAATGTTCTAAAATTCGTCAAATTTCTGGCGAAGCGTCAATTAAAGTTATGCAATATTCAACCTTATTCTAAAGACATAGTGAAAGAGTAAATTTCGTGAACTGGCCTCGCCTTAAGTCTTGTATAATATTATTCTCTTAACTTTTTGCGCACGCTGTTATTATTTTTAACTGTCCTATTTGCAAGGAGGTTTTATATCGAAAAGAAACAAAAGCAACAATTTAAAAAATAAAGTTACCTTGGATTCATAAGAATAAGATCTACCTAATTATTATCTACTAATCTTTATTATTAACTTACGAAGTAATTATTCTTATAACATTAAGTCGATGCTTATAAAGAGTCGACTTTCGTGTGATTTGTTACAATTAATTGAGCACTTATAAATATTATATACTTTTTAATTAAAAGCTGGCACAATTAGGTACTCTAGTTCTACATAGTTTTAACTAACACGTGACAAATACGTTTGTCAATCAAAAATGGCACTTAATGGTACAGAATAAGGTACATTGACGTTGATGTATGTGATTTGTAAGCAATCGTACTGCTATTGATCTGCAACAATGGGTATGCGCGGGCCACATCGCATTCGCAACTACTCGCATTGACATAGAGTTACGAATATTTAGAATAATAAATATACCGTTAATTTTTAATTATATATAAAAATGAAAAGGGGATTTCAGATATTATTTCAGGGATTTCAGGCACTAGTTAAGTTTTTATTGTTTTTTTTTCGTATATTGTTATTCTTGTACTACCTGATGTTTCTATGTGTATTGCAACAAATAAACAATTTATCTATCTATCTATCAGACCACGTGAATGAACAACTTTTACTATTGGCCCAACCACGGAATCGCGAATAAAAATCAGCTGTTCCATACATTATAGTCGATAATCCGAAGTAGGGAATATGAGATGTGGATTATTTACTACATAGGTTTTTACGTTGTAGGTATTGACAGCCGGACAGGAGTCGATGTTGTACTTTTCTATGAAACAGCTGATTTTTTTTCGAGATTCCGTGGTTGGCCCCATAGTAAAAGTTGTTCATTCACGTGGTCTAAAATCTCCATTTCCTTTTTAGATATACTTAAAAATTAACGGTGTATAAATAAATATTAAGTATTGGGTAACATCATTGAATGTATATTACTCCGATTCTAAAGTAAATAGCTACCTAAAGCACTTGTGTTATGATAACCATAAATAACGACGAATCGACAGTATCACAAATAAAACTTAATACGTAACGATATTAAGGATTTTATTAGAGAATTTAAAGAAAATGTATGGATGTTGATGGCTGGAAAGCAAGAGGAAGACCGCAGAAAAGATGACGAGTGAGTCGAATGACAAGAAAGAATGGAAGAGAAGGGCGCACTGCAAATAAATCGTGATAAGGATAGGGATCTCCCTCAATAATATTACGAAACTGAAAAATATCGTTTATCTTTTTTAAGTTCGCATTTAGCCCTTATTCCGTACTTACTTATACTTATAAAGATCTTTATATTATTTTAAGAATTTGAATTAAAAATAATCTGAGAATTAGAGAGATATATTTCATTTAATTTCAATTTCTATTATTTATTGACCATATTATAACATAGAACGTTACATTTGGCATGTTATAGCGTTACATTATTTAAATAAATATTAATAAATACTAGGTTTAATTCATACATTCAATAAGTCATTCTAGAATTCTATTAATTATGAATGACTTTTTGTTTTCCAAATAAAGATAAATAAATAAAATAATTACAAGAGACTTCAATTTTAGTACCAATTCTTATTTTCTCTGTTTAGCTATCGCAGTTGTAAAATGTCTTGATATTGTCAAAAGGCCCTATATAATAAATTAAATTAAAATAATGTCATGAAAAGTCAACTTCGGACAATTTATGAACCTAGCCTACATCACAATATTAACTAAATCATTATTTTGCATGATTATTCTGTATGTTCTTTTAAACTTTCCTAAGTCTATGGCCGGTAGAGGGATAAACAACCCTTTCGCTCTCGTCGCTGCCGCGAGCGATGCGACTCGATCGAGTGCACCTCCGATTGCTGCGAGAGAGTTCTGTTGTTGTATCTGTTAGCCCTAAATGGAACTCTGTCATTCTAGCGTGCTGTCGAAATGTGCATTATTTAGTGGACTATCAACAAAACGTGAGGCGGTTGCTCGTGGGTAATATAAAATGAGCGTGATTTTGCAAAGATCCTGGAAATATCGGTTTATTGACTACTTGCCAACGAAATTGACGACTTTTTACTTACACATTATTAAGCTCACTAATTTTTATTAATTAGATCATTGTAATTATACTGAAATCAAGATTTATGGTCATTAAGTTGTTTTCTTTAAAAATAAATAAAAATCTTGTGAAGTCCCTATTTATTTTGGTTGAAATTGGCACTTTGTTCATTGTAACTTAGCCTAGACTTAATTTTAAGTGGCATTAGTAAGTTTTATTTATGTGCATACAATGTTTAAAGTTTAAAGGTACCTAACAGGTTTTCATTGCCAAGATAAAGACAGTTGTCTCAATTTTGACTGTAGGTAAGTAAGTACTTCATATCGAAACTGCGACTCTGTGGAGAAAAACAATAAATGATTATGAGGAAAATGGAATGGAATATACAAGTACACAATTTTGATGACTGGATAAAGAGTTTTCTTCATTTCCGTGAAAAAGTAAGTAAATTGTCTTAAGGCGGTTGTATGACCGAAAGTGGCGCCCTCAGAGGTTTTTATTTAATAAGTTGTTAATAGAAAAAGATTTTAATAATGTTTATCGTGGAGATTTTAGGGCCCATGGTCTAGTATTTTTAGAAGGTATCACTACATGCCCTCGTAGTCATTCGTAGAAGTAGATAGCAAATGTGTCAAAAACGGCCACTTTTAGCAGTTTTGCTATCTACTTCTAGCAGTGACTACGAGGGAATGTAACCAGTATACTTTCTTATTACAAAGCGTGATGAAAGTAGAGTCTCTTTGTGCTTTTATTTTTAGGACAAGCACGTAATGCTTTTAGCATTAAGAGATTAAAAAGAGTTTTCCTAATTTCCGTAAAAATATAATTATGTATGTATTACTAAAGTTCCAAAGTGCTTTTACTGTTAGGACAAGCACACGTAATAAGAGGTAAGCAGGTAATGATACTAGTTAGATGTTGGCACTTATTTTCAAAATAAAAATTAAGCAAAAGTTATCGAATTAAATAACGCAAGAAGCCAAAAACGCAATTTTTGATAACTGAAAAATAGTTTTCCTAATTTCCGTGAAAATAATAATTGTGTATTAATTTACTAAAGTGGAATCCCAAAGTGCTTTTATTGTAAGGACAAGCACGTAATAAGAGGTAAGCAGGTAATAATATACTGGTTAGATGATCTTGGTAGGGGCCGCGGGCGCTGATATTTTCAAAATAATAATTAAACGGATACATTTGTTATACCGAGCGCATATTTAATGCGCGCCGCTGAGATCCTGTGGTACAGGATGATGTCTTTTTAAGGATGAGTTTGTAATTAGATTTTATATATTGAGTCTCATAGATTTTGGTGTATTAACAATTAGAGGGATCTAAGATTATGCAATTGTTTTATCTTACATCTTTTGTAATAGAACTAGTTTTCAGAATATTATCCACGATATTCAAGAAAATCTAATTTCAGAATGTAAACAAGTATATTACTTATATTACGTAATTTGATGTAAAAAATGGAAACAATAATTTGGCTGTATTATCGTAGTCTCAATGTTTAAATTGTCTCTTTGTAAGTCTACTTTTATTTTTTTTTAAACTGAGATAAAGACTGGCTGCCGAGCCGATTAAAAAATTGCGTGTTTCTCTCCTGTCTCAGTCTGATTGTCGAAGAAAAAAAAACGCAATGGCTTCTTTTTTTCTATTGAAAGAAAAAAGAAAATAACTTTTTTCGAGCCTTTAAAACGGTCACCCTGTATAGAGCGGGTAGTGCGCTCGTCCGGGCGCAGCAGCTGCGGCGCGCGTCGCCGCGGGCGCGCCGGTGCGCGGTATGGGCCGCCACAAACGAGAACGTATACTGTTCTTGGGACGGCTTACGTTCGGTTGGCGGGTGAAAATATGTAATGAACCTTCGTGGCCAAGCCTTGTCTTTGTCACCACAATAAAGCTTTTTTTAAAAAAAGGAAAACCTCCTTCAAAAACCTGAAAACAAAAACAGCTTCAAAATTAAATACCATTCCATTCGAATCATTCGTTACACATATAAATATTAATAAAACACGTCTATTGAAGTCGGGTGGGGCTAGAGGACTATTTTTTTTTCTTAAAACCCCACCCGACTTCATTAGACGTGTTTTATTAATATTGATATGTGTGCTCACACGAAACCATCGCTGGCTGCCAGTCTCAGCGATGGCTTGGTATTGGGTGTGTAAAAACCCGCAACGCTGGCGAGAATAGAGCGCCCGTTTATTTTTCAAGCCTCTTGTTAACAATTCTTAACATAAGTATTATATAATGGCCAATCTGTTCGAATTCTAAAATACTTTCGCCATTTGGTTTAAGAACATGTAACCACTAGTCAACAGCGAAAGAAATACTTTCCAGTTTCAAAATCGGTAGTATTGTGTTACATTACAGCACCATCTCACTGATGTAACCTCTACACACATCGACTGAGGCATAAGCAGATGCATCTGCGGATGCGCCTACCGATGTGGCAGGGGGAGGTATTTGCATCTACAGATGCATCCATCGATGTGGTAGGCAGGGGAAGGTATTTGCTTGCTTATTACCGCCCACAAACGTGAAACATAAGTCAAATACCTCCGTCCACACATCGGCGGACGGCATCCGCAGAAGAAATCAGCTGATGGCACTGTCGATGTGTAGAGGAGCCATTACAGAGACTGTGACCGCATGTAGAGACCAAGATAAAAAAAAACCGATTAAGAATCAATTTTCCCTGGTAAATTGAAATGCAAATCTCATAATATTAGAATCAAAGACGGCTATTTTTCATTCTAAATCCACAAAATTCCGCCATCTTGATTTGTTCTTTTTCGTTTTACGACAATTAATTAAAAAGACATATAGCCGGTTTTGATTCTATGCGACTCATCATCACAAGAATTATTATTCTCGTAAATAATTGTCAAGTAATAACAACATAATCGAAGTGATTATGTTGTTATTACTTGACCTAACGATGCCAAATAATAATTTTATTCAAAAACGGACATGAGACATAGTAATTACTCAATTACTTGCAACAAACCTCCGAATGTCTCCAGATACAATCAACATATAAAACAAAGTTATTAAACTTAACAAACAAGCAAAAATAACCTTTATGTCTAGAAAGATAAGGGTTTGTTACAGGTAATGTTAAGGTTTGCCGAGATAATACTCCTTCATCAAGTTAATAATACATGTTTTGTGTTTGACATATAGCAGTCACGACTTCAGATTCAATAGTAGTAGAGATAGAGGCTGTATTTAATGAAGCATTAATTTATGTTAACATTTTCCTGTCGCTTCATAGCTAAAGTCATATTTAAGTCCTTATCTATGAATAGAAATTATTGCCAACTTTTCTCACAAAACTTCTATGATTTTACATGTATCGAATTATGATCATACAAGTCATACCTACATAACATAACGGTCTTCAGCTTAGGGATTATCTATAAAATGGCTTTTCTTCATTCGTTTCTTTGGACTTTAAATAAAAGATAATTGACAATAGACTGAATCTGCAACTACACTCGAGAATGTATGGAAAAGGGAAAATTTTACAGGTTAAATCGCATAGTGAGCACTATGAAAGGAGACATTTGGTGATGATGATGATGATTGCAAACTTGAACATGATTATGACCTACTTACTTACTACCAGAGTTTCCAAGGTCTAAATTTCATTGATAGATAGAAAAAAAGAAAAGAAAATATGAACCAAATTAAATAAAAACACAATTTATCTTCTTAATTATTGGCTTAATCTAAATAGTATCATCAACATTTACGCCATAAACGTAGGCATGGACGAATATAATTTCGTCCATGACGTAGCCCATAGATCTGACACTCTCGTTGAAAAACTCCCTTTTACTGCAATCTTACCGTTACAGAGCTGCCGACACTGCAATCTTATCGAAAATTAGAGGTGCTGACAAAACACCAGCAGTTCAGGAGTCAAAATAGCGATTAAAAACAAAGTTTGAATCTCACGGTAACTTTCCCAGAGGTCATTCCATACGTGCTCCACAATTAGCCGCATGCGTTGTTTTAATATTGGCACCAATGATCGGTTGCAGTGCTGCCAACTCACTAATTGGCTCCGTTTTGTCTCGCGGCGGTCATGAGCTAGCCCCACGCGCGCCCCGAGCCCGAGCCCGTAATGCGATATGGAGCATCAACCGATGCTAATTTGCCGCTCGACTGTATCGGTTATTTAAGAAGCGGTAGTGTTTTGTTTATGTGGAATTTTTTTTTTTTGACTTTTCTTTATAATATGTCCATCAGCCATTTTTGATGTCCCCACTGCTGGGGCACAGGCCTTCCTTATGGGTGGTAAGGAGGATGGGCCATAACCCACCACGCGGGCCCAATGCGGATTGGTGGGTGTTAACGACTGCAAATGAGACCAACGGCTTAACGTGCCTTCCAAAGCACGGAGGAGCTCGAGATAACAAATTTTTGGTCACCCATCCCTTGACCGACCCTTGCGAACGTTGCTTAGCTTCCGTAATCGCTGGGCCAGGCGCTAAACCACTGCGCCACCGAGCTCCTCCTTTATAATATACTGTCTGTTTATTAAAAATATATCAATGAGCATGCACAGTAGAAGACTGGAAGCGAACGCGGGCTACCAGCGGATGCATTATATAAATCCACGTAGCAGAGAGCTCCGTCCGTTGCGGACGCCGGCACGGGTAATCCGCGACCGCGACGCACAAATAATCACAGAAACATTAAATAGCACCACGCAATTTCCCAACATTCACATGGGTCAGCCAAATTTCCGAATGGCACGAACTCGTGATATCTCTGGGGCTACGTTTTGGGCCTCACCCGAATCTCCGGCCTTAGGCGCAGGCGCAGGGTCATCACAATTAGTCGGAGATTCATCATGACCGTACACCGTGCCTGGCGTTTCGACGTGTGAACCGATTCTGTTGAGCCTTGTCACGAATGTTGAATTAGAAGAATTTAAATTGGGCAGTTTAAGCCGGAGTGACCCGTTTTAAGGTACCTTTTTTAACAAGCTATATGATAGCGATATGGATTCCTTTTTTAACGTTCCCTAGAGTTATTAATTTCGTTCACTTTATTAGGTGTGTCTTTTATTTTTATTTATTTTTCCAATTCCAATTTCCACCTTATTACTAATGATTACACATTTTCTAAGCGCGTATTCTGTATTGTTAAAGCGGGTCGTTCATTTCAGGTAGCAGAAATTCAGAAACTTCCAAATTTTAGAAAGAAACTTTAGAAAGTAAAAAAAAAGAGTTACGTGGCTCATCAAAAGAATTCCATCGAAACAAAAAATCACAAATTAGTAGGTAAGGGTGCTCTAAACGTGCCTTTCGAAGCACGAAGAAGGCTTTAAGAGTTTTCTCACCTATAACACAGAATACATTGTTTTTAAGTATATCTAAAAATTAAAAGGGGATTTCAGTCAGACCACGTGAATGAACAACTTTTACTATGGGGCCATCCACGGAATCGCGAAAAAAAATCAGCTGTTCCATACATTATAGTAAGTATAGTCCAGTCGATGTTGTACTTTTCTATGGAACAGCTGATTTTTTTTCGAGCTTCCGTGGTTGGCCCCATAGTAATAGTTGTTCATTCGTGTGGTCTGAATCCCCATTAAATTTTTAGATATACTTAAAAATAGGGATGTTGACTAATGAATAAAATAACGAAATACTAATAAAAATCGTAAACATATTAAACTTTTAGAGTAGCTTGTATACCTCTTGGTTTTATATATTGCATATTATTTGTTTTATGACCCTTCAAAGTTGGGTGGACAAGTCCATTTAAAAAGTATAAAATTTATTAAAATAAATGATACCTTTAATTAGTCCGTAAAATGTATAGCAAATTTGTCGAAGAAACCATTTTGATAAACACAATATTTAATATAGCTGCTGAACAAATTTCCTATGCGTTGCATACAAACTAGCACGGCGTGACGTCATAACGTGCAAGCCATTAGTATGGAGCGTTTTTGATCGAGTCCATTTGTGTGCATTTCACACTGTGATATCTCGGGCAGTTTTCATGCTAGCGAATTAATTCTTTTACCAATGTTTCTTTTTTTGAGAGGTAATTTATGTAATATAAAATAAAAAAAATAGTCAACATCCCTATTAACGGTGTATAATAATCACCTAACACTGTAACTCAGTTTCCTTTACGTACGTACGTACAATTAATTTGAAACTCTAAATTACTGCCAGCAAATGATACGTTGACCATCCCGGCGCTAAGTTATCACATTAAGTTGACTTTACACAAATTACAGGATTGATGCTCTTAAATGTTTTAAACGAGGAGACCCGCGGGCTAAATTAACTCATATTTTATTTCAGTTTTAATATCAAATGCGTTAGAGATATAAATTATTGTTGCCTAGGTATTTGGGTTAAAAAGTTTAGTTACCTACATCTGCTGTTTTATAATTCTAGGTCTATTGAAATAAAATGTTATGATGACGGATTAAATGCACATATTATTTTGCTGTTCCTGTTTTTTAGTTTTGTTTTGTTTGTTTATAAGGCATATTAACAGATTACATCCAAAAGATACAGTGAATAATGTACAATAAAGTGAAGGAGCTGGGATGCAACCCAAAACTATGCCTACACATTTAGATCTTTTAAATACTTTTCTCTATTCCTACAAATACAACTCGCCCAAATCATGCTAATCTTTTTATGTTTGTAATAACGGTAGCGATTAAATCAATTTCATACACAATGGAAGCTAACTTCTAGAGCTGAATAATTTGAAAATTCATATGAAATATTAAAAACTTAATAAATATCAATTTATTGTTTAAAAAAGCTCGTTTCTTACAAAATCATAGGTACTAAATTTTTCAGAGAATTAGCCACGACCGGTACCTTTTACAAGGGCCTTCTAAAAGTGATTTTTTTCCAGTTTCCGGTCACCCATCTCATTGCAGACCAAAGCCGCCATCGCTTCACATTTACGATCTCAGCGAAAACCAGTTCCATGTACAGTAAAGTAAATGTATGTACGTACAGGTCGGTAAATGTTGGGCGTGGTCAGCCTACCGCCCGCTCTACGATACTCTTATAAAGAAACCAGTAATAGCTCTTGAATACTCGATACTTTAATACTGAGTGCCATTAAAGTTCTTACGGCATTGTTATAAGAGCCTTTTTAATGGCAGAAATATAAATTATAAGTTCATAGATAGAAGAGCACGATTAGCAAAAAATATAGCAGCTTGCAACCTTTTTTAATGTTTTGTGATATTACAAGCTGTATATCGTTTATTCTGTTGTTGTCTATTTATTACTATAGTAATTAAAAAAGTGTGCATGTGAAATACAAAAACACTAAACACTACACTTATTAATTATACCTATTAAGGCGAGGCCAGTTCACGAAATTTACTCTTTCACTATGTCTTTAGAATAAGGTTGAATATTGCATAACTATAATTGACGTTTCGCCAGAAATTTGACGAATTTTAGTACATTTTTATTGATTTCTGAAATACTGGATCATTTATTAAAAATGTACTCGGTTATTGTGTTAGATCGATAAAAAAGCTATCCTTTTTGCATAAAAAATCATATCACTGTCGTTGAAAATTACGAAATCTGACGATTTGAAATTTATTTTTATATGTTTTTATGGTGTTATTCAGGATTTTTTTACAGAGTTACCATGCCATTTTTCAATATTCTGTTCGGTTAATTTGCTTCTTTGTTTCTTTTTCAGTCTACAGTAATTTTTGTGAAGTAGAATTTTACATCTGTTCTTCACATTGGATGTTCAAAAATCTGACTCTTCATCAGATCGTGAACTGGCCTCGCCTTAACTCAAATAAACAATGGTCGATTGCTGATAACTTTTGCTTTGATTTTTTTGTTTGCTGAAAGAAAATCGGCTAGCTCGGCAGAAGTATTTCTATGAGGCTTCTAGGGTAGGTAGTAGATACTCAATACTCAGATAGATAAAATTAAATGCCAACATTAGTATTTAGATAGATAAATGCCGACATAAGTGTAGCGAAAGAAACAGATAAATGGTCCCGTAGGCACTCAGGCAGTAAATAAAAAGTTAATTACGAGTTTTAATTGACGAATATATCGAATATGCAGTTAATTTTTAGGCAATAGTTTATTTTTCAATATGCTTCGAAAGTTACCTTAAAATAAATTAAGATCCAAAATAGAGAGTCGTCATCAGAGAATATTGATATAAGATTTTTGTCATCAGCTAACGTGCTCTTGACTGGTCACAGCATCCGCGTGAAGGGTGACAGCCCTAGCGTGAGATCAAAGAGATGCGCCGTCGCCGCCCGCCCAATATGTCTCTGCACTAAGCCTGCAGTGTGTATAAGGTTGTCACTCTATTAGAAGAAATTAGTTCTATGAAACTTAAATTTTACAATGTTTGGATTTTTTAATTTACTTTATAGTTTCTCCAGTTTTCATTAGGAAAGAACAAATTGTTAATATAACTCTACCTTGAAATTAAAGTGATAAAACCCTATTAAACACGCAAATAAGCATTATAATTATTTTAATAATTATCTAAGTAATTTAACGAAATACCTTTTATAATATGATAGCTTTAAAAAAAATCCTTTTACTCTTAACACAACTCATCACTGTCAACCCTGCACGAAAAAACGAATGCATTCTGATAGAATTTGTTTTTAATCGAGCCGAAATTGGGCGCGAAATGAGAGAGTCCCCTTCTCGCCCGCCCATAGATAGCTTTATTTAAATTAAAAATTAATTAACAGCGGGATCTCTGCTCTGTGGTCGTAATCCAACTGTCTTATGGTCGAGCGGTTAACAAGCGATTTCGGTCTGTGGACTAGTTAGGGTTCGAGTGCCAGTACCGGGCGATTCCATAGAATAAAACTAGTATATTGTATTCTAATATTCAGACTGTTTCACCTGCTTTATATTGACAGGACAGATGTCTATACAGATTGAAAGTCAGTAAGTACCTATTATGAGACATTACTTGTGACATAGTGCACCTATGGACAGTGTGCAGTAGGCCTTTATTGCATTATTACTTCACAATTACCTATAGCATAATTTTAAAAACTTTGCATAAATAAAACCATCGCCATTGCAACGTTGCGATTAACTGATATGAATTAACAATATAACAATTATTTCAAAATAGATTAAATACTAAATCTTCAAAGAAAAAAATACTCCTAAAAAGCTCATAACAAATCACGCATTCGATATACCCGCGCTTGTTTCCCTCCAAAATCTGACAGCTCAATTACATTCTTTGTGGCGAGTGACATTTGTTCAAATTGCCAGTGTTCTATGGACAATACAGAAAAAAACTTCGTAATTTATAACCTATCTACTCGTGATAAAGGTTATTTTCGTTAGTTGTGTAAGAATGGTGTAAATGTTTAGTCAAAATGGTGTTTTTACGTTCCATTTCGCGGTTAATATGCCGTGTAAATGAGTTCTTTATCGTGGCTTGTTTTAAGCGGTCTGTTTGTATAGTTGAGGAAGGGTGAATAAATTAAAATAATGTTGTCGTTTTTTGATGAAGTGAGTTGTAACAATTTGTAAAGATATATTTGTGTTGTAAGCCAATACTTAATACAAATGCAAGACTACAGTTTTCTAATCAAATTCACTTAAATAATGTATTTTCATTTAAAAACAAAAACAGAATGACCCAAGAAAATGATACTTAAAAAGAAGAGTGGAGATTTTGTTCCGATCATAATGAAAACAAACTCGCATGCCTACTTGTACTATTAAGTATTCTGTGGCATTATTTAAAAAAGAGAACAAAACCACGGTATGAGAAATTGCACGGCACTGAAGTCCTTGGAGTATGAATTCCCGAGAATGGCTTTAAAATTAAAAAGAAAACAATCGGTAAAGGGTTACGCACATACTGCACATAAGCCACAAGCAGCTGCACACACATAATACATAAAGACATTCTGCACCGAACTCTGCATTTTACTATCATACACCTGCCATTCAAATCACGCCTACAAATGCATGCGGGCTTTTATAAATTACGTGGAATGTGTTGCAATGAGTGCGATTATAGACTCTATTTTAAAGATACGAGGATTTCAAAAGATATAAATTGTATGAAGAGAAATGATTGTCGTTACAAGAACAAGTGGGTCATAGAGTAATGTTGCAGACAAGATATATATAACAATTTATTCTTTAGTAAAATAACTTTGGTATGCCAATCGGTTACGACCTTATAAAGAAAAACATTATTAATAGCTGAAAAAAGGCAAAAAATATCTAGAGCACTGAAATACAAACTATTCATCGTATGTGACCAAAAAATTTAGGTAAAAAATTGCTAATGGTCCCATAAAACGGCTCTTTGTAGGTAGTGCATAACAACCTTAATCAACAAATGAAAGCTCTGTCCCCTCTTCTCGTCATACCTTCCCCTACTCTTTGCCCAGCATCGAAGTTACCGAAGTGGCAGTGCGAGCGCGCGCCCGCAGCCATCACGCCGCCGCGCCGCACTTATTGAATCGTTCTATCATATGAACAGGTGGGTACCAGCTCATACATGCTATTTATCAGGATAGGAACAATCATGCTCTAATAACAACCTCTTTTTGGCAGAACTTCCATTAGTCTTTGTTAATATTGGGACAAGACAAGACAAAGAAAGATAGGCGATACGTGGAGTTCGGTGGTGAAATGGCTTCGCGCATTCGGGCTGCAGCTCGAAGGGTAGATAATAGAAAGAGTGACCAATAATACAAAGCGTTAATGAATGAACCGGAAATGGAAAAACCGTTTCTTCGGACTATCAAACTGAACAAATTTGACTACTTATGGGGCCAACTCTGATATCACAAAAAAATAAACAGCTGTAACATACATTTTGATATTTGAAACAGCTGTTTTTTTTCGAGACTTCAGGGGGCCTATTACGAAATAACATACGCAATTGCGTAACGCAGTCACTTGGTCACGATAGTCGTCCGCAGTTCGTCGGTTGTGGCTATTAAACACATTTTAATTTGGCTATCGTAGCCCAAAGACTGAACGAATGATGTCGGATACGCTAGAGAAAAACTGTCAAACTTGCGCAATCACTTTGCAATATCGCATACGCAAGTGCTTATGCGAAGCACGAATCACGAATCATAACGAAGCACGGACGCAGCTGCGTGTATCGCATTAAACTTTTCGTAATAGACCCCCAGAGTTGGTCCCATAGTAAATTTTAAATTTTTTAATCATATCTTTTTTAAGTTACATCGTTGTGTTAGAAAATTTACTAGTGTCCTTAATTATCTGGCTACCACTATACAGGGTTATCTGTAAAACACCAACAACCTTGCAGGTGTAGTTTACTAACAGCATAAAATAACAACATGTTTTGTTCTAAGACTTTTCCGGAAACAGACAAAAAAAACGTTTTTCCATAGTTCCAAACAAATGTCCGAACAAATCGACTGTCGTATGAAAAGTCGAAAAATCAAAATGTTGTTGTTTATGATGTTAGTAACCTACTCCCGCGAGGTATTATTTATTTATTTAAAATTTTATTGTACATTTATATAAAACAAATGTTACAAAAGGCGGACTTAATGCTAAAAGCATTATCTTCCAGTCAACCTTTAGGAAACAGATATCAACTGGTATTCCCTTAAATTTTCAGTCACCGAAGACAATAGGCTTGTTTCCATTAAGAATAAATATAATGGATAGGGGTTTATAATGATTAATTATATCATGGAGAAAATAACAAACAATTTTAATTATTAAAAGCGTTAAAGATTAATAATATTTTTAAAAAATAAATTTCGTAAAATGAAACCTTTAGTCACGTGACAGTGAACACCAATCAGAAAGCGTTACGTCACGCCGTGCGAAACTCCAATCTTGTCTTTGACGTTTCGAGTATCACTACCGGAGGCGCGTTCCAAACCTACACTCCGAGTGCAACCTAACCACAACCGAACGCAAGTTTTAGCCACTTTTTCCGTATTTCTCCATTGTTTGGAACATATATAAATAACTGGTTTGGCGTTTTTATAGTCGTGCTATCACACTGGGGCTCTATACAGTACTTATAATATGAGAAATTCATTTTTAAACGATAAAAACTAGCTATAACGTACGAAGACACGATCGCTCTTTTGTTTGTTTTGCACGGCGTGACGTCATTCAAGACGCCATGACAGTCTTGTGCGTTTTGGAACCAAATTAAAATTGGTTTTTTAAAACGCGAAATTTATAATGTAAACGCTCGATTAAAAATAAATAAACCTTTTTTTTCGATAAAATGCCTAATAAGCTAAAATATTAAGCAGTTATTGAAATTTTGTCAACTAGCCTATTGCCTCCTCTTCACGCCACCCAGGTTAAAAAAGAAAATAAAATCGTAAGTTTTTAAAACTCTTGCTAAACTTTTCCCTTTTTTCATATCTTTTATAACGCACCACCCACGAATAGTACCTAACACAAAACAATGAAATTAATCACGCAGCCTCTTTTGTTATCGTTTTCTTTAATATTTTTTATAAATTATTCATACTGGGTCGGAGCGGAGCTCGGGTTTATGAAAACATATATTTAGAAACGAAATAACAGTGCAGGAAAAATTGTTTTGTATTCCGACAAAACATACGAAAACATTATCTCCTATCATAGACATCAAAATTTTGTTAGTACTAATGTTTGTTTATTCTAAAAATGGATCTAAACAATTTCAGGACTTTGTTTCATTCTTTTAGTGGGTTGAGACACCATAATAGTAGATTGTTATACAAGACGCTAAAAGGACCCATTGCATACGAGGTAGTTTTATTCCCGAGCTTTAGCGAGGGAATAAATAGAAACCGAGTTACAATGGGTTTTAGCGTCGTGTGTTACACTATACTTTTCACTACGATTGCGAGTAAATAAAATACAATATTAAATAGTATACCTACCTACTTCCGTAAACGAATCCACTCGTTTTTCTATCCTCCACTTCATAAACTTTTTGTACAATATTTAAATAAATGATTTGTTGACGGCAAAAGATTAAAATTATTTCTTTCCTATTACAGTCACTTCAATCAGTATGTAATTATAGAAAAATTCTAAAGATTTCGCGCCATGGTACCTTTTTTTAATTTCTGCTGTAGCAGCTAAACAACCCAAACACACATTCTACGATTCACTCTGTGCACAGAGTATAAATAAGTCTATGATTTCACCGAAGAGATGCTTTTAGTTCCATTTTTAAAAATAAGAATGAGAAACAGGGGGCCTATTACGAAAATAACGTACGCAATCACTTGGTCACGATAATCGTCTGCAGTTCGTCGGTTGTGGCTGTTAAACACATTTTCAATTTGGCTATCGTAGCCCAAAGACTATTAAATGAATGATGTCGAATACGCTAGAGAAAAAACTTACGCAATCACTTTGCGATATCGCATAGGTACGCAAGTGCTTTGTAATAGGAAACAATCATAACGAAGCACGGACGCAGTTGCTTGTATCGCATGAAACTTTTCGTAATAGACCCCCAGTATTAAGTCGAGCGAGTTTTTATTCGTGATTATGAATAAATACTTTTTCGTTTTAGTAGGCTCATTGGTAATAGACAAACATTAAAAAAGAAAAACTTTAACCCCTAGGGGTTATTATGCTATTTTATCTCAGCTCTTGTACGTTACAATGACGGACTTTTTGAGCAAGAGGAGTGAAAAAATATTTGAAAATGCTAAATTTGGAAATCGAACACGAGCCGCGCAGCCATAAAGTTCTCTTGCCACAAGAAAAAAATATGACGGGCATAAACAGTTTACTTGTACGCGCCGGTAATAGCCCAATAGTCGGAGTGCCAGTAAGCCGCACGCGCCCGGGGCCGTCACGACAAATGAGCGAGCCCGGCCCATACACAATTTCACTGGACCGGGCTCATGAAAGCGCCCCTTTTTGTTCTTTTCAACGTTTTTAAAAAAAGAACGCGCCTTGAAAGCAAGTGATATCAGACCAAAGAGAATATAACCACTGCGTTTAGCTGGCTGTATCATCTTGTGCGTTTGCGTGTAGTCTAGGTAATTTGTACCTATTGTTTCGTATGACTGGTAAATCTTGAGGATGTACTAAGAGTCTTTCGTCTCTATATTCACAGACAAAGACGTGAACACAATACGCTCCTTTTTTGGACAGTCGTGTAAAAATCGAGCCCTGCCAGAGTCACTGAAAATACACCAATACACTATGTCTTTCCTGAAAATATTGATGTTTTCCGTAAACAAATTTTCCACGTCTCCGTGAATTTCATAGGTTCCAGTTAGCAAGTAGGTATCTTCTGAATTAATTTAACTCTAAAAACAGAATTTGTATGAAATTATCTGACAGTGAAACTTGTCAGATAATTTCATACAAATTCTGTTATCCTAAATATATCCGGAAACTGTGAAAATTACCTTAAGTAAACATAAGATCAAAATAAAAAATAGTATTTATTCGGTAACTATATAGATTTCGCTTGACAAGACTCTTATAAACAAACATTTATCTTATTCAAGAGTTTAACCCTCCAATAATCCTAAGGTGCATTTTCAAAACAACCCCACTATTTGTGCTAATATTAAAAAGTTAACATCAATACTATTTAAAAAAAACAGCCAGTATCAGTACGGTCAGTGTAAAAAGTTTCTATTTTTGCAAAAATCTTTCTATGACACAATCCACGGCCATAAACTAATAGGTCCTTTAACATAGCGTCGAATCCTGTGATTAGCCGAATTAGATTTGTGGCCGATACGCTGGGGACGGACCTGATAAAAAACCCGATAGGGTTCCGTAATTATAGGCGACGCGCCGCGTAATTTAGGGGTCCGTGTTAAGGGTCCTTTTGGGGCTATTGTGGTTTGGTTGTTTAGCAAGTTTTTAGTATTATTTGGTGAAGTTGTCCTTAGTTTTTTGAAGTAAGAAGAATTCAAATTTGTTTCCAGCAATAAATGTTTCTTATTCAAGAAGCAACTCACAGAACATAATTTTCCTTTGACTGTTATTAAATCCTCTTATTTAAATGAATACAGTACTTACTTCTATACCTTTTAGATGTATCCAAAATTTAATTTTATAATTTATTTAGTCTTGTGAATGCTGTACAAGTGTACATACTTGTTATAGGTTTACACATCAGGATTTAATATGTTCAACTTCGTGTTATGTAATGTTTTATGTGTACTCTATTGGCGTGTCTTATGAATAAAATAAATAAAAATAAAAATAGTCTAGCTAGGCTATAATAAGCACACATGAACTTACTTAATATAATTGAAAAATACTAGAAAAAATCGACTCACCCGTAGCAGCTCAGACGGGACGGGTGAGTCGATTTTTTCTAGTATTTTTCAATTATATTAAGTAACTTAATATATAAAAATAGCATTGTGAATGCTAAAATCTAAAAATTCAACACATGAACTTCCTTACGGATATGGATATATTGGATGGCCTGTGCCCCAACAGTGAAGACATTTACAACAGTAAAACAGCTGACGATGTTGTTGATAAATGGATGATTTGAATTAATATTCCTTTAAGTATGCAGTGGGCACCCAAAATAAAGCATACATGTCAACACTCATTAGCACTCCGAATCAATCATAGCCGCGCCGCGACGGGGGGCTGTACCGCGCAGCGCCTTCGCCACACGACGCCATTGTCTCTGGACGCTTTTGTTTTTTTAACGGTGATAAAAGAGTTATTAGTTGACAGAGGCACGTTTCGTACGTGCTTCCTTTATGGTAAGTCAAATAAGTCGTTTTAAATAAATCATCATCAAATGATGTGAGCAAATATACTTACCTATATTCTTTGAGCAAATTACTTGATGTAACCTACGCTCCCCTACCTATTCAAAGATACACCCAAGAACTCCAATCTGTGGTGTACCCATTACAAAACAAAATCTCTATTCACCCCAACTTAAAAATATTTTACCGTACTGTCTAACTAAACATCAAAGAGTTCTTAAAGCATCCTTGGATTCTTTTAAATCAAATCTTTCGTCGAGGGATGTCGAGAGTGTGGCATACGATTTTCCGATTACTTCCGCCCCCAATAGCGTGCGGAAAATAGCATTACGACAACTTTCGAATATCGAACGACATGAGTTCGAATTTTAAATTCAAAATGAAATGGCAGGTGGTGTGCGTGAATATGAAGAAAATACTCTTACTAGGGCTACGAACATATTTAGTGGAAGGTCCGTAGTTTTTCGAAGAATTATTCTGCTTATACATACGTGGTTTATACTCCACGGAAAGAATGTTTGTAAATTAACCAGCCTGCCTGCCTAACATGATCGATTTATATCGCGTGATATAGCATTTTATCGACACTCAACTGTCAAACTCCTTTGTCTTTTTGACAGTTAAACGTGATAAAACGCTATATCACGCGATATAAATCGGTCATGCTAGGCAGGCAGCTATACTTAACTTCTAAGGAATTTTCTTAATACACATTTCATAAATATGTGGATGTCATGATGTCATTAACAGCTTTGTTAATATTGACCAAGTTTGATATGAAATAAAACACTTTTAACGGATACTAGCGCGGTTTTATTGAAAGTACTTTGGCAATTAGTTGGTATTTGGTTTGATTTTTGATTTTCCCGACGTTTCGGCACCTTTGCAGCTGCCGTGGTCACGGGGGACTGAAGCTACTTGTGAGCCTACCCTCAAGCGATGAATTTTTTAGAACGTTCAGAAATTAAAATTTATCAAATTTAATTAGTTTAATTTTGGTTTGGTTTTAATTTAATTTTATATGTTAAAAAGAGAAGCAAACAAAGAGAAGCATAGGGACCCGCGTTAAAGAACATGTAGCTGACATGAAACATAGGCGCGATAACAAGTCTGCAGTGAGTGAACACGCCTTTGAGGGGCCCAACCATTATATTAGATTTGACAAACCCCAAATCCTTGCTAGGGAACGTAGATTCATTCCTAGAATGCTCCGCGAGGCTATCGAAATAAATAAATATCCTAATTTCAATAGAGATGATGGTTGGAAAATTCCACCAGCTTGGGACCCCATCATTCACAAGCTAAAGCCCCAAACAAACACTGTAAGATCTAATGATACGGTTAGTTCCTTTTGCAAATAAATTAATTAATATAAAAGACGGAGGTCGGCCTTCCTCTCCAAGTTTTCTTTCGCCATTTCTTTCTTGGAGGGGCCTCCCAATTTTTGAAATGGTAGTAGTTTCAGTAGATTCTCTCTTTTTAACATATAAAATTAAATTAAAACCAAACCAAAATTAAACTAATTAAATTTGATAAATTTTAATTTCTGAACGTTCTAAAAAATTCATCGCTTGAGGGTAGGCTCACAAGTAGCTTCAGTCCCCCGTGACCACGGCAGCTGCAAAGGTGCCGAAACGTCGGGAAAATCAAAAATCAAACCAAATACCAACTAATTGCCAAAGTACTTTCAATAAAACCGCGCTAGTATCCGTTAAAAGTGTTTTATTTCATGTCTAGTGAGCGCGTAAGCTTGAGAAGTGAACAAGTTTGATATGGCGGTAATGAACTTAACATAAAGTTAAAAATAGATACAGTTTTGTTTACAAAATTAGTTACATGAGTTGGCTGGAGTAGAGAACAAAAGACAAACTACAGTCAATGCATTATTTAAGCAAAATAAGTATTTTGTACACAAACTTTAACAATTACATACCGTGCCTAGATGCTTATAAGTATAACATTACGTTATTCTCTTACACCACTGTTTTCTGGAGTGGCAACACAATACGTCCTTGGGTTGCCACGCTCCGCGCATTAGGGGGTGGCCAGCATAAAAAACATTTTCCGATGTGGCACGTGGCAACACTCGATATCACTACTTTATTAATTTTCCACATTAGCTTGTTAGTGAAATGGCCAAATTATAATTAACATGTGCGCAGTTCGAGTGTGTTGTTGTTTCCTTTACTGGATCATATCACAAGGGGAGAGAAAAACCTTTTTAAAAATACTGTTTTCAGTATGAGGTTTTTTCTTTGAAAGCTATTTACTTATTAAAAAAACGTTCTGTATAGACAGTATTACACCATTTTTTCTCAATTCTTCCTTTTAGATAATACCAAATAAGGTGAGGTAATTCCTTTTCTAAACTTTATTAAATATAATTTGTAAACTTAAGTGTTTAACACACGAACAATAAAGGAAACCATCAGTCCTAAAATCTTAAAAAAACTCATGAAATCAAACCACGAACACACCTGTTTTATTCGAATCGATTTGCATATCAATAATCGAGTTCTCGATCATGAAACGTGCAATATGGGCGCAGGCGCAGGAAACATCTGCAGTATTATTATTATTAAGTGCAATTTACGGCGATCGCAGGAAACGACCTTTTTAGGGAAATTTTGTTGCAAGAATCTGGAGCGCTTAGCATTATAAACGTGTAACGTTGAAAATTGTTGGAATAAAACACTCATACCTACTAATTACATTATTATAATTTAAATTATATTATTTTATTATTTTAGGTGTCGTTTTATGATTATTTAATCTAACTAAAGTATCCATAATAATAATAAATCATTTATTTCGAGCTACTAAGGCTCACTCAAAACGTTAGTAACAATGATACTTAAATCTAATATTAGTAATGAGCTTACAATACAACAAGACGCAACAACACTAAACATTTATATGCACATGAACGATACAGCAATGGTTGATGTATCTGCAGTCGAGCCTGCTCGCGACCATGTTCACGACATATGATGTTAACAAAATCATTTGCACAGTCACGTCAACACGACACGAGTTTGAATAATAATGCTGTTTGTTTATTCAAATTTCTTTTGTTTTATATATTATACCACTTATTCTGACGTAATTTTTCATACAAAACATAATCGGCTAGCTAATCTCGCCCAATCATGCTTAATCTCGAATGTTCTAGAACCTATAAATCAAGAGTAACGTTCATTTTAACTCAGTTTGGCCAAATTCTGACTGGAATATCGTGATAAATCACAATTTAGGGAATTTTTAAGTTATATCCGTTTGGAGGGCCGATGGCTGCGCGAAAGTACTGGGCTTTTTCTAATCGGGTTTGGGTTTCCTTTCTTCAGTAGTCAACAACCCGAATTAATGTAGAGCAAAGACCAATGTAGAGCTCTTTTTTTCTTTACTGAAAAATCGACGCAATTTCGACTCTTTAATATAAAATTACCAACCGTGAACCAAAATGTAAACTCGTTTATAGTAATACCTAACATGATGTAATCGCAAGTTGGAAGTATACATAGTTTAGAGGCAACATAGCATCTATAAGATCATTACCATTTTAACTTGCGCAAATACATTTTTACCCACGGAACCAGGCTTAGAAGCTCAACTAACTCAACTTACATCATTACAAACTTAAAAAGAATTGTTCGACACATTCGAACTTCTGCTCCGACAGAACTCAATAGCGTAGACATGCAAAGCCATACTTCAGCCAGTCAAATTCTCGATAGCTCGCGGCAAACTCGCCGGTCTGTACCCTTAGCACGAACAACTATCGAGAAAAAAAACGCGCGTAAAAGTACTCGTTGGAGAACTATCTATTGAAATTTCGCTTTACGGCGATAGATGGCGCTGTATAAATTTCCCATACAAAATTACTCTATCGAATGTTTTTACGCGCGTTATTTTTTTTCGATAGCTGTTCGTGCTAAGGGTACCTACTGAGGTTTGTATGATGGACTCGGAACAACTTCATGTGCCATTGCTAGCGTAGAACTACGCTGTTAATGCATCGTAAAAGTTGAATCAACTTTTTTGGTTACGGTCGTGTTTTGTTAAAAACAAGTGACTGTAGGTAGTTTTTGATAGAGTTGTTACACGGACCCTTGGCTACAGATATTGAATTATTATAACACTTGAAATAGTAAATTGAGAATGATCTTAGTAAATTGAGAATGATCTTTGCTACCGGGTTGGAATCCCACGAGAGTTTTAGTATTTTAATGGTTGTGACTTGTGTGGCGGTCTATTGTTCCTGTATACATTTTGTATAGTAATTTGTTTGCCTGATAGTGGGTGTTATGCGGCTGATATGATGACTAATTTAATCTATTCGACACGTTGTTTTATATCTAGTTAAGTATTTTTCTAAGTTTGGAAGTAAACAATAATGTAGTTTTCTAGCTGGATGTAAAAACGTGTAAATTTAATTAGATTTATTCCAGTACTTTCTCGCAACCGCACAGTTACGTCTGATGGACTTGACTTGAGTGATGTCTGTAAATGTACCAATTTCATTCCATGCCACGCCACGACACGCCGCACTAAATTCTGAACGTTGTTAGCAAATTACGTAAAAATCACAATAAATTGTACACAATATTTGAAAAAAAGGAACAGTAAAACTTACAATGATTATTTAATTTAGTCATAAACTAAAAAAGATACCTACAACTCAAGTTACTCGTTCAAATACGAGTATTTTATGCTACTTTGAGTTTGATGGCACTTTACCTACTTCAGGCAATTTAGTTTTGACAATGATAAAACTAAAAAAAAGGTATTTTGTGACAAGAATTAATCATAACTTTAAAAAATACAAGAAATTAAACCATACAACAGATTCTCAAAGTGACTTTAAAAAAATATAGTAGTTATTGCCTCACTAGGTGGCGTTGATGGTCAAGTGAAGTGTCAAAATTGGGTTTGAAAAATAAACGGCCTGTGCTTAATAAAAAGTTTTCCTACGTTTTCCATCTATCGAGCCTACAGATTTTCTTTCATTTTGAAAAGCCCTCATTGTACTCGTATTATTCTACAAAAGAGTTAACCTCTTCAATCAACAAAATAACATCTATTAAAAAACAAAAACCTCTCGAATAATCTCGCACCAAAACACCAAGTACTAAAATTACCGAATTCCAGTCCAATTTGGAATTCCTCCGACCTCTCGCGTGCGCGTGCGTCGATCAATCAGTTGAATTACGCTGTCTCGAGCGATCACCTCGATACGACGTCCGATTAAATCGATGCTTTGTTTCTATCGATTTAAATTGTCACAGAATAAAAAGTACAATTCAACTTTTTTTTATGCACAACGGGATAGTGCTTAGCCTTCATTCAGCTCACCTGATGTTAAGTTACGATAAGGCCGAAGGTGCACTACACCCGGAATCTTCGTCACTCAGGAACTGGCTATCTTACCTCTAACTGACGGAACACAACAATGTTTAAATTGTTGATAAGGCGTCAGACTTAGGTAAGATGATGGTGCTAGCCAGGCGGACTTGAAATAAGCCCTACCATCAACCAAACCGAGTACAAATGTTTCCCCCTCCTGGGGAATCGAACCCGGGACCCCTGCGTCTTACACGGATGGGCGAACCATTAGACCACAGAGGCGGTTATAACTAAAAAGTAGTTAACCTTTCTCATTTCAACTAAGCCAAGTGTTTAGTTACATAAGTTCTTGATATGTACGTGACATCATTAGAGATAATTATTTTGATACAAATTCTGATTCCTATAAAAAATAAACCTAACGATAAATTGCTATCCAGAACCTGTGGAATGGGCCTTTAGATTTTTCATAATTATTTTGACTTTGATTTTAACTATGTTATTTAGATTATCAATAATAGTGTTATTTTATTTTGCGTTACGATTTTTTTCTAAACGATTGTGTAGAGTCGCGAATAGGAAGAAACACGTTTGTGTAAAATTGAAGACTGTGTGGAATAGAGAATGTGGTCAATGGCAGTTGTGCGGAATCCATATTGTGTAGAATCTCGAATAGGTAGAAAATAGATTGTCAAGAACGTCGGTTAATTCCTTAGATTTTACCTCCGTGCTTCGAAGGACCAATTTTAAAATATGTTAAAATAATGTGCCATAAACTACAATAAATTATCGGATCTCGTTTTAAAACATCGCCTAATCAAAAAATGAAAGGTTCAAGTCAATCATGGCATTATCAGATTAGCCCAGATGATCCTACCAACGAATTATAATAATTTTGCCTTCGTGTTCCCTTGTTTTTTTATCCTGGTAACACCGCTTAGCCCGTTTGTTTCGTTCAAAACCTTCTGATTGATATATGTGTAATGTAATTTTGAAAGTTAATAGTTTTTGTTTGTTTTTGATATCGTATGATGTATAGCAGATGTATGGTATAATAGTTTAATAGTTCGATTCAGGAGAATATATGAGCCGAAATTTTTGGAATTTTGTTTTGTTTCTTTTTTCCGTTATTTCGTCAGTGTTATGGAATTTCTATAGTAGTCATATACCTATTATATTACCATGTAGTACTGGAATATACTTTTGATATGAAGACTTTGACTTTGATACTATTGAGATATGATTCATTCTGTTATACTATTCATTCTGTACAAGGGTAATACTTAATTCTCTGCAACATAAATATTCTGAATATTATTATCATCGAAGCCTTTCTGTCTACCATCGCCGTAAATAAACTATCACCCATCACCTATATTTTTATTTTATTATTTAACCTCCATGGTTATAACCTCCGATTATATACATTAAGTTGCCATACCTAATTATAAAATACCCCAATAACAATCTGATTAGAAACCATAATGTCCACATAATTTTAGCCGCCATTAAAATGTTATTTTTTAATACTCGTGTACACCGTGGGTCGGGATAAGTATAGGCTACGTGGTATAATGTCCTCGTATCATTACTATGTGATGATGAACATAATCGAGCGATCTGCATAATCGATATGAATCACTGCTTACTTCTTAAAGACCGAGATAATGTTCTATTTTCTCGGTGGAATGTTTTGTCTATGACTGAATAAAAAATGAGGGCTTTTCAAAGTGACAAAAAACTGTAGGCTCGATAGATGGCGTTGATAAAAATGTGAATGTGTTTTTTTTACTAAGCTTCGAAGAATACTCAGATATGTCAGCCTAAAATGTTTCTCTTTGGGCAGAAGTCTGCCAGCGAGCGCTTATTTAGCTCTTTGGTTGGTACAGGCCGTTTATTTTTAAAAGCCAATTTTGACACTTCTCTTTCCATGAACGCCATCTAGTGAGGCAAATAGTTACAATTTTTTATTAATGTCACTTTGAAAAGCTCTCATTAAGCAGGGGTTAATTTTTGGTTACAAAAATGAAAACTGGAAGAGAATTTTTCTCGTAAAACTAACTTTCCCTTCTTGGTATCGAGTAAAGTAAAAGAGCTCGATGGCGCAGTGATTTAGCGCCTGGCCCAGCGATTGCGGAGGTTAAGCAACTTTCGCAAGGGACGGTCTTGGCATGGGTGACCAAAAATTTATTAGCTCGAGTTCCTACGTGCTTCGGAAGGCAGGTTAAGCCGTTGGCCCGTCGTTAACACCCACCAGTGGTGGGTTATGATGGGCCATCCTCCCATAAGGATAGCCTGTGCCCCAGCAGTAGGGACATTAAAAATGCCTGATTGCCAAAGTTGAGGAACCTCTAAAAGTATTTCACTTATTAATACGAGGATAATTCAAAATAATTATTTTTTTGTCAGTTAAGTATATTGTTGACCCACTCACTGTTCTGGGTACTATTTATGTCCTTGTTTGATTTCCAGATTATTCAATGTAAAAAATTAAAATGTTTGTCTAGAGCTTGGGTCGCCAAACTTTTTAGCCTAATGGCCAGACTGACTCCTCCACGAAGAGTCTCAACTCAATATGTAAAGTCGTAATTTCTTCTTTACTTTCTGCAATACACACAGAGCTTTAGTTACTAAGCTTCGTTATGTGGCATTGAAAGTGATTTCAACCAAAAACTTCAAAAAGCAAATGGAGGAGAACATAAAATATGAAATGACTATGTTTGTCCACAATTAGAGGAGAGCCGGGCGGCGAGCGTAGCAATTATAAACCGTTTTGTGATATACGATATACAGGTGAAGGCCATTAGTTAGGTCGGACGTCTGATCGTAGACTATAAGTTTATCTATTGTAAGTACAGTCAGCAGCATGTCAGGTTATACAAAACTGTCAAAAGTCTGCAAAACTTTTGAACCTTAAAATCTTTGCATTTAAGTATAAAATAGATTTAATATGATTACCCTGTCGTAGAAGCCCAGCCGTTGACTGTACTTCTTTAAAATTACATTTTCGTCTTTTTAAAGAAGTACAGCAACAACTAAAACACAATTTAAACAAGGAAATAAGAAAGTGGAAGAAGTGCGAGGCCAACGGGTAGCTGTCTCAGCTGTGCTACTGCGGCATTATGCAGAATGCCACAGAAGCGCTGGTTGTCCTCCCTAGGCAAAGATGGTGACGTATGTACATACAGTAAATGAATATATAAATAAATAAAACAAATGAATATATAAATATTACAACATAAAATAAAAATTAGAATCATAGCCTATAGAAGGTGAAGAGGGAAAAAGAAACAAGTCTTAACTTAGGATTAAAAGTCCAATACTCTTCCATTGAGCTAAGAGTCACTAGTAGATTCGATGATTTTTTACCTTTTCGCTGCAAGCTAGAATTATTTCATCAATAATAATAAAATAAAATATAAATTCATATAAATATAAATCCACACAAAGTCTCCATCACCCTATGGTTGACTGGTAGAGAATGCCTAAGGCACAATGGCGGACGCCATTGTACAAAATTGTGCATCAAGAATTAAATAATAATAATATTTTTTTTTTTTTTAAATTACCTTACACTAATATTACTACTTAATATTATAATTGCGAAAGTATATTTTGTTTGTTACCCTTTCACGTCGTAAAGTGAACCGGTCAATGTGAAATGCATACAAATTGTCAGGGATACAGAAAAGCACATGGGTACCGCAGTCACCGCTTCCATCCAGAAAAAGATTAACGTTCCGAAGGGATAGAAAAATGATTGTCCACGCAGAACTCTGGGCTGACTCAAGCATTATTTTACTCTATCTATAGCATTTTTAATGTTATAGTGTCCCCGCCACACTCTCACATTTTACCACTTTGGATGTGTATATCATTGAAACGGTTGACTCTGAGAAAAAATAGTTTTAGGAACCTGTGCCATATTTTTTAAAAAACAGTTCCATGTTCCCTTTAATTTTTTATTTTTGTATAAAAATCGTAAATCGGTTCACAGAATACATCTACCTACCATGTTTCATTCAACTGTGTAATCCTAATAGTTTCGGAATAATGTGGCTGTGACCAGTGCCGTAAGAGGGGTGTGCCAGCGGTGGCCAGGCACAGGGCGTAGACTCCGGGGGGCGCAAGGATGGCCAGACTCGCGGGCGGTCACTAGTCATCATCATCATCATCATCATATCAGCCGCACGACACCCACTGCTGGGTATAGGCCTCCCCTAAGGATCTCCACGACGATCGGTCCTGCGCTTCCCGCATCCAGCGGCTTCCCGCGACCTTCACCAGATCGTCGGTCCATCTTGTCGGGGGCCTACCCACGGAGCGCCGTCCGGTGCGCGGTCGCCATTCCAGAACCTTTCCGCCCCAACGGCCATCGGTTCTTCTCGCTATGTGTCTCGCCCATTGCCACTTCAGCTGAGCAATCCTTCGAGCGATGGCGGTCACTAGTAGGAACATAAAATTAAAAATACAATATAAGTAGCTGAACTAGGTTGAACCTTTTTTTTTGCCGATGAAAATGCATGCATTTCACCACAGTTTTACAATCCTTATGTAAAACTGTGATTTCACTCACCCTGATGCCAATAGAAAAAGCGCACTTCACTCGGAAATCTAGGTAATAATATAATATAATGCTGTAACATTCGTCATCTTTCGTACTACTGATATTATCAAATACCTATCAACCTTCTAATCAAGGTCATAGCATCCTAAACTAAACTTCCGAAGCTAACCATCCCAAAGTGGTAGTTCGGAGCGCTATAAATTCCCGAGTGGTAGTAATTTTCCCATAAAATTCCCGAGATTCCGATGCCGTATTTATGTGTGCGACAATTACTGCGCACGCGAGGCCATTATGGTAAGTATTAAAGTTAGTTTAATACTAGCCTGTGTCTATCATCTTTTATGCATTATCTTTGCTGGAATGCTGATGGACCGCAGCAATTTGAAGGCTTCTGATGATAGCGCGTGACATCTATACTTAGTTATAAAAGATTTCGTAACGGAGTTGGTGCTTTAAAAAAAACAAATCGGGATAGGAGGCTAACTGTCCCAAAGTAAGTCTTCCTACCCGACACCTTCCAGTGTTATAGACATAACAATGTACAGAGTGACATCGAAAACTTTTGTAGTGTGACTGACCCGCTGACCGTCAAAATGAACTTTGTCTATGGGACCAACTTTAATCAGCTGATCCATACATTTTGGTCGAGTAGACATTAAAGTTTTCTATGGAACAAATGATAATTTTTTTGCTCTGTTTCTCTAGTATAAAAGTATCTCTATTTTGTGTTTTGACGGTCCAATCCACACCACAAGTGTTCATAAAATCATCCTGTAGATGTAGGTCATCATTTGACTATTCCGAAATCAGTAAACACTAACTAAACTGATATAAGTACCTACAATGCGACTAATTTAACAACGTACAATAAAAGTGACCAACTTTAGAGCGCTTGCAGTACAAAATGACATATTTTAATCTGTAGAACTCTTTGCCATACATTCTCGAGTGCAGATCACTGTCTTATGTCAATTAAATGGGGTTATATCGACGATACTTATATACCTATCACAAATCATTTTTTTCATAACAGTTTCGAAAATATTTCGTATACCCCAATTTGATCAGTATCTCCACGAATGTCGTTGCTACAATAATATTTCATAGACCGCCAACTTTTTCCATAACCCTAAAAAATTCTACGCTTTAACCTTAACGCGTAGAATTTTTTAAAAAACCGTAACGGTTTTTTTAAGCCTTAAAAAAACCGTTACGTAATCTCTTATCCCAAAACTTCGTAACACAATGCAGCGCATCGAATCAATCGCCACCGCTAAAACAAAACAGCACAAACTTAAAAAAAATCCACCGAAATTTATCAAACTCTGACATTTCCCTAATTCTTAATTGATGGCCCTGCCCTGACCCGTGTTAAATTAGACACAAATGAGCTGTTAATGTTTTTTTTTAATCGCGTTTTGTCTTATTTCTCACTTTTAAAATCGTATTAGTGAAATATTGCTACTTAATTCAGTTTTAATCGCTTCCTGTTCCTTTGATAATCTATGAAAGCCGCGACCGATAATCGAGATATTTTATTTTACTTTATCAAAGTATCAGTACACGCATTTAAACTATAGGTACCTACTTAAACTTATTTTAAAACCGTTCCTTTGTTTAAAAAAAATCAAATTTTTATTTAGCAACCATAATGCAATTTGTTGTAATTTTTCAAAATAAACAAAGTCGTAAGTCATCGATTAATCAAAAATCAAATGGGACGGAAAAACGGCGTCCGATTGCTAGCATTGCTAGCAAATCGCTGAAAGTCATTTTTTGTGTGCGTTCAGCAGATAATTCGAAATCGTGCTGGAATACACCCAATATCTTTTCCCGCTTGATAAAACTGAGACAAGATTTGTAAAAAAAAGGAAAAAAAAATAAAACGCTACTTTAAACACATAATAAAAGCCTTTAGGATCGAGAGGCAAGTTTTAAAGACTGACTTAGCAAAAGGAGCATATTTATATTATTATTACCTATATCAGCAATTGTACAACAACAAAAGTGTTTAAATAACTTTTGTGATAACTCGTAATGAACCAAAATAAAAACTTTTTCGCGCTCCGCCGACCGAATGTTGACACCTCAGGCTGTTTATTGTGATGCCTTCGCCGAAAGAAAATTAATTGCGCGGGAAAGGTTCCGGCCTGGTTAATTGACAATTGAAGGTCGCTTTGTTTGGGTTACGACACTGCTCCAACTTTTAAACGATTTGTAGTTTAAATAAAGTATAATTATTAAAGGAGTAGTTAAAAAGAAAAAGGTTGTTTGAATCTGAAACTCAATACTTTTAAACACAAAACATCTAAAAAAATGACTTACATGTCTAAAGAATTTGCTTCAGGACCATTAATTTCATCTACACATTTATCTAATACAGACAATTAACAACAATTAACAAAACAAAGTTTACTATCAAACTACACTCGCGAGCAAAAGTAAGTAGTCACAGGCCTAAACTATTTTCATACAAACGAGGTAATTTTGAAGCTTTGGTTCTCCGCCCAGGATTTAACGGAATTTGATCTGATTATGGCAATTTAAAGAATAAATGGCGAGTGTATGTAGAGTCAAAATCTAATAAATTTAATTTTTAGTCTGTGGAGGAACAAGGAGCTCGGTGGCGCAGTGGTTTTGCGCCTGGCCCAGCGATTGCGGAGGTTAAGCAACGTTCGCAAGGGTCGGTCATGGGATGGGTAACCAATTTTTTTTTTTCTCGAGCTCCTCCGTGCTTCGGAAGGCATGTTAAGCTGGTCCCGATTGGTCCCGGCTGCATTTGCAGTCGTTAACACCCACCAATCCGCATTGGGCCCGCGTGGTGGATTATGGCCCGTCCTCCTAATCCACCAATAAGGAAGGCCTGTGCCCCAGCAGTGGGGACATTAAAAATTACTGATGGACAGTCTGTGGAAGCCTTTAATTAGCTAACTTAAGGCATTATATTTGATCAAATTGATGTTAAGCATGATAAGATTACCTACCTAGGTAGGTATGCATATTCATTTACCTGTATGATGAATTATGGTTGTACTTTACGATACTCTTTACCTAAAATTTTGTAATACACACCACCCAGTATTATGAACCAATAAATAATTTAAATTTGAATTAAGTAAGTACTCAAAGTTAAAGAGTCCTATTTCAAGCACATTTATTAGGTTTTGGCGTATTTAAAAAGACAGTGTAGCTAACTCGGTCCTCAAAATTGTTCATAGGTTCATATATACCTTACCTTAAAAAAAAAATCGAATGTTATAAAGCCACCCACACCAGCATTCACAAAAAACAATTTTTTGTTTAAAAAAATATTTTAACGAGCCACATGTTAGCACCTCAGGCTTAATAATACTTTAAATAAGGAAACTGATTATTTTTAAAATAAAAGTTGAACTAATTTGTGACCGAAACATTTCCGCGGTGACGAAAATTATCCATAACATTTGCATGGCACGATGACAAAATTTGGACCACACAGAGTTCAAGAACAGCTGTTATTCCCCTAAGGCTTAAAATTTTTACCGAAAAAAATATTTTTAAAAAAATCAAAAGAAAAAAACTAATGTGCTAATACTTTGTGAATTTATCGGCAAAGTTCATGTCATAATGATAACGTGCAAACTATCAGCTATTTTTTTAAAGCTTTGGGATTTCATTTTATAAGTTGTTTATTCACATGTAAACCTTTACTTAGAACTGCATATTTTCAACTGGGTACCTACCAAAGACTACCAGTTTTCTTACGTTACTTCATTGTTCAATACACTCATAAAATTAAATTAAAACTATTGTAATGTTTGTTGGCTGCACCCTTGAAAAAAATTTACACAAAATGTCTTCAGGAATAACATTATTTTCTCCATGTACCTAATAGTGACAGTTTTAAAGGTGCTATAACATTCTAACTAAACTCAAACTTTTTCAATAAAACAAAACGCAGGGAATTTTGTGACCGTTACAATGTTGAAATCTTGTTACGATCAGGGCCTCATCCACTAGCGCTCATTCCTGTCGGAATGTAGGTACTATATATAAAGGCGGAAACATGTTGTGTCGACACGACACACTGTAATAATTGTTTCTAGCCATACTTAATGTATGAAACCGATACGCTTTTGTCGCGAATCAACACAACACGACAGAATATTATGTTTCCGCCTTTATGGATTGTACATTCTGACAGGAATGAACGCTAGTGGACGAGGCCCTCAGTTGCGGTTGTGAAGTAAAACTATTTCCAAAACCTTGCTCGTGGGGTCGCAGGAGTCGCAGGTAAAGAAAAAGGCAAGTGCTTTAGGTCCTACATAACAATAGAAACTACATATAATTCAGTGAAAAGGTTTATTAAACTTTTTTTTTATTTATAAACGTATCACGTTACGTTTTGTCGAATTTTTACATTGTCGTGGTACCTACTCGTACGTACCTTTGTTCGCAAAATATTACATTCTCAAAATATTAGACTTTGTACAATCACAGTCAAAGCGGTTTCTGCTTCTACAAATGCCAGACTTTTACGGCCTTACCACACAAAAGATTTTAAAACACTGTTTAGTATAAAAACACTGTTTAAATGTGACGCCGTTTCTTTCAAACAATATTGTCAAAAAAGTGACAGCAACACATTTAAATAGTGTTTTAGTTAAACACGACCCGTGTTAAACAGTGTTTTGTGGTAAGGCCACTGGTCTTTTAGATTTAGTTTATATGGCCCTCCCTAGGCTAGGGGGTCGCTACAATTTTTTAACTTTTAAGGGGTCGCGTATTCAAGAAGATTAAAAAACGCTGTTTTAATAAGTATATTGAAAGCAACAAATAAGTATTCTAAACCCTTTGCAAATATTACCTATCACACAATCAAGGAAATGTCTAGCAAAACTAAACATAAAACCTTAAAAAAATTGAGAGTTTCCATTTAAAGCCACAAAAGGTTCCTTTTATAAAATCACAATAACCTGACAATCCAAAAACATCGTTCAGAAAGGAGGCCATTACGCGTTTTGTGTTCAAAATGGAATTAGCCGTACGTCCACAACGCAACTGAAAAGAGTTCAACAAAAGAAAAAAAAAAGATGAGAAGCGTTACAAATTCAAACAGTTCGAAAAAACGAACAATGCGCGCGCGCAGACAAACTTCAATCCATAGAGAACGTAAACTGTAAACCGCTCACTTAACCCTACAATCGCTACGTGAAATTACAATTACAATTAATCGTAGCGAAGAATGCCACCGCGCGGATAAAAAAAACGTCAAAATATTGTCGACGCGGCATCCCCACCGGTCGTGGGGCCAATGGGGAGGGGTGGTGGGGGCAAGCTACCGCTTTTTGGCCAATGGCGCCCGAGGGCGGAGCCTGAAGCTACGCGCCGCGTTTCGCCCTGAGCTAAAACCTTTTCGCCTGCAGTCGTTTACCGATAAGCCTCAGGGATGGTCGGTTATTATTACATCTTCCCGTGATCTGGCCTCGGGCGTCCGATCGATAGCGATGTACAAATACAAGTGCTATACTAGATTTAGTAATACAAAACTTTCGTTGTTGTGATATGCGAAACTATATGTGTTCTGTGATATGTTTGCCTTAGTATAGATAGATAGCGTCGGCATGAACTTGTATATGCAGTGCCATCGTGAGGTATGTAGTACTCCCTGTGTAAGACACAACATATATTTATACATAATACACATGAGGTGTTAAAGAACAGTGAACGTTGACCTTTAGCCTCGGGATATCACGGTATGAGATTGCTTCATGAAGTTTTTATACCTAACTGAAGGTGAAAAGAAAATGTTATTCTTCAAAGTGGATTGCAAAGGGAATCTCCGATATCAAAAGTACCTATACATACATATCTACAATATAATAAGAAGCCTACATGTTTTTGCAGCGCACGCCAAATAATTAAGTACATACCTTCTTTTATAGGAAAATTTTTCATTATCGCAATTTTCGTAGAGATCTCAATTTAAAAAAAAAAAAAAAAAACTGGGAAAAAAATGATAAGCATTTTTTTATTATTATTATTATTATTTGTTACTCGCTGATATTGTAGCTTTCTACATATAGATGGAAAACAAATGGGATCAGTAGTTTTTGAGTTTATCCATTACAAACAAGCAAACAAACAAACCTACAAAAAACAAAGCATTCCTCTTTATAATATTATAGTAAAGTCAACAACATTTAAAAACTCTTTACTTTAGATATTTTGCAATGATATGATTTCGTAGTTGTCATCAATCATCGACTTTTAACTCTGCTTGTACTCGTATTAAAGTAACATTAAATCTTATTATTACTGAAAATGAAAATTTCTAAACATGCGAAAACGAATCATTAATAAAGTAATAATAATAATAAAGTTTATTTATTTTCACCACAAACAAGCAGTAACAGTAGTTTTAAATACAATTACAAAGTATGACAAATTACATTACTTGTTTGTGGAGACTGGAGATCTATGAAAAGTATCGAAATACTCGTGTTACGGACCCCCAGGTCTCCGCCCTATAATATTATTCAGTAAATAAATCCTACTTTATAGTAATATTATTAAAAATGCGAAAGTTTGCGTGTGTGTGTTTTTAAACCTCTTCACGCTAAAACGGCTGGACGGATTTGGATGAAATTCGGCACACGTTTAGTTAATGACCTTGATTAAAACATAGAATACTTTTTATCCCGGTCAAAGGTTCCCTATGGTCCACGTGGACAAAGTCGTAGGCGACCACTAGTAAATAAAAAAACGGAAGCGCAGACAAAGGGTCAGCTCTTATATTTTTTTTTAATAGACTTGACTGAAACTTAAAATTAGTTTTTACCATCGCCACTCAAAAAAGTGCGTCTTATTCATTGATAACAGTGAATAAAACGCGTTTTTATTCACCGAGTGAATAAAAATATTTTGAATTTGGAACAAGCGCGCATCGTATGAATTAGGTACAAAAATAATCCCGCCAATTTTATTTAGGTTCTTTTTAGTGTCTTATCTTTGGGTTCTTTTCTAAAAAATATCCCGCTAAATCAATTAGGTCCTTTTAAGTGTCTTATATTTGGGTTATTTTTTATATATTTGAGGGAGATTAGTTGTTCAGTCTTGCATCAGTCCATTCCATCAGTCTGGTACGATCTTCAGTCTGTAAAAATTCAAAGTCTATACAAACTGATGAAGTGGACTGATGCCAGACTGATCATGTAGTTTCCGTCTTAGTTAGCTCGGTGGCGCAGTGGTTTAGCGCCTGGCCCAGCGATTATGGAAGTTAAGCAACGTTCGCAAGGGTCGGTCATGGGATGGGTGACCAAAAATGTATTATCTCGAACTCCTCCGTGCTTCAGAAGGCACGTTAAGCCGTTGGTCCCGGCTGCATTTGCAGTCGTTAACACCCACCAATCCGCATTGGGCCCGCGTGGTAGGTTATGGCCCGTCCTCCTTACCACCCATAAGGAAGGCCTGTGCCCCACAGTGGGGACATCAAAAATGGCTGATGGACAACTATAAATACTATGGGTACTGCTATTTTTTTTTTCTCGCAGTCAATGGTAAAAAGTAGAGTACACAACTCGTGAAAAAAAAATTTCATCTCGGTCCGTTGTATCCCTCGCTTCGCTCAGGATTCTACTTTTGAATCCCTCGCTACGCTCGGGATTCAACTCTAGAATCCTTCGCTGCTCTCGGGATCCAACTTAGTCCCTCGAACTAAATTCCCTCTTTTTTCACTTGTTGTATAATCTACTATTTTACCTGCAAAATCATCGTATTTTATTTATGTATACTATTACATGTTATTATAGTTCTATCATCATATCTAGTGGTATTTAAAAAGCTATACAGATATTAAATATTAAGTATGATGCCTATGTATTTAATAAAGTAATTAATAAGTAAATAAAGTTAAGTACTTTACTCTACAAACAAAGCCGACGGAAATCGGCATCGACTATTCCGACGGGACCGACGGACGGACTTTCATTTATAGGTAGTATAAACGATAGAACCTTAGCTTCAATCTGTACTGTGAATTAAGATAATTTATATATTAGAAAAAATACTAGAAAAACAGACAGGATCAAATTAATTCAATAATGTACTGTGAATTTTCGATACATTATGTAAGTACTTAACTAGCAATGAATTCAATTAAGATTCGGGTGCCACTTTGAGCTATATAGGAGCCTTAAGTAGAGTAAACCGGTGCGATGCAAATTATATGTATGAATGAAAAATATTTGCGTTGCGACGACCGACGACGCAACGCAAATATTTTTCATACTTACATACAATAAAATGAATGACACATAAGAAAAAATTGTATCGAAATAATAAAAAAACAGAAACATAACGTAACAATATTTTATTTTCAAGCACAAATTAAAATAAAAAAATAATAACAAAAAAAAATTCTCTTAAAAAAACCGTCACCAAATCAAATTATGAGTATAGGTACTATTTATTTATTCTGCGTTATAATAACAGTGTTTAGAATTCTACGGTGACGTAAGTATACCACCTTGCAGTAGGAGATTACTAACATTCATAAACAACAACATTTGTTAATAAAATATGAGAAGCCTATTTGCTTTAGTCGTCCTGTGACCACGGGTCCGAAAGGTGTCGAAACGTCACGTCGGGAAACCCAAAAACCAACAAATCAAAACTTAATAATTCTAAAATAACATCTGAATCAACCAATCGCGCTGTAACCCGTAAAAAGTGTTTTCTTCCTAATGACATTTACGCGCGGAAGCCTTAGAAGTGTTTCAACATTGTTCCGAAAAAAATCGACTTTTCATGCAAAACTCAACAAATTGTTAGGACATTTTTGTATTATACTAGGAGGTCATAACTGGTAACGATCGCGTAAGTGACTGACTCTGGGTTGGGTTCACAGGATAGAGAGGCATTCTCTATGTCAGTCTGTTTGCGTGAAGTGGTTGCGTTCTTGTTATATGCAGGCTGAAAAATATGGTACCAAAGTAGTTTCTTGTCTTTTTTCGGAAAAGCCGTCGAGCAAGCGTTTTTGTTTATGATATTAATAATCTAATCCAGCGTGGTTGTTGGTGTTTTAGACGCAATAGTAGGTAAAAGCAAAAAAATCTACTAAAACCAGGGATTATACATGTCCCAAAACTTTGACACACGGACGGAAAGTACCTTAAATATTGAAGATGGAAAATTTAAGTGAACGAAAACTTCATTTTGTTTTTAAAAATAATAAGGGCTCTTCATAATGACAAAAAACTGTAGGCTCGATAGATGGCGTATCATGATACGATACAATGCGTAATAATTTGAATTTCATGGTCTTCCTTTTGCTTAAGATGCGGCGTTATTAAAAAAAAATTATGAGTACTTTTCGATCGGAATACTTATATTCATATTTGGTGGGTTCGATTCCTGGTTAAAGCAAGTGATTTTCCAAAATTCTTTGAACGCCGTTCCAATTATTTTTAGAATAATGAAGTCTTCTGTCATTAAAATTTCCTACATTCAATATTTAAGGTATATTCCCTTCGTGTGGCAAAGTTTTGGGACACCCTGTATTATAAAATAGTCAAGGAGATGAAGTTAAGGGCGAAAAGGAAGGAAAATGCGAAATAATCCACAAAGGTACCTACTTAATAGGGATGTTGACTAATGAATAAAATAACGAAATACTAATAAAAATCGTAAACATATTAAACTTTTAGAGTAGCTTGTATACCTCTTGGTTTTATATATTGCATATTATTTGTTTTATGACCCTTCAAAGTTGGGTGGACAAGTCCATTTAAAAAGTATACAATTTATTAAAATAAATGATACCTTTAATTAGTCCGTAAAATGTATAGCAAATTTGTCGAAGAAACCATTTTGATAAACACAATATTTAATATAGCTGCTGAACAAATTTCCTATGCGTTGCATACAAACTAGCACGGCGCGACGTCATAACGTGCAAGCCATTAGTATGGAGCGTTTTTGATCGAGTCCATTTGTGTGCATTTCACACTGTGATATCTCGGGCAGTTTTCATGCTAGCGAATTAATTCTTTTACCAATGTTTCTTTTTTTGAGAGGTAATTTATGTAACATAAAATAAAAAAAATAGTCAACATCCCTATTAAATGACAGACGAATAAATTATAAGTGAAATAATATTCTCATGAAATTAATAAAAATTCGTGACTTCACGTGCAACAAAATTATTACTTGCGAATAAACAGACCAAAACAAACATTGACAGACAAAAAAATAACAAAAGTTGTTTACAAGTTACAAGACTAAACTAGACGAACTTCTTTTTAAACAACTTCTTTTTTTAATATAATCACGCCACCACCATCGTGATCGCATCTAGTTACAAATAATTTCCACAGAGTAACAAAAATCTTGCATTACAGCGACAAAACATCAAGCACAGAGTAAAGAGAAACACAAGAAAGAAGGTTGTATTTAAAGAATTCTTTCGAAAGATATAATTAAGTGTTCCCTTGTGTTCTCTAAGTTATACTTTTAAGCTGTATAATTGGAGGTCCCTCGCTTAAATTATAGCGAGACATTCTTTTGAAATATTGCGTGGAACCGATTTCGTTTTTCTTGGATTCTTAATAATACCTATGGAATAGTAAACTAGATGTGTTTGACAAAAATGTGGTTAATAAAGCTAGCAAGTTGGATTTGTTTTTTACTGTAGTTACTTTACTTAAACTCATTTTTCTTATTTTATCCTAACTATTGTTAACTGATGATTGTTAGAAAATTATACTGAAATCTTTCCCTGAATATTTTTTTTTTGTTCTGGCACTCAACCAACACCCATATTTTGTTGGTTCATTTAATATTATGATGAAGTACAGTCAAGTTTAAAAACAATCAGTAATGCAAGACAAGAAATATAATAATTTTACATAATTATAACTATCATGAGAAGAAATTGACAAACTTTGTTCCAAAAAAAAACCTTAAAAGTGACTAATACTCGTACTATACAATCTTCAATGTCCTTCAATTACCTACAGACAATCTTCATAGTCATATTCAATTTTCATAGAAAAAAGTATTTGTTACTGTATAATAAACATTAAAAACAAAATATCGAGAGCTGTATAATATAAAGTGATATATTATTTTTATTATTTCAAAATTTCATTGTTCTTTCGATATTTTCTTTTTGGTTTTTTTTATTGTAGGATATATATGTATTTCAAATACTTGGCTATAACAGCTCTTTAAACTCGTTTCAGGTTTATGGAAAATACCCTTATTTTTGTCAATGAACCAGGCTGCTGGAAGTTGAAATTGATCGCTACGTCGCTAGTGGTACAGAGTTAGGGTTGTCAAAGTGCTTATTTAAGCATTTGCACACACGTGGTGTGTATAATAATAATGTAAGGGCCGCGTTCCGAATCACGCCAACAGCACTGTTAGCGTATAAGCCATTAAATGAAGTAGGTACACAAATACCCTATATTTTGTGTAATATTTTGTGACTATTTAATTTGGTCGGATTCGCGCTAACAGCGCTATCAGACGGTTATCCAGGCCGCTGGATGTTGCCACCTCTACCCTACTAGCTAGCGTGACCACCGAAACACGATATACAGGATGTCCCAAAAAGTACCTTAAATTCGCTCCATCACTTGAGGGTCACGAGCAGCTTCAGGCCCTCCGCTGCGTCAAGCGGGATCCCGCCGCGGGTACACGGCGCGGGAATATAGATTGCTGGTTTTTGATGAACAGTGATGCTTGCGCAGTGCATGAGTAAACTCTAATCTATGTCGCCCCGCGCGCGTGTCCCGCTTGACACAGCGGAGGGCCTCAGTCCCCCGTGCTTTGCACCACGGCAACTGCAAAGGTGCTGAAGTCGGGAAAATAAAAAATAAAATCAAATACCAATTAATTAGTATTACCAACCAAAGTACTTTCAATAAAACCCCGCTAGTATCCGTTAAAAAGAAAAATCTTCTAAAAATGTACATAATAAAAATTTCAGGCTGCGACCGCGCCTGACTGATAAAAGACTTAAAATCGCGTACGATACCACAGAATATATAATAGTTAACGATACCATACAATACGTAATAATTAAAATTTAAGTAAATGTAAATTTCGTGTTCTTCCTTTTATTTGAGATGCTGTGTTATTCATGAAAAAATAATCCTAATGAGTTTCGATGATTATAAAATAACCCTTTCGATGAGTATCGTAAAAATAAAAAAATGATTATTTTTCATATTTGATGGGATCGACTTCTAGTTAAAGCAGGCGATTTTTCAAAAATCTTTCAAAATGGGCTGAGTAAAAAATTTTAAAATGTAAATCATAAAAAAACAAGGTGTCTTGTCTAATATTGTAACCATTCAAATTATTCTGCTTAAATAAAGCAGTTAGAATGGACAACATTCATTTTCAGAAAGTACTAAAATTAGAAAACCATTTCGAAATTTTAGTGTTCTAAGCTCATATATTTTTTTTCAGAATTTTAAGATCAGTATTTTTGCGTTAATTAAAAAAACCTAAAATCAAGTCCAAATCGGAAATGTCAGGAAGTTTGAATTAAGTCAATTTGTCTTGTATTTATATTATCTGTGCTTATATAAAAAATCAAATCAATTGTCATAATGACATAATGTCTTTTGAGTGTATTTCATAGCTGCCTAGTAAAATTTAGATATTTACAAAGTATTCTTGTAAAAAAACTTAAAAGAAATTCGTAGCATCGTTAGCATTATAAGACATAAGTCTTGTGTGTTAAATAAATAATAATAAATCTCGCATTACACAAAAGCATTAAAAGTTAAAATAAAAAATTTGTGTCCCCTAATTTTGTATCTACTTTCATTATACAAAGTAACAACGACATTATTATATTTTTAAAAGGTTGTCCATAAAAAAATTAAAACAAACATTGAAACAAACTGTGTGGCCAGTTTTACTATAAGTACTAAAACACCAATCTCAATTTCTTGTCCTTCTTTGTCCCACAATTGCAGTATAATTTACCATTAATAAGTTTAATTTGGTAACTAATTATGCACTTTTTCTACTCTTTACATCCATAAATATTAATGTTCAGATAAGTTATTATTTTATAACATACAGCCTAAAAAACAGTTGCCTACGCGGTCGACAAAAAAAGAAACAAAGGCCCGACAATCGAAATGAAAGGGATAATATTACTTCTTAAAAACAACCGCGATCCCATTAAGGCGCTGTCATCGCGCAGTTGATAAGATTTAAATTAGCCGCACAATAAAGCTCCTGTCAAATCCGCCATTAATTTTGAATTTCAAATTTGGAACGGGAGCGGGCACAAAGCCACAGACTATTTCAGAGTCTCGCCCGGCTGAAAAGATTAAAACTGAAGGCTTGATTACATTAGCCAATCTAGTGTCCAATTTAGGCCCGTATTTAAAAACCGCTCTCAACGTTGAGAGCTATCTTGAGATGATACTTGAAATGTTCTTCTTATAGGAACAACAGCATCTCAGGTATGATCTCAAGATATCACTCAACGTTGAGAGCGGTTTATAGATACGGGCCAGTATTGGCATTGCCACCCGTATAATAAGTTCAATTTTAACAGTGAATTTACACTTATAACGGAAAGGTAAACATTGGAGCTAGTTGGCGCAGTGGTTTAGCGCCTGGCCCAGCGATTGCGGAAGTTAAGCAACGTTCGCAAGGGTCGGTCATGGGATGGGTGACCAAAAATTTATTATCTCGAGCTCTTCCGTGCTTCGGAAGGGACAAAGCCGTTGGTCCCGGCTGCATTTGTAGTCGTTAACACCCACCAATCCGCATTGGGCCCGCGTGGTGGGTTATGGCCCATCCTCCTTACCACCCATAAGGAAGGCCTGTGCCCCAGCAGTAGGGACATCAAAAATGGCTGATGGTCAAACATTATTTATGTTTTTTTAATTTTTGATTCTCATCTCTAATCATAAACAATGTTTATCTTTCCGATATTGGTGTAAATTCACTGTTTAAATCAAAATTAATAGACAACATTTTATTTCTTTAATTTGTGATTTTTGCATTCACAATTCGTGCGAGTCGTAGGTATTTTTTCTAGTATTTAGTAGGTACAATATTTTATTGTTAAGTACGAGTGGCAACCCTAAATTGGATTCCTAAATTGGACACTAGATTGGATAATGTAATCGCGGCTTAATTTTTGATACAAAATACCAATAATTTCAAAACACAACAACACTTTGCTCTTATTTTGTGGCTCTAGGTCCGAAAATCCAAATATTCTAATGAATATTAACTGCAAAATTCCATTTTTGTTAACATTTATAAATACATACAAAATTAGCAGATTCAGCTGCCCTAGTAGCTGAGAGCGGTCAATAATGTACCATGATATTATAAAAATCTGGAACGGGTGGTAGGAAAATATAGATGTTTAAAAAAATTGAATAAAGCTATTTTGACTATTTTGCTGGTGCTGTAGTGTCACGGTAATGGTATCATTACAGTGCTAGTGTGTGATAGCTGATGTAACTATTTTTTGCGGTAAACTGGGATGGGTTATATGAACTGGGGTGAATTGGGATATGGAGAGAAGGAAGATATTAATCAACATCTTTTAAATGCGGACATTTAAAAGATGTTGATTACTAATTACCCGACTGCGGGTTATGTATTTCGCGCGTATCTTGTAAGTATGTATGTTTGTATGTAATATTCTTTATTACTTCATATCTCTCAAACGGCTGAACGGATTTCTATGATTAAGATATCGTTAGATTGGTCTTTTCAGCCCAAGTGTTCTTAAGAAGGTGGCGTTATAAAAAAACCAACATGGCGGCTGCACGGTGCTATTATACGTAGTGAAAAAAAAAATTTAGAATACTGCAATATGGGTGTCAAATTAAAGGGCTTATTATAAGGATTTCAAAAAGGTATATCATGACCGTAAAATATAATAACTAAAAAGAGATAAATAAAAAAATAAATTAAAAAAATTAAAAACCCGCCTGCATAAAAAGACAAGTCGACTGAAAAGATGGAAACAAGATTAAATAAATATTAAAGGCAACATGTCATAATAACATGCAGTCGGAGGCATATAATTCAATCATTCATAATGTCACTTTTTTATGCATGCCTCCGACTGCATGTTATTATGACATGTTGCCTTTAATATTTATTTAATCTTGTTTCCATCTTTTCAGTCGACTTGTCTTTTTATGCAGGCGGGTTTTTTAATTTTTTTAATTTATTTTTTTTATTTTATCGGTTTGTTTTAATTTACTTAACTTTAATAAAACCTAAGCAAGCTTTATTCTTTATATTTTTTTACCATTGACGTATGTACCTATTCGTGTACTTGATTTAAAATTCTTATAATTATTTATTACCAATAAGGTAGTTGGTAATAAATGGAGCACAAACAGAAACGAATCGTTTTGTAGAAGCTGAGCTGACTCAGAGAGTTACGATTATCGTTTGCCATTAAAATTGTAGAAAAAAAAGCTGCTAGCTCACCTTGCGACATTACTCAATACTTCAGTGGTTCATTAGTCGATGGTCACAATTCATTGCTTGTAAATCATTGTTTTAAAAAAAGAACTTGCTCATTTAGCTGCCAGTGCGGCATTGAAAAAAAAAACGAATAAAAAAGAATAAACATCATGGCCCGGAATCTTTGTCTTATTGCCTATTAAATATCGACATTGCTTATTGAAATTCGAATTCCGAAATAGCCAATTAGGATTGCTGTTTTAAATTTCCGAAACAGATTATAGCGATCCGATTTGTGGGCGGGGCACGGAGACATGTCGTTAATTTTTTTATTGTTCAATCTGTTTTCCGCAATGAACTCGTATGTAATGGTTTTCCTACAAGATTTGGGTCCATACATTTCATATCTTTTTTATATCATCCGATCCTATAAACTTAATAACCGATTGTAGATTTCAAAATTCGAATTCACGTGCTATACCGGTAAACCTGCACATACTGACATTTTCATGTCAATATTGATCAATATCTACGACAAAAATTAAATAAGTAGGTTATGGAACAGTTAATTTATGAAAATGAATGAAGTACCAATATCCATGAGTGGGAAATTGTAGTCAGTTTTCTTATTATAATAGTTTTTGTTTTTCTTGAAAAATGTAAAATGTGAAAATTTTTGTAATTATTTTGATTTCAAATAATATAAATATAGGTAGGGTACCATACCATCGTGCTTGAAAGGTGAAAGGATGTGTGTTAATTGATAATAATAGCACAATATGCTATAATAATAAGCTGAACCCAAATAATATTAAACGAGAAAAAGATTTAACTTACAACATGTCATTACATAGTTTATAATAATTATGTCAAATTATATGAATCCGATTCCAAAATCTTAAATGTGTCTTAACACCATAGACCTATCTACGGTTTATTTTTATAGACGAGACATCATGTCAATACAAACAGATCACCAGAAAAAAAGGTACAGACCCATATTTCATCGTCTATTTCTTCAAATGGCAATTTGTTACAGCAAATATAAGGCTATTGTGCTCCAAACGGGTCGGACCGAACGCTTTTCTAAGGCCATAACCGGAATTTATATCTGACATTATTCATAACATCCCGCAGTCCAGTTGTTTTCCCCTAATTAGAAACCATTCAACCGTACCCCATTAAAACTCGTCTAAATTAAAATTCAAATAACTTACTAACTAGATGTACCTATAAATCACAAACGTACAGAAAGACAATAAAATATATTTTCTGTGTCCAGACAATCGGACGAGCTACAATAATTAATACAACAATACGCTCACCGAGTAATTAAAATAAACTAATTCCTAAACGTGAGCGGGTTTATGAATGAATACTTGTTGTGATTTAGAATATTATTTATGAAAAATAGTACTGAAATTGTTGTCAACTGTATTGTCCTTTCTAGTTTGCCGGAAATACATTTTATTTGAAACTAAAACTAGCTCAAAACGGTAATTAATATGTGATATAATTTTTGTTATTTTGTAAGATTAAAAGTCTATTTAATTACACTTCAACAATTCCCTTTCTCATTTCAAATTAATATTCTTGGAAACGGATACGGTAGACATATTTTGTATCGATTTTGTTAGATTTCTGGAAATAGATTTTATTTGCAACAATATGTAACTACAACTTGCTCAAATTGGAAATTAATGTATTAATTTATATTTGCTATTTTATTAGATTAAAAGTCAATTTAATTACACTAAAAACAAAATTATCTTTGTTACTTTAAATTAATATATTCCGGAAACGGATACGGTACACATAAGTGGTACCAACTTTGTTAGAAGCCATAATGGTTACAATAAGTTTGCTGTAAAGTAGTTTTAGATTGTAGAAGCATTCTTAGTCGAGACGCCTTAGTGTAAGGACTTACCTATAACTGTGGAAGGAAAATAAAATAGTGAACAGACTACTGAAGTTTTTATTATAAGTCAGAAGTGGGATGAACCACGAGCCGCCATGCCGGATGAAAATTGTAAGTAATATCATGACACGTTATATTTATTGTAAAAGTGTTAAGAAGCAGTCTGAAAAGAACTTTTCCCTTTTCCTGATATCCTGTTTTTAGACATAGTATAATCCTCGCTGCAATTTATTGATAAATACTTAACGATCAAACTCGCCGTTCGTTGAGGCAGCATAGTTACATCATGGAGTTGGTGATAGAATTTGGTCGAGGCAACACTTCGACAATTCTGTTTAGACGCATTTGATGCTTTTGGTTGGGGCAACTCTCCAACAGAGTATTGATGCAGATATTTCATGGTGTGACTAGGCTAGTCTTGCGATGTCATGGCTGCTGTACATGGTCGCGCTTGGCCAGAGCTACTCTCTGGTAGTGTTACTTTGTGCATCAGGCTCGATGTCGACTGTATTTCGATCGAATTTTATTTTCAATAGATTATCATCTGCATTCGATTCTTTTGGTCGGGGCTACTCTCCGGCAAAGCAATCGATGCAGTTTTTAAGTAATTTAACTGTAGTAGGATTGCGTGCGATGCTTTGACTGCTGTACATGTTAAGTTTGGCCAGAGCTACTCTCTGGTAGCGTTGCATGTGCATCAGGCTTTGCATCGACGGTATTTCGATCGGATCTTATTTTCAATCGTTTTATACTCCGTAATCAGTGCTTTTGGTCGGGGCTACTCTCCGACAGAGCAATCGACGCAGATGTAATATTAGTATCCTTGCGATGCGTTGACCGTTGTACATGGTGCGTTTGGCCGGAGCTACTCTCCGGTAGCGTTACTTGTGCATCGGGCTTCGCATCGATGGTATTTCGATTGAATTTTATCTTCGATAGTTTTGTCCTCTGTATTCGATGCTTTTAGTCGGAGCTACTCTCCGGCAGAGCCATCGATACAAGTATTAGTAGAACCTAACTGTAGTAGCTTGCGGTGCTGTGACTGTTGTACATGGGGCGTTTGGCCAGAGCTACTCTCTGGTAACGTAACTGTGCATCAAGATCGGTATCGCAATTGTCATTAGTTTTTCCCTATTCCTATCCTCTAACCAAACACAACATCCAGATGAGATACTGCTGAGTAGATACGGCCATGTAGGTGTGCCGATTAGATACAGCCATGTAGGTGTGCTGAGTAGATGCGGCCATGTAGGTGTGCCGAGTAGATACAGCCATGTAGGTGTGCTGAATAGATACAGCCATGTAGGTGTGCTGAATAGATACAGCCATGTAGGTGTGCTGAATAGATACAGCCATGTAGGTGTGCTGAATAGATACGACCATGTAGGAGTGCCGAGCAGATACAGGCATGTAGGTGTGCAGAGTAGATACAGCCATGTAGGTGTGCCGAGTAGATACAGCCATGTAGGTGTGCTGAGTAGATAGTCCTACAACTCGTGCACTACATTTGCGAATGAATCTAATATTAAACAGTTTTGAAATAGACACTTTGAAACACATATTATTATTATTTGAAAGGATATGAAGTGCTTGAAAAATAAATTCCAGGTGGTACGGGAGGCTTCACACCACCACGACAGAGTAGGCGACGCCGGCGTACATCATCGAGTGATGAGGAAGAGATACCCGCAAAAAGAAGGCGATCTTCAGAGAGCCTGACAGCGAGCGATTTACTGAAAATTATAGCAGCACTACAAGATGGTCCAAGTAAGAGTATGAATTCTACAAATGTAATTCCAGAATTTGATCCAAATAATAAATCACAGGATGTTGAGCGATGGTTGAGGAAGGTTAATGAATGTGCAGTTATTTACAACTGGAACGAAAAACATACGATCCATTTTGCTTTACAAAAATTATGTGGGCTAGCGAAAAAATGGTACGAGTCTCTTCCATCTCTCAACTTCACGTGGTCGGAATGGCAATGTAAATTAAGAAAGGCTTTTCCCAACGAAGAAAATTTTGGTAAATTGTTAGAAGAAATGCTAAACCGTAGGTCACGCCCTGATGAAACTCTAAAAGATTACTTTTATGATAAATTGTCACTCCTTAATAGATGTGAGATTTACGGTACTAAAGCAGTCGATTGTATTATCTATGGAATTTATGATAACTCTGTGCGTAATGGAGCGCAAGCTCTTAAGTGTAAGGAACCAGAAGATTTGTTGAACTTTCTAGCTTCTCAGAAATATAATACAGTCAAAGATAATTCGCGAGCCTTGGCTGTTAATTCTTATAGAAAGAGGGATGTACGTTTTGTATCTAATAACCAGAATAGGCCTTCGACTTCTATTAGTAAAAGCAGTGAATTGACGTGTTTTAATTGTCAGGAACGTGGTCATTATTATACAAATTGTACGAAACCAATTGTTAAGTGCATTAAATGTGCCAGGATCGGACATAATTTTGATAATTGTTTGAGAAAACCTCTCATTTCACACGACAGCCCAAGCGAACAATCCAGTCAAAAAAAGGTAATGACAATTGTTCCTATCGCAGGACTACTACAGTCTAATAATGATATATCTATTAAAAATAGTGACGCTAACGATGTGACTGCTGTTAAGTCTCTCCCTCCAGTTGAAGTGCCCCGTGATTTGAACAGTAAATATTTCAAAAACGTTTGTGTTAATGGTAAAGTTTTAAATGCTTTCATAGACTTCGGGAGTCAATGTAGCCTTATTAAATGTTCGGTTGCTGAAATGTTAAACCTTGAACAAAATACCGTTAATTTGCCAGCAATAAAGGGGTTTGGAGACTCTGTTACTAAGCCGCAGTATCAGTCTACGATCAAAATTAGAATAGACGAAATAGACACTGAATTGATCGTTTTGGCTGTCGATGACGCGTTTTTATCAGAATCTTTGCTAATAGGACAGGACTTTACTGAACAACCTTCCGTTTTTGTTAAAAAGGATAATGAAACATTATTTTTTTATCATGCGCCCCCACATGAATATTCAAATGCCACTTTGATTAAGCTATTTGTTGAGAAGGATACTACTATTATAAAAGGGGGGTTGGTAGAAGTACGTTGTAAGGAACCTTATTCTGGTGATATATATTTCGATGGCGGTACTAGGATGAATCCTAAACAGGAATATCACCTGCATCAAGGGTGCTATAGGATAAATGACGGTAGGTCGGTTATGTTTGTGACTTCCCTGACGACATCTCCCTTGAACTTTAAAGCCGGTACATTAATTGCTAGAGTCAATTCTATAGCGGAGACTAGAACACTAGTCATTAACACTGAAGATTCTCCTAAAGAATTAACGCCTCTCAATCTGTCAGAAATACAAGTTGGGCAAGATTTAGGTCATGAAACTTTAGAGAGACTAAAAAATCTTTTATTGGAATATAGGGTTTGCTTTGCTCAGAATCTTGATGAATTAGGGTGTGCTAAAAATACAGAAATGAACATAGAACTTCATGATAAAACTCCGGTAGTATACAGGCCCTACAGGTTATCTCACCACGAACGCCAGAAAGTTAGAGATATGGTTAGTGATTTAATGAAAAATGATATTGTGCAGGAATCAAAGTCAAACTATGCCAGTCCTATACTTTTAGTTAAAAAGAAAAATGGAGAATCTAGACTTTGTGTAGACTATCGTGCGCTCAATAACAAGACAGTCAAAGATAAATATCCACTACCACTTATAGATGATCAAATTTCTAATTTGAGTGGTAACAAGTTTTTTATTACTCTAGACTTAGCTTCGGGCTACTACCAGGTACCAATGGGAGAAGAAAGTCGTCACTTAACTGCGTTTGTTACCCCGGACGGCCATTATGAGTTCAAACGCATGCCGTTCGGGTTAGCAAACTCTCCCGCAGTCTTCCAGAAGATGATTAATAATTTGCTAGGTCAACGTAGATTTGATTCAGTGCTGGCGTACATGGACGACCTTCTTATCCCATCGACTACAATAGATGAAGGTTTTTGTAGACTAGAGAATGTCCTGAAATTGATAAAAGAGGCCGGCCTCACTCTTAGGTTGTCGAAGTGTCGCTTCTTTGATAGACAAATTGAGTACCTCGGTTACGAAGTTTCGGCGGAAGGTATTAAACCTAGTGCGAGAAAAATAGCTGCAGTTAGTAATTTTCCCACCCCATCCAATGTTCACGAACTTCGGCAATTCCTTGGTCTGGCCAGCTATTTCAGGAGGTTTGTAAGGGGCTTTGGTGAGATAGCTAGACCTCTTACCCAACTTTTAAAAAAGGATAGCCAGTGGCAATGGGCTACGGTTCAAAACAATGCGTTCACCTCATTAAAGTCTAGCCTTATTGATCGTCCCATTTTGGCCCTTTACAATCCGAACCTGGAGACAGAATTGCATACCGATGCTAGTTCCTTAGGACTAGGTGGCATCCTTATGCAATGGCAGACTCAACCAAGAACCCTTAAGCCGGTAGCATATTTCAGTAGACAAACTACGCCAGAGGAAAAACACTTTCATTCTTATGAGTTAGAAACTCTGGCTGTAGTTTGTTCTCTAAAAAAATTTCGACCATATATTTTGGGAATTAAGTTTTCGGTATACACTGACTGCAATGCGTTGAGAACTACACTTACCAAAAGAGATCTAATTCCTCGTATTGCACGTTGGTGGCTGCAGATTGGTGAATTTGATTTTGATATCCACTATCGTCCTGGCTGTCGAATGAGCCATGTAGATGCTCTGAGTAGGAATCCACCACCTACTGATAATCCAAATGATTATCATAGAACGTTGAATATCACCACCGGTAATTGGGTAGTAACTCTACAGGTTGCGGATCCAGAACTACAAAGAATTATTAGAATTCTAAAACCAAGTACAGATGAAGAAAGCTCGGACATTAAGAAAAACTATGCATTTAAGAACCATACTTTGTATAGGAAAATAGGTGATGAACATCGATTGGTTGTCCCAAAGAGTGCCAGGTGGCAAATCTGTAAGGCCAATCATGACGATATTGGGCATTTTGGATTTGCAAAAACCCTTGAACGCATCCAGAGCCAGTATTGGTTTCCTAAATTACGACGTTTTGTGAAAAAGTATGTAGCTGCCTGTATCGATTGCGCTTATAACAAAGATAGTTCGGCAAAGAGGCGTACAGGGTTTCTGCATCCAATCGAGAAGGTTGAAAGGCCATTTCACACCCTTCACCTGGATCATTTAGGTCCATTCGTTAAAAGTAAGTCTGGTAATTGCTATATACTAACGATTGTGGATGCGTTTACCAAATATGTCTTTGCCAAACCAGTCAAAGATACAAAAACAAAGAATGTGGTGAAAGTTTTACAAACTTTGTTTAACGACTTTGGAGTTCCATCTAGAATAATTTCGGATAGGGGAACTGCGTTCACATCTAATCAGTTTAAAGAATTTTGCAGCACAAATAATGTTAAACATATACTCAACGCAGTTGCTTGTCCCAGAGCGAACGGCCAAGCCGAAAGGTTTAATCAAACCATACTAACCTCTTTAGCTACTTTAAACTTTGGAAAGGACGAACGCATTTGGGACCAGCAATTGGGAAGAGTTCAATGGGGTATTAATAATACCGTAAATGCTACTACAAAAAAGTGTCCATCAGAACTGTTGTTTGGGATCAAGTTAAACTGTCCTTCTGATAATATGCTAGTAACTGATGATGTTCAAAGTATTTCTGATAGTCCTCCATCAACATCCTCGTCGTTAGACATAATTAGGCACGAAGCATCAGCCAACATTGTTGAAAGTCAAAAACGTCAGAAAAGTTACTATGATTCTAAAAGATCACCTGCAATTACATACTCTCTTGGGGACCTAGTTAAAATTACAAAAACTAACTTTTATAACGACGGGAAAAGTAAGAAACTAATGCCCAAGTTTATTGGCCCTTACAAAATAGCCGAATGCTTAGGGAATGACCGGTACAAAATTGTAAATGTCCCAGGTTTCAATAGCAAACGATACGAAAGTGTGGTAGCGTCAGATAGGATGCGTCCTTGGATTCATATTCAAGCTTTAGAGTTGGACAAAACTTCAGGTTCCGAATCGCTTTCATCAGACTCTGATAGTGACATGGAAACTTAAATGTAAATAGTTAGCAACGTAAGTTATTTTATGCTTTTAAGTATTGCTCAATGTTTGATTGCCATTACTTGTTTGATGTATTCTTATCAAATACAAAAACTTTATTCGTTAATTCATTAGCATTATTTACAAATTAAAAATATATATATATGTTGTAAACTTAATTATGACGTAGTCTCTTATATTGTTCAATATAATGTAAATTTAGATGTAAATAGTTAGCAATAGTTATTTTATGCTATTAGTATTGCACAACGTATTATTGCCATTACTTGTTTGATGTAAGTAATTAACATCTTATTAAGAATAAAAACATTTTTCGATAATTCATTAGCATTAACAAATTAGAAAAGAATATGTTGTAATCTTAATTAATTATAAAACTATAACGTACTTAGTTGCTTAAATTGTTCATTATAATGTATCTAGTCGAGTGTTGTGATTGATAGATGCGTACTCCGGAGAGAGTACGCTATCGGATGGCCGAGTGTTGTGATTTAGAATATTATTTATGAAAAATAGTACTGAAATTGTTGTCAACTGTATTGTCCTTTCTAGTTTGCCGGAAATACATTTTATTTGAAACTAAAACTAGCTCAAAACGGTAATTAATATGTGATATAATTTTTGTTATTTTGTAAGATTAAAAGTCTATTTAATTACACTTCAACAATTCCCTTTCTCATTTCAAATTAATATTCTTGGAAACGGATACGGTAGACATATTTTGTATCGATTTTGTTAGATTTCTGGAAATAGATTTTATTTGCAACAATATGTAACTACAACTTGCTCAAATTGGAAATTAATGTATTAATTTATATTTGCTATTTTATTAGATTAAAAGTCAATTTAATTACACTAAAAACAAAATTATCTTTGTTACTTTAAATTAATATATTCCGGAAACGGATACGGTACACATAAGTGGTACCAACTTTGTTAGAAGCCATAATGGTTACAATAAGTTTGCTGTAAAGTAGTTTTAGATTGTAGAAGCATTCTTAGTCGAGACGCCTTAGTGTAAGGACTTACCTATAACTGTGGAAGGAAAATAAAATAGTGAACAGACTACTGAAGTTTTTATTATATACTCTATACTCTATGCTTTTTTTAGTGTTGGCAACATTTTTCATTCTGTCGGACTCACTGACAGCTTGGTTGACGTTCTTTTTTTTAAGGCGCGACCTCGCTGCGGGACGCAACGCGCCGGCATCCGTTCGGAGTTCAAATTAACTTATTTTAATTTAGAGAATCGGCACCGCACTTTTGGGTTATCGATAATAATTCACGTTAATCCTAAATCTTTTGAGTCGACCATTCGATTTTATGGTCGTATTTGTTGTGAAATATAGTCCTTTGATATTAATGAATGGGTATTGTTATAATTATATTCATAATAGGTTTTGCATTTATTGTCTAAAGGTATAACATTTTGATTGACTGTTACATTATTTAAGGATCATTAATGCAAAAACAAATAGGCTCTTTTTATATAAGTAAATCATTTTTCATGTTCAAGTTATCGATACATATAAACTTAATCTCATTTTATCATAGCAATAAGCGTCTCCTAAAGATAACTAATCGTTTCTACTGCCCTGTCAAAGAATAACACCACTTCTTCTATCGTAAACTTTTGAATCTCCCTTAAAAGTATCAGAATCAGAACATCGAACAAACACGACTCGACAATTTTCCTAATTTGATTCTTTGCCAAAAATATTTCCCTTTCTCACGCTAAACAAAAGATTCTTCGACTCCCACGAATTAGAAGACTAATTTTATATATGGCAGCATCGGATCGAGATGGACCAATCGGCGTGTGTAATTACAGTGTAAGAATTTGGTAGAATCCGCGTGCACGGTAGCAATAACGTGCAATTTAAATGTTTCGAATTTCGAACGTGTTTCTTTTTTTGTTAACCTCCTTGCGTGCACGCTTGCGCTAAAAAGGTTGCAATACGAAACGCATTCGTATTCCACGTAATATTGAATAAATTGCCGAAAATTTTTATAACTCAATTGAACTTTCTCAAATCTTAAAGTACCTACCTACTAAAAGAAAATGTAATTATAAAACAACTGCAACTTCTTTGAAATAATAATAAAAATAATAATGTGTGTAATAAAACCAATCCAATATAAATAACCATTTTATACACTAATAACGACAAAATGACATAGTAAAATATAAACTAAATTAGATAAATAAATTAGTACTTAATAGAACGAAAAATTATGACTTCTCTATCATTAAAATAAAAGAGGTTTGTAAAATTAGAAGCCGTAGAATTAAAATACACAAAAATATATTACTTATTTTTTTCTTAATTTTACGCATAATGACACATTTTGATTACGCAAATTATTTTTTACCTAACGTTACTTAGTAACAGATGAGCGTAGGAAATTATGTTCCTAATTACCTCAGTGGTTCCTAACTCAAGTGACATTCAAGTGCAAAAGTTACATAATCTTTTTATAATCAATCCAATAGAAAAAGAGAGAGAAAATAAATTTGTTGTATGTAAGTAGCGGATACATTATCAGGTTTTACGGAAATCATATTGCAATAGGTATACTATTACAAAAATAAAAGGTTATTTACCTTTTTTAATTATTCGTTCAATATACATAATAACTAACATAATTATTTTCAAACACATTCTATTTGAAAATTGAGTAAAAAAAAAGCTAAAAGAAATTCACTTTACATAGAAAATACTACGAGTACGACAATCGCGCTCTACATTTTACAACTCTACAATGTCGGTACAGCGCCCCAAGCGGGTAGTAGCGTAACTACGGTCACATCTACGGTCGGTGCTACGATTACATACGATGTTCTTAGAAGAACTTATTTTGCTGTTTAGAATATTTTCTGTATGAATTTATTTACGTAGTAGTTGACAAAAACGTGATCATAAAATAAATCTACTCATTGATTGTTTAATTAAAAGACTTTTAATGAGAAAATAATATATAATTTTTTTGATTATTTATTAGTATTAATAAATTAGTATAATAATATATGATTTTTATTCAAAGATCATCATGTAAAAAACTATTATCTAAAAAAGTCTCTCCGGCGGGGAATCGAACCCCGGTCTCCCGCGTGACAGGCGGGGATACTTACCACTATACTACCGAAGACTTAAACTTAGTGGCGAAATTATAAATTAGTATGCGCGTAGCTTATGATAACTATGTAAAAAATAAAGAAAATTAAATGGGACACACCAAAACAAACGTGTGAAATTAGGCCAGTTTTTTTCAGGTCAGTTTTTAGTTTTTTCATCAATACACCAATAACCTCGCAGGAGTAGATTACTGACATCATAAACAACAACATTAATTTGTTATACGACTTTTCCGAAAACAGACAAAAAAAATACGTCTTTTCACAGCGTTCGGACATTCTGTTTCAGAAAATTCGTAGAACAAAATGACAAAATGTGTTGTTTACTTTATGATGTTGGTAATCTAGTCCTGCAAGGTTATTGGTGTTTTAGAAATAACTTACTACTTTACTTATTTTATGACCGAAAAAAAACATTTATTATTACTCAAAAACCATCCCTTTTATTTGACTAAGTAGGTAAATAAATTAAGTTTTAGGATGAGTGCGTTGTAAAATATCTTTGTCAAATAGAATACCTAACCATACACACAAGTTTTATTATAATATCAGACAATGGTGGCATTGCACCACCACGTTTATTGTTTATAGATTATTTTTCCGGTTAGTTTCATAATCATTTAGGTACTCTCTTAATTTATTATTTCAATAAAAATCCTGTCTGATATTGCGAAAAAATGCGATTCCTATTAAAAACAAAATAAAAAAAAAAACTCTCCGGCGGGGAATCGAACCCCGGTCTCCCGCGTGACAGGCGGGGATACTTACCACTATACTACCGAAGACTTATAAAGAGTGGCGAAATTACGCTTTATAAATAACACAGTATTAGAACTTTTATTTATCGTTATTTTTCCAATGATTTATTATTTAGAATTTCACAATAGATTTTATAACAGCTATGATCTGTTTTAGTTATATAGAATTACATCACAATAAAAATTATGATAAAAGCAGCCGTAAAAATAAATAAAAAGTAATCTTGTAATAAAATAAGTAAGTACTTAAGTAAAATATAATACCTACCTACCTTAACCAAATGAACCTATTTCACATTAATTTACACGTCAAAAAACCAATAGACCACAAGAAATCTCCGTTGAACAAATTGAACAATAAAATATTATTTTTTTCAAAAGCACTTTTTAATCATTCCCAAATCGTCCAGTGTTGTCTGTTGTCGAAACTGGCCGCTAGGGGGCGTGGCTGCATGATGGATGCCTGCGCGCGCGCCCAAGATTGAATGTCCTGGCTCGTCGCAAAGACTATTAAACACTTGCCAACTTAAAAAATAACCTGAAACATTTAAAAGAACCTTTATTGTTGTAGCAATAAGTAACTTAGAAGTGACAAAAGTATGTTTGTTGAACCAAAACTTTTGTTTTCGAAGCTGAAAAGCAATTTTGACTTTAAACCGATGAAGTTATGGTCGTTTTACGATGTTCAGGTGTTGTAGTATGTTTAGTCCATTTGAGTAGGGAAAACTCCATTTGAGTTAGAAAATGAATACGATTTTAACATGGTCACTTAATGAAGGAAGTGTTCGCCGGTACGACAGGTTAAAATGAATCTATGGTGTGTCCGTCGTATTTTAATTAACCGAGAATTTTACTGTTAAAGTAGGTACAGTCAGCAAAGTTATGACCTTAACAGTTTGAAAACAAATCGCTTGCAAGGATGGCACTAAAAGTTCGTCATTTACCTGCCTCCATTGTTTTTATACAAAAGATGCTTTTGTGACTTTTGGGTAAATGCAAGACAATACAGACTTCTCAATCTAAAAATGAACCTTAAGGTGTTCAGCTCATAGCTTTGCTGACTGTACCTAACCTACTAGCTAGAATAAGGTTTGAATGGGTTTTAGTTAAGTTACCACTTACCTATTCTTATTTGGCTGCCTTACTGATGGACAAATAGTAGTCAGATTTGAGAGAAACTATATGAATCATGAAACTGACAGCTTCCTTAAAGTTAAGGAGACCTTAACCGAAGGTTTTAGCTAAGAAGCCTTTGAGTATTCGGCCGAGTGTTCCATTGATACTGCTGCCACCAGAGCCAGACTTAGAGGTCCCTACCCTAGGATCGATTCTCAGGAAGGGAGTAAGTACCTAATGGCACAGTTTTACAAAACTGTGCTAATGGGCTCTTTTCTTTTGGTGGTTGGTGGTTGGAAGGTACAGACAACTGTAAGTAACGTACACCACTTATTTTTGGTTAAAATTAGAGTGGCAAATGAGAGATAAATATAGGAGATACCTAACGGTTGGAGATGCCATTGCATCCTTTACTCCTTCGGTCGCATAAAGTCCCACTAAGCTATAAGTTTATATCAAAATGACCACTTTATCGAAACGTCCACAGTATCGAAATGTCTACAGTATTATTATCTCCATAGCATCATTATGTCCATTCTTCTTAAGATCCATCATCATCATCTTACCTACCCCTATCTCAATTTATTTAGGGTCGGTGCAGTGCGTCCTTTTCTTCCATTCCTTCCTGTCACTCGTCATCTCCTCATCCACTCCCTTCTCATTCATATCATTCCGCACACAATCAATCCATCTTTTCTGCGGTCTTCGTCTTAATTTCCAGCCCTCAACACTCATATTCATTACTCTTCTAGTAACCTGCCTTTCTCCTTCCCATAACATGCCCAAACCAAGCCAGACGATTCCCTTTCAACTTCTCTGTTACGGTACTACTTTCAGACTTCCTCTGACATACTTATTCCTAATTTGATGTATTGAAATGTCAACCACATTTCTTAAAGTCCTCTTTTTGTGTACTTTACTGAACCAAGAAATCACCATTAGGCGGACCGTATCCTTGTGTTTTGTTTTGGTACGTTCTACTGTAAAATGCTTTCTACTTAAACGGTCTACGAGAAAATCGTATCGGCTTAAATTATGTGTCAGTGTGAATCTGAGGGACCAAAAAATGGCACTTGCAGGAAGACTTTACTTAATTTGACACTCAAACGGGAACCACGGTATCAATTGGCTTGCAAAAGCCTTTTGGATATAAAGAATACTTCTCTTGATCATACCTAAGTTATAATTTACAAATTTGAGATTTTTGCATTCACAATGCTATTTTTATACAATACTAAATGATATACTAGAAAAAATACGACTCGCACCAGATCAATACTCAGACGGGAATCGAACCCGCGACCTTTGGATATTTACGTATTTTTTCTAGTATATTATTAAGTATTTTAAGTTATAATGTTCAACAAAGTTCATTCAGTGTTTCATTCATTCCGTCGAGAAGCTTACATTACTAACAGCAGTACCTACGATCATTTTAATTGGTACCCAACCTCCTTTTAAAACTTGCAACAAAAAACTTTTTTCAGTGCACTGTTCGAAAACGATTATAACTTTTTTCTCCATTCCAGAGCTACTGTATTAACATTTTACTCGATCAGAGTTCAAATTAGATTGCCGGGCGGTACTAACCCGCCCCTTGATTCAGTGGTAGGTGTAACACGGTTACTTGACTTTTGACCTAAGTTATTTTATTGTCTAACCTCTTTGATTAACATCGAGGTAATTTCGATTAGAGAATTTTTGTAGACAGCGTTGCAGCGTTGTATGCATTGCGTTAGTATTTTACCATAAAGATGGGGACGCGCATAGGGTAAAAGTTTTGGAACCCCTGCTAGACTAATGATGTAATGAGTGAGTCAGTCCAGTTTTTTTTTAAAGATTCCTGCCTAAATATGGATGAAGAATAGCACAGGTAGGTAATCAATACCTACATTAGTTAGTTTGTGCTGAAAATTGTAATGTCTTGTCTCCAACCTGAAATTAGAATGATGGATCTGGTATCCTGAATTTTGAAAAAGAAAAACCAAATCAGCTCTTTAAGGCCATTGGGATCAAAATCGGTTTCCCAGGGGTTGACATAAACGAATAATTATTATAATTATTATTATGAATTACACTTGATATTTGATAGGATCTTTAAAGTAATTAAAATTTAACAGTTCATTTTGAAAAAGCGGGGGAGTCTGAGGAAACAGTTCATTTTGAAAAAGCGGGGGAGTCTGAGGTAACAGTTCATTTTGAAAAAGCGGGGGAGTCTAAGGTAACAGTTCATTTTGAAAAAGCGGGGGAGTCTGAGGTAACAGTTCATTTTGAAAAAGCGGGGGAGTCTAAGGTAACAGTTCATTTTGAAAAAGCGGGGGAGTCTGAGGTAACAGTTCATTTTGAAAAAGCGGGGGAGTCTAAGGTAACAGTTCATTTTGAAAAAGCGGGGGAGTCTGAGGTAACAGTTCATTTTGAAAAAGCGGGAGAGTCTAAGGTAACAGTTCATTTTGAAAAAGCGGGGGAGTCTGAGGAAACAGTTCATTTTGAAAAAGCGGGGGAGTCTGAGGTAACAGTTCATTTTGAAAAAGCGGGGGAGTCTAAGGTAACAGTTCATTTTGAAAAAGCGGGGGAGTCTGAGGTAACAGTTCATTTTGAAAAAGCGGGGGAGTCTAAGGTAACAGTTCATTTTGAAAAAGCGGGGGAGTCTGAGGTAACAGTTCATTTTGAAAAAGCGGGGGAGTCTGAGGTAACAGTTCATTTTGAAAAAGCGGGGGAGTCTAAGGTAACAGTTCATTTTGAAAAAGCGGGGGAGTCTGAGGTAACAGTTCATTTTGAAAAAGCGGGGGAGTCTAAGGTAACAGTTCATTTTGAAAAAGCGGGGGAGTCTGAGGAAACAGTTCATTTTGAAAAAGCGGGGGAGTCTGAGGTAACAGTTCATTTTGAAAAAGCGGGGGAGTCTAAGGTAACAGTTCATTTTGAAAAAGCGGGGGAGTCTGAGGTAACAGTTCATTTTGAAAAAGCGGGGGAGTCTAAGGTAACAGTTCATTTTGAAAAAGCGGGGGAGTCTGAGGAAACAGTTCATTTTGAAAAAGCGGGGGAGTCTGAGGTAACAGTTCATTTTGAAAAAGCGGGGGAGTCTAAGGTAACAGTTCATTTTGAAAAAGCGGGGGAGTCTGAGGTAACAGTTCATTTTGAAAAAGCGGGGGAGTCTAAGGTAACAGTTCATTTTGAAAAAGCGGGGGAGTCTGAGGTAACAGTTCATTTTGAAAAAGCGGGGGAGTCTAAGGTAACAGTTCATTTTGAAAAAGCGGGGGAGTCTGAGGTAACAGTTCATTTTGAAAAAGCGGGGGAGTCTAAGGTAACAGTTCATTTTGAAAAAGCGGGGGAGTCTGAGGTAACAGTTCATTTTGAAAAAGTGGGGGAGTCTGAGGAAACAGTTCATTTTGAAAAAGTGGGGGAGTCCGAGGTAACAGTTCATTTCGGAAATGCGGTTTCTTGCCCAAAATAGGGAATCTACGGTCTAAACCAAACCATAGACCAAGAAGATTGGTCTATGATTAAACCATGGGAATCAACGGTCTAAACCAAACCATAGACCAAGAAGATTGGTCTATGACCAAACCATGGGAATCTACGGTCTAAACCAAACCATAGACCAAGAAGATTGGCTATGACCAAACCATAGACCAAGTTGGTCTATGACCAAACTAACTAATCTAATCAAACTTTTTCCTCGTTGTTTAACAAAGTGTTGCAACATGAAAATATCAGTAATGGTAATGATGTATTGGTAGTTTACCGTAACGAGGAGGCGTTGGGTCGTGACCGGCCGCACAAGGCTGGCTTACGGCTTACGCTCGGGTCGGAAGCTACCAGTTTTGGGTTAATAAAGGGTTAATGATACGTGTTACGTTATAATGGAATTTATTTTGGGATTTTGTTATGTTCGGTTGGAGCTTAGGCGCTATTTTTCGGTGTTAATCTGGATTTTATGAGCCGTTATATTTTCCCTTTTAATTTTTTTCTATGCAAAACGGGATAGTGCTTGGCATTTACGTCACCGGATGTTAAATGACGATAAGGCCGAAGGTAGAACGCAGGCGCAAGGTAGGCGCACTACACCCGGAATTCTCATCACTGAGGAACTGACTATCTTCTCCAGCCTTTATTAGTTCGCAACTATAGTTAAATTCTTATTTAAACAACATAATACAACTTTAGCTTACTCTCTAGTAGAAAATGAACTATCAAGAAATTTAGTAAAGGTACCTACTTAATAATAGGTACATTTTAATTAACCTCAGCTAAACATGCTGTTTGAGATGAAATATTGCTTGATTTTTATTAAAACTCTCAAAATACTTCTACCCCTCGCTCGCCGCTAATAACACGAAAACTACTAATGGCAAAAACTAAAGGAGTGAAAAAAAGAAAAACAAATCACTGGCAATTTAAAACCACCTGAATTTAAAAAGAGAACACATGTTTATGGAATGTTGAAATGGAGTGGGCTACCAGCAACGGATACGCACGTTAAGTGTTATTTAAAACTGAACACTACCTCTTTATAATTAAGACATCTTTTTTATTGCTTCCTGTGAAGAATTCTTACATCTTTTGGTAATTGTTTCAAAATATCGACTTCCTTTTTACGTGCATACTTAATCTAAATTTAAATATCAGGGTTATTAGTTTTGGAATGCCATATAAATTATTGTCCAGAATAACTTTCTAATAATAATGAATAATACTCGAACCAATTTATTTTAATATTTTCTAAATCCAGAACTTCCTATTCCTACCTATTGTACAGTAATTTAAATTAAAAGGGGCAATGTGCAATCATCATAACAACTAAAATGGCCGTACCGCCAAAGTCCTCAATAATAGGAGGATGTTGCCATACTTTGCCCACCCGGGCAGGGTTTCTCTAAACACGATATAAATCACGTGTTATAGCGTATTATCGCCACTCAACGTAGGTACTATTATTTACTCTGTGACTCAACTGTCAAAATCCATTGGGATTTGACAGTTCAATATGATAAATCACTTTTATCATATCGCGAAATAACGTGTTATAGCGTATTATCGCCACTCAACGCAGGTACCATTATTTACTCTGTGACTCAACTGTCAAAATCCATTGGGATTTGACAGTTCAATATGATAAATCGCTTTTATCATATCGCGAAATCACGTGTTATAGCGTATTATCGCCACTCAACGTAGGTACTATTATTTACTCTGTGACTCAACTGTCAAAATCCATTGGAATCTGACAGTTCAATATGATAAATCGCTTTTATCATATCGCGAAATCACGTGTTATAGCGTATTATCGCCACTCAACGTAGGTACCTACTATTATTTACTCTGTGACTCAACTGTCAAAATCCATTGGGATCTGACAGTTCAATATGATAAATCGCTTTTATCATATCGCGAAATCACGTGTTATAGCGTATTATCGCCACTCAACGTATAGGTACTATTATTTACTCTGTGACTCAACTGTCAAAATCCATTGGGATCTGACAGTTCAATAATATGATAAATTTTATCATATCGATCGCGATTCGGTGGTTACGCTGGCAGGCGGGCTGTTCAGAAATTGCAGTGCTGGATAACGCGGCTACCATTTTCTGATCCAGCCTGCCTAGCATGACCGATTTATATCGCGTGATATAGCGTTTTATCACGTTTAACTGTCAAAAAGACAAAGGAGTTTGACAGTTCAGTGTCGATAAAATGCTATATCATGCGATATAAATCGGTCATGCTAGGCAGGCTTGTGTTTTATATATATATTAGATGCCACAAATCTAAGTCATAATTCGGACCGACATGACAAAGTGTGAAAAGTTAGTGCTAACTGCTATTCTAGCTAAAGTGTAATACTTTACCATCAGCCATTTTTAAATGTCCCCACTGCTGGGGCACAGGCCTTCCTTACGGGATAAGGAAGTTGAGACATAACCCACCACGCGGGCCCAATGCGGTTTGGTGGATGTTAACAACTGCAAATGCACCCGAGACCAACGGCTTGAAGTGCTTTCCGAAGCACGGAGGTCAAGATAATAAAATGTTGGTCACCCATCCCATCACCGACCCTTGCGAATGTTGCTTAACTTCCGCAATCGCTTCGCCGCCATCGAGCTCCTCAGTGTCATACTTACTTTGATTAAATTCATCAAGATTCAAGACACTCCTATCCAATTCACATAGCGTGTTCTCTCGCCATCAAAATACTTTTTTCTTTAAATTATTTCACAAAAAGGTTTTAAGACCGAGCAAGGTTGCCCCGCTCGTATTAACCTAATGGCCCCTTTTCTTACGAGGAATTCCCTAATAAACCCCACACATTTCGAGCGGGTTTTTTTTCTTCGTCTACCTACGCTATGTATGGTTCATTGTTTAACATGTTTGAGGTTTTATGTCAGCGGTACAAAATTTTGCGCTTTACTAAATTAAAACAAGAATCTATTTAAAGAAAGAAGGTGAAATGGAATGAAATAATTCTAGCATTATCATATCAGTCGAAACATGGAAACAAAGACAATTATGTATTCTGTGACAAAGATGAAATAACAATCCAATAAATATTTAAATGTCAGTCATAAATCAATCATGTTATTTAATTTAGGAAAGTTTGTGTGTCTGTGACAAGTTTAGATTTAACAAATAGAAAGGTTTTTAAAAAGTTGTAAGTAACTGATTGTGAAACTGAAATCTTATCTAATTCTAATGGAATCCAACAATATCAGCACCTATCTATTTGCTTTCATAAAACACTAAAGCCTGTAGTTAACTGTTTTATTGACAGTTAATTTTAACCTCGACTCGATCATTAACCGAAGCACAGACTCAAAAAAACATTTCTAGTCTCGGCCCGTGCCACGCCTGGGGCGGCCAGACTTCATATTTTTTATCGAGGAAAAAAAATATGATCTGCAACAAATCATTATCGACTCTACCTGTAAAAACATAAAGAATTCTTTCGTAAGACATGCATGCTTCATTACTTTTTTTAAAATAACACTGAAATCAATGCAACTTGAACTTTACACAAAGGAGTTTACATTATATTATTGTCTGCCAGTGTTGTGCATTTTGTTTTATTTTTCGTTTTTGGCGTTGGCATCAGGCGTTTTATGCCTCATTGTGGCGCGCGCACCGAGGTATTCATTACACCTCAGTGTTTTAGACAGCTCTGATTTATTTGCGTAACGGATCAACTCAATACTGAATTATTATCCTCGGGTTAGAAAACTTATATTTCCATTGAAATTGTGTACAAATTATCTTTGCATCGAAAAATTGACACAAAGATCTTATTTTCAGAAAAAAGTAGTTTTACCAGGTCTCTGTCACTCCGCGCGTAGGTTTGAGATATAAGCACTTGGCGTTAGTACCTACTTATTATTATTTTACGGGGAAGCATAGACTTTCCCAATCTCCAGAGCGGCAGGTCTGGTGCTGCCAACGATTTTCCGCGACGTTCTCCAAATCTTCGCAATTCGAGAACCTTTCCGCCCCAACGGCCATCGATTCTTCTCGCTAACTTATCCATTCCAACCCAGCGACACTTCAGCTGAGCATATTATGTTTCGTGCGATGTCGGTCGGGTATACTTTGGTTTTCCTACAAATCTCCTCGTTTGTGAGTAGGTATATCGTGCAGGGAAATGCAAAACGCCAAGCATGATTTTCTCCTGGGTGACCTTGAGTCTTGTTAAACTGCCATACATACCTAGAACACCATTAGCAAAGCACATTAATCGAGCCTTACGTCTTGTTAGCACTGAGGTAAATCAGACGCGAAGACTTTCCGAATCCAAACAAGAAAATCTGCATTCGAAAACGCAAAAAGAGTTGATGATATGCTTTAAGTTGGTCGAGTTACGGCAGATGATGTAAAAAGGTTTGCTTAAGTGGGTAATATAATAGTCACATTTAATTAATAATGCATAATGTAAGTATTTAATTTTAGTCAAGTAGTGAATTGTAATAGTATTTTATAGGAGATACAGTTTCGACAAATATTTTTTTCAAAAATTTAATTAATTCTAACAAGGTAGGTACTTATAGAGATCATTAATATCAGCCCATGATGATAAAGTTGTATAGAATGCCAGATTTTTTCGCATTTCCTGATCAAAATAACCTGATTTATCCGACTTTCTGGCCAGTTCAAGGACTACATTCCAGTGGCCAAAAAAACTGAACAAAAAGCTATCCAGCTAATCCAAATGTAAGTGGCATCATCACTCTGACGTGGAGATGGTAATTGGCCATAATTATCCCGTCACGAAGATCTATCATAAATCAATAGAACGAATGAATGGATCAATAAACGGTTGAACTGTAACGCCTTGCGTAGGAGTGAGGAGTCACGAGCTAATCAATTTTATCATAATTTAAAAATTAACCTCAGAATTAGCGGAATACTTTACTCTGCTCTGCATACTAATGTTTGCCACAGAATACTGCATTTACGCTTATGGTACAAAAGTACCTACTACTCTTACCCCATAAGATAATAGATCATTATCGCATGGTGGTCGTCTGGTGGTGGCTACTAATCAGCCTAACTCTAAACTAAATAAGTATATTTTTATCTTTTTGATTTTCAATGATTCTACTAAGGAGTTATTAAATTTTATATAAGAGGTACATATATAAAATTTAATAACTCCATTTTAAATAAGTACTAGCAGCAGGTTGCCTATGCAAAAATTATAAATTTTCTTCAATCCTATTTATCCATAATACTTTGTTCAAAATTCGATTGAAGAAAATTATATTTTTTTTGTTAGTAATTTAGTTCTTTCGGTCACATCGGTTATATCGGGTATGGTGGTGATTTTTATTCATATTTTACAAAAAATATACTTTACTCGTACCTACGTAAGATATTGACTCTTTGTAAAATTCTCAGTGCTCCTAACTCCTTACTACACTAAAAATTTGAAATGTAGATTGCCGTTAAATATTTTACTATTTATTACTTTTTGTAATTAATATTATACGAGTATAATTAATTATAATAAGTAATACCGTTATCATAAAACCAATATTATATTTTGTCCATCAGCCATTTTTGATGTCCCTACTGCTGGGGCACAGGCCTTCCTTATGGGTGGTAAGGAGGATGGGCCATACATAACCCACCACGCGGGCCCAATGCGGATTGGTGGGTGTTAACGACTGCAAATGCAGCCGGGACCAACGGCTTAACGTGCCTTCCGAAGCACGGAGGTATTATATATATATATATAGAGATATTATATTTTATGTCTATTTATTCAATTGCTTTTGCTTTATTCACTTCTCAAGCTTACGCGCTCACTAGACATGAAATAAAACACTTTTAACGGATACTAGCGCGGTTTTATTGAAACCTTCTAAAAAATTTATCGCTTGAGGGTAGGCTCACAAGTAGCTTCAGTCCCCCGTGACCACGGCAGCTGCAAAGGTGCCGAAACGTCGGGAAAATCAAAAATCAAACCAAATACCAACTAATTACCAAAGTACTTTCAATAAAACCGCGCTAGTATCCGTTAAAAGTGTTTTATTTCATGCTTTTGCTTTGTCTATTATCACAATTACGTATCACTAAGTAAGTGTTTTGTTTTGTTCTAGGTAAGCTGTGACAACAAATTCTTATGATATTAATTTATTTACCTAGTGTACGTGAGTGTAAAATATTTTCAAACAAAAATGACTTTTCGATGTGTTCCTACATTTCAAACTACCAATGACAGCAATGCCACCTGGGTAAGTTTTTATGTACTATTTTTAGTAACGCTACTCGCTGATAGATGGCGTCGTAAGCCTAGTTGTTACTAAAAGTTTTTAGAAACAGTAAATTATTCGGTTCAAGTGACATATTCAAAATAATATATTTATTTAAAAATATATTTGTTTAAAATATATAAATAGATATTAGTTTAGAATGTTTTAAGAACAATCATTAGCTTTGCAGCGCCATCTATAAACACCTTTTAAAACTTTGAAAGCATGCTTTTTAATATGAGGCGCAGCTTCCGCTACCGAACATTAGATGGAGCTAAGTTAGCAAAACAAAATATTTTACACTGAACAAAATAAGACGTACCGGCAAACATATTGTTTTGTTTTACCTATCTTTTCATTAGTTTTATTTTGGTATTTCATGAAAATGTGAGCATTACAAACATTTTTTTTATAAAATAAATTTATTGGAAAGAATTTACCGATTTTGGCCAATCATTCGTTCAGGATGTCGTCGTCATGAAATTATTTTCATATAATAAATTTATTTTATAAAAAAAAAATTGTAATGAAATAACTCGCGTAAAATCATTCGATAGTGCAATTTTGTATTAGAAATTTGTACAACGCCATCTACCGCCGAATAGCGAAATTAAAATTTCCATAGAGAATTGACTATCGAGTAATTTTACGCACGTTTTTTTTCTCGATAGCTGTTCGTGCTAAGGGTACTGTACCCTTAGCACGAACAGCTATCGAAAAAAATAACTCGCGTAAAATCATTTGATAGATACATTTTGTATTGGAAATTTGTACAACGCCATCTATCGCCGATAAGCGAAATGAAATTTTCCATAGAGAATTGTCTATCGAGTAATTTTACGTGCGTTTTTTTTCTCGATAGCAGTTCGTGCTAAGGGTACTGCGGGTCTACCGGCTAAAAATAATGAAGTTAATGTTAACTGTAAGTATGTGATACATTGCTTCTTTTCTTTGGTAAGTTTTTATTTGTGCCAAAACAAAGTAGCAATGTATCACATACTTACAGTTAACATTAACTTCATTATTTTTAGCCGGTAGACCCGCGGATCTCGACTGTCCCAAATGTTGTTGCGTAGGTGTCAAAGTCGTCGACATGTCAAGTGGGTGCGTGACTTGTCGCCGTGACCCGCCGGCTGCGCGTACATACGCTGCGTTATTGATAGACTTGTACAACTGACGTTTATGACCACTTTAGTGGCACAGTTATGTACGATTCAAACCAACCGGCCCGTGTCGGACCGCATTTTACCGAAGGAGGAAAATAAAGCGTCTATAGGTACTAAGCTAATTCCATATTTAATGAAAAAATAATTTTTAACTACTGCGTATAGATAGATGCTTTAATTTCCTTTGGCAGAGGTAAACGCCTGTAGCAAACCTCCGCCGCGAAACCGTACCAGCGGCACCGCGGTAGTCCCGCCATAGTTCCGCCCATGGGTTGTCGTCGATACGACAATATATGAGGATCACATCTTCGTAGCGGTTTCGCGTCATTGCTCTCGCGTGTGTCAGTCAACGGTCGGAGCCGATCGGGTGGAACTGCTCGCACGTGAAAAATCTATTTCTTCTGCTTCTTCTAGCGCTTCTGCGCAATACCGCTAAAGTATTATTGAGACAGCTACCCTTTGGTCTCACCATTAATCTTTAAGTAATCACTTTTCTGTTTTGTTTTCATTTACCCATGTTCATGTTTTTTTGAGGCCAATAAATGTTTCTTTCTTTCTTTCTTTCGATGCATTAGATTAGAATAGAACAGTCTGTACGCATTTGTTTCGCTTGTCGAACTCATGGATGGCGGAACCTTCTGCCCGTGGAACACCGCATGTTCCACGGGCGGAGGTGTGCGAAAATGTGCTCCGACGCGCGCCGGTTGGTGTGAATCGTACATTAGGCGTTGACGGTGAGCGGACGTCGTAGGTAGTTTAACAGTGGCGAGTTGGCGACACTAATTTTTGTGGACATTTTCCAATCCAGACTCATGTCACAGATCAGTCTGAGGCGAATGTCTAGTACCCTTAGCACGAACAGCTATCGAGAAAAAAAACGCGCGTAAAATTACTCGGTAGACAATTCTCTATGGAAAATTTAATTTCGCTTATCGGCAACAGATGGCGCTGTACAAATTTCCAATACAAAATTTATCTATCGAATGATTTTACGCGCGTTATTTTTTCGATAGCTGTTCGTGCTAAGGGTACTGGACATTCGCCTCAGACTCATTTTAACAGCCCATTACAATCCATTAACCATCCCCCCATCTAAAGGGAAAATGATGACTCTTCATCTCCGCCATGCTTGGCGGGCAGGTTGCGAGTCGGACTCCTACTTACTTCGAAAATCGTATTCATTTTTCCCTTTGAATTACGAAACTTTTAAGTTTTATTCATTCATAGAAAAATTAGAAAGAAAACTACTAAACTACATAATGTTTGTTTTTTTTAATTTACCTACGTTCTTTACAACAATAGAAACAGTCAAAGCGAGACCAAATGGTATAACGGTTAAAAAATACAGTCCAGTCACTGGGTGGCCGGCGATCCGTCGAATACAACTGCAGACGTCATTAATATCGGAACGTCAATGATATCATCATTTAAGTATCGTCGTTATTTGGTGCTATTGACGAACGTATTACAGTAAGCAATCGCTAAAACACAAATAAATACTTAAGTCTAAATTTAATTTAATTTAATTTAAGTACTTACTTATCAATATTGTTACCTATGTCCTTACAGGCTCATGCATGTGTATGCACCAAAATAATTTTAAGATCCTTATGTACCACATGATATGCAATAGATATTCTGTACCCTTAGCACGAACAGCTATCGAAAAAAATAACTCGCGTAAAATCATTCGATAGATAAATTTTGTATTGGAAATTTGTACAACGCCATCTATCGCCGATAAGCGAAATGAAATTTTCCATAGAGAATTGTCTATCGAGTAATTTTACGTGCGTTATTTTTTTCGATAGCTGTTCGTGCTAAGGGTACTGATTCTGTCTACTTAAGCTTACTCTATGTTTAATAGGTACCTAATAAATAATAAATTTTAATATATTGCTGAGCTTTTATCAAATCCTATACTTAATGTGATCTCGGCTAAAATGCCATTGCTTACACAAAACCAACTTCAACGGACAATTCAAATAAAAAATAAGCAATCTAAATAATCAAAAAGCTAGATCTAACTTCTCCTAAACTTATCACCGAAATCTAAACGGCTGGGTGTGTATATATTTATGTATACCGATTTATATTTGAGAATTACTCGCTCGCTATCAGTACCCTTAGCACGAACAGCTATCGAGAAAAAAAACGCGCGTAAAATTACTTGATATAGAATTCTCTATGGAAAATTTCATTTCGCTTTTCGGCGCTAGATGGCGTTGTACAAATTTCCCACACAAAATTACTCTATCGAATGTTTTACGCGCGTCATTTTTTTTTCAGCTAGCACGACCATTTATCGAGAATAAAAACGCACGTAAAAAAATTATAGAGTAATTTTGTATGAAAAATTTGTATAGCGCCATCTACCGCCGAAGAGCGAAATGAGATTTCTCATAAACAAATTTACTCTATCGCGGATTTTTACGCGCGTTTTTGTTACTATAGATGTTCGTGCTAGAAGTAGGTACAGATGTAGTCTATGGCCAAAATAAAAAATCATTTCATGCCCAATCACATGTGCCAAGAGAAAAAGTACATTTCTAATCTAAACTCTATTGTCTTACGTGTATAAAAAGTAATGATAGAAATGACTGGCGTTTGTGTGATGAGCGGAGCGATTGCGCAAGCGGTTTGTCTTGTCATAAACAAACTAAAACATAATAAAATAAATATATAAGTGGGGCTCCCATACAACAAACGTGATTTTATTTTGCCGTTTTTTTGTACGGAACCCATCGTGCGCGAGTCCAAATCGCACTTGGCCGGTCTTTTTCTGAATATCTAACCGTTTGTGACTTTATACTTTTTAAATCAAATCAAATCAAATCATTAATTTACTTTACTTAATTCGACTTTATATGCAACACTAGCGCCACTCCCGCAAAAAAAATACCATGGAAACAATTTATTAAAAATCCAAGCTTATGGTCCCCTCGCAAAATATCAATTTTTATTTATAAATACACAAACTCATTGACAAATAATTTTTGCAATTTTAGCGGAGGTAACGGCCGTCGTTTTTGTTTTCGTCAAGAAAAACCATAAATGATCTGTCATTAAGTTTGTGTGTTTATAAATAACTCTGTCTACCCCCCTGGGAAACAGGCGTGAGTGTATGATGTATGTATGAGGGAACCATAAGCTAGAATTAAAAAAAAGTGTATTTATACACGTTAATCATTTTTTTGCGGAAATGGCGCTGGTGTTGTATATAAAGTGGCCTTAAAGTTATCACCGGAACAATTGGCGTTGCCCGCTACGCTCATACCCACACCCGCTCCGCTCATGAGCGTATTGCAGCGTTACCGCGCACACGCCGCCCAAACTGGATGTGAGAGAAACAATGTTATAGATTCGCGCACCAGTGCGAGCAGAGAGCTTTGGCTCGAGTATATTTACAGAATCCAGATAAAACGTTGTACTTGAAAAGATAGACATGAATGTCACGAAGAGTTACGTTTTTCCCAGTATGATAAATGTAGGACAATCATTCATAGCAAGCAATAGATCTACTTATGTAAAAAATATTTTATTTTATTTTGTTCTAAAAACAATTAATTCGACACTTAAACTGCAGAGTGCTTGGCATTTTAAACCCTTTGAATGCCGAGTGCCTGGCAAAAAAAGATATTCGATTATCATCTGTACCCTTAGCATGAACAGCCATCGAGAAAAAAAACGCACGTAAAATTACTCGATAGAGAAATATCTATGGAAATTTTAATTTCGCTATTCGGCGGTAGATGGCGTTGTACTAATTTTCCATACTAAATTGCACTATCGAATGATTTTACGCGAGTTATTTTTTTCGAATTAAAATTTCCATAGATATTTCTCTATCTTGTAATTTTACGTGCGTTTTTTTTCTCGATGGCTGTTCGTGCTAAGGGTACAGGATTGAAGAGTTAAAAAAATTATAATCACACTTTGTTAAAGATTAATTCCAATATTTTTTCATATCATGAAAGCTTGAGTACTGAAAGCTTGCGTTATTTCATCTGTGCTCCTCGCATATTCTATGTTCTCCCCATCCTTGTCGCGTCTTGAGGCTTTCATCTCGCGCACCCACTCCATGTGATAGCCTCGAGCGACGCGCGCCGCTCACGTGGCCGAGCGCGGGAACGGTCAAATTTAAATTACGAATTCCAAATTTAAAAATCGAAAAGTGAATTAGGCGTCCGATATTGTTTTGTTTTTCTTCTTATTTTTTAATGCTGTGATAAGTGTTAAACTCCTTTGAGATTAGATCATACACAAGTTTAAATTTTTGTGATTAATTGATTACTTTTATAGGGAATAATTCATTTATGTAAAAAATATTATGCTTTAGTATTTGAAATAAAAATCCGTATATAAAGAGTCGTGGATACAATAATATCCTGCCAAAGATAATCACATATTGGATGTGACGTTCATCGATTTCCTATACCATCAATAACGGGGCAAGTAAACAATAACATTATTTGCTGTCCGAGCGAGACACAGCTATACGTCAGAGCGGGATAGAACGCAAATCATCGATCTAAAGAAAATAGAATTCTCATACGAAATGTAATGGCGGTACAATAATCGTGTAAAAGTTCACGATAGTTGCCCAACGCTACGGTAACAATACACACGGACCATTATAACTTGAGCTTTTACAAATCGATTTTTGAAGGGGTTCGAGCAAATAGAGGTTCTAATTCCGGTGGATGGGTATAGCGGTCATCATTCGATAGATAATCATCTACCGATGATTTACGCCGTGTTAAACCGACAATGGTCCGAGATAACCTCTCGATCACAATGTGACCAATTAGGTCCCTCATAGAACTTTCGCCTTTCGCTATGATGACCAAAATGAACGGAGCCAGCCTGCCGGATGTGATCGACCAACAGAATCTTGCGGTCGAAGACATTTTCAACTTCACAGATAAAAGGAAAAAGCCGCTTGTCGACTTAAACCAACTGAAAAAAACAAATGACGAATTCAACAATAACGCTATCGAAAAGATCGATCATAAAAGGAAATACGTGAGAAACAGTGACGTAAATTACATCACTACTGAATTAAATATAAATATAGAGAAAGATTCTAATAAAACTATCCGGTTGGAGTTAAGACATCTCGCCACAGATACTTTGGCGTTTAAGGATGGTAATGAAGAGAATTCCATTGATAATGGTGAAATTGAAGATTATCAGCTGAAAGATGGTGGTGTAGCCATGAATGATGTAGGTGATGAGAAGAATGGCAATGATGCTACAAGTCAAGATGAAGACCACGGGAATGAGAATCAAGACGATAATGTAAGTTATTTCATGTAGATATAAGTTACTATATTACCCAATATAATTATATGAAAAAATATTCTCATTCCACATGATCACAGCCACAGCGCCTGAAAAAGTGCTGAAATATTTTATTCCCACTTTTCAAATTAAACTAAATCATATGAAAAACTTACAATTACAAACCCAATTTTTACATACTAAACAACGCGCTCCCTGTGTGTTTGATTTCAATGTATAATTATTACAAATTCAATTTAAAAAAAAACAGATTAACTGCAAAATGCAAAATGAAGTAGAAAAAAATGTGTGTTAACCCTTTTACTATGAACGTAAGGCTTTAATCATTTGAAAAATCAAAAAACTTTAATTTGTCTATGAAAAATTTCATTTTGATTTTCGGCGGTAGATGGCGTTGTACAAATTTCCCATACAATATTACGTTATATCGAATTTTTTACTCAAATGTATTGTATTGTAGATTGTACAAAATAAATTAATACAAATAAGTTATTGTCATTTTAATATGGAAATATTGTTACTTTCTTAATACTCATTCACGGTCTAAAATATGGTACTTATCTACTTATGCATAAAATACATATGCATGGTAAGTGCATAAAAGACATAATAATATGCATAAAAAGGCTATGTACGACCTTTTCCTTAAAACTTCAACTTTTATGCACCTGCGCTGAAATGCACTTTCCGTTACAATTTCGTCATACCATAATAATAATATGTTATTGATGATAATAATGTTGCAAATTACAGTTTCGTATTATATCATACTGGTGTAAAACTTGTTTTCACATATATGTGAGTAATGAATATTCGAATTGATTCTGTTGCATTATGATGGCATATTAATTGTCTTATAAAAAATTGCATGTCTACGAAATGATTCATTTACGGCCTGTTTCATAACAAAGCCCGATTTAGTTTAAATTAATATATTTGACGAGACTAGTAAATAGAGGCCCTATATGGTTTTCATACAAGCTAGCTAACTGCTGAAAGTTTTTTTTATAAAAATTCAACAAAGTCAACTTGCGGACTTTACTGTCGAATTTACTCTATAATTTCTTCTATTCGCCGTGGGCCAGTTAGAATAGAAAGAAATTGGAGTTTTATACTAACAAAAATTTTATTTTTCCAATTCAAACTGACACACATACGATTATGAGAAATTACACAGTGAAATCGACAGCAACCAAAATTTGTTCTGAGAAGATCCACCGTAAAAACCAGTACAATATGTAACCAGTGTGTGGAACCAGTAAAAATTGTTTTACTTGCAAAACCTCGTATAATATCTGATTGTTAACTGTTAAAATTACAATCCAAGTAATCTCCATGATGAAAGAATACCATGAAAGATTGAAACTATAGATTTGTTTACCTAATACTCATAAAAAATAATGCCCGTTTTTAACACAGTGTATAATAAATATAAATTGAACGATCTCCAAAAGACGTAATAGTAAAAATGCTACCAGTAAAATGTAAACTCTAGATACCTACCTACTTATATTCTTAACAAAAAGACAAAAAAAATATGTCTTGTTCATATTATAGGTATTACGGCGTAACGTATTTAATTAAAAAGTAGAATTTTGGGTTCATTTATAACTATTTTTTGTTAAGGTAGTTATAAAGTATAACGCTAGGTATAGTTGGTGTATCGCAACGCAATAAGTACATCATATATTATCGTTAAAAAATACAATGGCGAGATGTTGGCCCAACTGGTTATATATTATTGTTGTACCGTTTTTGCCTGTTTGCCTACTGACGAAATGGTTACTACGAGTTCTCGACTGAAAGAGTTAAAAATAAATAGCATAGACTGGCGAAACAAACGCCAGAACGATTTTGTCAAACTGTCAAACATTTTTGACAGTTTGTCGTAGATAAAATCGTTTTGGAACTTTTATCAGTCATTAAAATCAGTCAGTCATAAAAATGACATTACATTTTTATGTTATCAAAATTCTAGTTGGGATTGTCTTGCTACGGCTACAGAGGTGAAACAGCTGTTCTTGTATGTAAGTAAGTAAGTAAGAGGAGGTGAACCGGTTGTCCTTGTCTTGTGTGTAGTGCCAGCTGGCGAGGATAAGGTAATTTTGATAAACATCAAAACAATCAGGCATCTATCACCTATTTCAGTTACTAGTAAGTGTAAGAATTTTCAATTAAAAACACGTAAGTACAAATGACTGTTAGATCTTCGACATGCCATTTTGGAGATTAGATCATATTAGTAAGAATTATTAGTACTTAACTAGAAGTTATAATGTCATACATCATACATATATATCAAAGTGTGCTATTGTTTAATATTCATTTAACGTGCAACAAAACCTTTACACCCAGTGGCGTAACTATAGGGTGGCAGAGCGGGCAAAATGCCACGGGCCCCTGGCCCGAAGGGGCCCCCTGGCTCGAAGGGGCCCCCTGGCTCGAGAGGCCCGTGGTGACCACAAGAGGAACCTAACATTTATTAAAAAAAATAGGAAAAAAAAGCTATCAATAGGGTTCATTATCCTAGCCAAACTGATACAAACGTAAAGCGGAAAAAGGAATGCATGGGATGGGAACCAAAAGCTCGCATTGTCTCTAATACCTCTGGAACAAAAAAAGGGACTAGGTACACGTGCGGCTCTAAAAAGTCGAAACATGAAAGTGTACAGATTGTCGGTCAATGGTCAAATTCCTTTGTTAACTAAAATGGTAGCTAAAATCACTTTTACCAAATCTCTATCCAAAAAGGGTCCATTCATTAGCATTACGCAACAGGCAACACAACAGTCATAGTTAGTTTCTTGTGAGAATTAGTTGTTTGTGACATTGTTTTTAGTCGTAGTTTTCGTTTATTTTAGTAGTGGAAAAAGATATTACTATGTTCTACAAAGTGTCTAAGTGGGAGTGAAAAACGAAAGAGGAAGGAGACGGAGGAAAATAATAAAAATTTGCCTAAAATCAGTCGGTACTTTAATGAGGAATTTATTGACGATAAGTCGAGTGAACAGTGCTTAGGAATTATGAATAAAGGGGCGCTGAAAGTGCTAAAATAGCAGAGCCCGACCCTAGTGAATATCCAGATCCTGAACAAGTAACAATTCTTGAAAATTAAAAAAAAACTCCTTCAAAACCCTGCAAATAAAAATAAAAACAGCTTCAAAATTAACAAAAACCGCTTCAAAAATACCTCTAAAAAGCAAGAAATAATATTCTAATCGCTTTATTAATTTTAATAAAGTCGCGTGGGGCTGGGGGACAACTTTTTTAAAACAATTTTAAAAGCCTCACCCAACTTCATTAGACGTGTTTTATTAAATTTGATAACGTTTTATGAAAGGGGTATGATATGAGTAATAGTAATTTATGTGCCCGCTTACTATAAATATCTGACACCTCTTAGGTTGGCTGGAAGAGATCTCTTTAGAGGTAAGTCCACCTTTGCTCACAATTATTATTATGAATTATGTAACAACTATTATTAGTGCAATAAATAATATATAGATAGATCTTTGAGATGTAACTGTTTTTGGAAGCGAAATCAAAAAAGAAAAATGACCCAACTCTCCATAGAAAATTACTCATAGTTCATAGTCCTTTGAAGCTGTTTTAGTGTTTATTTTCAGGTTTTTAAATGAGTTTTTTTTTTCTTAAAGCTTTTCTATTTTTAACTTTTTAACTTTTAAATCAAAATTACCAAAAATCTTGCAGAAATAAGACCTTATGCATGTGCACTTTATTAGCATAAACACATGTATATATTAATTACATAAGTTATGCAGAGCGTTGTCTCCTGGCACAGGCGATTACAAGCCTAAAAGGAGGCTCCGTTAAATAAAAATTGATGTTTGTCTCTATAAAGAAATAAATAATTTTTAATTTTAATTTAATTTAACTTTTTGTGCCTATTTAAATATTTGTTAACTTTATATAATATTTTCTATGGTACACTGATGCCAATAACATAAGTAACTCAATTTCCAAATTCAGGCTTTTTGTTTTTAAAGAGTTCCGTTGTGCCTTCGTAGTCCAAGTCTAGTCCAGAATGTCCCAGACCGTAGCTTGGTTTGTTTTGGATTGTCATAAATCTACCAATATCTCAATCACTAAGTATAATTATCCTATTTGTCCAAGGTCCAATGAAATTGAAATATGAAACCTCAAGAGAGGTCGTGATTCTATTTCAGTTTGAAAGGCCTTATACCCTATTATATGAAAATAAAAAAAATCGTAAAACGTTAAAAAATAACCGTTGATTTGGGAAACCCTCCTTTTTTTGAAGTCGGATATCACAAAATATATAACAGTAACGTCAAACTTTTTTACTTGGGAGGGCCCACATAAAATATAAGAGTGGGCCCCGGTCGATGAATTCGCCACGGGCCTCAGATAGTGTAGTTACGCCACTGTTTACACCTATGGAGACTTACATAAATATGTAATCCGAATCCAATAAAAATAATAGAATATGTGTGAAATAAGTAGATAGGTTCTACTAAACTCACTTTACCTAAGCCTTGACTACACTCCAATCGAGAAACAATAGTGAGGTCAAATCCAGTGAAATGACTAGATAGAGGCGTGAGCGCGTGGGCGGCTGTCTGTGGTCACCTCACCGGCCATAGACACGGCGACTCGACGCTTAGCAACTCCGCGGAGGCCATTAGCAAGAGTATCTGTCTGTTCTCATTTTGAATTGAGGCGTAAACATAAAATAGAAAATATTTAACCAAAATTTGACAGAAGAAGCAAGAAGCGCTCGGAATAAAATGCCGATTTCAGGACACGCGCGTCGCGCACATAATACCTAATCACTGAATAGATATAAGTACCTAATCTCAGGCCAAAGCGGGATATACATAGTCAGTCCTCCCAGCGCAAGCGCAACAAAACAAATGATGTAAGTGTATTCGAATAAAAAATACTTAAAAGAAGGGCATGAATTTGGTCTCCCAACAATCACCGTTGAATTTCAGTCAGTTTCATGTAGGTAATGAGTTTACATCAAAGAGCATGTAATCACTTCGTTTTATTCTCGACACTATTGAAAACAAACTTATTTCTATTCACATCAACCCTTTTAAGACGTAATAAAGCATAATTTTGGTTGAATATGGTTTATATGTTGATGTCAACAACTAGTTTGGTTGAATATGGTTTATATGTTGATGTCAACAACCAGTTTGGTTGAATATGGTTTATGTTGATATTTGAACAACCAAAAACCAGCAAAATTACTGGCCAAATGATCATTAAAATATGAATTAACTTTACTACTCAAGACATCAATGATATTCCCATAAATACAAATGGATATATATGATATTGTCACCGCTAATTAAACTTTCAAACGCCAAAAATTTATCAAGATTTCCGTAAGCAATATTGACAAAACCTAATGGCTGCTCGGTTTGCTTCAGAGTTCACACATTCTACTTGGCCACAAAAGCACACTTGACACATTTCTTAGGGTCAACAAACCGTATAAATTAAACAACCGAACAAATGAATTCGAAAATAGTCTATAATTGACGTATTAGTTCTTAACTATGGAATTAATAAGGCATTGATTTGGAATAAACAAACCCTACTATGCTGTTCTAGAGTTGCAGCCTTAAAGTCGGTATAGATAGCAGCACTGTCACATAGTTATATACTGTAATTCCAATATGAAATGAACAGATGTTTCTTATTTTCATATCAGTATTTTTAAGGTGTTCTGTTTCTGCAATAAATCAGTAAGTGTTTCATGTAAAACTTTGCTTTTTAACCCCTAGATCTCGTTGCTGATTTTTTGGAAACTAAAATAGTATTTAGCCGATTTCAAAATTGAAAAGGAGGATATCTATCCGTCGCGTATTATTTTTTTATATGTATTTTCCCGGATTACGTAAAGCCGGCTGAACCAATCGAAATAATTAAAGGTTATTACATCAAGTTTGTTCCTAAGTTAGTCCCATTTTTTCAAATTTCGGAATCGGGCCAGTAGTTTTCATGAAAGCCTGAAAATATGCTCAAAATACTATCATTTCGGTGGTAACTACTTTGATGATATTATGGTCGTATAACATCTTTGTTTATGAACCGATTTAGATGATTATTTTTTGTTGGAAAAGGGATACCTTATAATTTCTTTTATTTGAATAAAGATTACAAAACGGTTATGATTTACGAATCATTAAGTTACGAAGAACGGGACTTCCTGACACAAGTGTTTTTAAATACTTAATAGGTTTGTCCCACCCAACCACCTGTATTATTATAAGACTAATATTGAATGAATTATTTTTTCATTTTCAATTTTCATTCATTTAGTTTTAGTTTGATTAAGTAACTCTTCAATTTTATTTGAGTTGATAAAATCGGTTCATAAACTAAGAAGTTAGGTGCCTGAAAATCCGTAAAAACTCGTGCGATGGTAAATTTGATATTTTTCAGGATTATAAGATTATTTTGCAGAGCTAGATCTCTATATTTTTTTATGAGACCACAACTGTACGTGGATTACGTAAGGCTGTTGCTAACAATTCTCGATTGAAATCGATTGAAAGCGCAGTTACATTGCCGCTCTAAGTAAGATAGTCAGTTGTCATATTGGTTCTTATTCTTACTAAAGCAGCAATGAATCTGCGATTTCTGTCAGAGTTGATTGCAACAAAGTTACATAATTACCCCTCTGAACTATGTTATTTCAAGATTATTAATAGAATTGAAAAATATTAGAAAAAAACGACTCACCCGCAGCAGCTCAGACGGGACTCGAACCCGCACCCTTAGGATTCCGGCCCAATGCACTAACCAATGTTTTTTCAGATAAAAATAGAATTATTTAAATCGGTTAACGTCTGGTGAAGTTATGGTAAACAATCATAAAAAAACATTAAAAATAAAAAAAAAAATCGGAAGAAATTATGTATGAAACAGCTTACTTTTCTGTTTCAGGTTATACAGTTCTATTTAAAGCAATATAAAAATAATATTAATATAATTAATAATTTATAGCAATATTTAAAGCAATATAAAAATAACTTATTGAATTTAATTTCTCTGACCGAGTGTGACCAATATGTTAGTACTTTAATTTCTTATCAGTGGTGTCAACTTTCACCATATTTGTTGGTAGGCCTAAATCGAGTGCCATTAATTCACCTATTGTGCGAGTGCGTTGTCACACAATTTTATCTTTTAATTGGTGGTCCAGTATCGGCGTGGCGTAATTATATTGCGGTGAGACCACTGACTGTTTGGAGTTGTCACTTTTTCGTGGAGCTTTGGTGGAGCTTTCGAGTTGTTTTGTTTTTACATGACGGCCCAAAAAATAGAGAGTTTAATGTGTTCAGGGTTCGTCTATGATTGTGGGTGTATAAGTTTCTTTATCCCACCATAACTTCTAAATGCCTTAATGGATTTGGGTATCGTTAGAATCATTATATTATCGAGAGTGACACTGCATGGGTAGGTATATTTTTTTGAAAAAAAATCGATGTGACGACTGTACGACGCCACTTTCAAATGCGAAATATTTTCTTCTATTATTACAATATGGGCATCAAATGAAAGGCCTTGATGAGCACATTCCATGCGAAAAAAAAATTAAATTATTTGAGCATCAAATGTAAGGCCTTGATGAGCACATTCCTAATTAGTCACTAAAATGTGTGAAATAAAAATAATTAAATTTAAAAAAAAACATACTGTCGACTTGATAACCTCCTCCTTTTTTGAAAGTTTTCCACACATAGATTACGAAAGAAATTGTAAATAATTAATATCAATTTGATAAATTACTATTTAAGTATGGACGATTTAAGTAAGTATAAATACACGTAATAAGACAAGTAAGGATAAAAAATACTAAATAAGACATATAAGGATAAACAGACCACATCAAATTGAGACTTTGTTTGCAGAATTCGACATCACTTAATTGTCTCAAGCCCAAAGTTCCAGTAGCAGTACTCCATACAAATTTCGACAGCCGTTACGTATCCCATACACATACCGACATACAACGCATACTTGTTTATACATATAGAAAGTTGCTCCCAAATCAGCCGACTTGTCAACATTACTCAATACTTGGACCTCTGTACCACATTCGCATCTTGTAACGACACTTGTTATTCAAAATTCAATTCAATTTCGTAAGAAATAAAGTTCATTTGTTTGTAAGCGCAATGTCACATACCTGTTGGGATTGTCGCGGTTTAATTCCGATTTGAATATAATCAAAGGCTGTTTGTAACGTTAGGATTAAAGTAATAGAGTCGTTAATGCCACTGTGTTGTTAAAAAACTTCGTTTAAAAATGGAACGTAACTTTTTGATTCAAATAATTTTGGAAATAACCTTCGATTGATCGAAAGAAGCACAAAAAAAACACATCATTATATTTTCGTAACAAAGAAAAAAAAAGTTTGCATGAAACATACCTAATCGTTTCCAAAAACAAAACAACATCTCCCAGCTATCTTTATTGTTGCAGCTTATAATGGCGGACCATTGAAATTACGTAGTGAACTTTACCGAATTTCTTTTATTAACTTGTTATTACAACAATTTCTGTATGTAACTAGGTATTAAAAAAAAGTATTCGGTGAAATGTTAAAAATGTTGTTGATTGAAAGGTCAAGCATGTTTAAAAAAGAAGGGTCATGATTTTGTTTTTTTCTTGTTTAGTGCCAAACATTTCGAGCAATCGGTTCAACATTTTTTTTAGGTTTTCCCAAAACCCGTAATGTTCATCATTTCATTTTCTGTTCATGTCATCTTTAGAAGCTTTATACCATGTTTCACACGCACCTATGGGATAACTATGGCCGAATACCACAAGTCCGTACCACAATCAGCTGTGCGCTCCGCTCGTGTGGAGTCAATCAGTGCTTCTGGGAAGATAACGGCGCCTGCGCCCGCGCCGGTTTCCTCGGTCGCTTTATGAATTTCGTAATTAACTACCTTTTTTGTTGCCGCCGCGGATTTTTGATTCGCTTTTGCCCCAAAAGGTCTTGATTTTGACCTCCTTCGTGGTTCACTGCGGGCAAAGTTTTGAGACTACTCTTTTCATTTTCCGACTAAAAAAGTTTTTAAATTTGAGATAGGTAATACTTACAATACTAAATAATATTACTAGAAAAAAATCGAGTCGCACCAGATCATGTTATTCTCAGGTGGGAATCGAAACCGCAACCTTTGGAAGTCCGGTCCAGTGCTCTTCTGACTACTTAGTGACTCGTTAGCTAAGTTGGAAGAGCATTGGATTGGACCCGACTTCCAAAGGTCGCGAGTTCGATTCCCGCCTGAGAATATGATCTGGTGCGAGTCTAATTTTTTCTAGTATACCAGAGTATACCTATATAAGTTAGTATTGTAAAAAAACTTTTCTAGTTTTAAAATTTTACTTTATGGTATCAGCTAACTTTCATTTCACAATACCTAATTAATTCGTTTTTAGTGAAAAGTTCGTCAAGTCTAAATGAAAGATTTCAACTTTAACTTCATTACACAAATAGAATGTGTGTTTCCGGACGAAAAACTGGCAACACTCGGCACCCCGCCATCTTGCCTGAGGCCAATTCGTGCACGTTCTTTATTCAAAAAACTATACTATCGTCACAATAGTGCTTTTTTCCTATCATTATTCGACTTTCATTGTATTCAACTAAAATTGGCAAGCTCTTGCGACTTTAAGGTAGAATCGATTCATAATTGAATGGAAAAAATCAATTTAGTCATACGAATCAAGGATGTCTACAAAAAATCATTACAGGAAAACTAAATGATAAAATCTAGAACGTAGGTCAAAGACTTTGACTCAGTATCACTTGGTATTTATTTGTCTGTCATTAGTGCTGTATAAACACTATAATGATCTTAGGTCTATTCACCATCAATCAACTGATACGTCACTTTATTACTGGTTAATTAATTTCTTGCTAGGTCTTTCAAGTAGTTTAACTCATTATTTAATATTTATTTTTAAGATTTACAATTGAACAATATGTTGAATAAACATGAATGCAATTTGGACTATAAGGATAATTAACGGCTGCCTAAAGTAATATTGTGAATTAATTATATTATTTTGCATAATCATGATCAATGTTTTGTTAAAGGAATTAAGGAATCCTTTGTATGGATTTTTATTTATGATTTCATACATAGGTCATGCAAAGGCTTTGTATATCTTACAAAATCTATTAAAATAGCAAAATAAAGTAAAGTTACATGGCTACTTTTAAAACATGTGCGATGTTATTTATTACAAAAGATTTTTAAACACCTGTTTAACTTAGACACTGTTTCAATGTGATGACCCTCTTTCAAACAATATTGTAAAAAAGTGGCAACATCACATTTAAACAGTGTTTAAGTTCATTGTCTAATTTCAAAATCTATCGCAATCGCTTTCATTTTTGACAGATGGATGTCACACTTGCTTCATTTCTTTGGTAAGTTTTTATTTGTGCCAAAAAAAAAGAAGTATCAATATAATCACACCCTGAAAGCGATTGCGATAGCTTTTGAAATTAGACAATACCCCGGACGACCCCGGTGTTTAAAAACCTTTTGTAATAACACCTACAAGTTTTTAAAACTAAAGTTTTTTTTCTTAAATATGTCAAACCTATCAGCCCTTATTGGATGTAAAATATGTAAATAAGTCATTGAAATGAAGCCTGAGGCTATAAACAATTTGTAAAAGGCCAACTGGGGTGACTGGATAACGGATATTAACAAAATACGATTGCAATGGGAACTCTTGCGTATAGGGGCGTGCGGTGTTGCTACAGTAAAATTTATAACCATGTGTAGTAGATTTTTTTATTTTTGGTACACTAGAGGCTTTCATTGATTGCGTATTCAGATTATTAAGACTTTTAACTAAGTAGACGTAATTTTAACGAATTAAGCTATAATTCGCTGCTTCTTACCCTCGTATCTATAGACGAGTAAGTAATGACTTAAGTAAAACTTGCAATTTTCAAACTTATGCTTCTAATATTGTATTCACATGCATTTTATAGTCCAAAATTAATCTTAAATGCAGTTTTAGTGCAATAGGGATGTTGACAACTTTTTTTATTTTATGTTACATAAATTACCTCTCAAAAAAAGAAACATTGGTAAAAGAATTAATTCGCTAGCATGAAAACTGCCCGAGTTATCACAGTGTGAAATGCACACAAATGGACTCGATCAAAAACGCTCCATACTAGGCTTGCACGTTATGACGTCACGCCTTGCAAGTTTGTATGCAACGCATAGGAAATTTGTTCAACAGCTATATTAAATATTGTGTTTATCAAAATGGTTTCTTCGACAATTTTGCTATACATTTTACGGACTAATTAAAGGTATCATTTATTTTAATAAATTTTATACTTTTTAAATGGACTTGTCCACCCAACTTTGAAGGGTCATAAAACAAATAATATGCAATATATAAAACCAAGAGGTATACAAGCTACTCTAAAAGTTTAATATGTTTACGATTTTTATTAGTATTTCGTTATTTTATTCATTAGTCAACATCCCTATTATGGCGCATTTAAGATTAATTTATAAATTGCATGTGGATATAATATTAGAAGCATTTGAAAATTGCAAGTTTTACTTAAGTCATACTTACTCGTCTATAATACGCGTTCACTTCGTCATTGCCGTCGAAGACCGTTATGACGTCACAGCTAACGGTACTGTAGACAGAAAAGTAATCATGTTTTTCAACTGTTTTTCATTTTTTTCTTGTTCAAAGAGTGTCATTAATTTATATGACAAGTTAGGTTCGCCATTATGTAGGAACTTTACTCTTTTTTATCATTTTATCAACACAAATAACGAACGTAATGATTAAATCAAAAGAAATAAAAATTAAGCTTTGCATTGCTAGCTGTACTGGAAAGGCGACGCAGGGGGTGCGGTATGACGAAGCGGGCCGGGAGGTAGCGGCAATGATGAAGTGAACGCGTAGTATATAGGTAGACGAGGGGAAGTCAGCTGAAAATGTATTCATATTTGCTTGAAAGAATAATAAAATTCTTTAAACTGTACTTTTTAATAAAAAAAGTAAAGTACCTATATGTATGGACTAATCGTTTATATTTCAAATAGTAACTTACTTTATGATGATAACATTGTGTACGTTGCTTTTAAATTATATATCAAATTAATTAAGGTACATACTTTGCTTTCCACGAGACTACTTAAATACCTTCATATACGGGCATTGTTGCCTTTAACAATTTTACCAACTGCTGTTTCATATTGAATTGAATACAACTTAATAAAAGACACGAAATTCATAATTCATCATAGCCAACGAGGTGTGACTGTAACTTGTATTGTTACAATACCAACTCTATTTCTTAAGTGTTAAAGACATTAGGGTAATCAAAAGTTTCTATGAGCTGCAAATTAGAATAAAAAAAGAAAAAGTTTACACAGACGAAGTTGAACTTTATTGCTAGAGGCAGAACGCTTGCAGGTTTAATAATGGTAGTGTTGCCAAGTGTAAAATCGAGTGAGCACTCGAATGATCATCACCAATCGCTGGTCGGTCGCAATACCTACTAATTAGAACCTTGCCCGGGGGTGGGGCGGACTCTACCATGCGACTGCGATGCTAACTCGATTACCGACAACTCGAATGTGTGGAAAACTTCAATTGAAAAGTGCAGTATTTTTCGTGCAATGTGTACTTTCGTCAACACTAATTGGTCTCCGAATACATAAAACGTGTGTGTTTTTTAAGATTTCGTGTAGGTACTACAAAACGTAAAGCATTCACTTTATAACTGTTGAGTTACGCAGTAAACTAAAGTAGAGATATCTATAATATCTATTTAACTTATAATTTTCTAAAACATAAGAATCTACTTTTTTGACATTTCTCTCGTTTGCCGAAGCAAATTAAATTGCTATTGCAAACGTAGCGTAAATAGATATTGCAGTAGCATAAAAAGAAATTACTTATTTTTTTGAATTTCATAATCCCATCCAGCTCTACCCTTTTTTATCGTTTTTATTCACGTTCAGACTGATTTTTCACAGAACGTCAGACTATCAGAATAATTCGCAAAAATCTCACGTCCATTAGAATTTCGCGCAAATAGTAAGGCTTGTCAGCTGGTCACACGTCGTGCATCAATTGTAAGGTCGGGCACACACCCGAGGGCGGATCGCCCGCCCTCCGGCAGTCTGCAGCGAGCACGCGGCGCGCGCGATCGTAAACACGCCGCGATTACCGATCATTCATCGATTACGACTCTATTATCGATACCGAGCGCGCGCGGTGATAAACTTTGTTCCTTTTTCAAATTGGTTTGGATTCGGTTTTGTTTTTTTTTTGTTTTCAATTGTTGATACTAAACTTTTTCAACTATTTTGATGTACTGTCAATATATATACCGGCATAATCATTTCTTTTTATTTTCATTCATTGATTACGACTTTATTATCGATACCGCGCGCGCGCGGTGATAAACTTTGTTCCTTTTTCTAATTTGGTCGGATTTTGTTTGTTTTTTTTTCAGTTGTTGATACTTTCTGATTTTGATGCAAAAGTATTAATGTACCGAGAAAATCATTTATTCTTATTAACATTCATTGATCGATTACATTAAAGAAAAAAAATATGACTCTATTTATCGATACCGTGCGCGCGCGGTGATAAACGTTGTTCCTTTTTTAAATTGGTTCGGGTTTTGTTCTGTTTTGTTTAAATTTGATATGGTAACGATTCAAAAATTGATAATGGCAAAATCTCAAACATCTTTCTTATACTTATCATTTATCGAGTTTCACTCTATTACCGATACCGGGCGCGCGCGGTGATAATTAAACTTTGTTCTGATTCAGTTTTTCGGATTTTTGTTTTCACTGTTTTGCTAGTACCTAAAAACGATTTAAAATAACAAAAAAATATTCTTACCGGCTAAATTATCAAAATCTTTTATAAATAAGTATTGAATACTTACCTATTTTGGAAAAGCGGTACTTCTCTTTCTATCGAAGTCATTTAAGTAAAACTTTTTCAAGTTTTGCAATTTCTTCAATGACGTCACGTCATTTAGATGCTTTTGAGAGCTGAAGAAGTCAATGCAATTTTATAGTGGTCGTCTTATTTAAAAACTATTTTAAAACTTCTATTATACAAACTAATACTTTTAAATTTTTTTTTTATATAAAGATTATTTTATAACTTACTTAAATCTCTATAATATAATACAGTTTAGACCAGGATACAGTACAATTAATACTTTTAAGCACTAATTACTTTGCAAAATCCGATATAAAATATACACGTGAACTTCTAAAGAATTAAGGAACAGTTTAGAATCCAAAGAAAACTTCTAAAGTACTTTCTTTACGGTTCATTCACTCCAAAGAAACGTTAGAATGGAATTGATTACATGCTATTGTATTCACTTTATTATAATTTACGTCTTAAACTATGATTGTTACCACTATAAATGTGTTTTACTATCTCCTAACGAGCGGCGACGTTTGCTTATACTAATCAAGATATAATATAATGTAAAAAAAACATTCGCATTTTCTAATTTCCACGTCCGGTCGCCATAAAGACGTTAAGCATGAAGCAATTGACATCTTTATTGCAGCAAGTTCTTAATTATTATCCGATTTTATAACGACCAATGATATACAATCGATTCAAATCGAGATATCACAATCGTAATAAAACTACAATATTTTATGCATCGAAATTGTAACCTAATTAAACGTACACGTACCGTTATTATTGATATAATTTGATAACTAATAGTTGAGTCTCATTAAATCGGTATGTATTAAAAACTGCTTTGATTCACCGTGTTAAATTGATTTCATCTATTTTATTTGCAGACGGTATTACAATAGTAATGACTTGCAGTAAACTCTCATCGATGGCAATAAAATATTAAATCCATTTTAAGAGATGAAACTTCAAAAATTAATCATCGAATTCCAAATTAAGATTGCAGAATTCCACCGCTTACATTCTAAACTAGATGAATACTTCAATTATGTTGAATTAAAGTCAAAGAAATTCTTCCGCCATCGCACAGCTCTTTGTACCGTTTCGACCAATCAGACGTTTTGATAAATGAATGATACATCAAATGTAGCCCGGCCGTACTTTTAATTGCACACCTATCGATATTTAGACAGCACTTATTAAGAATAAAAAAGTTCGGTAGTCGTCTTCGACTCTTCAAGGCATCAATTTAAAAAGCAATCACCCGCGATTGTGGTCACAAACGTCCGCCTTTTAAGGGACCGTTAATTATCGACATATTCGAATTTCGAACGCATTTACATTTGTTTTTGTTACGTTCGCTTTCACTTCACTACTCAAATCATTGCAGTTTGCAATCAAATTACAAACTGGCCGGATCAATATTTTTCACTTACTCAAGCTTGGAAAAATCCCTTTGTTTCAAGTATTTATCTTGTCAGTGGTTTTTCTAAGTGAGTAAAATGTAAGGAGTTTCAATATCAGTGTTTCAAGATTCCTTGAAGGATAGTGTTGTTTTTTTTGTGAAGTGTAAATAAAACTCTGGCGCTGGCGTACGTGGATTTATCCAGTGTGATCGAGGTGCAGGTAAAACCATTATGATATTTAGAAATGATTCAGATTTAGATTAAGAAATCATTTGGTTTGTCATTTTCTACTTAGGAATTGTTATAATAATCAACGCATTTATTCAGGCACCCAATGCGATAACACATTGTATTAGTAGGTATAGGTACTTATTTAATTTTAGTATTAATTTTTGCAATCAAATAGGGATGTTTACGATTTTTATTAGTATTTCGTTATTTTATTCATTAGTCAACATCCCTATTGCCTTGATATGAGACTATGGTGAAGAGATCGTTCAAAATTATTTCGAACTGGCAGCAAATAAAATTAGAAAATAAATATATCTTAAATATAGCATTAATAATAAAAGATATAATAAGAAATAATAAAAAACTGTCGAAAATACTAAAAAGTTCTCTCCGGCGGGGAATCGAACCCCGGTCTCCCGCGTGACAGGCGGGGATACTTACCACTATACTACCGAAGACTTATGAATGGTGGCAAAATATGCAAATAAATTTCTTGGCGAACAAAAAGATAGTGACGTAAATGTGTCAAGCGCATAAGAAACATCTCATTCGACTGATAAAAATAATAAAATCTATTTTTATTTCACTGGCAATAAGATAAGTAGCATGAAAAACAATTATTCCTTTTGAGATTTTAGGTCGATATCTGTACCCTTAGCACGAACAGCTATCGAGAAAAAAACGCGCGTAAAATTACTCGATAGACAATTCTCTATGGAAAATTTCATTTCGTTTATGGGCGATAGATGGCGCTGTACAAATTTCCTATACAAAATTTATCTATCGAATGATTTTACGCGCGTTATTTTTTTTGATAGCTGTTCGTGCTAAGGGTACTGAGCGGTCAAAGCATTGGATTTGACCGGACTTTCAAAGGTCGCGGGTTTAATTCCCGTCCGAGAATGGGGAACATGCATAAGTCACCGATTTTGATAAATTTGAGCTTGATCGCTGCGGACACTTATAAAAACATGATGGAACAGAAAAATAAAAAAACAATTATTATTTTAGTTTTATCACACATTCACACAGGGGAAAATAGCGATTTTTTTTTCATTTTCGGACAATGCACTTAACAGTCGGATAGAATATAAAATAATAAGAAATAATATTTTGTATGACACATTTGTACTTAAACGCAATATTTAGGGAGATATTTCAAAATTCCTGGCTAACTCCATACAAACGTGCCATAAGTGACGTCGCAAATGTTGACCGTTTTGTATGAAGCGTTTTCGGCGGGTGCTGCTGCGCGCTAACTTCAAGTGAATATATCACGAGGATAAAACGCAAGAGAAAAGTTTTAATATTACAGTTGATTTACTCACGCATTATACTTTTGATTTTGATACAAAAAAAATTGATGCATGTTCCCTATTTAATTGATGTGGTGCGAGGAGCGAGTCGTATTTTTTCTAGTAATTATTTAGAACCTAAGATATTATGTTAGATACTGAAAATGGTTCAAAAGTATTATTTTCATTTAAAAAATTCTCAAAATTACCTTCTAATTATAACTACTTTATTATTCAGATAACTACTTATATTTTTAAATCAGCGCGAGAACTAACAAAAATTAAACATTTTTCAGAAAATGATGAGATTCAAAAGCAAGAATTTTTGACTTATGTAAAATATGCTTGCTACTCCGACAATACTCCGAAAGTCTTGGTATTCAATTTCTGTAGGTACTCTCATAAGAGTAATTTTCTAATTCAGTCCAATTTCTTACTTAAGAAATTGGTCAGCATAACTGGTTATACCAATTATAAATAGCAATGTATACTCGTTTAAATATATTGTAATAATAAAACTCTAACGGTAACCTGCTATAAAAATATAGACTTTAATTAAACGCAATAACATTCATTATAGCGTTGTTAAATTGTTAAGATATCACTTGTGCCAGAAGTATTGTAAAGCAATAGAATTTCAGACCATAAATGTTATACTGTGAGACCTCAATTCTGTCTGTGACGCTACAATAGCTTATGTAAAACATAGTTTTGTTTTAAACAATTCCTTGATATTTAAGTAATTCAACTAAAAATTAAATAGAAGAAAGGTATGAATAATTCATAGGTACGTAAAAAGCACCCGTTTGGTAAATCACAACATCTTACTATTAATAAACAGAGGCTAGGTCAACATTAAAATAATTCATTACACGTAACTGGACCAATCGCGGTAATTCTGAACGATAAAACCAAAAACGTTACGTTGTCATTTAGGTTATATTTACCTAAAAATCTTTGGTTTAGCTTCGTAATTTTCACTTAAATTGTCCCAGATTGTAATCCTAGACTCCTTAGGCAAAGTATTTCAACAATCTTACCAAAACTAAAGCGAGTATTTTTCTGTAAACGAAACTGAAACGGTGACGATTTAGCTTTGGTTTTATCGTTGAAAATTAGCGCGATTAGGCCCCTGCCCCCCTAGCCAAAGTAACATTTGCAAATTTTCGTTATCGTTTCGCTTCGAAACATGTATGGATTTGACGTTTTAAATTTCGATAGTTTTACGAAACATTATGTCAATCCCATACATGTTTCGAAAGCGAAGCGATAACGAAGATTTGCAAATGTTACTTTGGCTAGGCCCTCTGGTAACGTAGCATAGGTTTCGTAGACGGCGGCCGAAGGGAAGCTTCGTACGGTACGGTCAGCAACGAAAGTCGTTAAACACTTTAGTACTTTGTCATACTTAGTAACTTTTTTGACTAATGTTTCAAACCGTGAGGTACCTGTTAAAAAAAGTTACTATGACCAAAGCGTTAAGCTACTTTTATTGCTGACTGTATCTATTTAGGACCTTTATCTAATGAACATACACACATCAAAAACAAAAAAATTGCGATCGCTAGCAAAAGCAGATATATTTTTTTAACTTTATCAAGAAAAATTGTTTATGGAATATTTATTTTAAATAAAAACAAAAAATAAAAATAAATCAGGTTATCCTATTATCGTGCTAAAAAAGATTTCGATATTTTAAACCGATTGCAAACTGTTTTTGATGTGTGTTGTGATATATCATTCATGAGTATTTTTTAACCGACTTCATCAAAAGGAGGAGGTTCTCAAATCGATTGTATGTTTTTTTTTTATCGTTGTTCGCGCGTATCTTCGACATTTATGGACCGATTTAGATGATTCTTTTTTTGTTCGATTGAGTTTTCTTCCGAGATGGTCCCATTTTTTTTTTTTCAAATCGGTTCAGCAGTTTACAAGTAATCCTGAAAATACTATTATATTAAATCAACTAACTTGACATTTTGTTATTTATGAACCGAATTAGATATTTTTTTTTGTTGGGGAAGGGATACCTTTGTGTAGTCTTTTTAACCGACTTCAAAAAAGGAGGTATTCAGTTTGTATGTATGTATGTTTCTCCGCGATTATCTCACGTTTGGCTGAGCCGATTTTTCTACCTAAATAATATACCTACACTACCTAATACAGAAGGTACTTACACTAAAAATAAAAAAATAAAAAAAATAAAAAAATTGATTAAAAAACAAAAAAACCGACTTCAAAAAACCCGCCTCTAAAAAGCAAGAAATAATATACAAATCATTAGATACGCATTATCATTGTTATAATAAAACACGTCAATTGAAGTCGGGTGGGGCTTTTAGAATAAAAAAAGGAAGATGTACTCCAGCCCCACCCGACTTTAATAGACGTGTTTTATTATAACAATGATAATGCGTATCTAATGATTTGTATATTATTTCTTGCTTTTTAGAGGCGGGTTTTTTGAAGTCGGTTTTTTATTGTTATTTAAAGGATCAAATGATGCTATCATTTGATCCAGCAGCTTTCAAGTTTATTGTTTAGTCCTCTCATTCATTGCAAACCTATAGTAAAATCTTATAAATAGGTACTCATTAGATACCTACTTATAAAAAACAAAACAAGCACTATTTAATTTGACAATTAATCTGTCTTCTACTTCTCGAAATGGAATACCACATCAGCACTGACCCAATCAATCTTAAAACTATCACGTTCAAATTCGTATGGTAATGAACCTGGTATCGATCAATTTATATCGCATTGTGATAAAGATATGCGCGTGCGTCGGCTGATGGACGCGCGCGTAACAGTAAATCGAATTCGGTAATTTATTTGACATATTATCGATGTCGATGTATTTAGACAGTTGGCAGCTCTAGTTCACATATTATATGAAGTATCTCGAATATATATCTAAACAATCATTACTTTACTACATACAAACACAGATCCAATAACTCTTGATCACTTTGAAAAGAAAATATTGTTTCTTTTGCTAATATTTTTCATGAAATTATTGAATTTTATTTACAAAAATCGACTATGAACGGCATGGTTATCAACAGCGTTTGTGTCGCTATTGAGCGATTATGAATCATGGTTATCAAGAATTATTATGAAGCTTAGGCCTTCCATATCTTTTTATGAAAGAAGACGGTTTTTCACACGCTAGCCATCTACATGAAGTAATAATCCTTTTTTAACATTGTTTTGATTTAATAACATTGTACAGTTGCGATTACATTAATTGCTTTTTAATGTGCCACAATAATGATACGAGGTTAAATAAGACGGATGGTGGCCAGTGCCAACTTTTTAATCAAACGAAATGACGTTGCGTCATGAAACACCTGGCTTGAATAAAAAAAAAATAAGAAATTGAACATGGAAATTAAATTGAAGTACCATGGCGTGGTAGTTCACACCCACGAGTGTGATTCTTTCGCAGATATACCTTTTTATTTCTCCTATAATATTATAACAATGCATATAATGTCAAAAATCATTCGGCTCTAATAACTTTAATATACTATACTTAACCAGTTTCTTTTTATAAAAAACTGACAAGTCTGACTTACAAATATTTTAGTTTTAAATGTTTTATTTAAAAACGAGTAAACTATTATGCATCTGTGATGCTGATGATCGAATAATTTCCATGTTTTTTAATTAAGAGGACTTAACCTTCTTTCTTAATTTAGTACATTACCTACCTGACCATAAAGAAATCTCAAATCTACATGATGAATATAAAATATAAAAAATATTTAATGATGCTTTCAATTTACTTGAAAGCAATCGTCAAACGTTGAAAATTTTTAACGTGTAATTTAATAAAGAATTGACTAAGGTTTAAAATGACTTAAAGTAATGAATGAGAACATTAATTACTCAACAAGTCAAAAATTGTACCAGAAGTATATCATTCATGGCTAGTTTTCACCGCACATCCGGTAACGAGTGCATAAATTAAAATAGAAAGAAAAAAAACCGAACTAGATCAAGAGTAATTGATTAAGTGTCCACCGTTATACGATAAGTATATCTCGATTCGGTGTCGTAATCATACACATTCGAATAAGCAACCTTTGATCTTACTAAAACGAGTGTACTGTTTTTTATGCAAATGCCGCCTCAGTCGTAACTGCATTAATTTTAGAAAATAATTAATTAAATAAGTACTTACTTACTCATTAGAAGTTACTATTTAAGGCATGTTTCATTATTTTTCTATTTTTATTTCGCCCTTTAATGCCATGGTCTTCTGAACTCGGCTTTATCCTAATTAAGAGTTCGCGTGTTTAAAGAGTTAATAATATGTGTTATATTTAAGTAACTTTAAACTAGTCTATCCTATTTTAATCTATAGGGACAGAAAAAGATAGCATGATTTCGATCTGGTGAAACCATTAATCAATTTTTAAATGACGTCTAATTTGTTACTAACAATGATAGTGTTGCCATCTTAGCACGTATACTCTTGATTGGGTAATTGCCAGATTTACTCTTAATTAAGTATGTGTTAACATCGCGCCTGTCAGATTTCTCAATAGTTGTAAGCATAATTAAGTAATTACATGCATGCAAATTCAATAGTGTTAAAACAAATTAACGCACCTATATTCTGAGAAAACTTAAGTACCTATACGTACCAAGATTTTTTACAAATATATTTTTTTTCCAATTACGAGCTATGCCGCATCCCAGTCACTGAACAGATTTATTATTTTTATAAATTATCCGCGTACGAAACTTTAAATCAAGTAAAAATCAGTAGGAAGTGCCACCTTTCTAATTATTTTCACCAAGTGGTGCTGATCTCCAGGCCTGAATGTCCATGCCTTGAAAGAACCTTGGGGAGGCCTGTAAATATCTTGTCTACGGTCTACTTGTACTATTTTATATTCTGTGGTCCTACTGCCAAGAATTGACATGTTTTCATTTTTTACAAGGTACCTTGAATCGAAAACCATTTCGAGGTTTTTCAATTTCTGACACCGTACATAAATAATATTCTCTTATTAACATAGGACAAAAATTTGAAATGTTGTCAATTTTATAGAATGAATTTAAAGTTCTTGCATAAGACGTAGACGTGGCCTCCCCGAAACGCACGAACGAACTGAAGCCCGACGACCATGGCATTTTTTTAATAATTATGATGAGTGAACAATAATTATTCTGTTGTCCGAAGACAATCGGTTCAGTAGTTAAGACGTGACGGCGTAACAAACAACCAAACGGACTTTTACATTTATAAACCAGTAAGGATACGGATATTAGTAAGGAGAAGGATGATGAGTGGCTAAAAGTTCCGTTGGTTGTTCTAGGAGCGCCTGGGCGGCGGCGGGCTGGGGCTGGGCGGCGGCGGGTTCCGCGGCGGCGCGCAGCCCTCGCTTGCCGACTTCCAGCCGCCGTACTTCCCGCCACCGTTTGCGCCCGCACCGCATCCAGCTAGTCCGCATCATCAGCAACAGGTAAGACTCAAAATCCAATCCAAGCACTTTGGCATAAGGGATTTGAGATTCTTTAGCGCGATCGCTTCCAGCAGCTGTTCGCGCCCGCCACTGCCAAGTGCAATGTCAAAACGCACACAATCTTATTTAAAACCTGAAAACTCAACTCCATTGCTGCATGTTGACTTGGCTGACTCGATTGCTGAGAAAAAGTTAATAATGGATATTAACTTTTTCTCCTCCTCTCCTGAGCAAATTCACTTATCCTGATTATTATAAAAATAATCAATCCAGGGCCAGCCTGCCTAGCATGACCGATTTATATCGCGTGATAAAGCGTTTTATCACGTTTGACTGTCAAAAAGACAAAGGAATTTGACAGTTCAGTGTCGATAAAATGCTATATCACGCGATATAAATCGGTCATGCTAGGCAGGCAGGGCCCTATTGGATAACGTGACAATTTGTCAATTGTCATGACAATTTGGTTTATATTGCGGTCTACCTATCAGTAGTTTATTCTATTTTCAAATCGGTTGACGCAATGGAAATCAAATTGTCACGTTTATTAAATAGGGATAAGGCCCTCATCTCTGAAAATATTTAACTTACCTCGCTTCAGTACCTTTAATCTAGATCAGGGATGCACAAACTGCGGCTCGCGGTCTCAATAATTCGTTTATTTAAAATTATATGACAGCAATGTTCTATTTGGTGTAGAGCCATGGCATGGAGTACGGCGGCGGAGGCGGTGGAGGGGCGGAGTACGCGCAGCACTACGCACCACAGCAGCTGCTGCCACGTCACCACCACCACGAGCCGCACGGCCACCTGCGCCACCACCGCGACCACCACGACCCTATTCATGCGCACCACGTGAGTACAATAACCTCATTACGGTGACTTAAGCAATGTGACATCACCACTGTGGCCCCTTCCACATGGACCACGTAATATGACGCAATTTCTATTTCGTCTTAACCACCACCACACAGATAATGCCCAATCCCCCAATTTAGGGTTATCTGTGCACCACACCACCACGCACACCACATGAATACGATGACGTCATCACCAGTAAGACTTCACAGACACCACTAACCACTACTTTAAAAAAATACGCGCACTTGCACCACCACCATGGGTAGTCACGTGTGTCGTCACTACTGTGACGTCACAGTTTAGCCTGAGTTAACGATACTCATACTATACCAAAGAAATAACAAGTTTACTGTACATGTATACGTGCTCAGAGTCTTTCTTCAAAGAGTATCGCTACCGTAAACTATCTAAAAATTTCAAAAATAGAACGCAAGAAGTTTTTATTATCCTCCGACGACATAATATTTTCGGCCAACAATGTCGGGTCGGTTGCAATGGCCCCACTTTAGCAGATTAGCCCGCTAATGTCCCGGGCGGGCGGACAGCCACAATGGCCGCCGATTTTTGGCGGGAAACTCGATAACATTTCGTGATTGAATGCCGATTTAGGAAAGCTATGTGATTATATTATAGTCATTTTGTAGTTAGAAAACAAATAATAGTAGGTAAAATTGTTTTATTTTGAGTTTTTAAGCGCGCGTTGATATCTTTTTCAAGAACAATGCTACGAAATCCCGTAGCAAATGAAATAATTATCATAAGCATACCCAGATTTATGATTTCTGCTACGTATGAGTATGTTCATGCTCGCCAAAAAAATTTCATATTTTTAATCAATATTAAGGTATGGTTTCCTAGGTATAAGATATTGAGTAGTATTGTATAGTAAGTATAGTAAACGACTACGACTTTCAGTTACAATATCTATTAATTAAGGCGAGGCAGTTCACGAAATTTACTCTTTCACTATGTCTTTAGAATAAGGTTGAATATTGTATAGCTCTAATTGACGCTTCGCCAAAAATTTGACGTAGTACATTTTTATTGATTTCTAAAATACTGGATCATTTATTAAAAATGTACTCAGTTATTGTGTTAGATCGATAAAAAACGCTATCCTTTTTGCCCTGTCCATCAGCCATTTTTGATGTCCCCACTGCTGGGGCACAGGCCTTCCTTATGGGTGGTAAGGAGGATGGGCCATAACCCACCACGCGGGCCCAATGCGGATTGGTGGGTGTCAACGACTACAAATGCAGCCGGGACCAACGGCTTTGTCCCTTCCGAAGCACGGAAGAGCTCGAGATAATAAATTTTTGGTCACCCATCCCATGACCGACCCTTGCGAACGTTGCTTAACTTCCGCAATCGCTGGGCCAGGCGCTAAACCACTGCGCCACCGAGCTTCTCCCACTGCGCCACCGAGCTCCTTGGGACACCCTATACAGCGTGAATTGGTTCCCGCAGTGGGGTGGTTCCACTCATGATTACAAGCAACTTATACTATGGGGACAACTCTGAAATCGCGAAAAAAATCAGCTGTTCCATACATTAAGGCCGAGTTTATTGACGAGATTATTGCGTTTTTGTATGGAACAGCTGATTTTTATTTCGTGATTTCAGAGTTGGCCCCATAGTAAAAGTTGCTTGTAATCATGAGTAGAACCATCCCACAGCGGGAACCAAATGATTACAATTTCAGCGTGTATATTACTTTTGAAATCATTGTAAGATACTGACATAATGTTTGATGACAGCTGTCACACGGCGGGTTCAGCTATGGCGGCGGCGAGCGGCGCGCGGACTACGGGGCGCGCGAGCAGCACGAGCTCGCGCTTCACCACGCGCTGCACTCCGCTGAGGAAGCGCCGGTATGTAACCCCAACACTAAATATGAAGTCAGCAGGAGAGCTGTTACTTTTGTTGTTAGGAAAGCGTTAATTTTGTTTGACCGAAAAAAAAATACTATTTTCGTTTCGCATTTTTTTACTTCGTCGAAATCACGTTTGCCACTTAACAGTTGATCTATGATCATTTCGATTTTATTCGTTACTTAATTTTGCAAAAATGTCGTTTCTGGCGCTTGGCCGGCCGTGCACGCACACATCACGCACGACGTCATACACATTGCACACATACAGGCAATCACAGATAAATATACTAGTTAAACAGGCAATCTCGAGCCAAATCGGACCCGTAGTACTGCAGCAGTTACTGCATAACAAAATAAACGACTCTTTCTTTCTATTTGTAAGCTTCGAGTTTAATGAAAAACCAGATGGCCTATTACAAAAAGCATCGCGATAAGAGTACGATGTTCGTCCCAATCCGTGGCACTATTATCTCAAGAATAAGGTTCAATATCAAGTAAATTAACCTACAAATTGCGTCCGACTATCGTGGTTCTGTTTTGTAATAGGCCCTCTGCATCTCTATTGCTGAAACTTCAAGAGGACTTTGATGTATTTGTAAAGTAATTTAACATACAAAAATGAATTTAAACTTCCTATCAAATATTTCATAAATCAAGATGTTTCTCCAATATTAAAAAGACTGAACTATTAAAGTATCGCTTCGCTTCCAATATTTATTTTGTATCGGACAAAAATGCCAATTACATTCTGTGAACCGTCGTCCAATATCTTGGGGGAAAATGTGCGACGGTCAATAGGAATTTAATAATAACCTCTAAGTAAATTAAACGGAAAAGACGGCCATCTTGGCATTTTTGTACTCTTTTTTATTTTTAATAAATAATAGCTGGGTCATTCTTTAGACGAGATAGATCCAAGTTTTGCTGTTTAAATAATATCTTTGACAAGCTAAATTGCTACCTCCTGAAAATTCAAAGTTATCAGTTTCTGGAGACAATAATTTTAGCATTCGCTAGGGATAATAATCTAAATCTAAATTCACTGGATCTAGCGTGTTTGAAGAATGATCCAGTGAAAACGGATTTGAATCTGCGATTTTAGTTCTGTCTTCGATACTTAGGCCCGTATTTATAAACCACTCTCAACGTTGAGAGCTATCTTGAGATCATACTGGAGATGCTCTTTTTATAGGAACAGCATCTTAGGTATGATCTCAAGATAGCTCTCAACGTTGAGAGCGGTTTATAAACACGGGCCCAAGGCCTAAGGCCCGCATTTATAAACCGCTCTCAACGTTGAGAGCTATCTTGAGATCATACCTAAGATGCTGTTCCTATAAGAAGAGGATCTCAAGCAAAGAATAGATATAACTACTCTCAAGTATGATCCTTGGTTAGCTCTCAACGTTGAGAGCGGTTTATAAATAAAATACGGGCCTTAAGTTATGTTATGATAAACATGTTTTATATGTTTAATAATTATTTTTGTTTTAGAATGCAGCCATGGATGATACGACAGGGTTCATGACAGATCTTCCCTTATTGAAAAGTAAGTGAAATAAAACTACTTTACTTACTATAGTTGTCATAAAAATGTGTCAGGATTTTAAAGAAAATAGGCTAGCAACTCTAAGCCATTCATAAAAAAAAAATTTCTTCTAATAAATCCTTTTGCATCTTGTCTTTCTGAAATCATATTTATTTATTATGCTATTTCGGTATTTACAATACTTGCAATGATTCTTTAGCCCTAAAAAAAGGTTTACATGAGCACTATGCCTTTCAACCTACTATTTATTAACATATCAAATGTTTTGTTGTTCCTCTACTACAGCAACGATGACCCCACAGATAAAACTGTAATTAGGCCTCAATGCCATACTTATCGGATGGGTGTATCGATTTTTCTAAATAGAATGTAAAAAAAATCTTCTCATTCAACGGCCGAATGAATCGATAGCGGACAATTAAAAGTATCGATCAATCAATCGATATTTGAATAGTGTATTCGAATTCGGAAATGAAACTTCAAATATGAATGTTGAACTTTTTACTAACATCTACTTACTAACAAAGGAATGAATACAATCTTGTTCTAATTTCAAAAATAATTGCAATTCCCCTACTTGGTCTATGATGTATTCACTTCATTCACTTGCAGTTTTCAAAGTTCGAATGGAATTAATAAGCTGAGCGCGTTTTTTTTCTTTTTTATGAATGGCTCTGAGTAGGGTGTAAATTAGCCAGTATGGTGCAAAGCTAATGACATAGTAACGTTTATTGTATTAGGGTTGCCATAAAGACATATTACACATCACAAAGGCGATCACGCTGAGCCCATGTTTGGGGCGTGACTATGATTGTTAGGAGTGCCATTGTTTGTATTTCGAAGCCGAGAATTTTGTAATCACCCATATTTTTTGTTGTACAACCTCTGTACACGTTTGGATCATGCTGATTTTTTTTATAGAAAGTTGCAAGGAAATAAAATAACGTTCAATCTAGTTTTGAGAAATGTCTTTTAACATCCGGATCCCGGCTTTCTGATCAATATTTCATTGCGGAAACTATTTGAAACCACAAATCAAGTGGAACAGAAATAGTTCGAGTCGGAAGTCTTCTTAAAAATAATGAACTGTACATGTTAAACATAATATATAATGGCGGTAGTTATGTGGCACATAATTTATAATGATTTACAACATGCTATTCGTTATACTTTATTATCGAAAATTAAAATTGTTTGCTTGAGGCCGATTTCAATTTGCCTATCCTTAAAAAGAGATAGGCCTTATTTAGTCTAGATAATAAGTAAGCACCAATTTTAGTTTCCAATAATTTACAATAATATCTGGCAACTCTGCTCTAGTAAGCTTTATATCTCTTACTGAGAAAAGTTTATTGAGATCGGACTATAAAAACGATAACGGTTGGTTTATCCCAATTTGTCACCAATTACCGCAAAAGCTATTTTGTAAGTTGTAAAATACTAATTGGCACCTGCTATTCAGATAAGAGAGAGCTCGGTGGCGCAGTGGTTTAGCGCCTGGCCCAGCGATTGCGGAGGTTAAGCAACGTTCGCAAGGGTCGGTCATGGGATGGGTGACCAAAAATTTATTATATCGAGCTCCTGCGTGCTTCGGAAGGCACGTTAAGCCGATGGTCCCGGCTGCATTTGCAGTAGTTAACACCCACCAATCCGCATTGGGCCCGCGTGGTGGATTATGGCCCATCCTCCTTACCACTCATAAGGAAGGCCTGTGCCCCAGCAGCGGGGACATTAAAAATGGCAGATGGACATTCAGATAAAACATATTATTTTTCGAGATTTTGATTAATAAATTTTGACTATAAATAAGTATGCGTTATTTATTACAAATTAGAGCTATATATGTAGGACAAATTTTAATGCTCATTAGTTCTAATACAATTGTAATATTGTGTCTTTATCAGAATTCGAACCTGGGACCTTTTTTCGCCAAGAATAGTTATAAGGTTAGCCTGTTGTAGAGTGAATCGCTAATATTGCTACGGTTTTAAAGGTTTTGAAAGAAATAATAAATCCTTTTTGTCTCGGCAAACCCTATCGCCAGTTATAATGAGGGCTTTTCAAAATGTCAAAAAAATTGTAGGCTCGATAGATGGCGTTGTTAACAGGCAAGTGTCAACTGTAGAAAACGTAGGGGGAAAAAAAAACAAATCACATGAAAACACCTAAAACACCGCTAACAAACAACCAACGAACAACAACAAGAAATGAAAATTCCTTTTTTTAGCACTGGCCGTTTATTTTTCGAAGCCATTTTGGACACTTCATTTGTCCATCAACGCCATCAATTAGTTACTATTTTTTGTTTTTAAATGTCACTTTGAAAAACCTTTATTAAAAAAGTATGACCTTGATCGAAGCGTCTGTCTGTACTCTGTTCTGTACTGATCCAACCTTTTTTCACCAGCTATGAAAGGTCGCGACGGCCTCGGCGGGACTGGCTCCTGCACGCCTAACGACGTGTTCTGCTCTGTGCCGGGCAGGCTGTCACTACTCTCATCCACGTCGAAGTACAAGGTCACTGTCGCGGAAGTCCAGAGGCGGCTGTCACCGCCAGAGTGTCTGAACGCGTCGCTACTCGGTGGCGTGCTGAGGAGGTTGGTAGCTTTTTCTTTACGGCAAAGAAGAAGGTTAATTGTTTTCTTAAGTTTAAAAAAAGTTTTTAGTTTTTGATACTTACAGACTTTTATTTGATGATTTGTATAGAAAACGAACGAGTAAGAGACTACTTTCATTATGTGGTAGTTAATTCGGTCATATTGAATAGGTCCAACGGAAATAGACTAAGTATACTAAGTTCCAAATAAGGATGCTTGGAACTTAACTATAATATAAAGATCCTGGCCGTCAAAAGGTACCTCTGATAGTAGTACGCCAAATCAAAGTAGGTAGTTTTTCACTTATCCGGAATAACAAAATAGTTTCTCCGGAATGGTAATTTGAAAAATAAACACTTAAACAAATGAAGTATCAAATTTTAATTCCTGACAGGTTGATCGTTCCAATTCCAAAATAATTACAGGCTGCACACATAATACGTTTTAGTCAAATTGCTCCGCCACCTACTGTCGGTCGAATTAACTGCCATTTTACAAGTGCCCGCGCGAGTTTATTACATTTTTTGTGCTTGCAACACAGTGTACAGCCGCTGCGGTCACCGCTAAAGATATGTTTGACTACTGACGCTCGGTAGAGAAAATATGGCCACAGCGATGCAGCTTGCGACTGACTAGAAAAGTAACTTTAAACGATTATCATTCCATTACGAAACTAAGCACCTTTTTTTGGAATTGATCTTCTGCTTTCTAAACTTGACCTTAAAAAACCCTCATTCGAAGATGTTTCAGAATTATTGTCCGAACAGGTACCGTTTATAATCATGTACACTGTACGGCAGTGAGGGATGAAATTACGGCAAACGTAAGTCGTTCTACAAAAATGTTATGATCTGCGCATAGTGGATCGATATCGATAAGGTGGGATTTCCAAAATGTAAGACGATGGGATTCGGCTTGTATGGACCACTCGCTACAGTAGGTACTGTTCGATCCGAAAATGATGTTGAATAAAACCCACTGATCGTAAATTAATTATTGGTCGCACTCCGCAAGTCTGTGGCGTACACAATCCAGATAGTTTCGCTGGTTAGACGTATTTTTTCCGTTCCGTTCGTGGTTAGAACCAGCCATCGACTCGGTAGACTCTTCCCCTGTTTATCGAATATAATTATTGGGTTTTGCTCGAAGCTTCGTTCTTTCGTAAACTCGAACTCCGTTATGCGCAAGCGCAGCTACCGGTTTATTTTAAGTATTGTCAATTAATTGCTGGTATTATAGAAAAAAAATCAGTCAGCAATTTTGCGCTTATTAACGTTAAAGTTTTATAGTATCGGGTTTTTGCTTTACAAGCTTACAAGTTGTATGTAAAGTGATCCATTTTTTATCTTCCGTTCGCAGCAATATTTACAAATTTAAAGTTTTGTACGACCAATTTACTACAAAATTATTTCCTAATTTGGCCGTATTGCTAGACAATCTAGACATACATACTATCAAAATTGTATACTGTTATCGTACTTAAAAGAGTGCACTAATTTCTACTAATTTATAATAAAAAAAAAACTCAATACACTATTTTGCGTATGAAACACGCGCAGGTGACAGTTAAAATTATGGTTGCTGAATATTAAGAAGCAATTAACACCAATATTTATTAATACACTAGTTTCACCTAAGTGAGAACATAAATAAAGATAGACATACAAGTGCATAAATAACTTATAAAACGACGATAACTTTTATTTGTAGGTCTAAAGTGAAGTAAATAGCTTTTTGCCATTTTCGAAACGTTTAGTGGGTAAGCCATGTTTATAATGATCATATTTTATACGACTTAACGATGCTCTACTTGAATCAAATCCTAGCAGTTGTTTATTTATTTCATGAACGCTTGTAATAAATAAAAGATTTACATTCTGAAAGTATATTTTTCATTATTTTTTAATTTTCCGATTTCGATAAGTAGAGCTTTCAATTTAAAAAAAAATATTCGTATTTACGATAAACACATCAAGTGCTTATCAATACTTGCGTAAATAGAAAAAGAAATACATTTATCTATCAGAAAGTTCGTTAAAACCATGTCAAAACCACCTTCTTTTGTTATTTTCGACAATCAGCGATAAGTCAAAACTACACAAAAGTGAAACACAAAGTAACAATACCACAAAAGTGGATAAACGACGCTTCAATATCTATACGAAATTAATCACACGTAAAATTTCTCAACCGGCGTACCACACTAACAAAGACAGTGTCAAAACACAGAAGGTTTCTATCAAGGTTGTCACAGGCTGTCTCGACTTTTTTTTTTTTAACAATCAAACAAAACAAAGCCATCTTAACAATTAATTTATCAACCTATAGTATTAGCTATACACAGTTAATTTTTAAGTATAATATCTAAAAAATTAAATGGGGATTTCAGACCACGTGAATGAACAACTTTTACTATGGGGCCAACCACGGAATCTGGAAAAAAATCAGCTGTTCCATAGAAAAGTACAACATCGACTCGACTATAATGTATGGAAAACCTGTTTTTTTTTTTCGCGATTCCGTGGTTGGCCCCATAGTAAGTAAGTAGTGGTTCATTCACGTGGTCTGAAATCCCCTTTTCATTTTTAGATATACTTAAAAATTTACGGTGTATAAGAGATTTTGTTTAAGAAATTATTACGGAGTAAATTTTTCTTTCTTTTGTCGCAACTCTTTCCATATCTAATATCGTAACTATGAACCGTCTGTAAAAATTTCACGCCTTTGAAATCAATTTTGATGAATTTTAGTAGATATAGATTCATGGGGAAGGATATTGGCCACCTTTGGTCGCAAAAATGAATATCGGAAGCAGTGAAATAAGGGCTGAAAGTTTAAGTATCTTTTAACAAAGTCTCACACAGACAACGTGTCGTCGCGAGCAGCCTCTAGTAAGCCAGTATGTCATCTCTTCCTACGCACACGAAGCACTTAATCATGTCAACCTTTTTGGACAGGTCAACTTTTTTTTATTTTAGGACTAACCAAAAATGACTGTAATAGGCCTAATTTTTTCAAACATGGCAACCCTCATCTCGGTACGATTTCGAAATTCAAAAACTTATTGTGTCGTAAGTAGGCCCGCCATTTCGATTTAATCAATCGCAGATTATTAATGGATACGCCGGCATTATGTGCAAAGGCTCGCGTTCTCGGTCCGATACCGATGCGGTAATTGGACGTGAGGTGGTGTGGATTCCAATCAATAATGCGAATTGAATGGCTGGATTTAAATTTGGAATGCATAGTTTTGATTGGATCTACCTTTTGTGTGGCTAGCTTTTGTTTTGGGTTGTTATGGATGACCTTGTACCAGAAACAAAATGGAAACTCTAAATGCTACTGTTAAGAGATAAAACATAATTGACTGTAGGTATCTTTCAATGGAAATAAGGTGAAAGCACCTGTGAGGTGAAAATAAGGTGAAACCACCGGTGAGTTGATAGTGTTGCTAAAACTGAACAACATTCTCCAAGGAACATAGGCCGAATAACTTTTTTCACTTCTCATGCTCGTAAAGTTCGTCGTTATGTCGGGTATAGGCTGCATAAAATCGCTTTTCATGCTCTAGAGCATAAAGTAAAATCTTCGTCTAAGTCCGGCTCTAAGACAAAGGTTGTCAGGTAAACAGCCACACATGCAATTAAACTTCGTTAAATAAACTTGTTATTTTCCTCATTTTTAATCATATCCATATTTTAATACCTACATTTTTTTTAAATTTTTGAAAATGAGTATCAATTGAAAAAATAAAAGCCTTAATAAAAAAAAACCTTTTTTGAATATGGGTATCAAATGAAAGGCTTTGATGAGCACATTCCAAAATTATATAATTAATTTGCACTAAAATTTAAGATTTTTTTTTTTTCAATTTTTGAATATGGGTATCAAATGAAAGGCCTTGGTGAGCACATTCCAAAATTATATAATTTGTCACTAAAATTTAAAAAAAAAAAAACAATTTTTGAATATGGGTATCAAATGAAAGGCCTTAATGAGCACATTCCAAAATTGTATAATTTGTCACTAAAATTTAAGAAAAAAAAATTTTTTTTTAATTTTTGAATATGGGTATCAAATGAAAGGCCTTGATGAGCACATTCCAAAATTATATAATTTGTCACTAAAATTAAAAAAAGTTGTTTTTTTTTTAATTTTTTCTTTAATTTCCTCACAATCGAAGTGAAAAGCAGAGTGTATAACTCGTACATAAAACCTATTTTACCCTCGACTTGACTATCCACCCTCGCCTGCGGCTCGGGTGGATATATAAACGTCTCGGGTAAAATGATGCGTTTTATGCACTTGTTGTACAATCTACTATTTTCGCCAAAACTTTTTTTAAGCTGACCGACTTGAAAAAAACTTTTTTTTAAGTCGGTCAGCTGACCAATGGTTACATTTTGTTTCCCATACAATACTACTCCCTATAATTATTTTTTTCCTTTTTGACCTAAATTTGTTCAAGCAAAACTATCACCTGTTTCAGTATCATCACATCATTTTAGAAAATGATCACGTATCCATCCTATCATTGAAAAAAAAACAGTAGGTACTCTCTGAATAGCATAGCTATTTGAATGCAGTCTCATGTCTCATTAATAAGATAAATCTTAATCCATCAAAGGGACTACCTCCGTGGTCCAGTGGTGAATACACCGGTTTTCGTGCCATATATCTGAGTTTGAATCTCTCTACGTCGAATTTGATGCCCAGCTAGGTCAATTTAGTGAACAAACTTTTGTATATTGTTGCAAGTCTTGGTGTTTATAGTATTTACACGATTACCGTTACAAAATGATATGCATGCCAACTAGAGATGGGCAAAAGATCCGGTTTAAGCCCGATTGCCCCGATTACTGGCTTTAAGCCCCAGTTAAATCCCATGGACCATTTTGTTGAACTAAATAAAATCTTTATAAATATGAGATGTAGGTATTTTAATTTGTCCTTTTAATATTTTTTTTGTATTAATTTAACAAGAAATTGTTTCCAAAGCAACATTACATTTGGCATATCAATAGAAAAAGAAAAACTGAAAGTTTATATAACATACTATTATGGGTTTCTACTGGGTTTAACTTTAAACCCAATAATCTCTAGCTCCAACTTTTCAAGATCTTACAGCTTCAAACTTCGTATTTATTTAACCGCAGACATTACACCGTGGTTTCTATTTATTAAAACTACTCGTACAAATTTCAAAGCAACATTTCCCCGCTAATTGAGCTCTAATGGCGATAATACTCGTCAAAAATCACTTTTGTATTCACAAAGATGGCTGAACTGTTGATTGATTTTCCATCTGAGAAAATAAACGCAATTAAAGTATATATTTTCACACGTTCGCTTAACCATACACAAAAGATTTTGAGAAAAAATGTACAATCATTCGCAGCTAACGAGCTAGACAAAGAACTTATAATCGAACCGAAACTAAATCGAATGAATCGTCAGATCGAGCGAGTGCTAATGAGTATTCGATATCGAGTACACTCGCATCGATACGCGATTAAAGCAATTATCAAACATGGTTTATTATGAATGTGAGATAAATTGTTATTGTGAAAAGTAAAATACAGTTAGGACAAAACAAAAGAACGTAAGAATACATACTTGAATTGCAATAGCACTCGCTGCGAAGCACCAATAAGTACACAGCATTTTTTTGTGTTTTCCCTCCAACTGCAAAACACAAAAAATATTTAAACAGTTAAGTTACTTAATATAATTGAAAAAATACTCACCCTTAGCAGCTGAGACGGGACGGATGAGTCGATTTTTTCTAGTATTTTTTCAATTATATTAGGTAACTTAATATATAAAAATAGCATTGTGAATGCTAAAATCTAAAAATTCAATATTCAGTTCTTAGAGCAAAAATATGGCGTATCTAGCCAGACGGACTTAAAACACGCCTAACCACCCGATAAAACAAACTAATTAGAAATAAATACCTATAAATATAAATATGTTGTCGTAATACACTCGTATAACAATTCATAATTATTAGCAATTTACATTAACCTGACTGTTTGAGATTCGGTAAAGAATTAGTTGGAAACAGTTCGTGACAGGACCTCAAAGATAGCTGTATTACCAATTATCATGAAAGATCGTCAAAATAATGTAGAGTCGACTCATGGGTATTATCTTCAGACTTAAGTCTGAAACGATAGTTAGACTTAAGCATGCATGACACAGAGGTGGTTATGAAGGTACTGTTTAAGTCATAGATAGACCTTAAGTCACATAGACTGTGCTTAAGTAAGAAGCTCCCGTACTTTAATTGCGTAACAAATGCCTTTGAGCTACAAAAATTGCATCTTGCTGAAATATTTACAGCGATAGGTATTCTTGCTGCAATATAATTGCGCAATACGTTGCAATTGATTTGTTGTACTTACAATGAGGTTTACGATATTATAAAACGCAACATGACTACACAATCGCAGCTAGATATTGCCACAAATCTAGCCCGTTTACGAGGACTTTTAATCAAACAAAACAAATGAAGATATATCCCAAAACTTCAGCTAATACTTCAAAATATTTATAATATAAACTTAAGTTATCTCTAAACATTTTATAATATGCCTCGCGATTCCCTTCGGAATGCACTCAGCACTCACATGCCGAGGGGAGGCAAAGGCAAAATCAAATACGGTAGCCTATTAATACTTTAGACAGGATTATCAAACTTTGTGAAAATTTAAGGGGTTGGCTTTCTCAGTAAACTTACAATCAAAGATTTTACAAAATATTTTTTTATTTTTGCAAATGCTCGTTTTAAAACTTTCAGTAAAATTCTCAATACCCCCTTAGGTCTTGCGTTGCTTTTTTTAAATAATGTCTCGCATGTAGGTTATTAAAACGAATTGTGCTCTTCATGTTTGGTAATAATTTACTAGAAAAATAATAACAACAATAATTCAGGAAAATAATGTTCGAAAAGATTATTGAAAACTAGAGATGGGCCGACTATGACTAGTCGGCCCACTAGTCGGCTAAGCCGATCATTGTTTTCGGAAGATTTATCACTTGTTTTTTAGTTGAAAAGTTCTTAGGCACAGCTGCGTCTTAATGATGGGCATCTCCCAAATTTTTTTAAACATCTGTTTAACAACTTAATTCAGTCATTGTGCAAACAATACTTTTTATCCTTGTTCGTTCATTGACCAAACAAATTGTTAAATTAGCTTTAAAAAAATTATTTCCGAAGGCCTATTGTCTGGTATACATTTTATTTTGCCTTTATGTTTGTAATTGGTTGGAAAGTTCTACAGTTTTTAGTTTTAAGGTCTAAATGCCGAGGAACATTAAACGTTCGAAATTCATTTGCAGCTTTCGTTCCACCAACATGTCGAAAAAGAAATCGCGTATATATTCCTTTATTATTTTACGAAATATGTATAAAGGATTTTATTTTGATCACCCATATAAAAAAAATGAATTTACTTTTAACATAAAAATATGAATAAATTAATAGGCCGACTAGTCGGTGCTTTTTGACGACTAGTCGCCGACTACAAATGTGGCCGGGTACATCTCTATTGAAAACCCTATTGAAAATGATACTACCTTATGGGTACATACTACTTACACAGGAGCTTACATTTCCAATTAAATTAAAGGCCATCCGAATACCCGTCAAAGCTCCAATATAAAATTTAATCATACGTCTTAATAACAGTAACAAGAGTCAAGACCTTCTCCCGCTCAACTTATCCGGAAACTATCATCGGCAAGATTTATCGAAAACAATTTTGTTAACGAGCATTATTATTTTTTACTTAATACTGGTAGCCAGTTTTCGATGGCAACACATCCGACACACATACCAACAAGTTTTTAATGCGCACGAAAAACATTATCTAACCTATTTGCTACTCTATGGCATTGCGTTAAGTTTTTAAAAATTTGACTGCTTGTACAATTTGAATTTCGATCAACTTTCTATGTGTCAATCATGAATCATGATTCTGACGGTAATCGATAGGTTATCGGTAGTTCCATCTAGCGGTCAGTAGCTGAACTACGACACGTCCGTGTCACGTCACGGCTAACGATCGCATTAAATCTTTCTTCTTTTTTGAGTTCAATGACTTGTGTATGATGAATGGAAAAATATGCTCAGTCATGCATGCATGGATCTTATAAGTACTTATAGCGTTTTATTTTAATTAGAATTTTTGTATTTTTATGATTGAGTAAAACCCTTCGATCAAAGGTAAAAAAAACCACATAAAACACTATCACTTAATTAATAAATGTGTCTATAAAGCTCTTACTAAAACACCCCATACATACATACAGGCTGTTTTAAAAGTGGAGAAACTAAAAAATGGCCTTAGCTATTTTTACCCACGATGGAACAGAGACGGTATTTTTTAACCGGTAGTCCTAGGCCTACATAGGCACCCATCCTTAGAGTAAGACGGGCTTCTGTACCAGACTAAGTCGCTGCTCGAAGCACCCATCAGGAATAATTTATGTTTTTCTCCTAAACGACGATTCTGTTTTGTTTTAGAGCAAAAAGCAAAAATGGTGGCCGACTACTCCGCGAAAAGTTGGAGAAAATCGGTCTCAACCTGCCGGCGGGCAGGAGAAAAGCCGCTAACGTGACACTGCTCACTTCGTTAGTAGAAGGTGAGTCCTTTACGCTTGCTTGCTAGTGATAATGATACAATCAGCATTACCAAATAACAATAAAAGCGCTCCGGTAACGATCATTGGCGATTGTCAATTTTTACGTAATTGACGCTCATTGATGCGAAATTGATCGTTTACACGTGCAATTGAAGCGATTGTCAATTCCTCCAACAACAATTAGCATTGACGTAAAAATTGACATTCGCAATAGGCCGCCGGTAACGACCAATTGCGATTGTCAATATTTATTGAGAATTAAATAACTCTGGTTGGGCGGCACCAGTACTTGAAGTTTCTGAACTGGTTATCAACTTATCTATCATTATCAAAGTATGGCAAAGGCGATAGTTAAGCAATCGGTCTAGGGTTCGAGTCCAATTTTTAACACTGATATTTTCTTTGACACTGATTAATATTATTATTTTCGCGATATCAGAGTTGGCTCCCTAGTATAAGTTGCTTGTAATCACGAGTGGAACCGCCACACTGCGGAAACCAAATGAATAACATTTCAGCGTAAAAGGTATAATGTTGGTTTCGTTCTTTAGCTGAGGCAGTGCACCTAGCGCGCGACTTCGGGTACGTCTGCGAGACGGAGTTCCCTGCGCGCGCGCTGGCGGAGTACCTCGCGCGCCAGTACGCGGAGCACGACGCGCGCCGCCGCCGCGACCTGTTGCAGGCCACCAAGCAGGTACACATACTTAATGATTGGTTGATCCCTCAGCTGGGGCAGTACAGATGTACTATGTGCTAGGCTGTCTAGCTCTTCAGTTACGTGTGTGAAACGGAGTTCCCTGCGCGCGCGCGCTGGCGGAGTACCTCGCGCGCCAGTACGCGAAGCACCTGAGCAGAGACCCTGCAGGCCACCAAACGGATACCTACCTACACATCATTCTCAATAGCCAGCCGCATGGGCATCATGAGGTTAACGTATGTAACCTTATTGCAGTTGACTCTGTCAACCAATAGAGCAGGATCGTCTGAGACTCGAGGTTATTCTATGACTGGTGGCGCATATCTTAGCGTATGCGCTGAGAACAAAGAGCTCCTCAAGCAGCAAACGAGTGTCTACTGCGCAAACCGCTAATATTCAATCAAAACATTTTCATCAACAGGTGACAAAAGAGTTAATGGACCTCCTGAATCAAGACAGGTCGCCGCTGTGCAACACGCGGCCGCCGCACCTCCTAGAGCCGGCCATACAGCGGCACCTCACGCACTTCTCGCTCATTTCGCACGGGTTCGGCGGGCCCGCCATAGTGGCCGCGCTCACCGCCATACAGGTAAACTAAGAGTGTCAGAAAAAGAACTTAATTCTTTGCTTGTTACTATAAAGTCGCGCAACTGGATAGTGATGTAAGCCTGTGTTACTCCCGGAATGCCAGACCTTGTTTTCATTTTGTAATGAGTGTGTCAGAAAAAAGAACTTCTTCTTTGCTTGTTACTATAAAGTCGCGCAACTGGATAGTGATGTAAGCCTGTGTTACTCCCGGAATGCCAGACCTTGTTTTCATTTTGTAATGAGTGTTTCAGAAAAAAGAACTTCATTCTTTGCTTGTTACTATAAAGTCGCGCAACTGGATAGTGATGTAAGCCTGTGTTACTCCCGGAATGCCAGACCTTGTTTTCATTTTGTAATGAGTGTGTCAGAAAAAAGAACTTCATTATTAGCTTGTTACTATAAAGTCACGCAACTGGATAGTGATGTAAGCCTGTGTTACTCCCGGAATGCCAGACCTTGTTTTCATTTTGTAATGAGTGTGTCAGAAAAAAGAACTTCATTCTTTGCTTGTCACTATAAAGTCGCGCAACTGGATAGTGATGTAAGCCTGTGTTACTCCCGGAATGCCAGACCTTGTTTTCATTTTGTAATGAGTGTGTCAGAAAAAAGAACTTCAATATTTGCTTGTTACTATAAAGTCGCGCAACTGGATAGTGATGTACGAGTAAGCCTGTGTTACTCCCGGTATGCCAGACCTTGTTTTTATTTTGTAATGAGTGTGTCAGAAAAAAGAACTTCTTCTTTGCTTGTTACTATAAAGTCGCGCAACTGGATAGTGATGTAAGCCTGTGTTACTCCCGGAATGCCAGACCTTGTTTTCATTTTGTAATGAGTGTTTCAGAAAAAAGAACTTCATTCTTTGCTTGTTACTATAAAGTCGCGCAACTGGATAGTGATGTAAGCCTGTGTTACTCCCGGAATGCCAGACCTTGTTTTCATTTTGTAATGAGTGTGTCAGAAAAAAGAACTTCATTCTTTGCTTGTTACTATAAAGTCGCGCAACTGGATAGTGATGTAAGCCTGTGTTACTCCCGGAATGCCAGACCTTGTTTTCATTTTGTAATGAGTGTGTCAGAAAAAAGAACTTCATTCTTTGCTTGTTACTATAAAGTCGCGCAACTGGATAGTGATGTAAGCCTGTGTTACTCCCGGAATGCCAGACCTTGTTTTCATTTTGTAATGAGTGTGTCAGAAAAAAGAACTTCAATATTTGCTTGTTACTATAAAGTCGCGCAACTGGATAGTGATGTAAGCCTGTGTTACTCTCGGAATGCCAGACCTTGTTTTCTTGGACCATGAGTGTCACTAACTACCCTCTCCTGCCGCAGTGCCATACAACGGCACCGCACGCACTCCTCACTTGTACAACAATTTTTTCTTATTTTTCACTTGTTACAGAATTTCCTCAACGAATCATTAAAACACCTAGACAAATTATATCCACAAAGCGGCATGGTATCATCATCGATGGACAAAACAAAGATGGACCCCGATATTAAGAAGTAACACAAGTATCACGACGATCTCGTCGGACTACACAAACGCACACGCAAACATCTAAACTTTACTCGTGGATTAAACATACTTGATACTTTGATTAAAGTTTTATTAAAAGACTTTGTTTAAAAAAATATCTGCATACCGCCAACAATGTGAGATAGAATGTGAGATCGTGTATTTATTTTTTTGAAGTCAGTGGCCCGCATTCAAAGTGCAATTATAATACTCAAGATTGTGAGAATATGTAAATATAGTGGATATAGGTGACCGTAGTATTAATTTAAGCATTTATAGTGTAAAGTAATTTTGATTCAGCTCATTTCTAATTTGGCAGGTATAGTTTACTTTGATATTATAGAGGACGGTAATTCGACCGCAATAATTTCACATATCAAAATGTTATTTGTAAATAACTAGATTTAAGTGAGAATAATAAATATATCATAGCATTTTTTCACAAAGAGGTAACAATGATTTTACAACTTGGAACATAATGAAGTACAATCGGTTGCCATTTTTAATAGACATTAATTTCTAAGATAGGTACTCAGATATTGGACACAACAAAACGTAGTGATGTTGAATATTACAAAAACAGTTACATTATTTAAATTAAATTAAATAAAGAATACTCTTTACAAACATAAAACAAAAGTTTTTCTCCTATTCATGGCATCATGGCTAATTTCTACTAAAGCTATATTACTTACATGAAAAAAACTTTATTCTTTTTATTATGTAATGTTCAAAAGGAATTTAGTCCAATTTTTTTAATAAATTGGACACATTCAATTGATTTTATATTTTTACACAAAAGTTCTAATTTACTGTTTAAATCGTTATGTACAGGATAATCATCATCAACCATTCAAATTATCAAATTTTTATAAGTACTTACTACAATCATTGAGCTTACACCTAATCTTATCATTGAGATACGATTATTTTTTTTGAGAAATTGTCATGTTTCGAGATTTTCCCTGGACAGTCCGTCAAAATTTATTCACAAAATAGTTTTAACTTCTTAGTTTTAATTTTAAATATTAGATATAGTTTTGCTAGTGAATCAATGTGAAAGTGTGCCAATTAGTTTAATATTGGAAATTGTAAAATATTCCAATACATAAGTATTTAATATTTATTATAATACCTCTGTATATACACAGGACGTGCTGGTCTCATCTCAAATTATTTTTGCTAAATACAAAACATTCCTATGAATTTTAAAGTAAGATATTTTTATTCCTCTTTACTCAAACACATTTTTTTCTAGTTCCTAGGCATTTACAATTTTACTGAGTTTACTTTTTTATTTTTCATCGTTTTATGAACAGAGTATTGAGCTTGTAATAGTTACAATAATGTACTGCAGGCATTCCGAGACAGAGAAAGTCGCGTCGTTATCTTCGCTGTCGATATTGAAAATTACGTTTATTCATCTTTAACATGAACTGTTTCGTTTGAAAAGAAACAAATTAAAATTAAAATGCACTATAATATAGTTGTAATGAGTGTGACAGAAAAAAAATCCTTCATTCTTTGTTTGTTACTATAATGTCGCGAAACTGGATAGTGACGTAAACTTGTGTTACTCCCGGAACGCCTTATTTTCTTGGAGCATGGTTACGTAATTATACTGTCTTGCTCACGAAATTAAAAAATAATTTTGAATATTGCAATATAATAATTTTGTAATGAGTGGACAGAAAAAATCCTTCATTCTTTGCTTGTTAGGTACTATAAAAGTGCGCAACTGGATAGTAATAATAAGCTTGTGTTACTCCCGGAATGCCTTGTTCTCTTGGACCATGGTTACGTTAACCCTTTCTTGTACGAAATTAAAAAAAAATTTGAATAATATGACAAAAAAGTTTCAATACCTAGTGAAAACAATGTAATTAATTATTCTAGGCTGCACTCTGTTTATTAGAACTCTATTGGCAAAGATAAATATTTTGTTCAGTACGGTCAGCAACGAAAGTTGTTTAACACTTTAGTACTTTGGCATAGTAACTTTTTACTAATGTTTCAAACCGTGAGACACCTGTCAAAATAGTTGCTATGGCAAAGAACCAAAGCGTTAAGCGACTTTCATTGCTGACTGTACCTTTCTTTAAATTTTACACGAAGATGAATGAATGCCTTACCTAAATTCAAATGTAAAATTGGTTAAATTAGGTATAATAATAAATAAGAATTTCGATAGCAAAAAAATGTTCATACATTGTGCCAATTTATAATATTTTTTTATTCCTGTACTTATTTCCTTTTACATATTATTGGTAAAATGATCTTATAGGGGCGTAATCAGAAATATAAATAGAAGTATTAATTTTGTAAAGTATACCTAAATCCTGTTTTATAATTGTAGATTGAGCTCATTGATAAAAAAAGAAATAAATACAAACAAATGCAAGATGCACCGCCCGCTCGCCCGCTCGCCCGCAAAAAATGCACATGCACAGCACACCATAAAATATCAGTGCACTGCACAATACCTGCATTTAGCAAGACAGCAACACACCTTGCACCTTCACCTAGGCACAGAATATAATATACTCTAACGCGACCTAGGTGTGTTGCTGTCTTGCGTATTGTATTGTGCACGCTGATATTTTGTGATGTGCATGTGCATTTTTTTTGGGTGTATACTTAGAGAAGGGTGTATATTGTTTGCGGAAGTAAGTAATATTTATTTCTTTTTTTCACAATGGTTTGGGACTTCCGCCAAGTGACGCCCGATTCAATTAAATACTTACTTTACCTTAGTCGTTTTTGATCGATCGAAATGGTAGATACGTTGGATAAACTTGATACTTAATTTGTACTTAAGTAATTAGTTTAAATTCTGACTTTGAAATTCAATGGTTACTTATGGATTACTTCATTTATACTGGTTGGAAAAAAAGACTGTAGTTGGAGCGAAATTACCCTTGATTATGGCAAAGAAAACATTCTTTTATTTTTTTAAATAAGTAAAACTGCAAATCGCTCGTCTCAACCGGGAATCGAACGGGCTAAAATCCGAAAAAATTACATTCTGTCTACACCTAAATAACATGATATCTTAATTAAGGCAAGGCAAGACAGACCCTTTTGGGTCAAATAAATTTCTAAAGATAAAAAATGGTAGGTACCTAGTTCAAAAAAAAATGTTGAAGGTTGAAGGCCTATACATATAATCTTTTTATTTTTTTCAAAAAAGTTTTATTGCATTTTTATTTATTTTTTGCTATTACTTATATTTTGCTTTTACTTTCATTCACTCCAACTAGTGCCGTCTAATTTCCACACTCATCAACGTATTTTATTACCTCATTGTCTATAGATAGAATTAGTTTTGAATTTTTGTATCATTTCTTGTATAAATTCTGTGGTAGGTACTACTATTGATGAGTTCAGTGTGGAAAAATGGATACAGACTGTTTCAAAATTGATAAACTATTTAAACATAACAATGTTTTTAATAAGCCTACTTAACCTACCTAATACTTTTGAATAATAAAGATGCCAAATATGAAATTTAAATATGCAAATGAGATTTATTATGTCGCCAAGATAACTCTTAAATTATATCTATCGATTGACCATCAAAATATTATTTTATTAATTGATAAAAAAACTGAAATAAATTTTAAAGTATTTAAACAGGCTGCATTTTTTCAGTCTCCAATTTTTAAGGATGCGTTCAGTCCATGAAAATGATCAACTTTCTCAACGAAAGTCATTTTTTTTACATTTCTTAGAAGGTTGTTCAGTTTCATGGACTGAACACATCCTTATGATTTGGATAGTGAATAAAGACACCCTGTATTGAGCTATTTCGTCATTCATGATGAAAAATCTTAATTTACAATGAAACATAAGAATGCCTAGGATAATTAATAAATTTCTGGAACTTCTTGATTTTTTATCACTATTGTGTAATTGAATTTTGTTTGAAAAGTAAACGAATGATGTTACAATATTGTTTTATTCTTCTATTCTGACGTCTACAAAACTATAATAGTACCTACATTATGAGACAAGTTAGCTTAGGTTGCTCATTGTACACAAGGCTGTGGGTTGCAGCACTTGCAGCCCGAGCCGCAGGCGAGGGCGTAACTCAGCCGAGTGTGCAATAAGCAAGAGCTCACGAGTTTCATACGACGTTTTTCAACACATTTGCGAGGAAAAAACAAAGTAATTTACCACACAGCAACAAATACGACAAAACAAAATATGATAATTATGGGAAAAGGCGCGCAGGTTTTTTTGTTTTTTTCACACGCTCAACGCAAGAATATTTTGCGAACAAAGGGGTGAGTTAGCATACAGCCTACTTCAAAATTATAATTTTAAGTGATAAAATGTAAATATTTTAATATTTTATAACAAATTATGAATGATTTGATATTAATAAATATTTGTTTGACTTAATTAATTAAGGACTTACACATTAATTTATTCCAAAAATGTATTATGAATTTTCAACAGTATAAACCTTTTTGTTGTTACTAAAAATAAAAACTGTATTACCCGGCTAAATTGGGAATGCTCTGGGGCCTTACTGTGAGCTCTTATAGCAGGGCTAATATTGAACTGCCTTACTTTTTCGTACTATGACCTCATTGGTTAGTATGAAAGCAGGACTTAAGCAGTCCTGTTTAAGGCCGGATTTTGAACTGAACGGTTTCTTATTTGCTGATGGTAAGCCCCCTGTTTACTCGCATAGAACTTGCAGTAAGGTACTTATTTAACTTTGTAGGGTTAATTCTATTACGTAGGTCTAGTGTTTTATATATTATTGCACGCGTTTGTTATAGCTCGGTTTATGGCCCTAAAAGCGATGTATTAGGGCTCACTTTACGAGCAAGTGTGTTGAAAATTATACTGTGGCTACAAGCTATTTTTCTTCCTCAAACATTAAAACAAACTTAAAAAAAATTGGTAGGTAACAAGAAAAAATTCATTTTCCATAAAAGATGTGAATGGGAAACATAATTATTATTATTTTTATTTTATTTATTTTATTAATTGATCACCAACATAATAAACATTGACACAAGCAATAAACAAAGACAAAATCTTAATTATAATTATTATATTAATAATTATACATTTTCATGGTACCTATAAAAATTTAACCAAAATTTAATAGCTAGGTACCTACCTATTTATTTTGTAAGCTAAGAACATGAAATAAAATATTAGGTATACAATCGAATGGAAAATAAAGAAAAAAAAAATTATACAGTGCCATCTTGTGCCTAGTAGCATACTACGGATGTAATGTTAAGCTACTAGATGTCGCTGTACCGACACCGACACCAAATATTGTTGATGGAATTAGTTTCTAGATGGCGCTGTACGTACTTATTCATATGGACCCCCTAAACGATCAAAATTGCTTGTCAACAAAGAAATATATTATGTACTTCGTACAACAAGAAGGTGCACGCTGTATTTCTGTGTATACGAAAATACACTTTATCTTTAAACATAAGGTTAATATTTCAGGATCACGTTCCGTCCCGTCCGGGATTTTTCCCGTTACGTATACAGCGACCTTTAGTTTAACCAATAATAACAAATTGCATAAAAAAGAACAAGTCCTTTTGTTTTCAAACCATAAGGCAACCATAAGTTACCCTAATAGAGCGAGACAAACTGATCTTGTACTTGCTATCTCAAGTGGACCGTTTTTTAGCCGCAGAGCACCTTCATGTTGTACGGAGTACTTATAATTCTTTGCTTGTCAATCATTTACATTGCATTGCTTGTCAATCACATTTTGATCGTCTAGGAGCGATGCTTGACAAGCACTACAGAATAGATAGATTACCGTGGCCAATCAAAAGTAGGCCACGCCCCCAAATGGTAAATGCAATGTAAATGATTGACAAGAAATGCTTGATTGAAAATTGGCGTATAGTTTGCAGACTCACCATGGAATTAGAAGGTTTTGATTATGTCAAAAAATTGTTAGTAAATAGTGAGAAATAGTGAACCATAGCATATAAATAGTGATACTATGGTTTCGAAGATATTTGAGTATCTTGGTGAGGCTGCTATCTTGACGTCAAGCTAGCAGACACATTAAGAAATACAGTTCGTATCAATATGATTTATATGCCGAAAAATTGTTAGGAAAATAGTGATAGTATACGCAAAATTTCAATAATATTGCTTCAATACAAGCCGAGATATTACGGTCTCAAAGTGGGCTGCTAACTTGACGTTTCTGTCGATGGCGATTCCAGAGAAACGGGTACAAGTTTTAAACAAATAAATATATCAATAAATTGTTAGTGAAATAGTGATTCTTACGATATAAACAAAAAAAGAATTCTTTATTGCTATTTTCCAAAAGTCGAATGTGAACTTCTACATAATACTCTGAATATAGGCTGTTGATCAATATTGAACTTTGCTCCACAGTAATAAGGTTTAAACTTGATTGCAATCATGAGGTGAGTACTGTCAAGCAAAAAAGTGAAATTTATATTTTATGACTGTGTCAATAACTAGTCATGTCCTCGGTTGATATTGATTTGGTATAAAATATACTTTTCTACCTACTTTTTTTTCATTAAATCTCATTAAAAAAAAATTCATTGTGTCAATACTCTAGGTCTAGGTAGGTACACTCTCAGTTAATTTTTTGATTGTGTCCAATACTCTACTCGCAGTTCAATATTATTTATTCGGGAGAAACTATTAATATTTTCTACTTACATTATCTACTTCCTACCTACTGATGACTGAGAAAATATCTACATAACTCAAGATTATACCTATACATTTTATTAATTATTATAAAACCAAAATAGAAGCTACGTACCTTTAAAATGTAGGTTGTATGTTTTAAACAATAGGTATAAACTTTCACTTCATGTATTTTTTTTTTGAACTCATTACCATTCAAATCCAAACAACTTTAACCATAACCAACTTTTCGCCATTGTCGTTAACCGAAATCACTTATGTATACAAAACCACGCCATCTCACGGTGTTTCTATATACTACAGCTCGCGCAAAATAACTTGACCCAAACCATAGACAATGAATAAGTCATTTATAACTATGTTAAAGTTTATAATTATTACACTTGTTCTAATAATTTAATGTTGTCATCAAACAATAACGATATTCATTCACGTTAAACGCCACCATACAAACATATTTTTTACAATTCATGAATGAAACACTAAAAATAAATTAACAAAAATAAAAACGATTGTAGATTTCATACACAAGGTAGGTAACCGGTGGTTGACTTACGCGGCAACAAACAATAAGAAGCGCCAATGTCAATGTCAATTTCTCAGTTATAAATTTAACGTAGTAGATAGGTACCTATTTACTGAGATATAAAATTAAATTAGTAATCAGTAGGTAGGAAGTAGATAATATAAGTAGAAAATATTAATAGTTTTTCCCGAATAAATAACTAAATAAATGAACTAAGAGTAGAATATTGACACAATCATTTTTTTCTTGATGAGATTTAATAAAAAAAACGAAAAAAAGTAGTAAAAGTAAAAGTATTTTTTATATCAAATCAATATCAACCGAGGATATGACTAGTTATTGACACAGTCATAAAATATAAATTTCACTTTTTTGCTTGACAGTACTCACCTCATGATTGCAATCAAGTTTAAACCTTATTACTGTGGAGCAAAGTTCAATATTGATCAACAGCCTATATTCAGAGTATTATGTAGAAGTTCACATTCGACTTTTGGAAAATAGCAATAAAGAATTCTTTTTTTGTTTATATCGTAAGAATCACTATTTCACTAACAATTTATTGATATATTTATTTGTTTAAAACTTGTACCCGTTTCTCTGGAATCGCCATCGACAGAAACGTCAAGTTAGCAGCCCACTTTGAGACCGTAATATCTCGGCTTGTATTGAAGCAATATTATTGAAATTTTGCGTATACTATCACTATTTTCCTAACAATTTTTCGGCATATAAATCATATTGATACGAACTGTATTTCTTAATGTGTCTGCTAGCTTGACGTCAAGATAGCAGCCTCACCAAGATACTCAAATATCTTCGAAACCATAGTATCACTATTTATATGCTACGGATCACTATTTCTCACTATTTACTAACAATTTTTTGACATAATCAAAACCTTCTAATTCCATGGTGAGTCTGCAAACTATACGCCAATGATTGAAAAGAACATCGTCCATTTTGGAGGCGCGCCAAATCGACGTCAGCCACCGCCACGCCATCGCCAGCCGTAACGCGTAACATCCACCTCCATTTACTCTGTGGTGATCGATGACTTAGCGATCGGTCGGGTCTGCTGGACTGGAATGCCTACATTAGTTGATTTGACACTTTAAAAAATCTTTCTATATAATTTGTTTGATTACTAAGAAACCAACACTCAAGAACTGGCTGTATGGCTTTGACCTTCGCCTGTCCAAAAGGACGAATTACAACTACTACTACTACTATATAATTTGTTTGTTTACTTCCGTCATCCGGCCGACCGCCGTTATAATATATTTTTTGCATGCATTTTGCTTCTACTGAAATAAAATGGAACTTGCCGATGAAATTGAAGGTTCCAAAAAGTGTTACAAAATAGAACATCATTTGTTTGATAGCTTAAATATTTTTTATAATATTTCAAGTTCTATGATTGTGCTATGGAATAAGTTTCAAATATTTGTTTACGAGGACTTGGACTTCGAAAATACATCTAAAATATTCGTACCAGAGTTCCAAGTGCAACAATTAATAATATCTAACAATTACTTGGTGTGCTTAGATTGTAGTGGCAATGTTCACTCAACTTCGCTGAAGTTCAAGAATCCAGCACAAAAACGTTCTAAGAGTAGCTTCCAGCCTCGTTTGCAAGCTGTAGTGGCGTGCACACAAATTCAGGAAAGTGTATTAAGCTTAAAATATGAAAATGGTGCCTATTATCTTTACCTGAATAAAATAAATGCAGATTTACTATTGGAAAATAGAATAAAGCTAAAGTATATTGGCCACTGGCCTCTACCAGAGCCTGCACAGAGCAAATGTTTAATATCTTCACATAGACCAACAACAGAGGAACTAAGTTATGTCACGAAGATATTTAATGTGAAACAAACTATTATGAGTGAGTACAGTTTGATTGTCTTATCTTTTGATAAATTAACAGTGTACAGTTGCCTAATTGGTCCTAAAGGGAATGATAATGATGGTATTCTTTTAAAGGTCTATAGTTGCCCATCAGAAATTTGTAAAATTGAAATAGTCAATCAAGATGGACTTTATATAGTTATTGGATTAAAAATAGGCACATTGATTAGGCTCTCTTTGAAAAATATCTATAGCGATGCAGATATAGTCCATTTGAACACCGCACTGTATATATATTTGACTATTAATGGAACAATAGTTTATTCTGATGGAAAATCACTATGGAAATCAAATAATGTTTTTGAAGACAACAAAATATTCACTCAATTTTTTCTGAAAAATGTAAAAGATTTTATAAAGATTGGCGATCAATTAGTTTGCACTTCTTTCTCAAACAATATTTATGTTTTCTCACTTGAAGATGATTCTTCTTTTGTGAAACAAGTCACAACTGGTGAATATTGTGCTGCAGAGAAACTTTTGAACAATTCAGAGTATTTATATAAAATAATGGAAGAAGTGGAAAAGAACAATCAGCTCATTAAAAAGATAAATAATGAAGGAAACTATATTACAGCATTTTCAATATCAAAAAGGCAAGATGTAATGGACAATATATTACATCACAGTGTCAAAGTATATGAAAGTTATGAAGATGTATTAAAAGAAAATTCAGAAATTTCTTTGACTGAAAATATGCATGAGTATTTCAAACCTAACTCATTTTACTTTCTGATGAAACTCACTGCTGCATCTTTGCATCACATATTTAATAATATCCTGTCCAACATATTGAATGATGTAAAAATTCATATAACATTTTCTACAGATGTTAAATTACTAAAAACAACAAGTTTAAAAGTTACAGAAACTTTCAAAAAGTTGAATATTTTAATGCCATTTGAAATCAAAGATGAGAATATATCTGAAATTAATATAGATATTAAATTGGTATCAAGTATCCCAGGTGCATTTGACGAGACACAGAAATTATGGGTTACTCTATACAGGAAACAAATCATTCTCAAATCAGAGCATTTTGTGACACCTAATGCTGAAAATATAAGCTGTTTATATTTAAAAGAGCCATTTGAACCTCTTGTGGATACTGTATACAAGTCAGCTTTAACCCAATACGGTAGTAAATTTAATATTACAGATATTTCAAAGTGTCATTTAAATGCTAAGGAGTTTTCAGTGTACGGCAAACTACCAAGTAATTACAAAGATATATTCAACGATGTGTCTCTAATCAACCGTTTAGATAATTTAAACAAACGGAAGGCCATGTTTATAATTAATCAGATAAAATCAGAAGAGTTTTTAAAATCCAAAAGCAATTTGTGTTTTCAAGTTGCAAATTCGAATGTTAAGCTTGAGATTATAAATGATGATTTCAGCAATCAATTACTGAAAGTGACTAGCATGAATATGCTAGTTGCTCTGAATATTAGAAACTTTATAATAACTCTGATATGCAACGATGCAACCGGAGGGCAGCCCGATAGAGGAATTATTAAATACACTCTATATAACACTACTGAGGCAAGCTGAAGACTTTTCTAATTCAGTATTAATTTGAAATTTTTTTAAACTCAATATCTATCTACTATAACATCCATCACTGGCTCATAAGACAGTCATCACAGTGATTTGTATTACAATAATTGTTGTGCATTGTATATTAATTAGGGTATGTCAAATATTAAGTTTTGTGTGTTTGAATCTGTGATGTGAGACATCTTTCAAAAAAGTTGCTATGACAAATTAATGAACAATAATGTTAAGGTGGTACCCTGAGCGAAAGTGGCGCCGCGGTGAATTATATTTACTATTATAATTCTAATACACAATTTTAAAAATGTCTACAGTCTAGTATTTTTAGACTGTATCGTTATATTCCCTCGTAGTCACTGCTAGAAGTAGATAGCAAAACTGCTAAAAGTGGCCGTTTTTGACACATTTGCTATCTACTTCTACGAATGACTACGAGGGCATGTAGTGATACCTTCTAAAAATACTAGACCATTGGCCCTAAAATCTCCACGATAAACATTATTAAAATCTTTTTCTATTAATAACTTATTAAATAAAAACCTCTGAGGGCGCCACTTTCGGTCATACAACCGCCTTAAGTAACTTTCATATCTGACTGAAGTCTCAAAGTAGTTAAACATCTTAGTACTTTGTCAAACAAACTCGTGCAATATCCCTACTACAACATAAATTAACATAATCACTGGTTAGTGTGATATGGTACTATGTAATTTAAGTAATGGTTTAAAAGTAAAGTATCACATTGTTTCAGAATATACTTAGAGATACCAAGCTGGCATTACTGAACCATCACAAGTACGAAGAATTTCACACAATAGCTGAAAATTATGAAAGAGACGTGTTTGGTGCTTTACCTATATAGGAAAAAAATAAACCAGCCAAATGAATATACTCATTAAGTTAACTAGATGTAAGAGAAACGTGAATGTGATATTCTCTCATAGGTGTCTCATTGTAATTCAAGGTGAATTAAATTTTATATAATAGAAGACCTAAGATTTCAGCTCCTCCCCTTATTGTTTCTATATTAGCTAGTATAGTATTATGAAAGTGAAAGTGAAATAAGCTTTATTCAAATAAACTTAATTATTAAGTACTTTTGAATCGTCTATATTTTCCTACCACCCGTTCCAGACTTTTTTAGCTGACAAGAAGAACGGGCGCAAGAAACTTATCAGCTGTTATATTATGTTATTTGAGGAGCTCGGTGGCGCAGTGGTTTAGCGCCTGGCCCAGCGATTGCGTAAGTTAAGCAGCGTTCGCAAGGGTCGGTCATGGGATGGGTGACCAAAAATTTATTATCTCGAGCTCCTCCGTGCTTCGGAAGGCACGTTAAGCCGTTGGTCCCGGCTGCATTTACAGTCGTTAACACCCACTAATCCGCATTGGGCCCGCGTGGTGGGTTATGGGCCATCCTCCTTACCACCCATAAGGAAGGCCTGTGCCCCAGCAGTGGGGACATTAAAAATGGCTGATGGACATGGACATGTTATTTTAGATACCGTCTTATCTGGGTCTGTAATGGACCCCCTAAACGATCAAAATTGCTTGTTAATCATTTACATTGCATCGGCTTGTCAATCACATTTTGATCGTCTAGGAGCGATGCTTGACAAGCACCACAGAATAGATAGATTACCGTGGCCAATCAAAAGTAGGCCACGCCTCCAAATGGTAAATGCAATGTAAATGATTGACAAGAAATGCTTGATTGTCTAGGGGCTCCATAAGAGATGCCCGAAACCTCAGGGATCGTTTACATCACACCGGAGTTCAACCAGAGCCAGGCAGAGTATGTCTTGTCTTTTTGGTGTTTGTTATTAAACGGTTGTACATCTTTGTTACCATGGCAACGGAGCCATCCTGTATTAGCGCAGTACCACAGAAGTCTTAATAGTACAAGCAGTACTTATCTTGGCCATGCTCTGATGAAGAATTGATGGTTCTTCGTTTGGTAGAACTCCAGTACCACGAACACATTCATTCAAGGTTCCATTTTTTTATTTGTCAAAGGAACACCACTCTGCTGAAATAAAAAATACCCTGCACCTACTGAGTAGAATAAATACGGGCCTAAAGTATCGAGAAAGATATTCGCAGAATCGAATTATTCAATTTAAGGCGCTGTGGTAGTGAAACTAATAGCGCCGCCGCCAGCCGCCACTACATTTATTTTAATTACTCGTAAACAAGAATCTTAATAAGATTCTTAATATTAATCTTAATAAGATTCTTGCTCATAAACCAAGTCAATATTTAAAAAAAAGGTCGTGTAATAATCTCTTAAATTTTTTGAATAACTCTTCAGTTTTCATTCTTTCTGTAAGTTTTAAAATCCATTTTAGCTCAAAGTGGTGGCAATTATGGATTTTTAAACTTACAGAATGAATGATAACTGTTGAGGAGTTATTCAAAAAATATTAGAGACAATTTAAGAGATTATTACATGAGCTTTTTTAGGGTTCCGTACCAAAATGGTAAAAAAGGAACCCTTATGGTGTGACTCAGTCTGTCTGTCTGTCACAGCTGGATATCTCGAGAACTACTAATGGTATCAACTTGAAATTTGGAATAATTTAAGATGACGTTTGTCCAACTATTTTGCAAATAAGAAAGAAATAAAAGAAATAATTTTTTTTACAACAGGGGCCGAAAAGGGATCTTAAAAATTTTAAGTGAAGCGACTAGGGCATGTGGGGTATCATATGGAAGGGCGCTGTTTGCACATTTTAAATCATTTTTTTCTTTTGTTTTAGGCCGCATAGTTTTCGACTTATGATGAAAAATGTAAAATAATACCGTTCCCCCCCCACCCTTATCTCCGATGTTTGCAAAGAGAAAAATCTGAAATAATTCTATGTGATAGTAGTTTATGTAAAGATTACAGGAAAAATAAAACGATGTCTCAATATAACACACTTTTTTAGAAATTCAAAAAACAAACAAAAATTTATTAGTTCCTCTACCAGTCAACAGATGGCCCTGACCTTAGTAAAATTAAAATAGTTCCACTATCGGTCAAGAGATGGCGCTGGCCTAAGAATAAAAAATAGTTCCACTATCGGCCAAGAGATGGTGCTGACCTAATACTGCAATAATAATTTTATTATTCTACAGCTCTGCAGTGTATTATAGATTATTTCCTCTGTGTGTATTATTATAATGGTACGGAAACCCCTTGGTGCGCGAGTCCGACTCGCTCTTGAACGGTTTTTAAATATTGACTTTGTTGGTTTTCGAGTAATAAAAATAAATGTAGTGGCGGCGCTAGTTTCACAACCACCGCGCTAGCCTTAACTTCATAAAATTGAAAAAATACTGCCTATAAAAATTCAATCTTTGCTCTCAAAGTAACGAATGCAAAGACTCAAAAAGCGCAGACCAATAAAGGTATGTTTCAAATAAAAGTCCTTGTATGAATTAACTCTATTTATTATTAGACCATTCTCCTGAGGAGCTCGTTGATCTTGTCCTCGCGGTTGCCGAAGTCTCCGCCGTCGACGTAGTGGATGGTCTTCTTGCGCCAGCCGCCGGTCGGGTTGTTCAGCTTGAACGGCCACAGGAAGTTGCTGGCGTACTGGGGAACAAAACATATACAGTGTTATTCGTAAATCAATCTAAAGTTAAGGCTAAAGTCACAAAATAGAGAGATTACAAGTTAATAGCACAGTCGCCCGTGGTACAGTCAGCAATGAAAAACGCTTAACGCTTGAACATTATGAACATGACATTTAACTCGGGTTAGTTGACTCTAGGTTAATTTCTACTGGTGCAATTTGAACTGTGAGTTAAAAATTCAAAACATTAACACAGAGTTAGTAAACCCCGAGTTATTTATTTAACTCAGAATTTTGGAACAAGTGGGCCTTAGCGAAGTTAAGTTAGCTCGCTTGGTACTTTGTCATATCAACTTTTCTGAAAGATTTCTCACGGTTTGAAACATTAGTCAAAAAAGTTACTACGACAAAGTATTAAAGTGTTAAACTGAAAACTTACGTTGCTGACCGTACATTTAAATCACGAAAAGTTACAGTTTGCCTTTGCATTGCAACTGTCGGGGACTTCTGTGGAACACTTTATAATCTAAGAGGTTTTGGGCAGTTGTGAAAAAAAAGTTTTTTTTTCTTTCATCATCCTATGCTCCCTAGGTATATTTCAACAATTTTAACAAAACTAAAGAAAGTGTTTTTCTGTGAACGAAAGTATTTATATTGTTTTTTTTTAAACAATATCATAAAAAATAGTATAAAATCACCTTGAATTTGTCACCGACTGTGAAGATCTCGTGTATGAGGTCCTCGACGCAGATGATGTTGCTCTTGCCGAGCTTCTCCTCGACGATGGTGTTGGAGGAGATTGGCACGCGCTGGCCCTTCACCTTGGCGAAACCGCGCTTGTACACCAGCTGTGAGCAACAAATTATACAATGCTATACTAATATTGTTAGTATTTGTAAGTATTTACAGTTTAGCCAGCGAGAGTAGAAATTAAATTAAACAATTTTTTTAATTAAACAAAACTATTTTATAGTCAGTGTAGCAAACTTATTCTGGATTTTGACATCTTTGCATAGAAACCAGTGAAGTCAGCCACCTTTGCATGCCCATTGAAATGCGATATGATATAGGGATTTATCGCTTGTAACTGTCAAAGAAAAAGGATTTTGACTGTCGAGTGTTGATAAATTGCTACATCTAGTGGTGCTAGGGTATGGGGCAGGCTGTCTTTATTTATTTATTTATTTATTATTCGGTGAATCATCAGCTTACACAACAATATCTTTAAATTACAAAGTATAAACTTAAAAAGCTAATAATAGATTCACACGGTTAGCGTAAGTATAGCTAAATCTAATGTGAGCTTAAATCTAAATTAGCATAAATGAATCAAAAACAATAGTTTAAGATTTGACAAAAAATAACGGAATTAATCGCCATTGAAGAAATGCTTACTAATGAGTGTCTTCGCCGCACGGATACTGGTGTTAAATACGTCCAAATCAAAATTATTTGATAAAATATTATATTGCTGCATTGACCGGTAGATAAAATAATTTTTTCTGTATTTAGTGCTACAAAAAGGCAAGTTAAATGGTGCAGTTCGCCGCGAACTACGGGGTACGTTAAAAGAGAGTTGATAAAGAAGTTCAGGACAATCAATCATACCAGATGAGATCTTCATTAGGTAGACCATATAAGCAATATCACGCCGCATGTGTAACGGAAGCAGGTGGAATTTTTTACATAAGTCATCGTATTTAGATGAGTCATAAGATAGCCCTGCACGATAGCATAGGTGTTTTACGAACTTTTCCTGTATGCGTTCAATTCGCATTTTGTAAATTTTATATCGAGGGTTCCAAATTTGCGATGCATACTCCAGAATAGTTCGGACAAACATACAGTACAATATTTTTAGCGTTTTAATTTGCTTAAAGTCCTTGGAACTACGCAAAATAAAACCCAAAGCCTTGGATGCTTTTCGCACAATACTATCAATATGATCCTCGAACGTCAGTTTGTAATCGTGTACAATCCCTAGATCCCTTACCGAAACATCCCTAGAAAGAGCAGTGCAGCCTAACCGATAAACATGATGTATGGTATTGGTCTTCCTAGAGTATGTAACAACGGAGCACTTCAGGGGATTCAAATCAAGAAAATTAACTTGACAGTAAGATTCAAGGCGGTTCAAATCATCTTGCAGCGCACACGCATCGTGAACGGATCTCACTGCCGAGAAAATCTTCATATCATCAGCAAAGCATAATAATTTTGAAGATCGCAAGCAGCAGCTGATATCATTAATGTAAATGACGAATAAGAGGGGTCCCAACAGGGATCCTTGCGGTACCCCACTAGGGACCTTGATCCAACTAGAAATGTAATTATTTACAACTACAGCTTGCGTTCTGTTGCGGATGTACGACTCAAACCACCTCAGGAGATCACCACTAATACCAATCAGTTTCAGTTTGAATAAGAGCCGATCATGCTGAATTCGATCGAAAGCTTTACTGTAATCAGTATAAACTACGTCAACTTGGGATCCATTAGCCATAGCAGCGGTAGTGAAATTATTCAGCAATGCAAGGTTTGAAACCGTGGATCTTCCTGGCAGGAATCCATGCTGAAAGTCATTTAGTGAGTGTTTAACTGCATCGTAAATCTGTCTGTGTGCAATTTTTTCCAGAATTTTCGCTATTATGCAGAGTTTGGAAATGGGTCGGTAGTTTACTACGATATTTTTCGGGCCTTTTTTATGCACAGGAGTTATAAAGGCTGATTTCGACTGGTACTGATGCGCACAGCCGCGCATTCGAACAATAATGACGATTAGTTAAACGGGTGCAAGGAGTAGCGAGTAAGTGGGAAGCCGGTGCGCGTAACGCTAACTGCAGCAGAGCAAGCGAGAGCGTCGTATGTTTAGTGCATGCCACTCGTAGTTGAATAGGTGTACTAGCGAAACAATAGCAAGACGGTTTCGATGGAGGTGGTAGGCCAGGTGTGATAAACATTAAGCAAGAATTGATAATATTAAGCCTTTCTATACAATTATGGAATTCCGAAGGCAAAATATGACGACAATTAAAATAAGCAATCAAAAATGATCCGGTTTGAATACATAACTTTAACATTAAGAACGTAACAGCTACAAAATCACAGACTAAATAAACTTGTTTAAATCACTTAATGAGTTGACTATAAATACACCTGATGTATCGTTCTTCCTTACATTGTATTTTTCCAAACTTTACCCAGACGTAACTGTATTTCTTCTCCTTAGCATGTTGTTTTACTTTGTTCAGCAGACTTTTTGACTCAGAGTTCAGGTGATCATTTACGAAAATGCGTTGTTGCGATTCATTATATCCTATGTCCTCCGCTTTTAATATTTTATGAGCACGCGCTGAAGATATGAAGTCCTCCTTTATATAACGATTGATGAATCCAACTACTATTGCCTTATCTTTTGAGTTATATGTAGGCACTCTTGAGATATAATTAATTTGTGTTTTCGGAAAAATGTATCCAATTTTCTTACATATACCTTCTATATTTGGAAGAGATTTTCATCTTTTTTCAATGGTACACCTTTAATCTCAACATTATTCAACCGCGATCTTTGTTCCATGTTGTTTACCTGAGATTTCAAGGTGGATATTGTGTCTTCTGCAGCCAGCAATTTGTTCTCCAGATCAGTAACCTTCTTTTCGTTGTTAGTAGACTTAATTTTTAGGTCAGCAATGGAGGAAGCCGAGAATTCCAATGACTTTTTTAATTCCGTTATGTCTTCTTTCATAGATTTTATGTCTTCTACAAGACTAGGTAGACAAGCTAATTTAGCCTTGATTTCTTTAAATTCCGACAGTTGAGTCTTCACGTCACGGATTTCCTGAAGTATGGTCGCCGAGGAAGCCAGCTCATTCGGACTAGGTGGAGCCGGGGTTGCTGTCTTACATGATGGGCATTTCCAGGTCGACCTACGATCCGTACCCAGTTTCCTCCAGCCGGTCTCGGTCAATCCAGCACAGCTAAAATCCAGGGGGCCAAGTCTGCTAATGTTTTCGTCAAAATCGTGGTTCAATGGTGTTTCAATGGTATTGCTTTTTGACACAGTTCTTGTTTCTTAAACTCAAAATCGAGACACAATGTGTTTCCGTTTTGGGTCTAAGAAACATAATGTGTTTTGGTTTTAGGTTTAAGAAACAAGAACTGTGTCAAAAAGCATTATCATTGAAACATCATTGAACCACGATTTTGACGTTAACATTAGCAGACTTGACCCCCAGGTGTTTCCCACAAGAAGAGCAATGGACGCCATCGGAGAAGTGATTATTACAAGTAGCACATCTGACCATCTTGAACAATTAATTTTACTCAACAATTTAAAAGAATGAAAAGGTTTACGATATATGAGATTCGAAGAAGTGCACGTACGCTCTGGTCAGTTGCCCACACCGAACTGAAATATCTTTAAAATAAATGATCTGTCTTTATTTCATCATAATAAATCATCGGTATAACTCCATAAATAGCGATTTACAAGCGATATTTGTGTTCTTAACCTGTGTAATTTTAGTTTGTATGTGTCAATTTAATATTTTTAGTAACTATTTGTGAGGGCCTTTAATTGGCTATCTATTGCAATTCACATTATCTATTATTGTTTGGTGCTGTTGGCCTTCCTAGAAACAAAAATAAAATAAATAAATAATATTAGCCGCACGACACCCACTGCTGTGTACAGGCCTCCCAGGATTTCCACGACGCTCGGTCCTGTTGGGCCCGCATACAGCACCCTCTTCTTCTTATTTTTGTTATGGCAATCTACTCCTCTTCAGGGAGTAATTTTTGCCAGTGTCAAGTGTTAAATAATTCAGTGGTATTGCAGTGTCAAGTGTTAAATAATTCAGTGGTATTGTTTCAGTTTACATTAGAATGCGGGTGCATCGCATTCCAATGCTGCTTGGAGCATTTGGCATCAAATATATCGAATATCGATACAGTTTACTCGGTAAGTTCTGCCGAGGTAGCCACCACTACAATAAAAGTCTCAGCTTCACACAACCAAGATCGCACCTATTTCAATTATCCCACATTGTTGAGATGCGTAGATACTTATACTTGTACCACGAAACTGCACCAATTTTAAGACACAATATCCACTATAAAACAATTTGCAAATAATAGGCTAGTTGACAAAATTTCAATAACTGCTTAATATTTTAGCTTATTAGGCATTTTATCGAAAAAAAGGTTTATTTATTTTTAATCGAGCGTTTACATTATAAATTTCGCGTTTTAAAAAACCAATTTTAATTTGGTTCCAAAACGCACAAGACTGTCATGGCGTCTTGAATGACGTCACGCCGTGCGAAACAAACCAAAGAGCGATCGTGTCTTCGTACGTTATAGCTAGTATTTATCGTTTAAAAATGAATTTCTCATATTATAAGTACTGTATAGTGCCCCAGTGTGATAGCACGACTATAAAAACGCCAAACCAGTTATTTATATATGTTCCAAACAATGGAGAAATACGGAAAAAGTGGCTAAAACTTGCGTTCGGTTGTGGTTAGGTTGCACTCGGAGTGTAGGTTTGGAACGCGCCTCCGGTAGTGATACTCGAAACGTCAAAGACAAGATTGGAGTTTCGCACGGCGTGACGTAACGCTTTCTGATTGGTGTTCACTGTCACGTGACTAAAGGTTTCATTTAACGAAATTTATTTTTTAAAAATATTATTAATCTTTAACGCTTTTAATAATTAAAATTGTTTGTTATTTTCTCCATAATATAATTAATCATTATAAACCCCTATCCATTATATTTATTCTTAATGGAAACAAGCCTATTAAAATAGCCACCGAGCTGAACCCGACAAAATGGCGCCAAAAACTCCCGGCGCACCCTCAGTCGCCAAATATTTTATAACCTTGAATTTGTTTCCTATTTTTCCATATTTTATGTTGTTGTTATTTTTAAATTAAAATTGCTTTATTTTTAACGCCACTATACCTTGAAAAGGTGAAATTGTAATACCTATCATCTTTAATTTACTCAATACTATTGTATGTACTAATTTATTACAAACTTCATGTGGAATAAATGAATATGAATATACCGAAGATTTGCGAATGTTACTTCGGCTAGGCCCTCAGCCCCGCCCCAACCAACATCGGCTCTTCTCGCTGTGTCCAGCCCACTGCCACTTCAGCTGAGCGGCAGTGTCTTTATCTACCGGCCCAAAATAGTTAAATTGGTAGTGGCTGACAAAAATTTGTTTGTTTTATTAAGAAGAGTTATTCTAGAAGACAGGCGGTAGAAATTAGTATACAGGGTGTCCCAAAACTTTGCCACACAAAGGGAAATAAATTTAAATAATATTGAAGGTAGGAATTTTTACTGAAAGAAGACTTCATTTTGATTTTAAAAATTATTGGAACTGCATTCAGTCTTTTCAAAAATCGCTTGCCTGAACCAGGAATCAAACCCACTTAATATGTAAACTTTTTTACCATACCGATCAAAAGGGTTCTTTCATTAGGATTTTTTTTAATAACAGCATAATAAACAAAAGGAAGTATTTGATTGAATCAGGCGTCACTTGGCGGAAGTCCCAAACCATTTTGAAAAAATAAATATATGTAGCTTACTTCCGCAAACAAAATATGCAAGATGCACCGCCCGTCCGCCCGCAAAAATATGCACATGCACACCACAAAATATAAGTGCACAATACCTGCATTTAGCAAGACAGCAACACACCTTGCACCTTCACCAATTAGGCTACTCTACACGTGTTTCGCCCCAACCCGGAGCATCCTCAGGAGTTAGATCGTGCGTAAACCAACACCGGTGTTGATATTGTGCACTTATATTTTGTGGTGTGCATGTGCATATTTTTGCGGGCGGGCGGGCGGTGCATCTTGCATATTTTGTTTGCGGAAGTAAGCTACATATATTTATTTTTTCAAAACAAAAGGAAGTCTACTTATTACATATTGTATAGTATCATTATTATGTGATTTTTTCAAAAATGTTTGAATACTCGTCATCTAATTATTTTTAAAAACAAAATGAAGTCTTCTTTCTATAAATTTCCCATTTTCAATATTTAAGGTACTTTACTTTCCATCCATATGGCAAAGTTTTGGGATACTCCGTATATCAGGATATCAGAGATCTGACCTCTCGCACGCTCTTCAGGTTGGGGTATCCCCACGTGATGTGTGGCTCGGCGATGCGCAGCATGTTGACGGTGGCCTTGTTGAGGCGCACGAACACGCCGTTGTTGATCTGGCGCAACCTGAACAGCTGCAGCACTTTGCGGACCTGACAAACAAAACAACATTCATAAATACTCAGCTAAGTCACAACACTCGACAGGAGCTCGGTGGCGCAGTGGTTTAGCGCCTGGCCCAGCGATTGCGGAAGTTAAGCAACGTTCGCAAGGGTCGGTCATGGGATGGGTGACCAAAAATGTATTATCTCGAGCTCCTCCGTGCTTCGGAAGGCACGTTAAGCCGTTGCTGCATTTGCAGTCGTTAACACCCACCAATCCGCATTGGGCCCGCGTGGTGGGTTACGGCCCGTCCTCCTTACCACCCACAAGGAAGGCCTGTGCCCCAGCAGTGGGGACATCAAAAAAAAAATGGCTGATGGACAAGTCACAGCACTTAGGCTCATATTTATAAACCACTAGCTCTCAATGTTAAAAGCTCTCTAAAGGTGGCTACCCCCCCGAAAGTGGCGCCCTCAGAGCTTTTTATACAATAAATTATTAATAGAAAAAGATTTTAATAATGTTTTACGTGGAGTTTTAGGGCCCATGGTCTAGTATTTTTAGAAGGTATCACTATATGCCCTCGTAGTCATTCGTAGAAGTAGATAGCAAATGTGTCAAAAACGGCCACTTTTAGCAGTTTTGCTATCTACTTCTACCATTAACTACGAGGAAATGTAACGATACCATCTAAAAATACTAGACTGTGTGGCCTAAAAAATCCACGTAAAACATTATTGAAATTGTGTATTAAAATTATAATATTAAATAAAATTTCACGCGGCGCCACTTTCGCTCAGGCTCGCCACCTTAAGATCATGATCTCAACGTTTAGAGCGGTTTATAAATACAGGTCCATTTTAGTTGTGTGTACAAACATTTTGTTTCACAAGTTGGCTAGCTCAGTGTAAATTTTAGCCATTGAAAACAAATATTTGTACTGGTGTTTGATAAACAAAACTGTTTCAAGTATTAAAATGAAAGTTGTTGCGAACGATTTGCTGAAACACCTAAATTGACATTGGGATAGAAATAAAAGATGTACATTGTCTCAATGCCCAGGTTTTTGAACTGTACTAAACGAAAATTAACGAATGATAGGTACTTAACTAGTTTTACACAGCATCCTGAATATTTAAATTTAGATTTCTTTCTATTGACACAAATATTAACCATTTTATCAGATTTTAAAGCAGACTGATTAAAGTACAATAAAAAAATAGCCATTTGACTACCATTGGCAACTATGAAATAGTTAATCTTTCAGTTAAATATGAAGCTGGTCTATGAAAAGAAGAAATAAATAGAAGATTGTGATTGAGACTTACCTTCGGTGAGACTTGGTTGATACCTCTGATACGCATGACAAAGGCCAATTTAGCTTCACCAGGGACATAGTAGTTACCACGGTTGCGTGCCTGTAAAGTACATGGTCAACTGAGTTTCAATATTAAGATGAATAGCAAAAATGCAAGCAGTATTACAAAAAGTACTCATATAAAAGTTTATTCGAGTTGATTTGTTTAACATGGTAATTCCATATTAAATATAACATCTCTTATGTACTTTAAGACACAATAAATAATTAAATATTGAATCCTGTACAAAATATTATTACTTAATAAATAACTTTTCCCAAAACACTACCCTTCTTGCAGCCGGAGAAAAAGAAACCATGAACATCAAATAATGTAAGACAAATAAATTGCTTCAAACATTATTCAATTCAAAAATCAACTGGACAGACATCTTAATAAACAGTGAACAAAACGCATTGATAGCAGGGTACGGGTATTATCAGTTGTAACTACTGATTGATAAATAATAATAATAAAAAAATATATTTATAAAAATACTATTAAATTCCTCCATCAATTTTAAAAAAATAGTTAAAAAAAATTGCATCAAACCCCTAATTTTATTCTTTATAAACTGATTTTATAATAGAATCAGATATTATTTCCATAATTACCTGTCTCACTAGCCTGATTTCATCGCGCTCCTTGATGCGGTACTCTTTGACGTACTGTTCAGCCCTTTTGAAGATCTCCTTCTTCTTTTTGATTGCTGATGAGCGCCTCTTGAGTGTGACCTTTATGTACATACATTTTTAAGTTAAGATATATTTCCGAGATTCAAGATCGCTTGTTTGAGAAGATGGTGTGTCAGATTATAAGATTAACAGCATCTTAATCAGATGAACTATGCCTTTATAATATTGGATCATCATAAAAAATTGTATAGTAAGTTTAGGTTATAATTAGTAGTCTAGTCAGCAGAATCAAACTGCATCTTAATCCCACCTACATCAAGTGGTTTCATATGGTTACTATAAATAATAAGGTATGCTGAAGTTCATTTAACTTCACTTATTGCACCATAAGTTACAAGTATTTTGCACATACATCAATACCACACACACAACAAAACAACCAGAATTCCTTAGTTGAATGAAGTTGTAGAGTTGCAGACACTAATTTGGAGATTATAATGTCATTATAGCGGCATGAAGGTAATAAAAATTCAATCCAAAGTCACATTATAATCATAATAGCGTTTTGTATATGAGGATTATTTTTTATTTATAAAACAAATGTTCCAAAAGTTCTAAAAGCATCCTCTCTCAGTCAAAAGATTAATCTTTACAATGTTTTTTTTCTACCTTTAAACATAAACTTATATTCCAAATTTCGGTATCCTAGATTTAGTAGATTGGATTTCATAGGGCTGTTCGCTCACGCCGACCATTTTTAATGCTTTTTGTATAATTTAATCCGCCAACGCCCGATGATCTATTGTTGTATTGTTTTCCAGGCGTTGACGAGTTAAAGAGGAATTTACCTGTAAATAATCAACCTGGATCATAAAATTATTTATTTGGATAAGGATTTATCAGTATTAGCAGTTATGGTTTCAAGGTACCAGCCAGAGTGTCTTACATTTATATTACATCCATAAAGTATAATATTATGTATCACTTGCTAACCTGTACTCTACGGGCTCTACACGCCTCCCTCCTTTTGCGGTGCTTGAGCACTGACTCGGGAACAGCGGGCAGCTTCTTGCTGTCCTCCTTGCCTTTCACTGGCTTCGTCTCGGCCGCAGCCTTCTTGTCTGTAGTCGCAACCATCGTGCTGAAAATTATCATAACAACATTGATATATGCAACAAACTTTAAAACTCCCGGCTGAAACTGAAGTACTGTATCTATTTCAATTAGAAAACTATTTATATCTCGAACCATCAACCTAAGACTTTTGTGTGCGTTAAATATTTTCACAAAATTTACCCGCATACACAAAAAAATAACAACTTTAAAGAACAAATTGGTAATTTAAGTGGGTAGCTGTATAGAAGAAACAAAAGGCTTTCATAAATAAAATACTTCTCAGCAAAACAGAATACAGGCAAAATGCACTCAAAACATGTGGATCTGACATATCAATATGAGAAACATCCTATGACCATTATCTGGTAAATAGGCTATTAGCGAGCGTAAGAATTAAGGAAGTGATTCACCATTCAAGTTAATCACGTGTGGAACGAAAATAACGTAGAACAAAATGAAAAGAATTCGACGGTAGCGAGGTTCGTGGAGGTTATCTTTAGGAATTTAGGATTTCAAATTTAAAATAAAAGTAATATATTTCCTGTGACTTATATCCAAAATAAATGACATTATTCTTGGAAAATACACTGTCGTGTCACAAAATAAATGGAAAAAAGCACTAATCCAAAGAAGAGGCCGCTTGACAGCCAACCACACATTATTTTTTTCCACACTTTTCTCAATATTACACACAATTTAACTTGATACTGACACTGTATATGAATTTCTTATTTCGCTAAACACCAAATAGCACCAATTTATTGATAAATATCTAAATAAATTACCACTTGCGGGGCAAAACTCCACGCGGCACGTGTGTCAAGTTATCAAAAGAAAGACAGAAAACCAACTTCCGGTACACAATATTGAAGTTTTTTTCTTCTAGCAACACAAAGCTGCGTTTTGATTCATATCAACTTACTATAGTAAAATAATGAAAAACAACACACAATATTTTGATCACGTCGCTAGTCGGCGTCGGTCATTTTAATGATGACATGTGAATATGAATAAGAAATTGGTTTTAGGTAAAAGTTATTTCGGGTCATCATGCTGAGATGACTCCTAACCTCATCTTTTTGTCCTAAAAATCAATTAATCAAACCTTGAACTACTATCAGCTTTAGAAGATATTTTTGTAGCTAATCAAATTTAATTTCATTTACATTGCCTCCTTTTTTCAATGAGATATATCAAAACGCTAAAATTTGTCTTTTAATGACAGGTCAACTTCCGTTGTTCATATTGGCGCAAAAATTCGAATATTATGTTGCTATAGTTACCAAAAACTTTCATTTCTCATGTTTTCATTTGAGAAAAATAGAAAAAAGTAATATTTTATTTTCAAGAATACGTATTTAATAATAACAACAGTAAACATGGTTGATAAAGATCCTCAATTGAGTGCTTTAGATATTGGGGAACTGGATATCTTCGTGGAAAGTATGGAACCTTGGGAAATTGAAGCCATTGGTAACCAATCGTTAGTATTACGACAAACTAAAACTAATGTATACACTGTGGTATTGCGTATTGACTTACCTATTAATTCTGTTTGAATCACCCATTTCCTCTATCTCCCTTTCCTTTCCCATTTCTTCGACCTACCTAATTTTATCGCCATTGTAATACAGATGGGTGGACTGGCACATACGACTTCAGAAACTAAACCAGCAAGCTGTTTTGGAAGCATCATCGATGCAAGAGGAACTCACTAAAGAGACTCTCATCTCCTGTGGAAAGGTCGCAAAACTATTTTTAATTAGATTTTTGTTGGTGTAGGTACTAAGTAACTAAATATGTACCGTACCAATTTTTTAAACAGTTGCCTGTCCTCGTATATGAAGCGATATGCATACAAGTGTGGAGATTGAAAATTTATCCACAAATTATGAAGTTGGAACCGTCTCCTGTTAATACCTTTGGGATTTATATGGTGGTAAGTTCTGACCTTTGTTTCAAACAAGATAGGAAGTAGGTTACATAATAGTAGAACAATCCATCATCATGTTGCAATTATTGTAACCCTATTTACCTTATCATAAAAATTAACATAGGTATAACAATGAAAATAAAACTTGTAAAGCTTGACACCTCCGAGAGAGAACCTACATCGAGTTATACATCTGAAGCAATGCAATGCAATTGCAACCAAGACTAGAGTGCAATGCTTAATTTTGATCGCATTCCCTTAATCCTCCCAGTTGTATCACGAAGCAGTAGCCGTAGGCCTGCTGGAGACAGTCCTGTTCCACGAGGACGGGGCGCAGTGCATCAGCGAGGTGATGATAGATCTCCTGGACTATGCGGTTGAGCAGCTCACGGCGCTTTTGGCCCTGATCAAGTTAGTACTCATCCATCATCATAACAGCTCATCCCATCTCCTTATTTCCTCTCCCAGTTGTACCATGAAGAAGCAGCTGTAGGTTTGCTGGAGACGGTCCTGTTTCACGGGGACGGGGCGCAGTGCATCAGCGAGGTAATGAGGAGCTTATCAAATGACTTAGTACATTCATCGTTATAAGAGTCCACTCTGGAACACATCTGTGTGTTTTTTTAGATTATTAGCTGCGACCTCCTGGACTACGCAGTTGAGCATCAGCTCACGGCGCTTCTGGCCCTGATCAAGTTAGTACTCATCCATCATCATAACAGCTCATCCCATCTCCTTATTTCCTCTCCCAGTTATACCACCAAGCAGCAGCCGTAGGTTCACTGGAGACAGTCCTGTTCCACGAGGACGGGGCGCAATGCATCAGCGAGGTGATGAGGAGCTGATAAGTTAGTACATTTTTCGTTCTAAGAGTCCACTGGAGCACATAATCTGTGTTTTTAGATAATGAGCGGTATTATTTGGTACCTATTAGAAAATATTAAGTATACCGTCAGAGTTGCGCTAGGAACTGCTAGGTAAATAACTGCTATACTTAGCACTAACTGCATATTTAAATATGCAGTTCAGTCATCATCCAGGCGAGGCGATCCATAGTCCCCCATGGGAAACAGGCGTGAGTGTATGTATCTATGTGTGTATGAGGATGATCATGCTACTATTGCGGTCGTTACTAAGGTTACCATCATATTATACTTATCTAAATATTTCCATAGTCATTCATAACGTTTGTTTTGTTTGTAATCAGTACCGGACACTTAAAACCGGCGTCAACGAAGGAAATGGAATGCGAGACTCCGTCTGATGAGTTAGAACGACAGAAGCGCGAGCTGCAGTTCGACATCAGCATGCGGTGCATCTCCCTCGTGCGGTAAGTTATCCGGTACGAAGGATCATTTTTATAACATTTGACTAAGTACCTAATGAATTTAATCTTTACTGAATATAAATAAAATGATACCGAAATGTTTTCCCTTCTGTTTATTCTTATGCCTACCGTGAATGTACCCTGCACTATCGACTGAAATCTGGACCAATTGGCTCGGAAGAAGCTTCCAGATGACGGTGCTGCCATATAGCGGCCGTAATATAGCGGTCAGAGATGTGAATTATTTGAAATACAAGTATTTAAAATACAAATACAAAATACCTATTTGTATTTTGTATTTGAAATACTTTTTTTCAAAATGTATTTAGTATTTTATTTGAAATACTTTTTAAAACGTAATTAGTATTTGTAAAATACAAAGTAAATGTCAAGTCAATGTCAAACAAAACAAAACAACCAATCATAGAGCTAGGTAATTTGTCATGTCAATGTCACTGCCAAACAAAAAACCAATCATGAAGCTCGGTAATTTGACATTTATTTATGTCAATGGATGCATTTCAGCAGACCAATCGCTAAGGAAACGATCACCAAAGCATACATTTTAACCATGGAAAGTAATTTGTTTTAATGTTTAGTTTTATTATTTTCCATGCTTAAAATGTACTCTATGGCGATCAATGATAGCTATAAGTCACCTAGAATGCACCCAATATCACTGTTAAACAAAAAACTATCTACCTACTTTCTATCTATATAGGCATTGTATGCAGCTAGCTACATACAATACATTGCATATTATATTGCAAGTATTGCGACTTATTGCTAAAAAGAGAACTACACTAGGCAGGCGTTAGCTACGTGAGCCACGTAAGCCTATCTGGGCGCAAATATAACAATAAAAAAATAATACGAAAAAAAGGTATTTTATTTGAAAAAAGTATTTTGAAAATACGTATTTTGTATTTTGTACTTAAATACTTTTTTTAAAAAGTATTTTGTATTTGTATTTGAAATACAAAAAAAAAATACAAGTATTTGTATTTTGTATTTAAATACTTTTAATAAAGTATTTTGCACATCTCTGATAGCGGTGAGTGACGTCGCTAGAAAGTTGTATATATAAACAATACGGTGCGGTTTCCTATAGAGAGGCGGTATTGCGGTACCAATAGGTACCTATACCGCATTACCTAATAAGATTAGAAAACGTTATTGTGCCGTCCTTCACCGCTATATTACGGCCGCTATACGACAGCAACAGTCATCTTAGGAAAGCCGAGCTTAAGAGCATTCAGCCATTTCTAGGGTCAAAGTGACCCAAACTAACCCACCACCGCAAAACCCAATGGGCCTTCTGAGGCTTGATGCGGTACCACAGAGCTCGACGGCTGCGATGGGGTCGTTAAAATGTCACGATATGCTCAGTTACATAGCGGAACACATGGAGCCCGCGGGCGTGGCGGCCTCGATGGCGACCAACCTGTACAAGACGCACGACGTGCCGTCGCTGCTGGCGCACCTCCTGCAGCTCGAGCCTTGGAGGCGGTTCGACGCCAACGGACACTTGCAGACTTTCAACTGTGAGTTATTGTCACGATATGCTCAGTTACATAGCGGAACACATGGAGCCCGCGGGCGTGGCGGCCTCGATGGCGACCAACCTGCACAAGACGCACGACGTGCCGTCGCTGCTGGCGCACCTCCTGCAGCTCGAGCCTTGGAGGCGGTTCGACGCCAACGGACACTTGCAGACTTTCAACTGTGAGTTATTCTGCACTTATTTAAAATCCCCCTTTCAATAGATCCGATCAGATAGGGTAGGGTTCTTTTTGTTTGACCACCAGAAATGTCATTTATTGCAATAAGCTTGACAGTTAAGTATTTCTAGCTTGTTCTTGTCCCAGTCGGCCGATGGTCCCGTCCGAGCGGTGAGGAGCTGTCACAGCTGCACCGCAGCGAGGCGCAGCTGTGGCTGTGTCTGCGGCAGCTGCTACTCGAGCCTCGTCTGTCCCACCACTATTCCGTCGACGAGACACGGCGCAACGTCTTTTGTCGGGTATGGTACCTACTGATTTAGTCGCTTGCCTGATGGTCTCGCTCGCCTGAGCAGGGAGGGAGTTGTCACAGTCATAGCTGCATCGCAGTGGATCACGCGAAGTTTACCCGACGGGAATCTAACCCAATGGCCCGAGCCTGGCGTATGAATAAGAATAAGAATAAAAAACTTTATTTGGTTACTTACAAATAACAAGCAAAATGGTTTATAAAATGGTTTACAAAAACATTCACTATGGAATATTTAAACGCATTCTAAATTAATTAGGTATAAATAATTATGTAATAGTAACCAAAAAGGCAACCAGCTCAGCTAACAATATCATGACCACTCAGGGTCACGACGCTGATTTTCAGCTGGTATGCTACCTAGCCTAGCATTAACACCGAAACACTATAGGTACCTATGATAGCGAATTATCGACACTTACACTGTTTTAATCCATTTTTTGACAGTTAAATCATAATATCGTGTTTCAGTAGTTATGCTAGGGGTGTTGAGCATTCACCCGGAGTGCGAAAAGTACAGGGTGGCAGATCTGAGTAGGTATGTACAACTAGGTACTAAGTTGAGACGAGTTTCTAGCCTACTTAGTAGGTACTTATACTTAATAAATAACTTGGTTCATGTTTAGTTGCAAGCGAAGATTTCCGACATGATGCTGGACCAAGTTCCGCCGCTGATGGACTTAAAGACGTTCCTGTGCCGGCTGTCCGTCGGCGACTACTCCAGCCTGCACAACCGCACCAACGGCAAGAGCCCGGGGTGCACTCTCATCGAGCTCGTGCCGCAAGTGAGTCGATAAAAAAAATAAAAATCTAATCTAAAATACAACAGTTGTCTCATACAGTCAAGTTCAATAATATGTTCGTTCATCAACCTTCATACATGCCTTTATTGCCTTTGTAATATAAAGTCAACAGCATCCTATCAAAAGTGCTAACATATTAATGAACTCGACTGTACCTCAAAACGATATAGTGCGGCGTTATACTAAGACCATCATACGTCCTTTCACATAAGGTTGCCTAGAAGGAAATTGCTATGTAGTAATAAGGCCACCGTTTTTGATTCTTTACGTCATTTGTTTCATGTTTTTGTCATGTCTAAAGCCGGGTCTTCTTTGGGTTTTCAAACATCAAAACAATGTTTTGAGGGGCGTGGCCTATGAGTTTTGTTTAGCAAAACACAAAACATGTTGAAAATTAAGCGCAGGAGACGGGTGAATCTACGCTGTTTCTTACTTCCTGCGTCATTGTCCTCACTCGAAAATGTTTAAAAATCCAATGCATCACAAGGAATAAATTAAAAATATGCCATCATTTACATTAGAGTAATGATATTAATTGTATTAAATTGCATATTTTTGATTTATTCCTTGTGATGCATTGGATTTTTAAACATTTTCAAGTGAGAACAATGACACAGGAAGTAAGAAACAGCGTAGATTCACCCAGACCCGACTTAATAGTCTCATTAAAATTAAATACAGATCAAAGAAGGCTATATGAAACAAGTGCACAAACGTACAAAGACGATAGCGAAGGCGCAGCTCGAGAACTTCCGCATGGACGGCTCCGAGGAGTCGCGCTCTATGGCCCGAAAGCTGCTGGAGTCGTACACGAGTGACGCCGCTTTAGCGATGGATAGCGGCGGCGCTAAGTGCGCTAAATGCGGCGACAAGGCGAGCAAGAAGTGTTCTAGGTGCAAGACCGAGTGGTACTGTGGCAGGTGAGCCGTAGTGAGCGTGTGTGAACGAAGATATAAAGCGAGAACTACATTTGGCACACGTGGGCCACGTATGTCGATCTGGGCACGTCGAAACCCATAAGGGGATAGTTGTTTAGAGCTACAGTATATCCACGCCTTGCGACTCGATGCCCTTAAGCGACGCAACGAAAAGTATGACTTCGAACATTATTGGACGCGTACGTGGCCCACGTGTGCGAAGTCAATCTTGTAGCAAGACAAGCTCGAGATCGGTTTATCTAGGTGTTCGAGGTCGAGATTTCAAAAATTACATCTCAACGGCCGACGACGTAGACAAAACTTTCATCTGTCAAAAACGATAATATGTAGACAAACAACATAGGTATTCCCAGCAAGGCCATACACTATAACTACAGTTCGATACAATTAGAGATGGGATTCTACCCGGTAAATACCGGGTAAATACCCAACGTACCCAAAATCAAGGTATTTACCCAGGTAAATACCCAAAGGGTGGGTATTTACTTTCCAACTATTTTTTAAGTCTGTTATTAGTCTCTCATACTATTTAAATGTTGCTTGATCTGTCATAGAGGTGTAGAGCATCTGGCATGTTTGCTAAAAACAGGTCCAACGACTTTTTTACTCTGTAATGCGATTAGTTTGCCCATGTCAACCAGTAGTTGACACGAGTTTGAGTACCTACCTGAAATGCCCGTGTCAACTACTGGTTGACATGGGCTAGCGCGTGAGAGAGGCCTCGATTTATTGAATTATACTTATCTCTTTTACTCTTAGGGACATTTCTGAACGTTTGTCTCGTTATTCTGTGAAATTTGCTAGCTGTACAATCCATAAACAAACATTAGGTCTCTGAGAGAAAAAAAAAGACAATTCGTATTGAACGTGGTGGTCGGTCGAAAAGTGTATTGTGTTTTCTGTGTTTTGAGTGATTTTAGTATTTTGTATAGACAAGTGTATGTTTTTATTTTTTAACATAATCTTTATTATCTTATTGACGTATTTTAAAATAAAAAACCATAGGTCATCGCTTTAATTTATGGTACGAATTTTTTAATAAAAGTGCGCTCTTAAACGCGCCATCTCAATGTTTACCTCATCGTAATACTTTACCGGAATCGCGTTTTGAAAATCAAAAGACGTAGTGGAGCCGGAAATCGCTTATTTTCATTAAAATTGTGCACATTGTGATGAAAGCATGATTCTTTTACCATTTCGTAAGTTACACTACAGTGATCGTTTTAAGATGTGGATGCAAGCTGGATTTGACAACTAACAGATTAAAGAGGTCAAATTGTTCATCACGGACCTATCATTTCGACGCGCATGATGTTTGTCGTAATAACTGCAAATTTACAGCTACTAGGGCAAGTGTGGTATCATTTTCGGATAAATAAAAAACGGCCAATAGATTTCTGAAATAAAAAACAAACCTTTACATACTAGAAAATAAATAACCGTAATTCCGAACCCCAAAAATCGAAAATGTTATTAACAAAAAAATATTTTCCAGTAACGATAAATTTGAGACGAGTACAGATATCGGCTTGAAAAAAATATGATTAGAAAGCCACATTAATACAGATTTAAAAAAATATAAGTTTAATTGGAACAGTGTCATAAAAAATACGTTTAAAAAAGAAAACAAAAAACCGACTTCAAAAAACCTACCTCTAAAAAGCAAGAAATAATATTCGTAATAATAAAAATACGTCTATTGAAGTCGGGTGGGGCTTTTAGAATAAAAAAAAAGGAATTTGTACTCCAGGTTTTTTGAAGTCGGTTTTTTGTTTTCTTTTAAACAATTTTTTGTTTTTTTATTTTTAGTGTAGGTACACCTTGTAGGTAAGGTATATTATATATGTAGAAAAATCGGCTCAGCCAAACGTAAAATAATCGCGGAGAAACATACTTAACCCGTACCCGTATTTAGGGTCAAACTAAGAACCTCCTTTTTTAAGTCGGTTAAAAAACTACACTTAAGATATCCCTCTTCCAACAAAAAAATAATTATCTTATTCAGTTCATAAACAAAGAAGTAATACGACCAATTATCGAGGTAATTCACACAAAATCATACTATTTTCGTGCTTTTTTCAAAATTACTTGAAAAGTACTGAACCGATTTCCAAATTTTAAAAAATGGGACCAACTTGGGAGTGTACCTAATGTAATAACGTTTGAATAATTTCAATCGGTCCAGCCGTCTTCGAGTAATCGGTGGACATACACAAAAAAAAAATAACAAATATACAGACGAACATAGAACCTTCTCCTTTTTTGGAAGTCGGTTAAAAATATTATACACAGCGCGGCAATACATAAAAAAATCTTAAAAATGCTTTTTATTAAAGGCCGTTACAGTTATCTCTGTGATACCAGCACTAAATTTTTATATGTTGTTTAACATTTTATTTTCTCTTAAAAACCGTCGGGAGACCGCCTGTGAAGTGTTTTGTTCCGGAGATATGACGTCATCAAAATGGCGACGGACGCATTTTGAAATAATAATTATGATAATTATGATTCTATGAATCCGGTGTCAGATTAGAGGGAATTAAGTGTTCTATAATGTTATAATACAAAACATAGGCTGAGTAGTACAGTTACGAAAATATATCAAATTATAATATGGAAATTCAATTTTTAAATTTTTTTATTTTTTTATTTTATTTTAAATTACCGTAAATAATAAACTGATAATTTTAGTGCAAACCAAAAATATGTTGATAAATTCAATTTAATGCAGATTTGAAAAAATATAATTTTCAAGTACCTTTACAAACAATAACAAAATGTTAAACAACATATAAAAATTTGGTGCTGGTATCACAGAGATAACTGCACCGGCCTTTAACAGAACGCATTTTTAAGATTTTTTTATGTAATTACCGCACTGTGTATAATATTTTTAAACGCGTTTTTTTATCAAACTGTTCCAATTAAACTTATATTTTTCAAATCTGTATTAATGTGGCTTTCTAATCATATTTTTTTTATGCCGATATTTGTACTTTTTTCTTTCAGCAACCAGTAATCAGTACATTTCAGTACTCATTTGAATATCTCTCAAATGTAAAAAATCACTTTTGCTGCCTAAACTACTGAACCGATTTTGATGATTGAGGTGTCATTGGAAAGGGGGTGATGTGTAGATGTGTTTTCATATGTCAGTTTTCAGCTAAATAGGAAGGGTATTAGCTTCGTAAAAAGACATAAAACGGAATAATACGGAATAAAACGTCCTCTATATCGAATTTGACCTCTAAAGTACGTTAGGGGTCAAATCCAGATAGCCTCCACACCTAAAAATAATCACAGTGGTGTCCCCTAAGCATGGTAAAAATTCATCATCTTTCATCACGATGCGCACAATTTTATCGATTTCCGGCCCCACTAACTGCATTCTATAGCTGTATTCCTACTTATCATAAAAACACAACACTTGAAAGTGTAACATATCGAGTTAAGTCGCAATGAACGCTTTAACGGGAATCGAGCTGCCCGGTGGAGAGGGGCCGGCAAGGGTGGAAAATTGACGGGCAAAGCTCGAGTGATTACGACGGGCGCCCGGGGCAACCGAGCGGTTAGGGTAGGGCATATTTTGAAAAGACTGATTAACAACAATACCGCTATAATTATTTATGACTGTTCGTAACTACCAGTACAATATCCATTTTTTTTAAATTATGTAGTAAAGTAATTCAATTCATAATGTAACTAACTAAATTATTATTTTTTAATTTATTTTTGTTATAGAACACAACTAACCAAATAGTCGGAAATGAAAATCATCTCACTAGTTTAGTCAATAATCAAGATAATATATTTTTTTTGTACCTAAACATAAAACTAAACTTAAATGAATAAAAAGAAAGACGAAAAGAAAAAATACTACTAAACCACATCGTGCTTATTGTTTTTACCCATGCTTTTGGGTATTTACCCGGTAAATACCCGGTATATACCCAAATTGGGTATTTACCCGGTAAATACCCATCGGGTATTTACCCACCGCCCATCTCTAGATACAATCAACAATCGGCTTTGAACATTCTGCGCTTGCGCTCGTATTGCTGAGTACTTAGTTATGGTGCTATTCATCGCATAGGTATAGTAAGTACTCAAGAGATTTGAGTTTGATTCTATAGTACAAGCCTTAAGAGCGTTTATGGGCTATACTAGCGCCATCGCTTAAACAATATTTTCTAGTCTGTCGTTTAGTTTAATTAATTTATTGCTAAAAGTTTATGTATTTAATTAATTTTTCACTTCTCATGCTCGTAAAGTTCGTCGTTATGTTTGGTATAGGCTGCATAAAATCGCTTTTCATGCTCTAGAGCATAAAGTAAAATCTTCGTCTAAGTTCGGCTCTAAGACAAAGGTTATCAGGTAAACAGCCACACATGCAATTAAACTTCGTTAAATAAACTTGTTATTTTCCTCATTTTTAATCATAATCCATATTATAATAACATACATTTTTTTTTAAATTTTTGAAAATGGTATCAATTGAAAAGCCTTAATTAAAAAAAATCCATTTTTGAATATGGGTATCAAATGAAAGGCCTTGGTGAGCACATTCCAAAATTATATAATTTGTCACTAAAATTTAGGAAAATTTTTTTTTTAAAATTTTTGAATATGGGTATCAAATGAAAGGCCTTGATGAGCACATTCCAAAATTATATAATTTGTCACTAAAATAAAAAAAAAAAACATTTTTTGTTTAATTTCCTCACAATCGAAGTGAAAAGCAGAGTGTATAACTCGTACATAAAACCCATTTTACCCTCGACTTGACTATCCACCCTCGCCTGCGGCTCGGGTGGATATATAAACGTCTCGGGTAAAATGATGCGTTTTATGCACTTGTTGTACAATCTACTATTGTTTCAGAGAATGCCAAGTTCAGCAGTGGCCGAAGCATAAAGAGATCTGCGATCAGTTTGCCAATTTGAATGTCTAATATTACCTTATTCCTTAAATGGAAAAAGCTTACTTCAAGTTAATAATTTATGTTAATTTATTAAATGCAAGACTAATATGGAATGGTAGTCTAATAAAAAATGCAACTCAATTTTTTTGGATTTTTATTTTAACTTAGTGATTACACCTAGGATTCAACTCGAAGACTTGAGATAGTCTTTAAGCACGTCCAACGCTGGCGTCTCCTCACCGAAGTCCTGAAAAGAAACGTAACAATCAGCCTTTTTGCCATTTTAACTTTATGCTTTTATTACCCTAGAAAGTTTAACCTAGTTGGTCATCCATCTTTTTCACCACCATATAATTTCACTCTTCTCACTCAAATTTAATATGTACTGTTTATTAATATTAGGTACTATTGCTACACTTAATAGTAGCAACAATTCGGTGATTTAACTCATCAACGCCTGGAAACCGAGACAATAGATTTTCCATTGTTGTCCAGTCGACGTTCGGGCGTTGATGAATTAAATCAACTGGGTTTCTATGACTAAATTTGCATTAAAATAGTTCAGTGCGGATTAACAACCAAACTACTGCAACTAAAGACTCATGGAACCCGACTTAATTAAGGCGTAAAAAATCGTTTTTCAACCTATGTTCCTTGGAGAAATTTGTTCAGTTTAAGGCGAGGCAGTTCACGAAATTTACTCTTTCACTATGTCTTTAGAATAAGGTTGAATATTGCATAGCTTTAATTGACGCTTCGCCAGAAATTTGACGAAATTTAGTACATTTTTATTGATTTCTGAAATACTGGATCATTTATTAAAAATGTACTCGGTTATTGTGTTACATCGATAAAAAGCTATCCTTTTTGCATAAAAAATCATATCACTGTCGTTGAAAATTACGAAATCGATTTGAATTTATTTTTTAAGTTTTTATGGTGTTATTCAGGATTTTTTACAGAGTTACCATGCCATTTTTCAATATTCTGTTCGGTTATTGTGTTTGATCAGTCTACAGTAATTTTTGTGAAGTAGAATTCTACATCAGTTCTTCACATTGGAAGTTCAAAATCAGTCTTTTCATCAGATTGTGAACTGGCCTCGCCTTATTATTAGCAACCCTATTACCTGTTTAAGTCATCACATAAGTTGGTACATTTTATATAAAAAAAGGTATTATAATTGATCCTTACTTTGATAACAACGCACGAGCAGCCGACGATTTTCCTGGCTTTGCCGTCTTTGTCGATTTTGCAGAGACCAGCCCACTCACCGAGCTTCTTGTTGTTGTCAACCTATACAAACGGACATACATTTTCATTGCTGCTTGTAGGACCAAATTAGTATTAAATAAGTATGATAATATTCTCGCTAGAGACATAAATTATAAAAATATAACTCTTAGGGCTAAACTCTAAAATTTTTCAATGCCTAGATAGAGCTTTATCCGTTTAATAGCGTATTATACTGCCAAATTGAAAATGCTTGTCATTCATTAGTCTGTCACATTTTTAAATGACTTTTATTAGATTTGGTTAATATTTAAACTGACTGATATCTGTTATCTGAGGATTGAAAAATCAGCCCTAAGGCCTATATTAAAAACCGTTCTCAACGTTGAGAGATATCTTGAGATCATACTTGAAATGCTGTTCCTAGAAGAGGAACATATCAAGTATGATCTCAATATAGCTCTCAATGTTGAGAGCGGTTTATAATACGGGCCTTAGAATAGTGGATGATTTATAAAAGTGTTTTGTTGTATGAGTGCTAGGAAGGTAGATTCATCATTTATGTGAATCACCATAGGGGCACGCAATATCACTTTGCGCTCCTTTGGCCAACCAAGCCATTGGGGCTGGGCGGCTCGTGCGGAGCGAATACATAATAAAATGACGATGATACACGACAAAAATATCAGCTGTTCCATACAAAAGTACAATGCCTACTCCTTCGAAATGTATGAAACAGCCGATTTTTTTTTTCGCGATTTCAAGGTTAGTTAGTTAGATTGAAAGTTGTTCAGTTTGATGGTCTGATCAACCCCACCCTGGGGCCGTACCGGCTAACTTTTCGAACTTCGGCAGGTCTGCCAAGTTTCAACTTAAAACAAAGAAATCAAAGTAAAGGAATTTCGTATTGTACTATTTGTTGAAGTTATTTGGATGATATCGATGTTCGTGTGACATCATGAATTGGGGTTTACTATTTTGGCCCAATTGGGGCTCGATTTATCTGTTTTAATTTGAAACCCGGCAGACTTTTCGAAGTTCGATGCGTTAGCCGGTACGGCCCTTGGTTTTCAATTAGTAAAAATAACCTTGTATAGTCTAATAGAAATATACAGGTAGGTACAGTTCGTGCAATATAACTTGAACGCATCCATAGAAAATGCGGCTTGCGCACTTAACATTTTTGTACCTGAAATTGCTAATGAGAAAATCACTCGGTACTTAAATATGGGTCAAGTTATTTTGCATCTACTGTATCGTTATTATAAACCTCCATGCAATTAGAAGAGTTTATGTTAATTTCCATGGAAATGAAATGATGAGAGATATTTTCCGCCTTACCACAAAGATTAAAACACTGTTTAATTTAGACAGTGAAAGTGAAAGTCTCTATCAAACAATATTGTCAAAAAAGTTACAGCATCACATTAAAACAGTGTTTAAGTTAAACACTTGTTGAACAGTGTTTTAAAATCTTGTGGTAAGGCCGTTTGTTCAGGGATTGAATGATTGATAACGTTATTTTTAAATGTAACGTTATTTATTACTTACTTTTTTTAGCGTTACTTTTAACATTATGTCAATAAATAACGTTACTTTAGATAAAGTACATTGAAATTAACGTTATTTCAGTAAATAACATCAATTTTAACGTTATTTCTTACTTTTTGTTACAGTTACTTTAAAATTAACGTTAGTCCAATTAATAAAGTTACTTTTTACCGATAATTTTACCGGTACTATTGTACCAGTAAAGTTTAACGCTATATTTAACGGTAATTTTACCAGTACAATAATTGTAACTTTATTTTTACCGGTATATTTACCGATAAAAAAAAATAACGGTATTTTTAACATATTTTTTTTTGTATCGTTATTTTTTTAACTGTATTTCAATACCTGCCTTTGGTTAATATTTAGAGACTTAAGATGTGTTTCATAAGCTTACCTTCACAAGTGGAATCTGATGTTCATTGCAAAGGGCCTGCACAAGTTTCTTGTAAGAAGCCTCGTCGCAGTTTTCAGCCAAAACGCACAGCATTGCTTGCCTCCTGGTAAATGATAATTCTTTCTTCAGAACATATCTATTATTATAACAGCTGACTAGTCCACAGCAGGACCATAGTGTAAAACTAAGGCTCGTATTATAGAATCAAACTCAAACTCCAATCTCTGCTTGAGTACAGTTAGGAAGGGATGGCGCTATATGCGATGAATAGCACCATCCCATTCTAACTGTACTCAAGCAGAGATTTGAGTTGGAGTTTGATTCTATAATACGAGCCTAAGTGTCCAGAGTCCAGATACACTATGCCGAAGTTACGCGACCGCAGTCCGGCCTAGTTACCCCAGTAAGTCTTTGTGAAATCTCTGCTTGAGTACAGTTAGGAAGGGATGGCGCTATATGCGATGAATAGCACCATCCCATTCTAACTGTACTCAAGCAGAGATTTGAGTTGGAGTTTGATTCTATAATACGAGCCTAAGTGTCCAGAGTCCAGATACACTATGCCGAAGTTACGCGACCGCAGTCCGGCCTAGTTACACCAGTAAGTCTTTGTGAATAGCTAGCAAGCAACACATAATATGTCGAAAATTACGTTGAGTCTTTTTCATAATAAAAGGGTTGCCGCCGATTTTCTGTTGCGTAACTTTGGCATAGTAGTGTGGCTAGAGATAGACACAGTTGGTTCTCTCAGCGGTTGCGGTTGAGAGTTGAGAAAGGGGTACAGTACGAAGCAAACATCTTGAAATCGGGTGGTGATTGCGCAGTATGCGTATTTTGGGTATGCGTAGCGGTGAGGTACGCGGGCGGCGGGAGAGGGGCGCGCGCTATTGGTCGCTCACAAGTGCACATGCGCGAACTTTTATCCCCATTCCGTGAAAAAAGTGTCAATATGTTCTGTACCTGATTGGAGAGAGAAAGAATGGGATTAAAAATGTGGGGCTCACCACAACGATTGTGACTGAGAGAGCGACACAGGTGTGGCGTTTAGTGTGAGAGCAAGATGTGAATATGAACGACGCCATTTCTTATCCCATTGTTTATCTGCGCGGGCTGTTTGTTGCACACTTGGGAGGCCACAACCTTGAAGTGCAAGCTCTGTGGTACTATGTGTGTGCGTCTCTGTAGGCAACAAACTGTATCTGCCACAACTATTATCATGACAGATATTTCCACACAAGGTCAGACTAGAACAGCCTAACCGTGTGTGAATGTTGAAGGGAAGTCTATTGCCAAAGAAAATACTTAATCATAAATATAGCATTTACACACTTGTTTTAAATAGCCAATAGGAAATGCAAGCAACTAACAACCTTAAAATATTACAAACAAAACCTTATAATAAAATAACAAACCAAAGAACTTAAGAAGTTGCTAACTGCTATAAGCTATTGTTGTAATTTTGATCATGTTAATGTGACAGAATAGTGTTAAAATGCACAAAACATTTGTCAAAGGTTTTATTTGAATTTTTTTTTTAATCACAAACATAAATGTTACAAACTCCACCCACCAATGGCATGGCAAGGCACAATTTTTCTTCTTCAACAAATGATTTTTGACCTGATATAAATTTATTCAGCACTGAAATTCTTGTATTAACACAAATAGGTCATGGAATATTGCAACTTGCTGCAGCATCCCGCGGCATTACACAGGATGCCACGGCACACTGCTGCATCACATGAAACTCGTTTGTCACTTAATTTATTAAGGGAATGATTGCTAAAGTAGTTAAAATAAGATTAGACTCCGTCGGACAGGCTAGCACGAGCGCCTGGTAGATGAGCATGTCGTGTATGCAGCGGTGTGCCACAGGATGATTGCGATGCCCAGAGCCATTCCATGCCTTCAGTGGGCGCAGGCCATTAATGTATTGATTATTGATAATATTAAATATAGTCACTCACTTGTCAAGAGCTTTGGCAGCCTCATGGAGACCGTGCACTAGTCCACCGTGGATGAGGGCAGTCTTCAACACCTCCTGTAGAGCTGTGTTCACATCCATCGCACCGCCGCTCAGGACGGGGTTTACTGGTACTTCACTGATAGAACACAACTCAGTCAGATATGTAGGTTACAATGTTAATCAATGTGATTATTAAACCAAATGGTATAATCAATGGTGCAATTAAAGGAAAACAATAATCAATAGATTACGATTGTAGTGCAGTGGAACTGTGAATACCACATAATATTTATGCTATATACAATATGACCAAACCAAAAAACTCAACTTATTTTTTACTTTGTCAAATGTTTAGAAAATGTTTTAAGTCAGTATTGGCTTAATTCGATTTAGTCTTTATATATCAAAACTTGAAGCTGTAGAGCAAGTAAAAATAAGTAATGAAAACCGAGGAGTAATATTTATATCCTAACCTAAACAATGTTTTGAGGTTAGATCAATAATAGAATTTTCTGATCGATAATCTTCAAGGGAAAAAGCTCAAAATTAGCCACTTAGCGTGAAAACTAAGTTTAAATTAAATTAGCTAGTTGAATAGTTAATAATATGAAGAAATAAACTTTCAAAGGGTACTCACACTTCAACTTCAGCCATGATTATTTATTACTTGCCGACCTGAAATACGGAATACAACACATTGAATTATGCTTGCAAATAATAATGATTTCATCATAATTGTAGAAATGCAGCTGATTTCGTAAATAACTCAAGATTCCGAAAATATCACCACAAAACACTTTGACACTTTACCTTGCGTACCGGAAAAGACAAGAGCTGTCAATGTCAATTTACGTGATGTTTACGTTTTGTTTTTGGACGTCAATTTTAGTCTGTGGCTAAATGAACAGCACGGCACCGGCGCGGCACGGCAACGGTACGGGGCGTTGACTCCCGCCGTGCCGGCCGGGGCAGGCGTCGTTGTCGCCGGCGCGGCGGGCGGCGGGCGGCGTGGCGGTCGGTCGGGCGGGACAGCAAAGCAAGCTTTCCGCTTGCTCCATTTGCTTGGCACAAATTGTGTTAAAGGTAATTTTGTAAATGATTAACAAGCAATTTTGATCGTTTAGGGGGTCCATTACTTCCGTACTTTTGCGAAGGCGAAGTTATTTTAATTTTTCAGATTTTTTTAAGCAACAAAAATTCTGCAATTTTTCTCTATTGTTCCTACCATGAAAAATGTTTCTGCCAATTTGATTTTTTTAGACATTCTCCGTGACACCAAAGTCCGGATGAGACGTCAGGTTTTTTCCGTCTGTGTTAATAAATTCCTGATACTTATAGTCCGAGCCTAAATATAAATTAATTCGTGTTCAACTGGCCATTACGAAAGATCAACGGGTAGGTAATTTAAAACAAAAGTTCGTTGTCAGTGTCATTTATTTTGAGATACCTAGCTACCTACAATTTATTTTTGTATTTGTTTGTTTGAAATGTTTGTATGAAAAAATCATTGTGTTTTAGTGACTATCTTATTGTCTGGACTGCTTGATAAGACAAAAATGAGCTACCGGTTAAGTTGTAATTCATATTTTCTACTACGATCATGACGCGCAATGCAGACATATTGTTTATGACCGAATATATTAAAAATGTATTGTATTTTGCAACAACAAGACAAGGCAAAGTCTTAAAAAGTACTGGTGACACACATTACTTCAGTATAGACGATGCGTTAATTTATGAAAACTATTATTCAGACTTTGGCCCGCTAAACTTGGGCTGTGTCTACAAGTATTGTAAGCTATTGAACGACAAGCTGAGACTATATTTTAATAAACAAGTAATAGTGCACTACACATCGACTGAATCAAATAAAAAGGCCAATGCTGCATTCGTATTGGGATGTTATGGTGTCCTGTGTTTGAATTTGTCTCCAGCCGACGCTTTGAAGCCTCTTTTGATTCACGGTCAGAGTTACCGGTAAGTTATTCGTAGATTGTATTGTATGGACATGCATGTTATTAATGTAGCCGCTCCCCTAGACAATCAAGCATGGCTTGTCAAGCACGTACACGTAAACACTACCACTACTACCAATCATTTGGGGGGCGTTTGGCTTACCTTTGATAGGCCACGGTAATCACGTGATACCCACGTGCTTGATGCCAAGCCTGCCGTCAAGCATTGCTCCAGCCTGCCCAGCATCATGACCGATTTATATCGCGTGATATAGCATTTTATCGACACTCAACTGTCAAACTCCTTTGTCTTTCTGACAGTTAAACGTGATAAAACGCTATATCACGCGATATAAATCGGTCATGCTAGGCAGGCTAGTCCTAGCTAGACGATCTCACGATCAAAATGTGATTGACAAGCCGATAAATTTAGGTGTTTGAAAATGACAAGTCATGCTTGACCGTTTAGGGGGTTCATAAGGGGTCGTCCATCAATCACGTGAGGCTTGAAAGGGGGGAAGGTGGTTAAGAAAAAATCACGAAACATCACAAATCACAAGGGGGCAGGGCAGGGGAAGTGGGTGTCCGGTGTAGTGAGATATCTCTTGTGTTTATTTAAAAAACGCGCTATTTTTTTAACGAAATAACCGTCATTTTTCAGTTAAGTACTTTATAAAAAAAATACACGTCTTTGTGGGGGGAGAGGAACACGCACAAGCGTACACATGCGTCACAGGAAGTTAGTCTAAAAACCTCACCACAAATATTACTAGGAGGAGGGGGTTAGCGATTAATGGACGATCCAGAGAGATTTAATTATGAATTAAATTGTCCGTCCAATTTCTTTAGACAACAGTCAATTGATTCAATCCCATCTAGTCAATGACCAAAGTTGCCATACCATTACATACGAATTGCGTAAGGTAATCGTATTCATTTGACAGTTCATATCGTTTTCCATCGGCTGCAATTTGTATGGGATGACATATATTATGATAGTATATGAACTGTCAAATGAATACCTTTACGCAATCGCCTAGTCGGACCATCTTGGTCCAATGGATAAAAACATTGTACGTATGGAGTGGAGTACCAATAGTTCACTTGATGCGTTTGGTATTGCGTTTATTATATCGACGTATCTAGCGGGGCTACCGGCTAAAACAAATGAAGTTCATGTTAACTGTAATTTGACAGATGGATGGATGTCATTGCTGCTTTTCTTTGGTAAGTTTTTATTTTGCCAAACGAAGCAGCAATGTATCACACACATCATTCTGTCAAATTACAGTTAAAATTAACTTCATTGTTTTAGCCGGTAGCCACGCTGAACCTCTCGCTAGAGTAGGTAAATTCCTCGCGGCCAAACTAGTTTTGCAAATCAGTTTTGAAAAAAGAAAAAAAAAAGAAAAAATGTTTATTCGGAGCATATACATTCACATTTATAAAAAATGTTTTGCTATGAGGAATAGATGTATTCTATTGTTGTTCTTCTATTTTTGTTATTCAGTTCCTTTCAAGATGCAACTCAAGGTGAGTCGCAGCATACAATAACATTGTTTGACTGTTTGCAAGCCATCAAGAAAGCACGTGACGTAGGCTTTTTCAAATTAGACGATTTTAACTATGAAGAATACGATCGACTTGATAAAGTACAAGGCGGTGATCTCAACTGGATTATTCCAGGTAAGATTATCGCTGGTAATTTGCTTCTTATCACAGTGTTGTCAGGGCCTACACAATAAAAAAAAATAAGATTAAGAGGGGGTTCCCCATACATGGAACTGAAACTGAAAAAAAATTTTTCTGAAAAAAAGTCTATAGATAGGTCTTTAAAAATGACATTGAGGTTCCTGAGACAATTTTTTCTCAAATTCAACCGTTTGAAAGATAAACACTGCCAAAGTGGTAAAATGTGTGTCGGGGGAACCCTCTAACTTTTGAAATAAGTTAGTCAAAAATCTAAAAAAATATATGATATACTTAGATCATGATAAAAACTTTTAACGAAAATTTGTTTGAACGAGATATAGTAATTAGTTTTTGAGATATATCATATTTTCCAAAACCGCAAATATAACTTTGTCATTCATACCAACACTGTGAAAAACAAAGTTATTTTTACAAACGGAAAATGATTGTGGTATTAAATATGGTATGCTATAAGGTACCTAACTACGGAACCGTACGGCGCGTGGCCTGTTTTTCAGAGTGAGTTTTTAAAATTACAGGAAAATTCTTGGCATTCATCGGCCCAGTCGACGTTACTTTATCCTTCTACCATCCGCCGGAGATGTACATAGATTACTTTCGTGACAACGACGTAAAAATTGTCATTAGGTTGAACAAGAAATTTTATAATGGAAATGTGTAAGTGATATTTTATTATTTTATTTAAATAAACATTACCTAGGTGGTACTTAGTCTATAAATGACGCATTTACATTAGGTTGGTGGTCGAATGCGACGACCATACCTATTCGGAAGTGACGCCGCGCAATATTTAATTTAATATTGTAATTCTAATACACAATTTTATGTATTAAAACTTTGTTATGAATTTACGTAAAGTTTTATTAAAATCATTTTCTATTTACAACTTATTAAATAAAAATCTCTGAGGGCGCCACTTTCGATGACATAGCCACCTTAACTGAATTCATAAAGCGAAGTGGTCTGTTTAGCTACTTAAGGCCTCTACTCATGTCATGTCACATGACCCAACTTGGTCGGGACAATTTGATCGGGGGTCGACCAAATTGGGTGATAAATAGAACGGGTGTAACAAGACCTTCAACGAAGCCGAAGTCCACGTATTCCGCCCATCATCAGGATCATTTTTGTCTTTTAGACTATAGGTACCTGGGAAATCAATAGTTACGAAGTTATTGAAGGTCAAAGTCAAATATTTTTTTTCAAAATATTTGTGAAATCTTATTTTATACGTTATTTCCTACTTTTTGACTAAAGAAACATTATCAAAATTTTAAGTATTTCGTAACAAACAATGGCTTCAAAACGTCGTCACTTGAGGTATCTCATGAGCACGCACATAAACGCTGCCTTTCAACTCGGCCGCACGCAGCTGTGTTAGCTGTGTAGCATACACTCGCAGGCGCGGCCTGTTGTACGCGTCACATTGCGTGGTAATGCATGCAATGCTTTTTTAACACCAAAAATGAAAATGGCTTCCCAGTAATAATTTTGAACAGAAATGGTCCTGATGATGGGCAGAATACGTAGACCTCGGCTTCGTTGAAGGTCTTGTTACACCCTGTATGTAATTTAGTTGGCAACTTGTACTTACGGTTGACCCTCATCAAATTGTCCCATTAAAAACACTACACGGTATTTGACCAAAAACGGGTAAGTCACATTTGGCCAAACCGAATAACAAATACCACTACTCGGCGACCGAATGCGGCGGGCTGATTATCTAATTAGAAACCACCTAGCGTCCGGTCTCATTTGACAGATGAATGTGATACATTGCCTCTTCTTTTTGGGTTAAAAAAAACATACTAAAGAAAAGTAGCAATGTATGTCAAATGAAACCGGTCGCTAAATAGTTTCTATTTAGATAATCAGCCTGCCGCCGGTTATAAGTGTCACCGATGAATGAGTGAGTAAATGCGAAATATTGAAAGAGACTGCTCATCCATTAATTTCTATGTCGGATTTCTGATTTGATCATATATGTCGGGGTTCTTAGTACATTGGATAAAGTCATCCAATTTAACTTATTTTGGTTTTAATTTTTAAGGTACCTACCTATGATTCCAACGATCTCGGCAGCAGTGCTACCGCAGCACTGCGCTCCAAATTGAACCTTAACCCGGCGAGCATGTGGTGAAAAAAGTTACACCGAGCATGTGGTGGGGTTTGCCAAACCCCAACATATAACTACCTATAAATGCCAATTTATTAAACCAAGACTTAAGAATTTATTCGTATTTTGAAATATGGTTTATATTTAGTGTATAAAATAAAAAACATTGTATATTTATATACTTTTATTGTATTATTTATCAAAAATACTAAAACATAACATTTACAAACAAACAAAAAAAGGAACTTCTGAAAAAGGAACTAAAATCAACTAATTTTGAAAAAGATATATAAAATCAACTTAAAATCCTCAATAACATATTTTTTTTAAAGAATTAGTTGATTTTAGTTTTAGTATTTTTGATAAATAATACAATAAAAGTATATAAATATACACTGTTTTTTATTTTATACACTAAATATAAACCATATTTCAAAATACGAATTAATTCTTAAGTCTTGGTTTAATAAATTGGCATTTATAGGTAGTTATATGTTAAAACTAACACGGAGCATGTGGCGGGGTATGACGCACCCCACGAACGTTTACACGGGTGTAGCTCCTGCGCCGGTTGACGCGACCCTGCGGTCACGCCACTCTCCCCCCGCGGAGTACATTGGCTCCAGCTACTCGAAGCAACAAAACAATAGGCTTGTTTCCATTAAGAATAAATATAATGGATAGGGGTTTATAATGATTAATTATATTATGGAGAAAATAACAAACAATTTTAATTATTACAAGCGTTAAAGATTAATAATATTTTAAAAAAATAAATTTCGTAAAATGCAACCTTTAGTCACGTGACAGTGAACACCAATCAGCACCCGTACCGCCTAACTCAATCGCTTTGAGTCTGGCTTTGGTTTATGACGTCAGTGCACAGTCCGTCCTTGTCATCGTGTTATGATATGACAAGGACGGACAGAGCATAGCTATCGCTCTGGCTAAAGCTTTGAGTTAGGCGGTAGGGCCCCAGAAAGCGTTACGTCACGCCGTGCGAAACTCCAATCTTGTCTTTGACGTTTCGAGTATCACTACCGGAGGCGCGTTCCAAACCTACACTCCGAGTGCAACCTAACCACAACCGAACGCAAGTTTTAGCCACTTTTTCCGTATTTCTCCATTGTTTGGAACATATATAAATAACTGGTTTGGCGTTTTTATAGTCGTGCTATCACACTGGGGCACTATACAGTACTTATAATATGAGAAATTCATTTTTAAACGATAAAAACTAGCTATAACGTACGAAGACACGATTGCTCTTTTGTTTGTTTTGCACGGCGTGACGTCATTCAAGACGCCATGACAGACTTGTGCGTTTTGGAACCAAATTAAAATTGGTTTTTTAAAACGCGAAATTTATAATGTAAACGCTCGATTAAAAATAAATAAACCTTTTTTTTCGATAAAATGCCTAATAAGCTAAAATATTAAGCAGTTATTGAAATTTTGTCAACTAGCCTATTCAATTCAATTCAATTCAATATTCAATTCAATTCAATTCAATTCAATTCAATTCAATATTTTATTGCATACCATAAAGTGAAAAATACACATACAAATATTGAGGGGCAAATTTGAAAAATACACAGCTTCGCGCAAAGCATGGGCATGTCACACCCCACCACATGCTCGCCGGGTTAATGTTAATGAAAGGCGGCTCAATTTGAAGTGAGCGGAGAAGTGTGGCGACCGCATAGCTCTGCTGTGCGGTCGCGTCACTTTTCCGTGCGCTCCAAATAGAACCGTAATGTTAATGTTATGAAAGGCGGCTCAATTTGAAGTGAGCAGAGAAGTGTTGCGACTGCATAGCTATGCAGTCGCGTCTATTTTCCGCTCCCTCCAGTTTTTTTAATCAAACCCATGACATAATGGTTCAATTTGCTGCTGAGATCGGAATCATACCTTTAGAAAAGAAAACACTTTATGCAAGATGTAACCAGCTGTTTTAATTGAATGAGGGCTTTTCAAAGTGACATTTAAGAAAAAATTGTTACTATTTATTTTGCCTCACTAGATGACGTTGATGGTCAAGTATAGTGTCAAAATTGGGCATCATTATCCATACGAATATTATAAATGCGAAAGTCCGTTTGTTTGTTACGCCTTCAATGAAAAGAAAAAGTATTATACCCGACCGAGTAACCCGAGGGATAGCAAAAAACTTTCCACGCAGACGAAGTCACGGGCGGCCACTAGTAGAAAAATAAACGGCTTGTTTAAAAAAAGTTTTCCTATGTTTTCTACAGTTGACACTTACCTTTTCATCAACGCCATCTATCAAGTCTACAGTTTTTGTCATTTTGAAAATCCCTCCCTGATTACAAATATGAACTGAATAAATATAGTATTCTATCTAATAATATATTCGATTAATAGGGCATACATAAACATAGACCTTAATAATTACACATAATACTTATTGTTATTGTAGATTCAGTAACGCTGGCATACTCCATTATGATCTATTCTTCCCGGATGGTTCGTGTCCACCTCGAAATATACTTTTCAAGTTTCTTCAAATCAGCGAAGATTCTGATGGCGCTATCGCAGTTCACTGCAAGGTTATGAATTTAACTCGGTATATTTATTATGTCATGTTGAAAAAAAGTATGTATTATAAATCTTGATCGACAATCATGATTATAATTTTCTTCTTTATCAATAGATTTTGCCATGTTGTATTTTATAATTATTTTTTAGTGATGAATTAATTGGTTCAGGCAGGTCTAGGGCGCACTGGGTCACTTATCGGCTGTTATATCATCAAACACTATAGAATGACGGCTCGCGAAGCCATTGGCTGGATGCGGATCTGTAGGCCTGGGTCTGTCATAGGTCATCAACAGGTAAAACTATATTATTTATGATAGGTACAATAACAATGGTGTATATTTCTCAAGTACCTATTTATTTTTACAACCATGCTTTATCGAATTATTTGATGCAGGAATGGCTAGAGCATTTGGAGCCGTGGCTGTTAAAGCAAGGGAATCTTTATAGGTAAACAGGTGAAGATTTTGCTAATTCCTAGTATGTAATTTTTTACCTAACACGTTTTAAACACTAGTTTACTGTAAAAAAAACATTATAGAGATATAGTAATGATCGATATTGATTAAATTACCAATATTGATCCCGACCCCCACATCGCATAGCAGGGCAATGTATGGTATGTTTTGTCTGTGGGTATCCGTATGGTAGATATTTTATGTTTTCAGTCTTAGGGCGTCCGCTGCGTTAAGCGAGATCCCGAATATAGATTGCTGGTTTTCTGACGGACAGATGCCTTGCAGTGCATGAGTAAAGGGGCGGGCACATTTATCTGACGCCTAGCGTTAACACGTGTTAACACGCCGTTTCATAGTAAATGTATGCATTAGGATCACACTTATCTGATAACACGTCCTTACAAATACGGCGTGTTAAGACGTGGCGTCAGACAAATGTGTCCGCACCTTAAACTCTATGTCAACCCGCGCGTGTGTCCCGCTTAACGCAGCGGACGCCATCCATCCATCTTACGATGAACCGACAGATGTATTAACGAAGCTTACATCCACATAAATACAATTTATGTGAAATACTGTATTGTTAATTTGTGACTCATTGAAAGTATAAAAATTGAAATCAATAAAGTGTGTCACACACAGGAGACGAACATTTGGAGATGAGGATAGATTTCCAATCCATCGATTTGGCGTTTATTCTATAGCGGAGAAGGCATTAAAGCACAGACCAGTGGTACTCCATAAGTCACCCTCACCGTCGTCACATATTCAGAGGGAGACTCGTTCTGATATATGTCCGCCGTTAAGGGCTCAAACGTCTAAACCAAAAGAAGGTAACCTTATTTTATCTACTCTCACAACGTAATATTCCAAATTTGAATTCAAAAAAGATTGTATAAACACGTTCTTTCTATACTCTGTGGTGTGGGGCGCGTCATTTTTAACGCAGAAAATAAAGTTATGATTTCAATGTTCACTTTTTGTTGTACTGAATTTCGTAGGATTTTTTTATTTTTGCTTTAAAATACACACAAATACACAGTTATGTTTTTGGGGTCAGTAGTTTCGAATCGGGTAGGGTAGTGATCAATAAGCCACTGACCTTACCAGATTAACCCATGTATGTGTAAAAAAAATGTCCAATGAGAAATTTATTTAAAACTTGACGAACTGAGTAGTGCAGTGGTCAACATGCCGCGTAAGAGGTCCCGGGTTCGATTCCCGGTCCGGCAGAAATTGAAATGATGAATTTTAATTTCTGTGATGGGTCTGACTGGGTGTTACTATGTATTATAATAAGTATTTTTATTTAAAAAGTATATAAGTAGTATTTCAGTTATCTAGCACCCATATTACAAGCTTTGCTTAGTTTGGGGCTAGATAGCGCTGTGTGAAATTGTCCCAAGCATTTTTTTTAATACTGATTGGTATGTTATGTACTAACAGTTTAAAGTGTGTATGTAGCTTTCATTCAAACAGTGTTATTGAATAATCGTACATTTTTATAATTATCAAATGTCACGAAGCGATTTGAAATAACACTGTTTGTGTTATTATTTAAGTAATAATTTTATCAGCAGTTTTTGCGCAACGCATGGTTTTCTAATATGTGTAGCATGAACAGTGTTATTTGAAATGGCTTATTTTTGATGTTGGGATGCCATGTTGACAAATTTTGTTTACAATGCAGATTCTGACATTAACGAAGACGAAGAGAAATTTATCTCATCTTGTGATTTAACAAAGCCAGCTAGAAACGAAACAATCGCCATGAAAGGATGTGTAATAAAAAATTACACTTTAACGGAAGAATATAATGTAAATGATCGCTCATTTAGTCAGGAAAAGATATCTTTTTGGAAAAAGTATTTATGTTGCCATTCATGTATTCAGATGTGTAATGATATTATATGGCTCACAGCCGTGCGTTGCGCAAACATCGCTCCCAAATCATGTTACTCGAATAGATGTTGTATTTTATTAGATAAGGTATGTACGTGAAAACCATTTTTTTTTGTTATGTTTCAATTTCAAACTTTCAACCAAAGCCCATTCTATAATCATAATCTAGGTATTCAGATTTATGATGATGGCATTTTTTATGTAGCTCTTAATAAGACGATCGAGAAGGAGGCAAGCAACAGGCGTGTAAGGGTTCAAAAAACTAATACCAGCACCAGCCATTATAGTTATAATAAAAGGTAATTCTACTATTATTTTCATTGTCAAAACTCATAGATTTTCGTTAAATTGTTGAATAATATAATAAAAATCATTATATTATAGTGACCAGAAAGAGCCAAATAGTATAAAACGTCAAGCTGTTACCGCTGCAGGTGGTGGAGATCCTCGTTTGATGTCCCAATCTAGAGGAAGTATAGCCCGCTATTCTCAAAGTAGTGCTAAGTCAAACGTAAGTGGGTTATGGCCTTAATGTTGAATAACAAATTTACAGACGTAACCTATTTTTCTTGACAATGTTTTCTTGATAGTCGTATTTTCGTAGTTGTTTTATAAATTATCATACCTACCTCTACTGGATAGATCTGCGGGTCTATGGACTAAAAACAACTGTAATTTGATGATGGATGTAATGCTTTGCTACTTAATTTTGGCACAAATAAAAATTTACTAAAGAAAAGTAGCAATGTATCACATCCATCTGTCAAATTACAGTTAACATGGGGCCTTACTATGAGCTCTTATAGCAGGACTTATATTGAACTGCCTTACTTTTTCGTACTATGACCTCAACGGTTTGTATGAAAGCTGGCCTTAATCAGTCCTGTTTAAGGCCTGCTTTTGAACTGAACGGTTTCTTATTTGCTGATGGTAAGCCCCCTGAGCTTTAATGTTTTTAGCCGATAGACCCGCTGGACTCTATCCATAGATTCATAGTAGATACTAAAGATAGAAATTGTTTATAATTATGTATCAAAATAGTAGTAGGTAGTATAAGTTACTTAACCTAATATTTTTATGTTTAAAAGGCAAGAAATAACATAATATCGGGATACCAAACTCAAATTCCAACATTCCGAACTTCCCAAGGTCCTGTTATCAAGACTATTGCTGATGCTAGGGTAAGCTCAATATATCTTACGCAATGTGAAATTATTTTAAATACCTATTTGTTTTTGATAAAACATAATTTACTTTAAATACAGAATATTCTCTTGCAAAACACTATACGAAGAGAAGATCGTAGTAAAGTACTTAATTCAAATATAGCTGTTACTCCACATCATTCGAGGGTAACACAATATGCAAGTGGAAAATCAATTGTGAATAATACATCCCATGTTACATCTACGTACAGCTCAGGTATGTGATACCAAGTAAATCAAGGTATTAAATAGGTAACCAATGTATCAAGAACAATTTTTTTTTCATTAGGACCAAGAAATGTAACTCCACAACCATCACAACGTCGACGTCTTGGTCGAAGTCCTAGTCCGCCCGTACTAAGAATGCATGAACAAAGCCGCGCCACAAATACGCCCTCGACATTAGCTGGGAAATTTTTAGCAGAAGATGCTTCTAAAACTGTTCTGAGAGCAGAACTGTCTAGATTAAAAGGTAAATTACTTTTCGTTTCCTGTTGGGCTAGCATTAGCATTGCCAATCATTTCCCTAAATACTGCTGCAGCAGCAGGATCGAGAAAAGTGTATGTTTACGTACTGCCCCACTCACTTTGCTATCAAGTTTCGGGTTTCGGCAATGGCGGACGTCGAAATAATTACAGCGTCCGAGTTGTCTTTTTGCGATACATAATTTAAAATACAAAAAAAGATTTAAAATACAAAAAAGCAAGCATGTCGTAGAAGGGGTATGTATCAGAATGTCTAAAGTTAGAATGTCTAAACTTAAAATGGCAAAGTTCAACATTTCAAAAATTTTAATGTCTAACGATTAAATTGTCGAAAGTTCAAAATGTCTAAAACGAAAATATCAAACGGTCAGATAGTCCAAACTAAAAATGTCTAAGTTCAAATGATCAAAACTTAAAACGTCTAATAGTTCAAATACATAATATGATGACGTATAGAATTTACTTATGCCTTTCTTTCATCTAATAATTGCGTGTTAACCTCTGTCTCCGCCGCACATCACCATAGCCACGCCGCTCCCTGATTCGGTAGCCGGTGCCAGACACTGATTCAGTAGCCGCCGAACAAAATCCATCAATTGAGTTTGAAATATATTTTTTTCTCGCACCTATTTCGTGACCTATGGTCTACGGTTTCTAAGTCCCAATAGACTAGTTTAGGCACATTTCCGTTCCGGCAGCTAAACTTGCTATAAAGCATTTCAGGCGAAGCCCAAAGACTTCACAAAGTCTAAACTTAAAATGGCAAAGTTCAACATTTCAAAAATTTTAATGTCTAACGATTAAATTGTCGAAAGTTCAAAATGTCTAAAACGAAAATATCAAACGGTCAGATAGTCCAAACTAAAAATGTCTAAGTTCAAATGATCAAAACTTAAAACGTCTAATAGTTCAAATACATAATATGATGACGTATAGAATTTACTTATGCCTTTCTTTCATCTAATAATTGCGTGTTAACCTCTGTCTCCGCCGCACATCACCATAGCCACGCCGCTCCCTGATTCGGTAGCCGGTGCCAGTCACTGATTCAGTAGCCGCCGAACAAAATCCATCAATTGAGTTTGAAATAGATTTTTTTCTCGCACCTATCTCGTGACCTACGGTCTACGGTTTCTAAGTCCCAATAGACTAGTTTAGGCACATTTCCGTTCCGGCAGCTAAATTTGCTATAAAGCATTTCAGGCGAAGCCCAAAGACCTCCACAGACTCAATTAACCTCAAAGAAGGCGATTCGTTTTAAGATCCAACCCAATTAAATAAATCATTGTGAACATAATATGACCATTGATATTTCAACTCGTCAAGTATTTGATACGTTTGATACTTTGAATTTTGCTATTTTGAAGTTATACATAATGATTTTCGATATTTTAAACCATTTTAATTTAAATTTTTGTCATTTTGATCTTTGTCATTTTAAGTTTAGACATTCTAACTTTAGACATTCTGATACGTACCCCGTAGAAGATGTCGTAATAGAACATTGCAAGTACTTACCTACCTACCAACCCACTACCAACCTGCTTAACTTATTTTTAATGCATACGAATTCCACGAGAACTGAGTGTCAGAGCCGAATGCAAACACGCACTGCCAATGCCGCTCGCGCTGCTGGTCCTTTGACTTCTGCATAAAAAACAGCTCTTTTGGGGAACGCTGGGCAGCGCGAGTGGCAATGGCAGTGGCATGAGTAGTATCCATGGGCGTACCGAGGGGGGGCAGGGAGGGGCAGCTGTCCCTCCTGGATTTTTTACCTCCAACTATCAATAAAATTGTTATCAATAAAAGTTCTTATTTGCCATACAATATTTTTGATTTACAATAAATTTGCCCCCCCTCCCCCCTGGGGGCGGTACAATAGATTTGCGCCTCCCTGGCCTAGAACTTAGGTACGCCCATGGTAGTATCGTGTTTAATTAAACACTCGTCCTGCCCACTCTCCTGCTAACTTCAGCTGTATGTAAATGAGGCATAAGTAACAAACACGAGTGAAAAAATGATCGTGGAACTTCGGTCAAACCGCCAATAAATCTATAAGTAATATTTTTTTATCTACTCTCTCTCTCTCAGCTCAGGGGCCTTACTATGAGCTCTTATAGCAGGACTTATATTGAACGGCCTTACTTTTTCGTACTATGACCTCAACGGTTAGTATGAAAGCTGGCCTTAAACAGTCCTGGGGCCTTACTATGAGCTCTTAAAGCAGGGCTTATATTGAAATGTCTTACTTTTTCGTACTATGACCTCAACGGTTAGTATGAAAGCAGGCCTTAAGCAGTCCTGTTTATGGCCTGCTTTTGAACTGAACGGTTTCTCATTTGCTGATGGTAAGCTCCCAGTTTAAGGCCTGCTTTTGAACTGAACGGTTTATTATTTGCTGATGGTAAGCCCCCTGATCCTTCTATAAATTAATTATCAGCTTTGAATTGAATCATCAAAGCATTTTGTTTCATAATCGGTGATATAAAGATAAAATATCATATTTAGGATATATTATTGTTTCTTGTGCTTGTCGTCTTGCATAAATACATCCCCATTTTCCACCGCACACCGTTCACGTCTCGTCACAGGTCACAGTCGTCACGTCGTCACAGTATTATTTAATCTGTGAATAAAATTGTCTATTGTCTGTGTTGCTTATGTCACTTTCATATTTCGAATTGTCAAATTATTTATTAGGTTCTGTCAAAATGAAGAAATAGTATAACCTATAAAAATAACTAAAATATAAAAATATGAATAATGATGAATTTTAATCCAAAACAATGTATTTTTAGCAGTTCTCTCAAATAATTAAATAGTGCTAACGCCACCTGAGATGGGTGCTTTAGTGACGCGAGCTTTGAGGCCACTTAGGTCTTTTAACATTGAAAATCGTGCTCACCGGGTGATATCGAAAGATAAACCAGATCCTGCGCCATCGTATCCTCAAGCTTTGGAGGATATAAAGAGGACACGGGAAGTGGTTCCTGACATAGATGAAAAACTTGACAAAAAGGACCCGGCACTCGACGATAGGCTCAAAAACGTTTATGTAACCTCTCACGGGAAGCCAGAAGCTGACATTACGCGTGAACGTAAAGAAAAAGAACTGAGCAGTACTAGGCAGCTGCCACAAGATCGTAAGGCGGTAGAAGATTTCGAAATGGGTTTTAAAGAACCAGACCAGGTCCGATATGGGAAAACGACACTTAGACATGCTATCACATTCATAGGCGCTCATCAAATCAACCCCAATGAAATCACACCATCGAAAATAGCACTCCAATATAAATTAAAAGAAAAAGATGTCCAAGATATATTGAGATACTTCAAATCCTTTGAAGTTTACATACCTAAAACTAAACAGTCCCCTGCAATCTTTGCGGGACCTGCAACTATGAGAAAGCATAATGAAGAAAGTAATGTTAAAAAACTAGACAGTAAGGAAGGTGCTGAAAATGATATACTTGATAAAGAGAAGTGAAAGGTACAACTTAGTATCATCATAATTTATTAGTGCAATTAAATTATTGTAAATAAAACTCAGACATGTTAAAATGTACTCTTATTTTGATGGTCACCAATATAATAATAATGTTCAATTAATCATGCAGTCTCTATTTTGACATTGTAGTTGCCTTGATATACCTGCATGCAGGCTAGACCTGCAATGCAAGCATGTGTAAATCTGAAAGCATACACTTTACATCAACGTTATCTTCGCTTTGATCGTGTCAGTACTGCATTTCTTCAGACATGGGTTCAGGCTGTGCACTGTACAGCTGTCACAGCTATGTTGTGACTGAGCAGCGTGCAAGCGATTTAAACCTTTTTAGTGGTTAAGCGACACTGTTGTCCATGGTACATAATATGGAGCAAAGTGAAGCAAAACATTATTTGTTTGCTTTCTTGTTAATTTTACTTTCTTGTTAATATGGCCAATACTTGAGATGGAAAAGGCTTTTTTAGGTTATTATTGTAAATTAAATAAAATGACTATTTATTTGTATCTGAGTCAAGGATAGCAAGGATTGTGAATTTAATGCTGAACAAAGAAATGTGATTTAGTTGTAGAAAAATAATAAAACAAGTTTTGTTGCAGAAATATGTTTATTCTTTAAATTTTTATACCTATTTATTTATGCAGATATTTTACCAATAAAAATCAATGGATCTCATGTAACATAACACACGTAAAATTATAATTACATACAACAATAGCTACTTTAATACTTAAGGCCCTTATAGCAGTCAACTAGTGCCGCCAATTCATTAATTTTTATTATACGTAAACAAACAACAATAATTTATGTCATCTCATACAAAGTGCAGCCGATGGAATACGATATGAACTGTCAAATGAATACGATTTACTTTAAACAATCACCTAGCGATTGCGGAAGTTAAGCAACGTTCGCAGGGTCGGTCATGGGATGGGTGACCAAAAATTTATTATCTCGAGCTCCTCCGTGCTTCGGAAGGCACGTTAAGCCGTTGGTCCCGGCTGCATTTGCAGTCGTTACACCCACCAATCCGCATTGGGCCCGCGTGGTGAGTTATGGCCCATCCTCCTTACCACCCATAAGGAAGGCCTGTGCCCCAGCAGTGGGGACATCAAAAAATGGCTGATGGACAATCACCTATTAGGTCAATATTTAAAGAAAGGAAACAATGATGCCCTCTTAAATTGTCTCTTATATTTTTTGAATAACACTTCAACAGTTTTCATTCTTTCTGTAAGTTTTAAATAGTGAAACTAGCGCCGCCACTACATTTTTATTACTCGTAAACCAAGTCAATATTAAAAAAAACCGGCCAAGTGCGTGTCGGGTCACGCGCCGTAGGGTTCCGTAGTTACCTTATATACCATACCATTTAATACCACTGTAAGTTTTCGTCTGTAAGAATAACTTTGTTTTTCACAGTGTTGGTATGAATGACAAAGTTATATTTGCGGTTTTGGAAAATATAATACATCTCGAAAACTAATTACTATATTTCGTTCAAACCAATTTTCAGTGAAAGTTTTTATTAAAATCTATAGCATATATTTTTTTTAGATTTTTCACTCGCCTATTTCAAAAGTTAGAGGGGGGGGGGACACATTTTACCACTTTGGCAGTGTGTTTATTTTTCAAACGGTTGACTTTGAGAAAAAATTGTCTTAGGAACCTCAATGTCATTTTTGATCTATAGATATTGGTATGAAGAAAAAATTTTTTTTCAGTTTCAGTTCCATGTATGAGGAGCCCCCCCTTAATCTTTATTATTTTTTATTTTTGTGTTAAAATCGTTAAGCGGTTAACAGAATACATCTACCTACTAAGTTTAAACTGTGTGTGTAATCCTAATACTTTCGGAATAAAATGGCTGTGACATACGGACGGACGGACAGACAAACAGACATGTCGAATCTATAGGGTTCCGTTTTTTGCCATTTTGGCTACGGAACCCTAAAAAAGCTCATGTAATAATCTCTTAAATTGCCTCTAATATTTTTTGAATAACTTTTCAACAGTTATCATTCATTCTGTAAGTTTTAAAATCCATAATTGCCAAAAGTGGCCACTTTAGCTAAAATGGATTTTAAAACTTACAGAAAAATTGAAAACTGTTATTGAAAAAATATTAGAGACAATTTAAGAAAATTATTACATGAGCTTTTATTAAATATTGACTTGGTTGACGAGTAATAAAAATAAATGTAGTTGCGGCGCTAGTTTCACTACCTACAGCGCCTTAAACCAAAAGTGGCCACTGTCGTTTCAAATGCGTTTTAAAACTAGTACAAAGAATGAAAAATATTAAAGAGTTATTCAAAAAAATATTAGAGATAATTTAAGAGGGCATGGTTGTTTCCTTTTTTAAAATATTTACTTGGTTTACGATAGTAAAAATCAATGTATTGGTGGTGCTATTGACCTATACAGGGTGGATTATTGAGACGGTACATTAAGGGCAGGTACCTTAACCGTTATACCTAGTTACAAAAAAAATAAAAATAGGGAACGCGATAGAGCCGCAGAAAGATGTGTGGTGTTTATTATGTGCAGTGGTGGCGGCACGGGACGGGTCCATAGGTGCGGCATCGGTAGGAGCGGCGTCGCTTGGGGCTCGCAGAGACGCTCCCACTCCGAAACGTGCGCCAAGTGTACACTCTGATGAGCGTCCTTTGGCCACGCAAGGGGACTTACTCAATTGCATTAAGGTAAGTTTGAAGTTTGTTATTTTGTTTGTGTTTCGGCTTGAAAATATGGTGTGTGTACCTAAAGGATCATTCACACAGCTGCGGCGCGTCAACGGCGCGTCACCGGTCCGTCCGGCAACGTCAAAAATGTGTGTGAACAAGCAGTCCACGGCAGCGGCGGCGGCGCGGCACCGGCGGCGGCGCGGCAGCGGCGGCGGCGCGGCACCGGCAAAACAAACAGGGTTGCTATTTTTTTGTTTTAATAAATTATTAGTTGCTATAATCGGTAGAAAAAAAGTACATTGTGGTATGGAAATAAAGTATTATTTATTTATTTCAATTTTAAAAACAGTTTTATTTTTTAATTTTTATTTTATTTTTTATTTATTTATTTAGGTAACAAACAGTCTTTAACAATAAAAGTAACAAATATTAAACACAAATAGACCTACAGTACCATTATGTTATAAACAAGATTTTATATAAATGAGTACGTAAGAAACAAAGAAATGTTCAGTAACTTACAATGACTTACAATAAGGAAAATAATTTGGACATAACAACTTGATGTTTGATAATAAATTAAATTTAAAATTACAGTTTTAGCCTTTTAAAACAACAACATATATAAAGTTTAAAATTTTGTTAATATTTTGGTAATTTTTTGAGACTTAATTTCACCTGTTCCACTAAGTTCTAGCAAGGGAACAATTTTTCGAATTTTAATAAAAATACAATAATGTGTGTGGATTTCGGGTAAACAATGAATGTCGGAAAAACAATGTGAAGGTCAACAATTTCTTTTTGAGATATTGCTGTTTTAACTTTGTCAGCTGTCATCTGTCAATCTTAAATCAGCAATATATCTCGAAAAATACTCATCTTAAACTGGTGGTGAAAATTAAGAGTATTACCAAAATAAAAATAAATGTTTTTCAAAGTTGAAGTAAATAAATAATACTTTATTTCCATACCACAATGTACTTTTTTTCTACCGATTATAGCAACTAATAATTTATTAAAACAAAAAAATAGCAACCCTGTTTGTTTTGCCGGTGACTAGGGGTCGCAATACCGGCCCCTCTCTGCAAAACCGGTATTCTCGGTATCGAGTCTAGGCGAATACCGGGATTCCGGTATTTTCGATATTTAGATAAATATATTTATTTTCTTAGTTTTCCTTACAGTTAAAGTCATTATTATGATTAACTAATCGTCTCCATCGCCGGTTCGACGTCTTCGGAAGGTTAGTTCGAGAGGTTGGACCTCCCGAACAAGCAGAGTTCCGAAAAGACCTAGACCACTTGCATACGCTGTGGCAGGTTATACAGAAGATCGAAGTGTCTGCTACTGCTTGGCGTTCGTGGACTTTTTCTATGATTCTATAGAGACCTGGGCAGTGCCGGTGCTACAGTCTCTCCAGAGGTGCCAAAAAGACTACAGGTATATCGAGGTGTTGAGGTACTTATACGAAAATGCCACAATGTGTCGGTCCAAGTACAAAGCTAGAGCACATATCTCATCCAACTGCAGCGATGTGTGAGATAGGTAGATATTATTTCTCCGAAACTGTTCACAGCTGCGTTGGAGGACATATTTAAACTCTTGGACTGGGACTGGGCTGGAAAGGACTCGGTATCAATATTAATGGCCAGTACCTAACACACCTTCGTTTTGCTAATGATATACTAGTTCTTATGGCCGAGACCTTGGATTGGAAGACCTGACAATGCTCGAAGATCTCCGTAGTGCTTCCCAAAGAGTGGTCTTAGAATAAACATGGATAAGACGAAAGTCATGTCGAATGCCCATGTTGTACCCACTCTAGCTCATGTTGGAAACTGCACTAGAAGTTGTTGATCATTAGAAAGAAAGAAAGAAAGAAAATACACTTATTTTGAACAACACACAACGATACACAACATTACAAAGACAATACAAAAACTAAAACACATCAAACAAACACACACATTAGTGATGATTTACGGCAGTGAACCGTGGTCGCTAACTATGGGTCTCATATGAAGGCACAAGGTCACTCCGCGTGCAATGAAGAGAGCCATGCTCGGCGTCTCCCTACACGTGATCGAATCAGAAACGAGGAGAGCTCAGCTGAAGTGGCAGTGGGTGGGACACATAGCGAGACAAGAAGAACCGATTGAGGTTGGGACGGAAAGCTTCTGACCCGACCCTTAAAGACGCCATGTAGTCATTACAACCCAAGGGTCTACCTGTAGGTAATACGAAGAAATTGGTTGTTTAATTTCATTTAACACAGCACTTATTCATTTTGAAAAAAAAATAACCCAAAATCATAATGGGGGACCATTAGCCCTGAATTTATTTTTTATTTTATTAATTTCATGGAAAACCAGCAGCTGTACAAATAGGTGTAGAAAAAGCGTAAGAAACAATAAGCTAATTATAGGTTTTCGCTTATAGTAACAATATAGACTTCAATAGAATTACTTTATCATCGACTCTGAACTTGTTGGGTCAGAATGATTATAAAATATTAGTACCACCAGTTAGTAGGACCTTGGGATAAATGACTATAGTAGGGCCATTTTAATAGATTACATTTGACACTTCATCAAAATTCAACAACATAACTTTCTAACGGCGGACACAATACATATTTATTGTAATAATCACAAAAGAAAGCCAATTTATGATCGATTTTGACAAATAGAACAAAGCACTGACACTGTCATATGTGATCTATTAAAATGGCCCTACTATAGACCATCACTTAAGAAACTTACTATAAGAAACTAACCAAAGATGGATGAAAAGAAAGGACTGTAGAAAGTGTAAGATTGTCATCAAATCAGTTGACAAAAAAAAACTAGAGAGCCGCTGAAACAAAGCCGGAGAAATATATGAACGATTTTAGGATTACTTGAGGACACTATCCACTAAACAGACACCTATCAGTGATCAAACGGACAGAGGTTCCCACCTGTCCGCAATGTAAAGGAAGAGAAGAAACAAGCTACCACTACGTGGCAGAAAAAGCAGTTAACGATAAGTGAACTCAGCAGATACTGTATGCGTAACAGGTAGGTTCGAGGGTCCAACGCTGCCGCCGGTGTGGTAAACGATAACCCGCTTCCCTCTGCTCTCAGCTTTCATGGGATTTGGGGAACTGAGTGAAATGTTTCCGATCAAGGTGACTGATCACCCGTCCGGCTTGGCTGGCGTACCTTCTTCTAAATAATAATAATAATGAGACACCATTTAATGTCTGGGCCTTCGGAGGTTAAGGAAAATCACCTTTAAAATCAGATAAAACGAAAATTTTAAACGAGATTTGCGGTTTGCGTCGTTCTGTGATGAATACCGAAAATGTCGTAAATCCCGGTATTTAAAAATTCAATACCGGTATTGTAAAGGCTTAATTTCAGTCCGGTATCCCGGTATTTTCGGTATCCGGGATCCCGGTTTGCGACCCCTACCGGTGACGCGCCGTGCCGGTGCCGCGCCGCCGCCGCAGCCGCGCCGCCGCCGGTGCCGCGCCGCCGCCGCTGCCGCGCCGCCGCCCACTTCCCCGGCAAGGCAAACAGGGTTGCCACTTATTTGTTTTAATAAACTATTGGTTGTATTATAATAGGTAGAAAAAAAGTACATTGTGGTATGGAAATAAAGTATTATTTATTTATTTCAATTTTAAAAACGGTTTTATTTTTTAATTTTGTTAATATTTTGGTAACTTTATGAGACTTAATTCACCTGTTCCACTAAGTTCTAGTAAAGGTATTTTTTTTCAAATTTTAATAAAAATACAACAATGTGAGTGGATTTAGAGTAAACAAATGAATGTCGTAAAAACAAGTGATGGTAGGAAAACATAGTCTAGTGATCTGTAATTAAATTATGACGTCATCCGCAACGTACGCAAACCTCAACAATTTCTTTTTGAGATATTGCTGTTTTAACTTTGACAGCTATCATCTGTCAATCTTAAATCAGCAATTTATCTCGAAAAATACTCCTCTTAAACTGGTGGTGTAAATTAAGAGTATTACCAAAATAAAAATAAATGTTTTTCAAAGTTGAAATAAATAAATAATACTTTATTTCCATACCACAATGTACTTTTTTTCTACCGATTATAGCAACTAATAATTTATTAAAACAAAAAAATAGCAACCCTGTTTGTTTTGCCGGTGACGCGCCGTGCCGGTGCCGCGCCGCCGCCGCAGCCGCGCCGCCGCCGCTGCCGCGCCGCTGCCGCGCCGCCGCCCACTTCCCCGGCAAGGCAAACAGGGTTGCCACTTATTTGTTTTAATAAACTATTGGTTGTATTATAATAGGTAGAAAAAAAGTACATTGTGGTATGGAAATAAAGTATTATTTATTTATTTCAATTTTAAAAACAGTTTTATTTTTTAATTTTGTTAATATTTTGGTAACTTTATGAGACTTAATTCACCTGTTCCACTAAGTTCTAGTAAAGGTAATTTTTTTCAAATTTTTATAAAAATACAACAATGTGAGTGGATTTAGAGTAAACAAATGAATGTCGTAAAAACAAGTGATGGTAGGAAAACATAGTCTAGTGATCTGTAATTAAATTATGACGTCATCCGCAACGTACGCAAACCTCAACAATTTCTTTTTGAGATATTGCTGTTTTAACTTTGACAGCTATCATCTGTCAGTCTTAAATCAGCAATTTATCTCGAAAAAAACTCCTCTTAAACTGGTGGTGTAAATTAAGAGTATTACCAAAATAAAAATAAATGTTTTTCAAAGTTGAAATAAATAAATAATACTTTATTTCCATACCACAATGTACTTTTTTTCTACCGATTATAGCAACTAATAATTTATTAAAACAAAAAAATAGCAACCCTGTTTGTTTTGCCGGTGACGCGCCGTGCCGGTGCCGCGCCGCCGCCGCAGCCGCGCCGCCGCCGCTGCCGCGCCGCTGCCGCGCCGCCGCCCACTTCCCCGGCAAGGCAAACAGGGTTGCCACTTATTTGTTTTAATAAACTATTGGTTGTATTATAATAGGTAGAAAAAAAGTACATTGTGGTATGGAAATAAAGTATTATTTATTTATTTCAATTTTAAAAACGGTTTTATTTTTTAATTTTGTTAATATTTTGGTAACTTTATGAGACTTAATTCACCTGTTCCACTAAGTTCTAGTAAAGGTATTTTTTTTCAAATTTTAATAAAAATACAACAATGTGAGTGGATTTAGAGTAAACAAATGAATGTCGTAAAAACAAGTGATGGTAGGAAAACATAGTCTAGTGATCTGTAATTAAATTATGACGTCATCCGCAACGTACGCAAACCTCAACAATTTCTTTTTGAGATATTGCTGTTTTAAGTTTAAAAGCTGTCATCTGTTAATCTTAAAACAGGAATATCTCGAAAAATACTCATCCTAGACTGGTGGTGTAAATTAAGTCCAATAAATTTACCAAGATATTACCAAAAGTTGTAAAAATAAATGTTTTTCAAAGTTGAAATAAATAAATAATACTTTATTTCCATACCACAGTGTACTTTTCTATAACGATTAAAGCAACCAATAATTTAGTTAAACAAAAAAGTAGCAACCCTGTTCTCCTTGCCGGTGACTCGCCGGCGACGCGCCGCACCGGTGACGTGCCGCACGGCGCGTCAGCGGCGCGGCAGCGGCGCGGCGCCGGCATGCCGTAGCAATATGCGTTTGACTTGCCGGTGACTGGACGTTGACGTGACTGATGTGTGTGAACAGTGTAGTACAACTTGTATGTAACTATATTTTTGCCGTTGACGCGCCGCTTACGCGCCGCAGCTGTGTGAATGATCCTTAATGCAATGCAAAGAGTAAATTATTATACCTATGCAATGCAAGCATCATTGTATGTATGCATGTAGATAGTCCAGTCTGTGATTTGAATTGTGTATTACACAGAGACATAAGGTTGCACATATTTTGTCTGACGCCACGTCTTAACACGCCGTATTTGTATGGACGTGTTATCAGATAAGTGTGATCCTAGTGCATACATTTACTATGAAAACCGATGTCATCTGACGGCGTGTTAACACGTGTTAACGCGTGGCGTCAGACAAAATGTACTCGCACCTTAACGCCTATCTCAACAGCCATCTTTAAGTTAGAATCGCACTGTACAAAAAAAACTTTCATTCATAGTTAATTTTTTAACATACCGACCTAAAGTTGAGTAGGTAAGTACCTAGGTATAGGTACACACCGCGGGCCAACGCAGGACATCGATCGACATCTTTATACGCTTTGTTAAAAAAATGTCCTGCATTTATTTAGTTCCAGAGGATGTACCGCAACTCATATGGCTCTGAGAAGATCAGTGGATTAGTTCAAGATAAAATCAGGTTTGTTTTGTGATTATTCTATGAGACTAGGCACGTAGGCACTCTAGGATACTTGCGGCGAATAGCTATTCCAGCCCGCACCAGCCGCTAGTCTCCAGTATTAAGCGGGAACTATACTAGGCACACGTTGGGCTACGCACGCCGATCTAGGTGCGTCCAATGTATCTATGGCGATGGATCACAGTATTTATCATGCGTGTAGCCGTCGCCTAAAGTATGTAGCAAAACAAACATTGTGTAGAACTAACCTACCTACAAAGCTGGGTTGATAATTTCTTTATTACGTCATGCGTACATACGAGTAAATGTAGAAAAACTCATTTGGCTTATGTGATGACACCCCACGCCTCGTGATGACACGTTAGAAGCACACTTGTCACACGTCATGCCATGTGACGCGATGCGTCAGATAGCGTCAGCGACAGAAGCACACTTGTTAACACGCAATCTGACGCATACGTTAAGGAATTTGTTTGTGTCGGCGAGGTGTTATAAGATGAGAGAGACCTACCTAAGTGTGCTTCTATTCATTACATTTACTATGAAAACCGATGTCTTACCTGACGGGTGTGTCATCGGAAAGCCTGTTTGCACATTAATTTACATATTTTTGTAGGTACTTACATAATTATATTTTGTAGGTATGTACCATTCTGCCATACTCCGTCAATTAAGTTTAATGCTTCATTAAGGCCGGCCCCACACAGACGGAATCACGTTACGGAATTCCGTACATACGTGATTCCGAACGCAGCTAATCCATATAAATCTATGGACTACCACACACATGCGGTATTTTTCCGTACGGAATCTTCATACATTATCGAATTTCCGTTCGGAATTCCGTAACGTGATTCCGTCTGTGTGTGGCCGACCTAAGTATCGTGTCGTCTTATACTATCACTATGGAAAAGAAAGAGATAGCCACAATTTTAATCAAGCATTAAACTTAATTGACGTCTCTGAGTACGGCCGATAATCTTATTTATACTATGGAATATGTTTATGGTATGTACATATTTAGGTACGTGGAATATTGGTTAGTGTGAGCTGACGTTCAGAGTAAATATTGATGGAAACTTTTTTGGCAAATGAGTTAGTATATATTAAGTTATTGCTATGTAATGTATAAGGCTGTTTGTTTCCCAATAAAAGATAAATAAATAAATAAATACTACGCTTATAAAATAATTATTCTAATAATCACTAATATTACTTATAATTTTAATATTATGATGATTTATTTGCAGTGTCACATCAAAGTATAGTGTCAAAGATGTGTTGAACTCAAAATCCAGTACAGGTCGAGGAAACCATCAATATTATGAGGTCAGGTAAGTATTTTATCGCAGCGCAGTTTATTGTTTTAGATCTCCGGTGCCCCAGTTCCTAGAATTGGTTTTTCCCCACACATTACATGGTTTCCCCCACACATCATACATCGACCCGGCTAACAGCCACTCTTATGTATTTGGACCTTATTTGGACTTTAACTTTTCAACGCCCGGAAAATGAGACACAATAGAGAATCTATTGTGTCTCGGTCGCCAGCGACCGCTCCGGCGTTAATGAATTAGGCCGGCCACACACAGACGGAATCACGTTACGGAATTCCGTACATACGTGATTCCGAACGCAGCTAATCTATACAAATCACTGGACTACCACACACATGCGGTATTTTTCCGTACGGAATCTTCATACATTATCGAAATTCCTTTCGGAATTCCGTAACGGGATTACGTCTGTGTGTGGCCGGCCTTACAGCCATTACACGGTAGGTTTTGCTGTCAGTCACCGTCAGTCACGGCTAGAGATGGGCGGTGGGTAAATACCCGATGGGTATTTACCGGGTAAATACCCAATTTGGGTATATACCGGGTATTTACCGGGTAAATACCCAAAAGCATGGGTAAAAACAATAAGCACGATGTGGTTTAGTAGTATTTTTTCTTTTCGTCTTTCTTTTTATTCATTTAAGTTTAGTTTTATGTTTAGGTACAAAAAAAATATATTATTTTGATTATTGACTAAACTAGAGAGATGATTTTTATTTCCGACTATTTGGTTAGTTGTGTTCTATAACAAAAATAAATTTAAAAATAATAATTTAGTTAGTTCCATTATGAATTGAATTACTTTACTACATAATTCAAAAAAATGGATATTGTACTGGTAGTTACGAACAGTCATAAATAATTATAGCGGTATTGTTGTTAATCAGTCTTTTCAAAATATGCCCTACTCTAACCGCTCGGTTGCCCCGGGCGCCCGTCGTAATCACTCGAGCTTTGCCCGTCAATTTTCACCGGGCAGCTCGATTCCCGTTAAAGCGTTCATTGCGACTTAACTCGATATGTTACACTATCAAGTGTTGTGTTTTTATGATAAGTAGGAATACAGCTATAGAATGCAGTTAGTGGGGCCGGAAATTGATAAAATTGTGCGCATCGTGATGAAAGATGATGAATTTTTACCATGCTTAGGGGACACCACTGTGATTATTTTTAGGTGTGGAGGCTATCTAGATTTGACCCCTAACGTACTTTAGAGGTTAAATTCGATATAGAGGACGTTTTATCCCGTATTATTCCGTTTTATGTCTTTTTACGAAGCTAACACCCTTCCTATTTAGCTGAAAACTGACATATGAAAACACATCTACACATCACCCCCTTTCCAATGACACCTCAATCATCAAAATCGGTTCAGTAGTTTAGGCAGCAAAAGTGATTTTTTTACATTTGAGAGATATTCAAATGAGTACTGAATTGTACTGATTACTGGTTGCTGAAAGAAAAAAGTACAAATATCGGCATAAAAAAATATGATTAGAAAGCCACATTAATACAGATTTAAAAAATATAAGTTTAATTGGAACAGTTTGATAAAAAAACGCGTTTAAAAATATTATACACAGTGCGGTAATTACATAAAAAATCATAAAAATGCGTTCTGTTAAAGGCCGGTGCAGTTATCTCTGTGATACCAGCACCAAATTTTTATATGTTGTTTAACATTTTGTTTTCTCTTTAAAACCGTCGGGAATCCACCTGTGAAGTGCCTTGTTCCAGAGACATAACGTCATCAAAATGGCGACGAACGTATTTTGAAAAAAAAATGATAATTATGATTCTATGAATCCTATATACATGTATGGGGCACTATGGGGTGTCAGATTAAAGGTAATTAAGTGTTCTATAATGTTATAATACAAAACATAAGCTGAGTAGTACAGTTACGAAAATATATTAAACTATATGGAAATTCAATCTTTAAAAACTCCCCATTTTTTATTTTATTTTAAAATACCGTAAATATTAAACTGATAATTTTAGTGCAAACAAAAAATATGTTGATAAATTCCATTTAATGGAGATTTAAAAAAAAAAATTTTTAATAACCTTTACAAACAATAAATAGCGATTTTTTTTAAATAATATCTTTTTATTTCAAAATTTCTTATAAGTAAATTAAGTAGGCTTTACAAAAGTATAGGACCAAGTAACTTAAAAAACACTTCATTTATATAGTTTTTTTATATTGTTATTAATATTTATAGTATATTTGGAAACAGCTATTTATTAGCTTTCATTGGATAGCCATATTGTTATACTTTAATACAAAAAACCTTTTATAAAGGAAATAGACGGCGCGCGACGTTTACATTTTTTTTTTTCGCTATTTATTGTTTGTAAAGGTACTTGAAAATTATATTTTTTCAAATATGCATTAAATTGAATTTATCAACATATTTTTTGTTTGCACTAAAATTATCAGTTTATTATTTACGGTAATTTAAAATAAAATAAAAAATTAAAGTTTTTAAAAATTTAATTTCCATATTATAATTTAATATATTTTCGTAACTGTACTACTCAGCCTATGTTTTGTATTAAAACATTATAGAACACTTTATTCCCTTTAATCTGACACCGAATTCATAGAATCATAATTATCAGGTTTTTTTTTAAAATGCGTCTGTCGCCATTTTGATGACGTCATATCTCCGGAACAAAACACTTCACAGGCGGTCTCCCGATGGTTTTTAAGAGAAAATAAAATGTTAAACAACATATAAAAATTTAGTGCTGGTATCACAGAGATAACTGTAACGGCCTTTAATAAAACGCATTTTTAAGATTTTTTTATGTATTGCCGCGCTGTGTATAATATTTATAACCGACTTCCAAAAAAGGAGGAGGTTCTATGTTCGTCTGTATATTTGTTTTTTTTTTGTGTATGTCCACCGATTACTCGAGACGGCTGGACCGATTGAAATTATTCAAACATTATTACATTAGGTACACGCCCAAGTTGGTCCCAATTTTTAAAATTTGGAAATCGGTTCAGTACTTTTCAAGTAATTTTGAAAATAGCACGAAAATAGTATGATTTTGTGTGAATTACCTCGATAATTGGTCGTATTACTTCTTTGTTTATGAACTGACTAAGATAATAATTTTTTTGTTGGAAGAGGGATATCTTAAGTGTAGTTTTTTAACCGACTTAAAAAAGGAGGTTCTCAGTTTGACCCGTATTTAAGTATGTTTCTCCGCGATTATCTTACGTTTGGCTGAGCCGATTTTTCTACATATATAATAAATACCTTATCTACAAGGTGTACCTACACTAAAAATAAAAAATAAAAAATTGTTTAAATAAAACACTTTTAACGGATACTAGCGCGGTTTTATTGAAAGTACTTTGGTAATTAGTTGGTATTTGGTCTGATTTTTGATTTTCCCGACGTTTCGGCACCTTTGCAGCTGCCGTGGTCACGGGGGACTGAAGCTACTTGTGAGCCTACCCTCAAGCGATGAATTTTTTAGAACGTTCAGAAATTAAAATTTATCAAATTTAATTAGTTTAATTTTGGTTTGGTTTTAATTTAATTTTATATGTTAAAAAGAGAGAATCTACTGAAACTACTACCATTTCAAAAAATTGGGAGGCCCCTCCAAGAAAGAAATGGCGAAAGAAAACTTGGAGAGGAAGGCCGACCTCCGTCTTTTATATTAATTAATTTATTTGCAAAAGGAACTAACCGTATCATTAGATCTTACAGTGTGTGTTTGGGGCTTTAGCTTGTGAATGATGGGGTCCCAAGCTGGTGGAATTTTCCAACCATCATCTCTATTGAAATTAGGATATTTATTTATTTCGATAGCCTCGCGGAGCATTCTAGGAATGAATCTACGTTCCCTAGCAAGGATTTGGGGTTTGTCAAATCTAATATAATGGTTGGGCCCCTCAAAGGCGTGTTCACTCACTGCAGACTTGTTATCGCGCCTATGTTTATGCCTATGTTACGCCTATGTTTGTGCCTATGTTAGGTTAAAGAACATGTAGCTGACATGAAACATAGGCGCGATAACAAGTCTGCAGTGAGTGAACACGCCTTTGAGGGGCCCAACCATTATATTAGATTTGACAAACCCCAAATCCTTGCTAGGGAACGTAGATTCATTCCTAGAATGCTCCGCGAGGCTATCGAAATAAATAAATATCCTAATTTCAATAGAGATGATGGTTGGAAAATTCCACCAGCTTGGGACCCCATCATTCACAAGCTAAAGCCCCAAACACACACTGTAAGATCTAATGATACGGTTAGTTCCTTTTGCAAATAAATTAATTAATATAAAAGACGGAGGTCGGCCTTCCTCTCCAAGTTTTCTTTCGCCATTTCTTTCTTGGAGGGGCCTCCCAATTTTTTGAAATGGTAGTAGTTTCAGTAGATTCTCTCTTTTTAACATATAAAATTAAATTAAAACCAAACCAAAATTAAACTAATTAAATTTGATAAATTTTAATTTCTGAACGTTCTAAAAAATTCATCGCTTGAGGGTAGGCTCACAAGTAGCTTCAGTCCCCCGTGACCACGGCAGCTGCAAAGGTGCCGAAACGTCGGGAAAATCAAAAATCAGACCAAATACCAACTAATTACCAAAGTACTTTCAATAAAACCGCGCTAGTATCCGTTAAAAGTGTTTTATTTCATGTCTAGTGAGCGCGTAAGCTTGAGAAGTGAATAAATTGTTTAAAAGAAAACAAAAAACCGACTTCAAAAAACCTACCTCTAAAAAGCAAGAAATAATATTCGTAATAATAAAAATACGTCTATTGAAGTCGGGTGGGGCTTTTAGAATAAAAAAAAAGGAATTTGTACTCCAGCCCCACCCGACTTCAATAGACGTATTTTTATTATTACGAATATTATTTCTTGCTTTTTAGAGGTAGGTTTTTTGAAGTTGGTTTTTTGTTTTCTTTTTTAAACGTATTTTTTATGACACTGTTCCAATTAAACTTATATTTTTTTAAATCTGTATTAATGTGGCTTTCTAATCATATTTTTTTAAAGCCGATATCTGTACTCGTCTCAAATTTATCGTTACTGGAAAATATTTTTTTGTTAATTACATTTTCGATTTTTGGGGTTCGGAATTACGGTTATTTATTTTCTAGTATGTAAAGGTTTGTTTTTTTATTTCAGAAATCTATTGGCCGTCTTTTATTTATCCGAAAATGATACCACACTTGCCCTAGTAGCTGTAAATTTGCAGTTATTACGACAAAAATCATGCGCGTCGAAATGATAGGTCCGTGATGAACAATTTGACCACTATAATCTGTTAGGGGTCAAATCAAGCTTGCATCCACATCTTAAAACGATCACTGTAGTGTAACTTACGAATGGTAAAAGAATCACGCTTTCATCACAATGTGCACAATTTTAATGAAAATAAGCGATTTCCGGCTCCACTACGTCTTTTGTTTCTCAAAACGCGATTCCGGTAAAGTATTACGATGAGGTAAACATTGAGATGGCGCGTTTGAGAGCGCACTTTTATTAAAAAATTCGTACCATAAATTAAAGCGATGACCTATGGTTTTTTATTTTAAAGTACGTCAATAAGATAATAAAGATTATGTTAAAAAATAAAAACATACACTTGTCTATACAAAATACTAAAATCACTCAAAACACAGAAAACACAATACACTTTTCGACAGACCACCACGTTCAATACGAATTGTATTTTTTTTTTCTCTCAGAGACCTAATGCTTGTTTATGGATTGTACAGCTAGCAAATTTCACAGAATAACGAGACAAACGTTCAGAAATGTCCCTAAGAGTAAAAGAGATAAGTATAATTCAATAAATCGAGGCCTCTCTCGCGCGCTAGCCCATGTCAACCAGTAGTTGACACGGGCATTTCAGGTAGGTACTCAAACTCGTGTCAACTACTGGTTGACATGGGCAAACTAATCGCATTACAGAGTAAAAAAGTCGTTGGACCTGTTTTTAGCAAACATGCCAGATGCTCTACACCTCTATGACAGATCAAGCAACATTTAAATAGTATAAGAGACTAATAAGAGACTTAAAAAATTGTTGGAAAGTAAATACCCACCCTTTGGGTATTTACCTGGGTAAATACCTTGATTTTGGGTACGTTGGGTATTTACCCGGTATTTACCGGGTATCACTTCACGGCCGTGACTAGACTAACGTAGAACAAATGTTGTTGTTTATGATGTTGGTAATCTACTCCTGCGAGGTTGTTGGTGTTAACACTACATACGGAATTCCGAATCGGAATGATTCCGAACGCAGCAAATCCATACAAATAAATATTATTATTATGAACCTTAATCACATGCGTTCTTTTGTCGTTCGGAATTTTCGGAAACCGTCGGACGACCGTCCTATCTGGGGGGAATTATGTAACTTTATTGCAATCAACTCTGACATAAATCGCGGATTCATTGCTACATTCGTAAGGACCAATATGAGAACTATCTTACTTAAAGCAGCAATGTAACTGCGATTGCAATCGATTTCAATCGAGAATTGTTATCAACAGAGTTACGTAATTCGCTAGCGGTTATTCAGTCGCGGCGGCGCGGCGGCGGCTGTCAATGGCAATATGTTTTCAGCGTTATCATAATATCCCTTAAGGATCCCTTAAACTAAACGATCAAAACGGCTTGTCAATAATTTACATTGCATTTACCATTTGGGGGCGTGGCCTACTTTTGATTGGCCACGGTAATCTATCTATTCTGTGGTGCTTGTCAAGCATCGCTCCTAGACAATCAAAATGTGAATGACAAACCGATGCAAAGTAAATGATTGACAAGCAATTTTGATCGTACTTAGTTCAATTACCTACTTAGTTAAATTAGAGCATACAGAATGTTTGAATGCTCTAAGTAATATCCATTGGCGATCGGGGTAGAATTACGTTTCTTATTAATAAGGGGTTTTCAAATTGAAATTTAAAAAAAAGAAAAATAACTATTTGCCTCACTAGATGGCGTTGATGGTAAGAGGTGAGTCAAAATTGGCTTTTAAAAATAAACGGCCTACCAAAGAGTACTCTTCGAAGCGTAGTAAAAAATACTTTGAATCCCTATTTTTTTCAACGCCATCTATCGAGCCTACAGCTTTTTGTCATTTTGAAAAGCCCTCAATATGAAACAATTCTATCCCAATAAACTACTACTATGGTAAATTACTGCACTTTTTCAAATAGACCCCTGATTAAATACTGATGGATCACAGTATTTACCATGCGTGTAGCCGTCGCCTTAGGATTTAAGTAGACAGAAGCGGGATCCGTTTTGCTTACGGACGCGTAGAATTCTAGCTAGCTGGGTGAATCTACGCTGTTTCTTACTTCCGGCGTCATTATCCTCACTCGAAAATGTTTAAAAATCCAATGCATCACAAGGAATAAATAAAAAATATGCCATCATTTACATTATAGTACAATAATACATTGTATTTATTTGCATATTTTTGATTTATTCCTTGTGATGCATTGGATTTTTAAACATTTTCGAGTGAGGATAATAACGCCGGAAATAAGAAACAGCGTAGATTCACCCAGCTACATAGTAGCTAGCTCTAAATAGCTGTCTATCAGTTCGTAAGCAAAACGGATCGTTCTTTATAATAGGAACGGGGCGTAAATCAAATTATTTAACTACTACCTACCTATGTATAGGTATCTGTTTAGAATTTCTATATTGCCTATGTTAAGAAGCTGGAGACACGCAAATCTTAAAAATCCCGAAACCAGGGTTTACCTCAAAACGACAAATTATATCTTTTTACATTTGTTTAAGTTACCTATATGTATTTTTTTTATAGTAAGTACAGTCAGCAGCAGATCAAGCTATACAAAACTGTCAAAATACTACAATGAATTTTGAACCTCAATCTGCACGAGATAACGTTTAAAAATTATTGAAGAAATTTGACAAGTTGTAGAAGCCCAGCGTGCCGTCTACCGTACCTACCATACTTAATTTTATTTTTCTTACAGTGGTCCAAGAGATAGAACTCTTACTACGCCTAGACGTGTCATGGGACCGCAAAGACCATCATCTCCTAAAATTAGGCGGAACCCGCAACCCACGTATTACTGAAGAGAATACTAAGCAAAGCCGCCATTACATATCCGTCTTTGGCTATTATAAATACATTTAATAAACTTTCTTTTAATACTTAGGCTCGTATCTCGTATTATACATTCAAACTTAAACTTAAATCTCTGCTTGAGTACCTAGAGTACAGTTAGAAAGGGATGGTGCTTTAATCGCATAAAGCGCCATCTCTTTCTAACTGTACTCGAGCAGAGATTTGTGTTTGAGTCTGATTCTTTAATACGAGCCTATATCTTACTTACCTAGAATGTAATTAAATATAATGTTTACCGAATTTCGTAGAGAAATAAAATGTTTTAAAGGATTAAAGGATCATTCACACAGCTCAGTCACGTTAACGTCAAGTTGACGTCATGCGTCAAGTTCAAGTTGCGTGACTGAGCTGTGTGATGTAAATGTGAATAATCCTTAAGGACCTTAAATTTGATAAAATTGCGATATCGAGTGTAATAAGAGTAATAACTAGTGTAATAACACGATAGTTCGTGTGTGTGCTAGTCATTGTTAAATCACTAGTGTTTCAAATTATATTTTGATAATAAACGGTGGTTAAATACCTACACATGTAATTTTGTTTTATTTAGAAATTTAGAAAATATTAGCCTTTAGGACCATAATGTCCACTTCTTAAAATGACCACTTCCCAAAAGGACCACATCCCAGAATGACCATTCCCAGATCCACTTCCCGTAATGACTGCTTTCTCAGATTGACCATCTCCCACATTGGCCTCTTCCTAAAAGGACCACTTCCCAATATGTCCATTTCTCATGACTCTTAATAAAAACTGTTTAAGATTTGCATATTTGTTTTTTTTTATTATTTTTAATCACTCTTGGATATATTTTTCTTTGAAAAAACGAAAAAAAGGTTTACCCAAAAGTGATATTAAAAAAAACAAAAAAAAGGTTTTTTTAATTGTAGAATTTAACCTTCTCCATATTTATGTGATCCTGGTACTTTGGAGACGTAGCATGGCGAATATAATTATTAAATACCGTAAAAAAATCTATGCAGCGAAACAAGGAAAAAGATTAGATAGATTACCTACATACAAGCAAGTATTATACCACTTTCAAATTGTAGCTTTTTAAAAGTAGCCTGAAAAGTGGACGTTTTGGGAAATGGACATATTGGGAAGTGGTTGTTATGGGAAGTGGTCGTTTTGGGAATAGTAATTATGGGAAGTGGACGATCTGGGAATGGTCATTCTGGTAAGTGGTCCTTTTGGGAAGTGGTCATTTTAAGAAGTGGACATTATGGTCCTAAAGGAGTATTAGGTACCTTATTTTTGACTACTTAAATGGTACCTTATCTTCTAACTGTAATAAAAAGTGCCCAACGGAAATTAAGTAGGTAACCTAACTACAGAAATTTTAGGTTTTGTATTTAAAAAAATATCAAGTAAGTGACATTAAATTAATGTACGATGAGTGAAGTGAGTGAATTGAATGTTATACAAGTGCCGGGCACGATCAGTTCAGACAAGGTTATAGGTATCTGAAAAAAAATCCTTTTCTATACAGAGCTATGAAAGTTCTACAGAGCGCTTGTCAATATGGTTGTGCAAAAGCGAATGGACTTTCTAACGAATTAATGTTGTTAAAACTTCAATTAAAGAGTTAATTCGGCAAAATTACGACATAACCCCAAATCCCATCAGGGGCCTTACTATGAGCTCTTATAGCAGGGCTTATATTGAACTGCCTTACTTTTTCATACTATGACCTCAACGGTTAGTATGAAAGCAGGCCTTAAGCAGTCCTGTTTAGGGCCTGCTTTTGAACTGAACGGTTTCTTATTTGCTGATGGTAAGCCCCCAGTAATATGTTCTGACCAATCAGACTGAAGATGTTATAAATCGTCTCTGAGATTAGGTATCCAATCAGCATTCAAGTTTACGATTGTCCGAGACATACTATGATTTTTACAAAGATCCTAAAAATTGCTCGGACGATTGTGAAAATTTATCTTAGATTTCAATTATCTGGTTTTTTACAATATACCTACCTACGATTTTTATTTACGATAAAGATCTGGTTTATACGATTATCCTAGGACACATACATTACCACGCAATATCATGTTTGGAACGCCGGGTTGCGTTCTGTGGCTCAAAGTGCGGTTATTTGGTTGTTTTTTAACTCACTCTAAGGTCCGGAACGACCAAGGACAAGGACATTAAATGTCAATAATGGTACAGTCTTCGTTTTCCATTTGGAATACGAATAATTTAAACTTTCCTTTATTCTAAATCAAATAAAATCCGTTTTTGAGGATCTAGGGTTTGATACCTAAGATCAACACTCATTAGGTCAACATTTACTACATCAACACCACTAGATCAACTGTTCATTAGATCAACAGTTTACTACATCAACAAATTACGAGATCAGTGGATCATAAGATCAACAGATTATTATATCAATAATTCACTACATCAACAGTTTCGTAGTCCAAAATTTAACATATTGTTTGGTCACTCAACTCAACTCTAAGTTTTTGTAATTATTAGGTACAGTCAAAAGAAAAGAAACAATTGCTTTACTTAAATCGAGTTTATTTTTAAAATAACATGTTTATTTAATTTTGTTTCGGTAGATAAGTACGATTTTTTATTTTTATTAATGCAAGTTAATTAAACGAAAGAGTATTAAGTAATGTAATTGTTTCTTTTCTTTTGACTGTACCTAATAATTACAAAAACTTAGAGTTGGGTTGAGTGACCAAACAATAAGTATGTTAAATTTTAGACTACTATACTGTTGATGTAGTGAATTGTTGATATAATAATCTGTTGGTCTTATGATCCACTGATCTCGTAATTTGTTGATGTAGTGTAGTAAACTGTTGATCTAATGAACTGTTGAACTAGTGGTGTTGATGTAGTAAATGTTGACCTAATGAGTGTTGATCTTAGGTACACTGCAGAGCTGTAGAATAATAAAATTATTATGGCAGTATTAGGTCAGCACCATCTCTTGGCCGATAGTGGAACTATTTTTTTTTTAGGCCAGCACCATTTCTTGACCGATAGTGGTACTAAATTAAGTTTACTTAAGTCAGGGCGTCGTTATGTTGGCTAGGCCACGGTTAACATTGTGCTCATAAATAATGTGTTTCTAAAAATAGAAAATAACGTAAAAACGCTGTGAGAAGTGATGAAAAGAAAACAAAACTAAAAATTAAACCTAAAATAAGTAAAAAACTCAGTGAAAATCAAGTGAAAATACCAATTGTTTTGAAACAACAATCGATATATAAAAAGTGCAAAAGTTACAAAATCTGGACTATAAATACATAAGTTTTAATTTTGTGGATCAAGAAAAAGTGTGAACTGATATATAATACATATAAAAGTGAAAATTTACTGTAAAACCCTTATACGAACATTATAACCTCCAAGTGTTGATCATCAGTGTGCGTTACCCCGGCAGGACAATTTAAAAACAACTGTGTACATCACTCCAGCACACCCACAATAACAATGGAAGAAATAACAAATATATTAAAATACCTTCAAGATGAGATGAAACAACAAAAAATTGATATGTCTGAGATGAGAGAAGATATAAAAAACAATATCAACAATAACATAAATGAAAAATTTAAAAACTTGGAAATAAAAAACCAGAAATTAGAACAACAGATAGAAGAACAAAATAATAAATTTAGACAAATAGAAAGATATATAAAAAGGAAAAACATAATTATATTTGGAGTTGCTGAAACAGAAAAAGGGTACCATGATTTGGAAAATTTAGTGCTTGATATAATTAATAAAGATTTAAATATTAACTGCACAGATAACCACATTGAATCAGTAAGAAGACTTGGAAAAAGAGGCCAAAATTTGAGACCTATAGTTGTAACTTTAACTACGATGGGGATGAAAATAAAAATACTAAAACAGAAGAGACTTTTAAAAGAGCTACCATATTATATAAAAGAAGATTACCCGTTAGAAGTTCTTAACAGACGAAAAGAACTTCAAATACAATTACAAAAGGAAAGAGAACAAGGAAAGAAAGCTATATTAAAATACGATAAGCTAATAATCTTACAAGACAATGATCACAATGTAAACAAAAATAAAAAGAGAAACCTGTCTGAATCACCAGTGGATAATACAGAAAAGAATGGTAATAAGAAACAACCGATAAAAGTAAATAAAACCAACAATATGAAAAATTTTATAGTGCACAAACCCAAATTCACTTATAAAGAGAAAAATCAACAACCCAGACAAGAAACTAGCAACTCAACAGACTAGCAATCAACAAGGCCCCCTCTCAATCTCAATCTCCCAATACGGTTGGTCACCGCGGGAGATCACGACCAAAACCCTTCCACTGTTAAACAATACCCACCAACACAGGAAATTAAGATATGTACATATAATGTTAAATCATTATTATCGGCAGAACGGCTACTTGAATTGACATATGCACTAACAAATATTAATTGCGATATATTAGGCTTGGCTGAAGTAAGGAGAATGGGATGCAAAATCGAGGAAAACCATGAATACATCTTTTGCTACAAAGGAGAAACACCTGGGCTATATGGAGTAGGATTTTTAATAAAGAAAAAACTTAAACCCAACATAGTAAGCTTTTCTGGAATATCTGAAAGAGTGGCTTTATTACAACTACAATTCGACGACATCCCACTCACACTTATCCAAACTTATGCACCGACCGAAAAAGCAGATAAGGAAGCAATAAACAATTTTTACGATGATCTGAGAAAAGCACATGACCTCGCAGGAAAAACAGTAATGGTAATAGGGGATTTTAATTCTAAAATAGGGCAACCCAAAAATCATGAAAACCTAGTAATGGGCAAGTATGGATATGGCCAAAGAAATGAAAGAGGGAGAAGACTTATTCAATATGCTTTAGAGAATAAACTGGTAATAATGAATACATGCTTTAAAAAAAAGGACAACCAAAGATGGACATGGATATCTCCAGATCAGAAGACAAAAAACGAAATAGATTATATACTATGCAATCAACCGAAAATAGTAACAAATGTAGAAGTACTCAACAAAGTAAATTTTTCTACTGACCACAGACTAGTCCGTGCAACACTTCGAATCAAAATTCCGAAAAAAAGCAGAAAAAATTTCAAATCAATGCCCAAACTACCAAAAACAGAAGAAGAAATATCAGAATATCGAGAAAACTTAAAAAACAATGTCATTAAGAATATGCCTTTGTTATGCAAGGACACAGACGTACAAATATACTATAATAAATTAGAAGAAATCATTTTAAAAAGCCTTAAACTTAGTTAAAAAATGTGATCACAAGAAATCCTTAGACATACTTAGTGACAATACCAAAAACTTAATAAGAAAACGAACTGATCTTATAACGGCGAAAAAGAAAACAATCGAAATTAAAAAAGAACTGAAAGAAGTATTTAAAACAACAAAAAAGGCAATAAGAGATGATTATAACAACTACAGAAGGAAAATAATAGAGAAAAACCTAACAAAGTACCGAAGCTCAAGAAGAGCCTACAAAGAAATGAGTACGCACAAAAACTGGATAGGAAACTTAAAAAATGATAGAGAACAGAGAGAAACAAAAACAAGAGCAGAGATATTGGCCAGCGCTACAGACTTTTACAAAAAGCTATATGAAAAACCACAGTCAGATGAAGAACATAACGACATAAAAACGGATCAAACAACAACAGACCCAGAGGACCCAGTGGAACAAATAACAGAAGAAGAAGTATTAATACATATAAAAAAACTGAAACCCGGAAAAAGTTCTGGACAAGACCAAATAAGTAATGAGGCTCTAAAGATTGGGGCACCAATAATCTACACTTTCCTTACTCATCTTTTCAACATTATACTAGAATCAGGAACAATCCCACAACAATGGTTGAAATCTGATATTATTTTATTATACAAAAAAGGTAATCCGCTAGATATAGGTAATTACAGACCAATAAGCTTACTCTCCAGCATTTATAAACTCTTCACCTCTATCTTGCAGACCCGTTTGTCACCTTATATAGACGGAAATCAACCTGTGGAACAAGCAGGCTTTCGTGCTGGCTACTCAACAAGCGACCATATTCATGCTATTGAACAAATATTAGAGAAATATAAAGAATATAATCGACCACTTTACATAGCTTTCGTAGATTATGCGAAAGCATTCGATAGCATATCACATAATTCAATCTGGAAAGCCCTTGAAAATTGTAAAATAAATAAAAAATATGTAAACATTTTAAAAAACATCTATTCCAAAAGTGTAAGTCAAGTGAAACTGGAAAGTAGAGGAGAAGATATAGAGATTCAAAGAGGCGTTAGACAGGGAGACCCACTTTCACCCAAACTATTTATTGCAGTTTTGGAAGACATTTTCAGAAACCTGAAATGGAAAAATAGAGGCCTTTCTATATCAAGCCAATACTTAAGTCATTTAAGGCTCGCCGATGATATTGTGCTCTTTGCCGAAACAGCAACAAAATTGGAAAAAATGTTACAAGAGTTAAATAGACACAGCAAAAATGTGGGATTACAAATGAATGTAGAAAAAACAAAAGTGATGACCAACAATCATAAGAAACAAATACTCATAGAAGATAAACCAATTGAATATGTGTCAGACTATATCTATCTTGGCAAACAAGTCTCATTCAATAAAAACAACATGGACGATGAAATAGAACGGCGAATTAATATCACTTGGAAAAAGTTTTGGGCACAAAAAGAAATTCTAAAAGGAAATTATGACCTAACAATAAAAAAGACTGTAATGGATACCTGTTTGTTGCCGAGCTTAACATATGGCAGCCAGTCGTGGGTTTTTACAAGAAAGGTGAAAAATAAAATAATTACATGTCAACGTGCCATGGAAAGGAGCATCTTGAAACTCAAAAAAATTCAAAAGATAAAAAGTGAAGATATTCGCAAAAAGACAAAAATAACAGATGCCTTAAAACATGCACTAAAACTGAAATGGAAATGGGCCGGTCATGTTTCAAGAATGAGAGATGAAAGATGGACGATACAAACAACAAAATGGTTAGGTCCACAGGGAACAAGAAGTGTAGGTAGACCAAAGAAACGATGGACTGATGACATAATTACCATGACAGGAAAAGAGTGGATGAAGATGGCACAAGACAGGAACGAGTGGAATAAAAGGGAGGAGGCTTTTACCCAGAAGGGGTCCATACTACACCAAGATTAAGAAAATACTAACATAGTTCTACAACTTTAATTATCAACTAACAAAATCAATTTACTTAAAGAAAAATGTAAAAAAAAAAAAAAACTGTATGGAAATAAAGAAGCTTTATTATTATTATTATTATTATAAGTCAGGGCCATCTGTTGACTGGTAGAGGAACAAATAAATTTTTGTTTGTTTTTCAAATTTCTAAAAAAGTGTGTTATATTGAGACATCGTTATATTTTTCCTGTAATCTTTACATAAACTAATATCACATAGAATTATTTCAGATTTTTCTCTTTGCAAACTTCGGAGAGGGGGGTGGAATGGTATTTTTTTACATTTTTCATCATGAGTCGAAAACTATGCGGCCAAAAAAAAGGAAAAATGATTTAAAATGTGCAAACAGCGCTCTTTCATATGATACCCCACATGCCCAAGTCGCTTTACTTAACATTTTTAAGACCCCTTTTCGGTCCCTGTTGTAAAAAAATTTTTTTTTATTATTTCTTTCTTATTTGCAAAAAAGTTGGACAAACGTCATCTTAAACTATTCCAAATTTCAAGTTGCTACCATTAGTAGTTCTCGAGATATCCAGCTGTGATAGACAGACAGACTGAGTCACACCATAAGGGTTCCTTTTTTACCATTTTGGTACGGAACCCTAATTAGACACAAAAACATCAAAACACAAAATAAAGCCAAATGACATTGACATTTTGTTCTATAGACGAACGTCAGAGCGTTTTACTACCACTGATTTTGATGGTTAAAAATTGCAACGCTCTGACGTTTGGAACGCCGTTATGGACCCCTAAACGATCAAAATTGCTTGTCAATCATCTACATTGCATCGGCTTGTCAATCACATTTTGATCGTCTAGGAGCGATGCTTGACAAGCCCCACAGAATAGATAGATTACCGTGGCCAATCAAAAGTAGGCCACGCCCCCAAATGGTAAATGCAATGTAAATGATTGACAAGCAGTTTATCGTTTCTCGTCCATTAGAGCGTTCGGCGGGCTAATTATCTAATTGGAAACCACCTAGCGACCGGTCTCATTTGACAGATGAATGTGATACATTGCTTCTTCTTTTTGGGGTAAAAAAAAACATACCAAGGAAAAGTAGCAATGTATGTCAAATGAAACCGGTCTCTAAATAGTTTCTATTTAGATAATCAGCCTGCGGTTGCACTCGGAGCGTAGGTTCGGACGGTTCGGAACGCAACCCCGATATTTCATCGGCAATTTATCTGAATTGACAATCAAATCGTATCATGTAGTGAGAAGTTGACGATAAATCCAAATTGGGTGGTCAATGGTCACCCGATTCCAGTCGGACGATCAAATTGTATCGTGTGGATAATGATTGCTAATTGAGCTCTTTTATTTAGTTCTTTTGAGCTACATGGCTTATGTTTTTTCTTTTTAACAGCCGATTCTCCGGGCTTATTCTTTTCCTTTCTTCATCTGAACTGATCATGAGTGCTAAACTGACAGCAAAACCTACCGTGTAATGGCTGCCTTATGGACCCCCTAAACGATCAAAATTGCTTGTCAATCCCCCCAAATCCAATATGGACCCCCTAAACGATCAAAATTGCCTGTCAATCATTTACATTGCATCGGCTTGTCAATCACAATTTGATCGTCTAGGAGCGATGCTTGACAAGCACCACAGAATAGATAGATTACTGTGGCCAATCAAAAGTAGGCCACGCATGCCCCCAAATGGTAAAATGCAATGTAAATGATTAACAAGCTGCTAGGCGATTGCGTAAAGTCAATCGTATTCATTTGACAGTTTATATGTATTGTATCGTATTATATGTCATCCCATACAAATTGCAGCCGATGGAATACGATATGAACTGTCAAATGAATACGATTACCTTACGCAATTCCACCCCTGTTTTGATCGTTTAGGGGGTCCATAAGGCAGCCATTACACGGTAGGTTTTGCTGTCAGTTTAGCACTCGTGATCAGTTAAGAAAGGAAAAGAATAAGCGCGGAGAATCGGCTGTTAAAAAGTAAAAACATAAGCCATGTAGCTCAAAAGAACTCAATAAAAGAGCTCAATTAGCAATCATTATCCACACTTCTCACTACATGATACGATTTGATTGTCAATTCAGATAAATTGCCGATGAAATTGTGTCGTCTGGAATAGGCTTGAAGTTGATTTCTTCTTTCCATCAGTCAATCAGACGAACGTAATTCATGACTGATGGAATTTGACTGACGCTTGCATGAGCATGTAATGGCCGCCTTAGAGCGTTTGGTTGCACTCGGAGCGTATCGGAACGCAACGCAAACAAATTAGATTTGTAATCTGTGAAAGTGTGAACGCAACCCAGACCACAGAGAAAGCATATAAAAACAATGAAGTTAATGTCAACTGTAATTTGACAGATGTATGGGATACATTGCTACTTCGTTTTGGCACAAATAAAAACATACCAAAGAAAAGAAGCAATGTATCTTATCCATCTGTCAAATTACAGTTAACACTTCATTATTTTTAGCCGGTACCGGTAGATTGAATGAATTCATTCATTCATTCATACTCAGGGTAAACGTAGTGATTATATTCTCTTTGACTCAGGGTGTGATTATATTCTCTTTGCTCAGGGTCAGGCATTATAGAAAGTACTCTGTGGGGTCAGGCAACTATATCTATGGGCAAGGCAGCCAGCCGCAGATATTTGCTTTTGCAATTTCTTTTTCTGCTGCATAAAATAAGATTGTTGTATTGGATTTGGAATTGCTATCGCTGATGTGATGATGCTGTGCTGCCCTTGGCTTCGAGTGGATAGGTAATAAAATCTTTCGGAAAGAAAGAAAATCCATGTATGGCCTATTATTTTAAAAGCGCCAGGCAGCGTCGTCTTTTGAAAAGACTCTTGTTCTGTCTGAAGTGTCGTCAAGTGTCGGTCGTCTGTTTAGTGTCTCCATAGAATAATATAAGATTCTTGGTGTCTCCCCAGCTCTAGTGTTCTGTTATGTGATGTGGTGTCTCCTCCGTTCGTTTAGTTAGGTTATAAGCAGTGGTCGTTTGTTGTTATTCGATACCAAACCGCCCCGAACCATGATCCCGAGTCTCCGGCCCCAACTTTTGCATTGGAAGTTTCCTATATAATTCTAATTCACGGGCTGTTTATCTTGAATTTCAAGGGTGTGTGTGATGGGATAACATAACCTTAGAATCTGGTACATTTTGTTTGTTTGACGATTGTTTTGCAACTTTTCTTGCAACTGCACGAGAAAAGTGATATATTTTCTCTAGGTCTGTGGTTAATTTCGTGCATCAGTTACCTCCGCAAGATAATCACGCCACGATTTTTCTCCTTGACAACTTACCGGTTGACTGGTAGAGAATGCCCTTGGGCATTAAGTCCGCCATTTGCTGTTTTTATTTTAAGCAATAAAGATTAAATAAAATAAAATAAATAATCAGATATAGACCTCTGCGACAACCGAGGCTAAAATCATTGCCTACACACCTTTGGTAATATCCACTGGCATAAATTGAAATGCAGCAAGGATCTGTAACAACAGTGCAATGACATAGGTAATAATAATGACAAAGTTTAGTAGTTTATAAATCACCTATTGTATTTTGTATTGGAATGATAAATATCTTGATTTCTAGCTTAATAGCTGTTGTTCTTTGAGTTGGATGCAAAAGTGGCATCAAAACTTCAGAAAGCGTCAGATTGTTTGACGACAAGAATATTGGCTTTGTTTTTACGCTACAGATTTTTTATACAGCGTTTTGTCGCTTTAAAACTGTCAAACAATACATCCGCATATTGTGAATTCCAAAGTTTGAATTGATTTTATCTTTTGCCCATAATTTTCTTCCAACTAGGTACAGTCGAGTTCATTAATATGTTGGCACTTTTGACAGTTCATCAACCTTTATGACTTTCTAATAAAGGTCAACAGCCTGTCAAAAATGCCAACCTATTAATAATTCATCAATTATACACTTCAAATGCATTATAAGAACTTTCAGAAAGGTTTTCTTATACAGCGAGCGGCTTTTCTTAAGGCCTCCGCCAGTCTCCCAGTTTTCTAAAACTATGGTCAATGACTTTTAACTTTGACTTTTAAAACTTAATTTATTTTACAATGCCTATAAAATGGTCCCAAGCTACACTACTTGCTTTTGGAGCCATCTTTATTAAGTACCTAACATAAGTTCGGTCAACCGTTACTTATATTAAAATACACTAGACTAAAACTGACTAGTATATTAAACAGTGTGAGAATGTGTGTACATTTTAAATGCAATAGAAGAACTTTCAGAAAGGTTTTCTTATGTCTGACTGAAGAGTTTTCTATAATAATGAGAACCCACCCTCAGAAATATATTGTGCTTAATTTACAGAGAGCGGCTTTCCATGTCCTCTAGTCTGTCCCAGTTATCTATAACTATGGCTAAAGACGGTCAGAGTGGTTCTGTCAGTTTTCTGAATTTGTCTGACCATCTTCTTCTGCGTGCCACAATATTCCAAAATATGCTTTTATACACGGTGCACAAAATGGTTGGTCAGTTAAACTAGCGAACAATAAATTAATGAACTCTTATTGTGCCTTACCTGTGTAAAACTGTAATATCAGAATACAATCAATTATTATAAAACGGGGCTATTTGAGACATTTTTCTGCTGAACCATGAGTTTAGTTCGGGGCTTTTTGAGTAGTTCGTAACCCCTATTCTACTTATCCCATCCGGGGAGGACCCCTATTCTACTTATCCCACCTGGGGAGGAATAAGTGGATTTTTTTCCACTTTTCCCCACCCAGGTGGGATAAGAGGAATATTTCAATCGCCGCTGGAAAATCTGGTGGAAGACCAAAACAAATACAAATATTCATACATAATTGTCTAATCGACAAGATCCATTTCTGGTACCGAAAAATATCCACTTTTAGATATTTGTGTCTGTGGATTAATTTTCTTATGTCTTGACAACCATTTTTTTTTTCATAAGTGAAAATGACAAAATCGCCCCTTTGTATGTCAGTTTTTATCATTTTTACAGTTTTATCTCTATCTTCGCTTCGGTTACTATCCTTATTATTGTCATCTTCCTCCTTCAGCGTTTCTTGTTGCCATCCTTACTAATATTATAAATGCGAAAGTCCGTTTGTTTGTTTTTGTTTATTTGTTTGTTACGCCTTCGCGTCTTAACTACTGAACCGATTATCATAAAATTTTGCATACACATTCTCAGGGTTACAGAGAAGGACATAGGGTACCTTTCATCCAAAAAAAGTATTGTTCCTAAGGGATAGCAAAAATGACTTTCCACGCAGACGAAGTCGCGGGCGGCTGTTAGTCACTAACGGCCTTACCACAAAACACTGTTTAACAAGTATTTAGCTGAAACACTGTTTAAATGTGATGCTGTCACTTTTTTGACAACATTATTTGAAAGAGACAGCATCACACTCACGTTTTAGCTAAACAGTGTTTTAAGATCTTTTTTGGTAAGGCCGTTATAATCTAACTAGCTTCCAATGAGTCATGTACAGAAAACGTTTCCTCAGAGTCATAAACACTTTCATCTTTTTTAGCTTTCTTTGTTAGTTATTATTTAGTGAGCGAGCGCGTAAACTTGAGCGCTGAAAAATTATTGGGTTCATTTTGATTGCTGACGATTAACTAAGTCATCGTTTCTGTACCTGGCATCAAATACATTTAGCAATGCACATGCTTGCCTAAACTCTTCTTTAATTTTTCGTGCGGCTGTATTCACGTATTGTTGGCGGAACTGATTTTTTATATGGCCATAGTTTCGACTACCCAATGCCATATTATATTATAGATCATAATAATAATAAATTATAATAATAATAAATCTTTATTGAAATAATCTTACATCATAAATCACAATTTACAACTAGTACTATAGATAACATAGGGAAAAGAAATACAATGTGCCTGAACTAGGATTAACCTGTGTTTCAGGCGAAAATAGGACTTACAAAACTACTTAAAATTATTATACAATAAAATACAACGTCAGAAATTAAAAACTAAATGAAAAATAAAAAATGAAAAGCAAAAATTCGGTAAAAGAGCTAAGACAAAACAATTTTTATTTTTTATATAAATCTCATACTTTAGCGAGAAAAACCTACTAATTCTTTTTGTTATACAAAAATAATTCTTACCGCCCGCCCTGCGTCATCAAAATTTTAATCTAGGTCAATGGCAGTGCTGCATACTTAAAGTTTAATTATTACAAATATTTATCTAAAGTTATTTATTTTATTTTGCGTGAATTATTATTAAGGTTAGTAGAACACTGGTGATCGGTTATTGTCGTATCTAAACTATTGATGAATTGTAATAAAAACAGAAAATATGTTAAAACTATCTTAAAATAAAATTAGTCTTGGCTTTTAGGCTCCTACGTAATCTATTGAGTTTATATATCTTTTTTCAGAAATTTTTTTAGCCGGACAGTCAGCATCACCAGTTTTGTGGTTAGAGGGCTTCTTGAAGTGCAAGCATGTAGCACATTTTGGAGATTTGGATTTTTTCGCACAGTCCTTGATGGCGTGACCTATTTCGCCACAGTGTCCGCAGGTGGTGGCCTCCTCTCGGCATGTCTTGGCCGCATGACCGTATACTGCTGGCACTTGTAGCACTTCGTCACAAGAGTGAAGTCCCTTACAGGGCACTAAGACCAATTTACAAATACTCTGTCAGTAATTAAGGCTTTTCGTATATCTGCAGGGACTTCTATAACATAGTTGCAGGTCTCGGCGTCCTTTCCCGACTTATGACTTAATCTAATGGAGGTCAAAAAGGTATCATTGTCATGCCATGAATTTTATTGGCTAAGTTTTGCTGATAAATGCAATTGAAGACTTTCCGTTTCCGACACAGGCACTCCGATGACTACGATTCGCGGCTTTCGTTTAAGTGGTTCATCCACAGTGAGTCCAGAGGTCATCAGTTGTGCCGTCTGCTTCAGTTTCTCAACGTCGTCCTTAGTGTCGGTGCCGATGATAACACCACCATTTTTTGTTTTGCGCAAACTCCTCACATGCAGGTTCATTTGTTCCGGTTTAATAATTTTCTTAACTAGAGTTTTTGTCTCCTCGCTCGACTTTGTTTTGTCAGTAGGGTATATTACGACAGAATTCAAGTTGTTGGGCTGTATCAGTATGTTATCAGAATTGAAATATGGGTCTGAATAGTTTTCTGCTTAAGGGTAGGGTTATTATTGGTATTGGACGGCCAGTTGAGATGTTCCATGGCCAACTTTGCGGCATAAATTGTTGATACCTACGTAATTTCTGGTCTCAATTAAATTTAACTTCGCACGAAATATCGCTGACCTCATTTAGGCATGTTCAATGCTTTTCATCCAATTCTGGATCTCTGGTGTTGATATTACTTCTGGAGGGTCCTCTTCATGTTGAGCGGGCGCGGGCGCCGAGGGTTGGCGCGAGGGCGTGGGCGGCGGGCTCCGGGCCGTTACCGCGCTCCGATTAAAGGGGCTGCTATCCATTTTTTATTGTTCACTTAACATCGTAAAAATAACAAAACAATTCACTTAACGCAATTTTACCGTTTAGCATAGATAAATGTCTCTTCCGCGTATCGTAAATCTAGGTCACAATTATTTTGCAAGTTATTGCTTAATTAATTAGGTACATGAATTAATCGACACGTCACGTTTCATCGAGGTTGTAGACATACGAGGGTGGTTTGATAAGTCCATGACTTTGAAAAGAAGACATACTTGTTTTTGTTAATTTATTTTTGTGTCTTAAAAAGAAACTCCTTAAGGCATCTTTACACTACATTTTTTCAAATTCGGCAATAGATTATAACTTTTGGAAACAAAAAGCTCATGCTACTTCTAAAAGTTAGAACTTTTCTTAATGACCCTGTCGACCCTCTCGGCGGTACTCATGACATCAAAACTCATCGAATGAAGATGCAAATCCTTCCTATTCATACCCCAGTGAGATTTTTTCTCCTACAAAACATGAATAAATGTCTTGACGGGCAAAGATTTTCATCAAGCCTAAAGGTGACGTCTGTGTGGCAGCTGCATCTGAAAAATAAAAACATAAAATTATATAAATACGCAATTAAGATTGTATAAGTAAATACTTTAAAATTACGTAAATACGTAAAAATATAAAATTACACATGTAAAAACAATAAAACACCAATATAATAGATATTATAGAACTTCATAGAAAATAAAATAAATAATAGTTAACTGTAATTTATATAACACTATTCAAAAATACTTATTTTAAAGTGCATTAATTATGTTAAAAGTAAACTTATTAAAATTCATTAAAAGTTATAAATCTCAAATATTGTAAATACAAAAATGATTAATTTGTACTTACTATACGCTGCGCCTCGGACGGTCTTTGCAAATTCCTGTTCTATTGTTCTCCGAGCCGGCGACCACCTGTGTGTGTGCAGTGCGAGCGCGACAGCGCTATTGCGTGCGAGACACTTGCCGTAAACATTATAGATATTTGCTAATGCAAAAATCGGTGGAATACCATTGCTATTTAAAGTTTTTATAACGTGATATTGTGTAAACGGATGTTTTCTGGAAATATACTTTCGTAAGTAAACTGGAGTCAGGCTTATTATAGAAGTGAAGTGCCAACATTAGATACCTAACTAAACCCACGCTTCAACTGGTGACCCCGACGTGATGTTCTGTATTTCACTTTGTATTTTGAGCCCTTCATACAAAGTAAAGCCACTGTTTATGATGTATCTTATGACCTGTTCCTTTTTAGTGTTGTCTAAGTTTATCCTTGGTCTCTTTGGATCGGATAGCTCCCTCTCCTCGTCGTCGGCATCCACTGTTCTCTTTCGAGGGTTTGACGAAGTCGTGGACTGGCCTTCTACTTCCATTTTAATTTTGTATCAAAGAATTCTAGAATATTTACGAGTCTGTTTATACTACATGTCATCAAATGGGCCCTCATTTCAGTTACCAGTTTTCAAGCTATGAAAGAAAAAAATAATGGGTTAATGAGGTAGGAACTACGTTGGACTGAATACACAGAGCTACAATAAGATTATGTAGAGAGAAAAAAACACAATATTTCGAAAAAAGTCTTTCTTCATTAAAAAGTCATGGACTTATCAATCCACTGCCGGCCGCCAAATTGGGGATGACGCTCATAATTATACTTCTTTCAATTTATTTATAGAACCTTTCCACGTTACTTTTATTGAAAGCGGTTGCAACCAAGCTGCATGCTTCTGATTTTCGTACTGATAAGTTTGGGAACCTTCTCTTAAACCTGAACCTATATATTTTATGTGTATGTTATATTCATTTCGTATTTGAATTCTTGCCTTTTTTCTGATTTCTACGTTTTCAATCGCCATTTTCACCTTTTCTCTGAGTTCGCTTTTGATTTCTATATAATGTTGCATTGGCACTGTTGCTGCGTGTACTTCCATCACCTGTTCATGTCTATTCCAATGGCCTCCTTTTAGCCATCTGGGCCATGCGTTTGGGATCTTTATGTACGTTTTCAAGTCTTCCATTTGTCTCGCATCGTACTTGTCGAACCCGCCTTCCTCCATCAGACCATATGTTCCGCATTTTCCAATAAATTTCACATCTACATCGTGTATGCGTTTTGTCCATTTCCTTTGTTCTTTTAGCATTTCCGCGTTGTTGCACGCCGTCATCACGTTTTCTTCAAATCTTTTGTGAAAGCATATCGGTATGTTGAAATGTGGCGTCGACACGTATACCTCGTGAACATCTTCTTGTCGGTTATAGTGTCCTGTTTTTAACCAATCCGGCCAATTTTCCCTCACGTACCAAACTGGATTTTCGTCAATATACCTTTCTATTAACATGTCCGTTTTTTTGGTTTCCCGGTCCACTGCGATGACCACTTTAAAGTTGTTTACTTTTTTTTCCATTTATTATAAACTGTTTCTACTGTTGCCAGGTGGCTAATGTTGCTATGCATTCGACTGACCCTTTTTATATGCACTTCTCGTGGACCGTTCCCCGCTCCTTACAACTTTCATTAATACTGCGACTGGTAATAATTTCCTTTATGAATATTTAATGTTTCTACTATCACATCCTTTATTACAAATTCCTTTCGCTTTGCAACTTTGTAACAGTTCCACTTTCTTCAATTTATAATAACTAACAACAGTAATGTTTTTTAATCGATTTATTGTACCATTGTGACTTCATTCTTGGGTTTTTTCCCCTTTTTGTACATCTACTTGTGCAAACCTGTTTTTCAAATCTACTTGCGCAATTTTTTTACTCGCGCAATACATGTATAAATATATATATATATAACCACCAATTATGTAAATTCGCGTGAGGACCTAATTGCCTGCCGCCCTCTCACACGCGTGGGAGGGAGGCCGGCCCCGCTCTTAATCATGTTATTTATGACTCATTCGTAATTTTAATTCATGTGAGAGAGCTCTTAATCACGTTTGACCTCATTTCTCAAGGCTCTCACCACCTTGGGTTGAAGATTGAGTTTCCATGATTTTGGCATTTTAATGTCGTTTATCTTTATTCACTTCTCAAGCTTACGCGCTCACTAGACATGAAATAAAACACTTTAACGGAGTGCGCTCTATCGTTTATTTTTGTCATTTGAAAGGCGTTTCGACAACATTCCATGGATGTGAGTACAAAAAACTTGTCAGCACATTCGACTATGTAATCGTGAATGGTCAGCTCCTGTTTGTGAGTGAAAACTGAATAATTTGACTCTAATCGCTGCATTTTACCCTTCTTATTTTTTACGTATCTTTGTAGTGTTTGATATGGAATTGCGCATTCTTTGGCCGCTCTTCGAATTACTATGTTGACAATTGACATGAAGGTCTATTGCGCGTTACATTTGGGCAGCGGTGGTAAGGTAACGACCCTCAATTATTATCGACACTAATTTACCCCCAATAACCCCCAATTATTATCGACACTATTATTAAATTTTGAGATCCTTGCAATACCGCGATTTAAAATCGTTCAACGCCATCTATTGTTAACTGGAGTAAAATTATTTCCGTACGTAATATTTTGATTAATTGTAGCTACTAAAATCTGAATTCAAACTTAATTTATTTTATTTTATAACTAACAGTTATTTTACAGCAACTTTTTTTTTGTGCTTAGTTATGTTTTATTAATTATGTCAACGAGTTTATATTGATAAAATATCAATAAATTAATATTCAATTCAACGAATTCCATCTTCGCCTTCAAGTCACATTTGCCCTCCCAACGGGGGTAAATGTAGCTATGTATCCTAATACACAACCGATTAGCTTTGTATAAAGATACTCGGTTCAACACTTCTATCTAGGTGGTTTCTCCAAATCTACACTTTCTTATCGGCCGAGACTTGGGCGCGGTTGCATTGAGTGCTGCAGCAACAGACATCAAGAATAATTCAAATTTTCCTTGTTGCCAATGAATTATCGCGGGCGGGCAGCAGAAATACCTAATAAACAATCAATTAGCTTTAGTACCTATATCACTCACAAAACACTGCACCCATTTCCCCCCCCTCCTGTCTTCACTATACTTCCCGTTGCACAATATGCACTCTCCATCAGCTGCAGGAGGTCTTTCACCAAAAGAAGTTTCTGTTTCCAGTTATCGTCTGACGTATCTGACTTGCAATGCGACTGGTGTAAGAGCTGCAAGATTCCAAACTTTCAGTGTCATCATCATCATCGCTTTTAATAAGTTTTCGTTTCTCGGTCTTTTTGTCGTTCCGTTTTCCTGCCTTCTTATAATTTGTCTTGGCATCATCCATTTTTTATAGTGTTTGTCTTTTTGCATTTTCCTTTGTTTTTAGTGAAGTATCGGGATCGTGGGAGTGAAATTAAAGGAGTTGTTTCCATGATCGTCGTGTATTAAGAGAGCACAAAAGTACATTACAATTTAATATATAATAACTTATGACTACGTCACGCTCGCGAGGTCGCGTATGTCATCGACCTACATACCTACATACGCCGTTGCACGACTGTTTCGTCGTGCGTCACATGACGGACGTGGTGAGACCCCTTTTGGCGAGGATACGCGGGGGCTCGGCGTGCACTGCCGGCGCTGCGTCCACTGCGCACGTGACCGCGCTGACTATGCGATTGCGACGGTCTCGCACCACCTTGTTTACTATTCCAAGTCGTATACGGTTTCAAATAACTACCACGATTATTATAATTATTCCTGTTATGATAATTACCGCGGGAAAAATTCGAACGTTGTGGGAACGATCTGTTAAAGGACATTACATTACAATCCGTGGATAACGACTGTTCGTCCTTGGCGGTTCGGATCGCTTCTGAAAGAGACTCGAACTGTCTGGAGGCTATAATAGTACTAAGCCGCGGGTTGGATAACCCATCGGCGAAACGGTTTATAGCGACCTTCTCATTGAGAGGGCGTAATATATTAAGTACAATCTATTAAGACAAATTCCAGCTTTGAGTAAAAATGTGTTAAAAACTAGATTCAAAAATTCTCTTTTGGACGAAGTAACAAAATAATTTTATTTTATTTATGTTGTAAATTAATCCTTATTTATATAATTACACCTAAAAGTAACTTGCATGTTTTTTGAGGTAGGTATGTGTGATGAATTGTTAAAGAGCGCACATCCCGCCAACAAACTGTATTCACAGTTTGGCAGGAAATTATATATGTGAATATCTGTAACATACCTTGTGATAAATAAATAAAAAAAAAAAAAAAAAAAAAAAAATATCATACTTGGTACTGTCATTATCAGCTTGTGCTATCGTTAAATTAACAAAAATGTCTTCTAATTCTGTACCGAAAGCCTCTATTGAACGATTGCCTTGTTTGCAAGACTGCAGTTTCGACTGCATAGCAACTGGGGACTTCTTGGGTAAAATATACTTATATAGATCGCTAACTAAATTAGCTACATTATCGTAATTAGGTCTTAGTCGCAATTTAGCGCTTTATGACAATCTTGTTTTAAGCACAAAATTAATAAGTTGTGGGTGCGTATCAGCTGATATCATACTACTGTACAGCTCAATACCATCAATCAAACTCTTGGAAATATGCTCCTGGCCCGTCATTATAGGTAACAGGGAAATGGCTGTTTTAATATCGAATTTTTCAGTAGCCATTTTGCTAGATATCAAATTTTTGTGGCCGCTTTCAATAACTTTATCTTCGGAACTATTACTACTACACGGCTCACTCACTAATTGTTTAATTTTACTATAAACTAATTTGATATCCCCAAGTAACGAATTAATTAAATCTACTTCGGAAGAATCCAATGAAACTAATTTTAATTCCTTATTCAATTGAGACACAATATACTCAACGTTACTGTAAAGATTTTTCGCTTCCTCTAATTTTTTAAAACCTATTTCCTTCTGTCGTCTCTCTGGACCTAATTTAACTAAACTTTCGCGTATATAATTAAACTTTTCCAGTAATTCTGTTAACTGTTGAGACATGCTATATTACTTTAAACATTTATATATTTACTAATTGCAAAAATTTTTTTTTTTTTTTAAATCAAATACTATAACTCATATTTTAGTAATTAAATAACTTAACATAAAAATACCGTAAATAAAATGTAAAGTGACGCAATAGTGCATCGCAGCGATGTGGCGAGTTGGGGCGACGTCATGTCGACAGCTCGATGCACGTAGGCAGCTGGATGTAGGGCGAAGGTGGCAGCACGTGGCACGTTGGCAGGAAGTTGGCTGCTCGATGGTTGGGCCGGGCTATACCCTGGACTCCGTGGGCCGGGTTAATCCCTGGACTCCGCTCCAACTGGGCCGGGCTATACCCTGGACACCATCCTGGACCCGTACGCTTCTTTCTTCACGTGTTAAATTCTTCTATAACAATAATTATCTTCAAAATTGTGTATCTTCCTATTTTTAGGCCTTCATATTTATACTTCTTTCTTCAAATAGTTTATTTCTTCAATTTTTTAATTTTCATTTTCTTGATATAATATTTAATTTTCTTTTGTTCAAAAGTCCAAATTCTTGATGCAAGGTCGCCATGAAGTATCGGGATCGTGGGAGTGAAATTAAAGGAGTTGTTTCCATGATCGTCGTGTATTAAGAGAGCACAAAAGTACATTCATCATCATCATCATCATATCAGCCGCACGACACCCACTGCTGGGTATAGGCCTCCCCTAAGGATCTCCACGACGATCGGTCCTGCGCTGCCCGCATCCAGCGGCTTCCCGCGACCTTCACCAGATCGTCGGTCCACCTTGTCGGGGGCCTACCCACGGAGCGCCGTCCGGTGCGTGGTCGCCATTCCAGAACCTTTCCGCCCCAACGGCCATCGGTTCTTCTCGCTATGTGTCCCGCCCATTGCCACTTCAGCTGAGCAATCCTTCGAGCGATGTCGGTTACTTTAGTTCTCTTGCGGATCTCTTCGTTTCTGATTCGATCACGCAGGGAAACGCCGAGCATGGCTCTCTCCATTGCACGCTGGGTGACCTTGAGCCTCCTTATGAGACCCATAGTTAGCGACCACGTTTCACTGCCGTAAGTCATCACTGGCAACACACACTGTTCATAGACTTTCGTCTTGAGACACTGAGGTAAGTCGGACGCGAAGATTTTTCGAAGCTTCCCGAATGCTGCCCACCCGAGTTGGATTCGACGAGAGATCTCTTTCTCGAAGTTGGACTTACCTAACTGGATTGCCTGTCCTAGGTATACGTAATGGTCAACAACTTCAAGTGTAGTGTTCCCAACATGAACTGGAGAGGGTACAACATGGGCATTTGACATAATTTTCGTCTTATCCATGTTCATCCTGAGACCCACTCTTTGGGAAGCACTACGGAGATCTTCGAGCATTGTGTTCAGGTCTTCCATGGTCTCAGCCATAAGGACTATATCATCGGCAAAACGAAGGTGTGTTAGGTACTGGCCATTAATGTTGATGCCGAGTCCTTTCCAGTCTAAGAGCTTAAAGATGTCCTCCAACGCAGCTGTGAACAGTTTCGGAGAAATAACGTCTCCCTGTCTCACACCACGCTGCAGCTGGATAGGATTTGTGCTCTGGTTCTGTACTCGGATCGACATGGTGGCATTTTTGTATAAGTACCTCAACACCTCGATATACCTATAGTCCACTTGGCACCTTTGGAGAGACTGCAGCACCGCCCAGGTTTCGATCGAATCAAAGGCTTTCTCATAGTCCACGAACGCCAAGCAAAGTGGCAGATTATACTCCTCGGTCTTCTGTATAACCTGCCGCAGCGTATGGTTGTGGTCTATGGTGCTAAAGCCTTTTCGAAACCCGGCCTGTTCGGGGGGTTGGAAGTCGTCGAACCTGCGAGCGAGACGATTCGTAAGGACTCTCGAAAACAACTTATAGACATGGCTCAGAAGTGAGATGGGTCTGTAGTTCTTTAAGAGGGACTTGTCACCCTTTTTAAAGAACAGAATCACCTCACTTATGTTCCATGCCTTCGGCGTTCTGCCCTCGACGATGACGTGATCGTGTGGTGTTATATATCTATTCAGCTGTGTATTAAGCACGCTATCGAATTCCTTCGAGATCACAGTTGCCAGCGATATAGGCCTATAATTATTCCTATCGGACAAGTCACCCGTTTTGTTTTTAGCTATGGGTACAACTACTGTACGCATCATATCTGCAGGCATATAACTATGACTCAAACAAAAGTTAAACAACATGTATAGCACACGAGGTAGATGTGTACCCGCGAACTTAAGATGCTCGACGCTGAGCCCGTCGTGGCCAGGGGATTTACCCATTGTCATTGACTTTTAGTTCTGACCTATGTTTTAAGTTTCAAGACTTTTGCTCATGGCATGGGGAAGCTAAATTAAAATCTTTTGCAATTTGTGGACAAACAACATACGTAAAAAAATAAATAGACTAGAAAGTGAACGTTAAACGCTTCATTCTGTGCGCACAAAAACTATTCGGGTATTTAATGAACGACTTTTGCTTAAATCTGACAAAGTAGAAAATATTCGAATATCACCAGCTTGAGTATTCGAATAGCAAAATAAGGCGAATATTCGAAAGCCCTAATCGTATCTCTTGCAATCTTTCTTGGCTTGATGATGGTGAGCACGGGAGGTGCGCTGCTCACATCTTTGTAAGTTATTTCGAGCTTTTTCGCAGCTTTCGCCGCTAAAGCTTCGCTTGTGGTGACCACGATTGCGACTGGTTGTCCGCAGAATTTGATTTGGGTTGCTAGAATTTCCTCATCCTCAGTTTGCAGTTGAAAACCGGGACGGGTGAAAGAGTTCTTGCCGGGGATGTCCTTTGCTGTGTAAACGGCTATCACACCGTCTGTTTTTAGAAGCTCCTCTGAATTCACTTTATCAACCTTTTCACTACAAACAGTCGAAAGTGCGAATGCTCCGAAGACTTCATTGTGCATTGGTGGAATAGCGTTAGCAAATTGCGCCTCTCCTGCCGCTTGTATGGCAGCTTCTAATTTGGGAACAGGCTGGTTCAATGGGTACAAAGATTTGTCCGTTTGGTAGTCTTGGTGCCCCTGATCTATTTCTCGGAGCGGCATTCGAAGACGCAATGTTTAACATAAACTTAAAGAAAAGTCCAATAGCCAGTTTCTTCCTGCATTCTGACGATTGTTGTGTAAGAAATACTTTATTTCTTTCGCATTAATTTCTCTATTCAATGCCTTTATTGCTCTTTGCACTGTCTCATCCTTACTAATATTCTTTCCTTTCAAATAAGCTTCTGTTTTAGAAGCATGTATGAAGTCAGCGGAAATGTTCCCGTAGACAATCCTAGCCTCATTAATGATTTTTGTTTGTGGGTCAACTTTCAGGAGGAAACCAGCATTTACAATCGCAAGTGCGTTTTGGTGACGTGGCATAATTTTATAACTTTTAAAAACGTGCGTAGAGCTGAGTGGCGGCAATTCCACCTGCACTAAGATCTTGCCCTTCATATCACTCTTCAGGAACTCTGGCATCTTCAAATCTGATCTCAAGCCTAGGCCGTTACGGACTGTTAGCGTTGTACCAACTGTTTCCAATAGTAGAAAAATATCAGAGGGGAAATTTGGCATAGAGCGTTTTGTCATCAGATTTCTTGCAATCGACCCAATCTTTCTGACGGGTAAATGCGCCACCAGTTAGCAAATTTCGCGAGGTAGGCGAATTTGTTTTTTGTGCTCGCAGCATTTTTGAATATGTCGATGCAATCCTGCAAAGAAATATTGGCTTATAAATTGTCCATATAAATTCAATCAATATCAAATGACAAATACCAAAATAGCATCATTACCCATAGAAAGAAAAAGATCATTATTTTGCTACTCATACCCACAACATACAAAAGTCGAAATATATTTTGGAGATAAAGTAATTGAATTATTTCTAATAGACGCACTCATAGAAATACCAAAATCGACAATAGAATGTATAAACAAATTAGACAAACTTTTAAAAACAAATAAATGTATTAATGAATTTAAGTTGTCGAATCATAACCTATATGCACTAATGATATCATTCATACAACATTATCATCAAGAAAAAATAAGTCTAATAGATAAACTACACAAGAATATGATTCATAATATTTATAAAACAATTAAACTAGACAGCAAGACCAAATGTCAGAAATATAGATTACCATATGCACCTGGTGAAATGGATAAAGACCATCCACTTTGGAAAAGGATATAAAACTACGTGCCATAAAAAAACAAACCCAACAACAATGGCAAAATACTTAGTTATTGTAATTAAAATTACAATTAACATTAAGTTAACATATGTAAGAAAAAGAATAATTTTTAAGATAAAAATAAAATACTGTATGAGATTAAAATAAAGATACTCGATATATGCATGTTTATTATTCAATACCCAAAAACATTAAGTTGGACACCAAACAACTGACTGACCTCGAACGACGGGTAAGTCATCGACCCCCGCGATCGACGCCCGGCCCAACTGAAGCGGATATTACACTACACGGTATTCAGGGCCCGGTAGTTAGGGTGGCGTGGCCACTTGCAAGGGCGTCGATTTATTACACTGCCCTGAATACTGGCTCCCTAACTCTCTGTGTACAGTCTGCAATTGAACGCGCGCGGATAGAGACGTATTGTCGAGAACCTTCGATAGCGACGCGGGGTATCATGGCACCTGTTTCGTCTAATCCTTTAAAAGAAACAATGATAGCAGTGGCTTTAACAGTTGCATCCATGAATATTAAAGATGAAAAAAAGAAGAAGAAAAGGATCTGGGTCAAGCAATTCCTAAAATTAAGAGGAAAGCACTCTAATATGAGGATACTCAGTGCTCTGGAATCAGTGGACTTTAAAAACTATTTAAGAATGGGAAAGGAGGAATTTGAATACTTATTAAATTTAGTAACTCCCTATATTAAAAAAGAAGACACAATTTTAAGACAGAGTGTAAGTGCTAGGCAAAGACTGGTTGTCACATTAAGATTTTTAGCTTCAGGAAACACTTACCAAGATTTAAAATATACGTGCTTAATTTCCCAGCCTCTTTTATCCAAAATTATCCCCGAAACATGTCGGGCCATTTACAAATGCTTAAAAAACTACATCAAGGTAAGAACAACAATCATTTATTTCGAATATTTATTTTAATGGTTAAACAAGTAATTATTATTATTAAAAACAAATATTATTTCTTAGGTTTGATTATCAAAAAATTTTTTAATTCTCCTGCAGAACCTTCTATTAAATTGGGTAATGATACTTCCGAAACAATTTGTGGAAATTCATCACCATGTTCAATCTCAAATTGTACTTGTTGATGTCTAAAGTGCGACTGCTCATTTGGTGTAGATGGTGAAGGATGATGTTGGTGAGACGGTGATGGTACCGGTAGATGAATTGGTGATTGATGATGATGTGTAAAGTGCGAATGATCATTTGGTGTAGATGATGAAGAATGATGTTGGTGAGACGGTGATAGTACCGGTAGATGAATTGGTGATTGATGACGATGTGTAAAGTGCGACTGATCATTTGATGTAGATGGTGAAGGATGATGTTGGTGAGACGGTGATGGTACCGGTAGATGAATTGGTGATTGATGATGATGTGTAAAGTGCGACTGATCATTTGATGTAGATGGTGAAGGATGATGTTGGTGAGACGGTGATGGTACCGGTAGATGAGTTGGTGATTGATGATGATGTGTAAAGTGCGAATGATCATTTGGTGTAGATGATGAAGAATGATGTTGGTGAGACGGTGATAGTACCGGTAGATGAATTGGTGATTGATGATGATGTGTAAAGTGCGACTGATCATTTGATGTAGATGGTGAAGGATGATGTTGGTGAGACGGTGATGGTACCGGTAGATGAATTGGTGATTGATGATGATGTGTAAAGTGCGACTGATCATTTGATGTAGATGGTGAAGGATGATGTTGGTGAGACGGTGATGGTACCGGTAGATGAATTGGTGATTGATGATGATGTGTAAAGTGCGACTGATCATTTGATGTAGATGGTGAAGGATGATGTTGGTGAGACGGTGATGGTACCGGTAGATGAGTTGGTGATTGATGATGATGTGTAAAGTGCGAATGATCATTTGGTGTAGATGATGAAGAATGATGTTGGTGAGACGGTGATAGTACCGGTAGATGAATTGGTGATTGATGATGATGTGTAAAGTGCGACTGATCATTTGATGTAGATGGTGAAGGATGATGTTGGTGAGACGGTGATGGTACCGGTAGATGAATTGGTGATTGATGATGATGTGTAAAGTGCGACTGATCATTTGATGTAGATGGTGAAGGATGATGTTGGTGAGACGGTGATGGTACCGGTAGATGAATTGGTGATTGATGATGATGTGTAAAGTGCGAATGATCATTTGGTGTAGATGATGAAGAATGATGTTGGTGAGACGGTGATAGTACCGGTAGATGAATTGGTGATTGATGATGATGTGTAAAGTGCGACTGATCATTTGATGTAGATGGTGAAGGATGATGTTGGTGAGACGGTGATGTTACCGGTTGCCGATAAAGTTTTGATTGTATTGATGTTTGCAGTTGTTGGCGAACTGAATAGTTTGAGTTTAAAAACATAGACGATGATGAATGTGAGGATGATGGCGAAGGTGCATAAAAATTATGTGGCTGAAATGTGGGTTCGTTTGATGGGTTTACAATGTATGAATTTTCATTTAGCTTGCAGAGTTTAGCACAAAATATGGCATCTGATATAAGTTTTTGACAAATCACCAACTGATTTTCATTTAAATCTTTCATTTGATATGCTATAGATCTTCCAAACACTTCCCACTGTTCGTCTTTTTGAGACAAGTTTTCAAAGAGTTTTTCTGCTGTGTTAATTAATTGTCCTTGTTTTTCTATTAGCGATTCCTTTCTTTTTCTTTTATGACTATTGCTTGATGTTGCTACGCTGGCATTATCGTCATTTGATAATGAATTCTGTAAAAAAAAATATTATTATTATTAAACAATAAAAAAATTATACATATTATAATTAATTTCCAGATGCCTACGACTGAAACCGAATGGAAAGAAACAGCAGAACAGTTTGCGCAGAAGTGGAATTTCAGTAACTGTGTCGGAGCATGTGATGGTAAACATATTGCAATCGAGAAACCCCCTAAAAGTGGCTCCCTGTTTTATAACTATAAAGGATTCTTTAGCATTGTGCTTTTTGCTGTTGTGAACGCAAATTATGAGTTCCTGTACGTGAATACAGGCACTAACGGATCCGTCGCAGATGCATCGATTTTAAACTGCACTCGATTTTATCAGAAGATGAATAACAATGATTTAAAATTACCATTACCTTCAGAACTGCCAGGCACTGAAGATGTAGTTGTACCATATGTATTCCTAGGTGATAGCGCTTTTGCATTAAATAAAAACTTAATGAAGCCGTTTCCTTTTCACAACATAACTTATGAACAACGCATTTTTAATTATCGATTATCCAGAGCCAGGCGAGTTGTAGAGAATGCGTTTGGAATTTTATCATCAAGATTCCGAGTGTTGAGAAGACCTCTTAATACAGACCTAGGTACCACCGACGCTATAGTAATGGCGTGTTGTGCTCTGCACAATTTTTTAAGGAAACGAGGAACAAATTATATATCCCAGAACAATGTTGACCGAGAAAACACTGCAACTGGTACATTTGAACAAGGGGATTGGAGAACAACATCAGATGGTTTTACTTCATTACAACACAGATACAATAACCAAAACAACAATGAGGCGACTATCGTACGAAATAAATTCACGAGCTACTTCGTTTCGGAAGGCAGAGTCGATTTTCAAGATAGAATGATAAATGTAGTGCCAAGTTGATGATGTTGAATAAATTTAATTCTAAAGTAGTTTAGGTTGTTTTACTTGCCTCATCTTCTAAGGAGTCTGTGACAGTACGACATGATTCCGTCCTGTTTCCCAAAAAACTAAATGCATTAAAATACCACAGAGATGGTATATGAACTTCATCTGCTCCAGCGCCTGTATGTTTTGATGTCGACACCTAAAATAAATAATAAAAATTGATTGATAGAGAAAGGGGAATTATAAAACGAGCGAATAAAATAAAACTTAGCGACTGCTGATGAGATACTGTTTTAATAAATTGAGCGGTATGAATTTGAGTAAGTAAAAAATTAACTAAACTAATGACGAATATTGATTAAAACTAAAATCCAAAACGAGCTTACACAAAGTGGGTTGTGATTAATCCATTTCAAGCATTAAAATTCTAGCCGTGCGACTAAATTACTAAGTGAGCGACTAGAAATACAGAGAGGGCAACTTCAATATTAAAAGGGGAAACGATTTTTCCAATTGAGGTTTTACGTAACGAACTACTACGAGTGCGGGGCGGTGAGTGGCCGTTCTGTACGTTAGTACTATTATGTATTCTGTGCTACTACTGCTTCTTCAAATAGGTAGTTATTTCGTAAGAAAATAAAAAAAATATATTAGCTCACACTACTCTGCTCATAATAGTATTTTTCAAAGTGGTTTTACTATTCGAAACACTTCATTTAAGATGAAATGCCGCTCAGTATAAATAAAGTATTTGCCAAATATTGACAAAAATACAGGACGTAACGTTGACACTCAAACAATTATTAGGTCGCTCAAATATTAAGAAGCTTCTCATTTTGTATTTTATGTACTTAACTCAAATTAATGTTTGTAAGTTGCTGTTCTGTTTATTTCTCGTCACTCGCAGTCAGTCGCTCACTTAGCAATACTATAAGTTAAATTAATTATTTTCATCACATAAAACTTTAATTTACAGTCACTCGTTTAGATATAGAGAAAACACATCGTTTCAAGAAATGACCCAAACACTTAAAAATCCAAATTAGGTAGTAATGTAGGTATTGAAGGGTAATTAAAGTCACACATGTGGGATTAATAGTCGCTTTAGTAAACAAATAGGTACCTACTTACCTTTTTCAATTCTTTGGCATAATTTGTGCGCATATTTTCTATTTTTTTCTTAATAGTTTTAATTGTTGCTTTTTCATCGAAATTTTTGTAAATTTCCAGCAAAACTTTGAATCCCTCGGCTCTAATGTCTTTGTTCATATAATCACTGTGGTCTTTTCTCCAAAGGTACGGCATATCTTTATACATCTCTATAATGTTTAATAAAACTTCCTTTTCTTTATTCGAACACGTCATGGCGTCTATCAAAATGGCGGCCGGGGTCGCACGAGTCGAAACGCTCTTGCACATCCACGCTCCACGCTAGCTGCGCGACGACTGAGCTCCCTAACTGCCCTAAGTATTATTACACTACCCGATCGTAAGGGCGGTCAGGGAGCAAGGCTGCCGGGCCCAACCGGTCGCCCTAATTAGGGACCCTTAATTTCTAAATCTTATTACACTACCCTTATTTAGGGTTAGGGTCCCTAAAAATTGGGTAGTGTAATAGGCCTTTGACTGACCTCGAACGGCAGGTAAGTCAACGACCCCGCGGTCGACGCTCGACTCGAACCCGTCCCAAGCGGCCAAACGAGTCCGTTGCAACAATGTAACGCGAATTAATTCACTAAGAGTAGCGGGAATAAAAACAAGACTTGCAAAAATATCGTCAGGGCAATTTCGATATACGCATCGCCGCCTTACAACTTTTTTAAACAATGATAAGTTAGTGTTCAGAGTTAAAAATATAAACATAACCGACAATTGTAAAATTATTAAATTGTTGATATAAATAAAAAAATAACCATGATTAAATCTAATATACATTTGTGAAAAATTTAAACTTCTAGAATAAAAATTTTTACTAAATAGAAAATGAAAATAAAACTAACAAATAGAAATATATAGATTAGATTTATTGAATTAAAAAGTTGTTAAACATTAAATAAAACAACAGAAAATGTATCGAATAAGTTTATTAAATTAAAATATAGTTACACATAAATGTAGTTATACATAAACTTAAGCAATATACATTTTAAGAAAGATGTAACTTTTTAACAATCTTATCTACTAAACAGTCCGTTTCAAACATAATATCGTCGTATTTGCTTGCAGCAACGTATTGAACGCTTATTATGTTCTTCGGTGTTACCTCATTTTTAATATCAAATATTTCTAGAGTTATTAAAAACTCGCCTTTCCTTTGTTTTTTTAAAACAAAAGATGGATAAGACGATGTTGAGGCAACTGGGATTTCTTCTAATTTCAAAATATTTTCTCGCTTATTATTCTTAATGGGCACCTTTGCCTTTTCACAAGACTTAGCACTTTCTTTTTTGAAATTTAATGACGCATTGTCAACAATGACAGGCTTTTCTTTAACACTTGCTTTTAAATCTTTAATTTCACTTTCCAAAATCCGATCCTCCAAAATATTGAAAACCGGAACAACCTCGGAAGTAGAAGGACCCGGAATCTCTTGACACAACTGCAGAATGTGATGTTTCTGTGTTTTGGTGTTACTGTCAAATTGAACCGACAGTACTCTCTTCACATAACTGCAAAATGTGATGTCTCGGTGACTTTAAAGACAATTTAGCCCTTTTCTTTAAAGGTATTGTTGTTTCCTTCTTCTGGGAGCATTATTCCCGAGTACACTCGAGTTTCCTGGTGCTGACCCGTAGTAGTCGCTGATTCGTCGTCTGACGCCGCCTCGTATACTGGACTCGCTGGACTCGACATGGCACTGTTGATTTTGCGCACTTGTTAACTCTTCTACGTTTACTGACGTTATGATGTGCAATGCAACGCGCATCTCGGTTTTGTAGCGCATGTCTCCCGCAGCCCTTTATATACACCCGCCGGACGTTTTTTTTGCGTCTGGCAGATGTGAACCGTCTCCGTCGCATCTTCCCACCGTCCAATATGTAGGTAGGTAGGTAGGTAGGTATTTTTTGTAATGTCAACGGTCTCCGTCGCATCTTTCCACCGTCCAATATGTAGGTAGGTAGGTAGGTATGTGAAACATGTCCGGACTTGTTGGGTGCGATGGCGCAATGTCGTGCAGTTGAAAAAACGTTTTTTCTCCTTTGCGAACTAATACTTACTCTCTAATGTTTAGTTATGTGAATGGCATGGCAGTGTGCAGAAAAATCTATGCAGATTTTTGCAACACTGTACGGTCGAAATTATGTTCTGCATCATTGTTTATTATTAATCTCACAATTACTCACTATCTCACAATTAATCTAAATAAAACAAAATGCATTAAATTTAAAACACATAACTCTGAACGTAAGACATTGGACATTAAATATGAACATGATAAAATCGAAGATGTATCAGAAATAAAATTCTTAGGTATTACAATTGACGAATCTTGTAATTGGAAACCTCATATCAATGCTATGGTTAGTAAATTAGATCGTTTTGTGTACGTCCTCAATAGAATAAAACATGTGGCATCAAAAAAAGCAGCAATTATGGCATACCATGGCTATGTGTCATCGGTACTACGCTATGGATTAATATTATGGGGTAACTCAGTTGAAATATCACGGGCTTTCAAACTGCAAAAAAAATGTGTTAGAGCAATTTGTGGTGCTGGTTATTTGGACAGTTGTAAACCCTTATTTAAAGACTTGAATATTTTGCCCTTGCCATGCCTTTACATATACGAGGTTTGTACCTTTGTAAAGAAACATCCTCATTTATTTAAAACAAATAATTATTACAATTACAGAGGAAGGAAGGAAAATAATTTGTTCATTCCTCAGCGTAGACTGAAATTGCATTCTAAAAATGTTATTATTTTAACTAACATTTTCTATTTTCATTGACATTATATTTTGAATCAGATAAACATTGGACATTAATTAAAGTATTTGTACATCGAACCATTTGGTAGAATATGCGGGAACCATTTAATTAAAATCTGTATTGTACCATATTCAAGCAAATAAATGATTTATGATTATGATTAAATAAATAAAAAAAAATGTGATGCTGTCTCTGTCAAACAAACAATATTGTCTCCCTGCTTTAGGCTGCAAGTAGAACGCGTTTTCATCGGTGTTGTATAATCCTTGTAGGATCTTTTAATGCTTCTGACAATCCTTTGTCTTCTAGGTATGTTTTAATGGTTTCAAACCATTTGTTTAGCTCTTCTTCAGTTACGTCTTCTTTAGCCTTTGATAAATTTATGACGAATCTATAAGGGTTCCGTTTTTTGCCATTTTGGCTACGGAACCCTAAAAATGGCCATAACGTAGCGTTTACGAAAAGGTTTAGCTTTGGTTTGGCTTTAGTAATGAGGCCCTGGCACAGACCATACAACTACTAGCCCTGGTTAATTACATCAGCCTTCCCGTGTTTTCGTTTGTTTCAAAGTCTCACGTTTTCAGTTACCTTTTGTCTGCGAACTGTCTATAACTTTTTTTCTCTTATAATGTGTCAAGAATGCTGCTGCGTTTCCTCTTAGCACGAGATGCAGTACTACTTGACTCGAATTCTGAGGCAGTTATAAATTATGTTTTGTATTATAATATTTAATATATTGTTCCTGGTTCCACAGAATATATAATAGTTGTATAACCACATTTTATGTGTTCTTTATGGAAAAGTACTGATTATGTAGGAAAGAAAGGAAAGAAATAATTTTAATCTTCTGCCGTCAAGCACAAATCATTTATTCAAATATTGTACAAAAAGTTTATGAAGTGGAGGATAGAAAAACGAGTGGATTCGTTTACGGAAGTAAGTAGGTATAAACTATTTAATATTGTATTTTATTTTCTCGCAATCGTAGTGAAAAGTATAGTGTAACACACGACGCTAAAACCCATTGTAACTCGGTTTTTATTTATTCCCTCGCTAAAGCTCGTGAATAAAAATACCTCGTATGCAATGGGTCATTTTAGTGTCTTGTATAACAATCTACTATTACATCACACCCTATTTATGATTTATATACATTGAATTTGTTTGAATTAAGATTTGCATTCAAAAATGTAAGTTGTTTCACTTTCGATGATGTTAGTCTTGTTCGACGTTCGTTTATAATTAAGCCAGTTTTACTAAAAATTCTTTCGCATGGAACTGAAGTAGCCATTACGTTACCGTAGCGCTTAAAAAGTCTTGACAAGTATGGATATGTATGTCTATGATTGCGCCACCATTCCAGAGGACAATTCCAATGTTTGTTGCTTCGAACTGGTAAAACATCATCATTTAAATAGGTATCAATTTCTTTGATCGCTTTAGATAGTGGTGTACCGATGCGTTCTTTAGTGCCAACTATTTCATTAAGTATGGACCAGGGAGAAAATTTGTCAATTCCTTCGGCAGTTGATGACATAGAAGAATCTGCTGTTTCATTTTCTGTAGCAGTAGCAGCTGCGATTAAAGAGACTAATAAATCTTGCACGCGTTTTTTCGTATTTCTTGCCTCGTTAGTATCTGCAAAGACGGCCATTTTATAACGAGGATCTAAAAACGTGCACACTGAAAAAGTGCCACTTCTTTCGACTAGTGAAAATCGGGTTATTAGTCCAGTTCTTAAATGGCTTATAAGCTCATTAGAAATTTCAACGAACTCTTCGGCCCTTAATTTATCGCAGGCAGCAATAAGGCAACGAGTCATGACTATTACTGAACTGCCGGTCATGTATTTTTCGCCGCTCATTGACTCCGTGGCTTCATCGAAAGGCTTCAAAATTTTCGATACTTCTGAAAGAAACAGCCATTCTTCATTAGTTATAATAGGCAGCTCTTTTCTAATAATTGCCATTGTAGCCCTGATATATTGATCTAGCTCGACGAAACGCTTAATCATATGAAAAGTGGAATTCCATCGAGTTGGTACATCTTGGATCAAGCGTCTCGGAATTGTGCCAGGCTGATCAGTAGTCTGAGCCTTTAAAAACTTTTCAAGTGCTGTGCTGCTACTTTTAAAAAAGCGTACAATTTTTTTAACTTTTTCCAGTGTTTCAACTAGCGCTGGGGTACTAGTGATCGCGTTTTGCACAATCAAATTTAATGTGTGACCGTAGCAGCCGTAATGCCTCCACCCAAGGTTGCTGATGGCTCTTCTCATGTTCGCAGCATTATCTGTCACTACAAAATTTATTTTATTGGTAAATCTCCATTCGTTTATAATAGTATTTCTTCTTGTATGTTTTCGCTTGTGTGCGAATCTTCTACGCTACGGCAGTCAAGCAAAACGGTCTTAAGCTCAAATTCTTCATTGACGAAATGAGCTGTTACAGCTATAAAAGACTCATTCGCCCTCGAAGTCCACATATCTGTCGTAAGACAAACAAACACGCTACACTCAGGGCCAAATGTAGTTTTAAGCTCCTCGTTTACTTTATTAAATAAGGCCGGAATCATCGACTAGCTCGGCTAGGCAGTTGATAACCAGGTATCCAGCTAGCAAATTTTTTTAAAGCAGGTTCTTCAACCAGCGTAAAAGGCTGATAGCTGTTCACAAACAAATCAAGTAAAATTAAATCTATATTTATAAAATCGTAAACTGACTGACTGACTGACTGATCTATCAAAGCACAGCCCAAACCGCTGGGTCTAGAGACTCCAAATTTGGCACGTAGGTTCCTTATGAGGTCTAGGGGTGCACTAAGAAAGGGTTTTTCAAAATTCACCCCCTAAGGGGGTAAAAAAGGGGATCAAAGTTTGTATGAAAGTCCCTCAGTTTTGAAGCTAGGATCTTCAAATTTTGTGTTTAGACTGACCATTGAAAATAAATAAATACGGGTCTCAGCGTTTTTCAAAATTCTACCCCCGAAGGGGTCAAAAGGGGGATGAAGTTGTGTATTGAAGAAAATCCTTTATTTTCGAAGTAAAAATCGCTAAATTTATAATTTAGGCTTATGGATAGACATCTAACGCAACGTATATTGTTATTGTTAGCATTTGAACCCCTATTGGGATGAAATGGGGGTGAAAAGGGTTAAAAAACACAAAAATAGATATGGATGTCGTTATTGGGGTTTTCGGAGATGACGATTGCAAAAATTACATTTATTTTGAAGTCCAACACTGTGGACATGATTTGACCCCTAAAGGGGTGAAAACGGGGTTCAAATTTTGTATAAAAAAATAATATAAAATAGACATTACAACTTTAAACTTCGTTGGAGCACACCTAAAAATAAAAAGGCAAACATATATTTTGTAATTTTGAAAATCAACCACTTATGGGTAAATGGGGTGAGTAAACATAAAAATCAATATGGATGTCGTTCTTGAGGTTTTATGGGATGGTGATTGCGAAAATGAGATTTATTTTGAAGTCCAACACGGTGGACATGATTTAACCCCTAAAGGGGTGAAAATGGGGTTTAAATTTTGTATGGAAAAATAATATAAAATAGACATTACAACTTTAAAATTCGTAGGAGCATGTCTAAAAATAAATAGGCAAACACATATTTTGTTATTTTGAAAATCCTCCCTTAAGGTGTAAATGGGGTAAGTAAACATGAAAATCGATGTGGATGTCGTTCTTGAGGTTTCATGGGATGGTGGTTGCGAAACTGACATTTATTTTGAAGTCCAACATTGTTTGTTTCTCCACAAAGTTTGCGAACTATTTTATACTAGCTTCCCGATGAGCTAGATACTTGAAACTTTGAACATAAATCAGAACTGGAAAGTAATGCAATATTTATTTATTTATTTATATTTATTATGGTGTCATTGAGCTGATCTGATGATGAAGCCAGAAGAAAGCCACAGGAACTCTATGATGAAACCATACAACCCCATCGTGTTTGGGCTCGTTAGAATCGTCTTGACGAGTACTCTAATGGGAGATGAGGTCAAGGGTCTGATGATGAAGCTGAAAGGCCATGCCATAGGAACTCAAAATTGAAACCGTGCAACCCCATCAAATTTGGGCTCGTTTGAATCGTTTGACTAGTGCTCCGATAGGAGATAGTATATTTTAAGTCTTAGCTCGTCAACTAAAAAACAGAAAATAATAATATACGGAAAAAAAACTTTTTTTAAAACACCTATTTAAAACATCGGACTAAAAACATTAAAACGGACTAGTAAAACTGACTAAAGAGTAAAAAATAAATTCTTCTGTAAATATTTCTAACCCCATACCTACAGAAATTTTAAACCTAAAAACTGTAAAAATATTTACAGAAGAATTTTTTTTTTTTACTTTTTAGTCTGTTAGTCCGTTTTAATGTTTTTAGACCGTATTTTTGTAATAATTTAGTCCGTTTTAAAAACGTGTTTTTAAAAAAGATTTTTTGCATGAAGCCTGGCATACCTACAGTCCGCCATTTTAAAAAAAGCCGATTTAGTGGACAGTGATAAAAACTATGACAATCGATAGAATAAATTATTACAAACAAAAAATGACAAGTTATGTACGCCTCTAAGTGGATATCGAAATTTTTGAGAACAAAATTAAAAACTCCTTTGACTTAGGGGTACGGCACTTGACATTGTTTGTAATAATTCACTCTATCAATTGGGACACTTTTTATCATTGGCTGCACAATCGATTCATTTTTCAAAATGGTGGTCGATATTATAGGTAATATTATGTCAACGACGTTCGAAACCTTTTGCGACAAAATCGAATAAAAGATGTATAAGGGCGAACAAAATGCATGCATATACACTCGGCCTACAATCAGCGAGCTAAGGCTGTTGATCAGAAGGATCTGGCAGTGATAGGACACTCATATGAATGTCTGCACAACAACAAAAATAATTGTGTTTGTAAACCACTTGAATATGTACAAAGATATAAATACTTAGGCTTGACAGTAGATACAAAATTTTGTTGGAAAGCCCACATTTGTGAGCTTAATAATAAACTTAGAGCATTATTAGGGAGATTTTATCATCTCAATAGAATACTCAGTAAACGCACATTGTTTGTGGTGTACTATTCCTTAGTTGATTCTTTAATTAATTATGGATTAAGTATATACGGACGCACTTTTGCGACATACATTAATGGAATAAGGAATATACAGCTAAGAATAATAAAAAAATATCTTGTTAATAAAAAAACTAAAAAAATGTGTAACAAAGATTATGATCAGCTATTCAAAATGTGTAAAATTTTGCCTGTAGACAAGAAAGTAAAGTTTCTCATTGCACTAGAAAACTATTTTTGTGATGATTTTAAAACAAAAAGAGTGTACAACCATAACACCAGGAGAGCAAATGATGGCATTCTGGTGCAACCTCGTTCTAAGAATTATTATGGTGAAAGAACATCAATGTATATGGTACCGAAAATATTTAATAAGTATAATCTATTAAGACAAATTCCAGCTTTGAGTAAAAATGTGTTAAAAACTAGATTCAAAAATTCTCTTTTGGACGAAGTAACAAAATAATTTTATTTTATTTATGTTGTAAATTAATCCTTATTTATATAATTACACCTAAAAGTAACTTGCATGTTTTTTGAGGTAGGTATGTGTGATGAATTGTTAAAGAGCGCACATCCCGCCAACAAACTGGCAAGTTTGGCAGGAAATTATATATGTGAATATCTGTAACATACCTTGTGATAAATAAATAAAAAAAAATAAAAAAAAAAGAGTTGGTCCGGGCGAAAGAGGGAAAGTTAGTCAAAAAAAGATCGTTATTTGACTTAATTTTAAATTTAGGTTACACATTATAAAACTTTAGGTTACACATTTGACATTTAAAAGTAAACTTGGACATGAGGCCGACTTGTTTTTCTCCAATTAATATGATGTCGCTAGCTGAACAGCCTAAAGGTCCGTGATGGCATATTTGGAGTAACTGTTTTGAAAAGTATGAGACGTCTACAATTCTCCTCCCAATTTTTCTGCTCATCACTTCTTCACTTTCAGGTGAAATGCAGACCTGAAAAAGTAACATATAACATTAAATATAATAAAAAAATATATAATTAACTAAGATGATACTAAATTGTTAAACACATAGACAACTTCTTCAATGCATAGAACAATGTCATGTCACATGATAAGTAACGTTATTCACTTTTATTTTATACAAGCAGCCTTACCCAGCTTTGCAAGAAATGATTTTTATTTTTTATAGCCTGTTAGTAACAATAAAGCATTCTAATGATTAAAAAAAATTGAAACTGGTTCAATAGTTTGGTACATTTCCGGACCCGCGTCGCGGTAGCGTCCCGTAGTGCTGGGGTTGGGCCACGTAACTTTGCGGTGTCGCCATCGGGGGGGTGACCGGTACCGTAACTCTTAAGTCGTCAACCCATTCTTTGGTGGCGTCGGTACAGCGGTTACTCTGTACGTGGTTCTCGGGAGAGGCCGCTGACTCGGTATATTCTTCCCATTCGGTATTTCCCGACACGCTGGAGGCTGCCTGGTTGATGTTGCGGTCCTGATCTGCCTGTGCCCCATCCAGGCCTCCGCTGTATAGGTAGCTATTGAGGTCATCTGTGGTGTCTTGGGCCAGCAACGATATAATATCGACGTCCATTTTTCGTCGTACGATATTTATTGTCGCTGCGGTTCCGCTGACGACTTTCCTCACGGACATCTCGTTACTCGTAGCGAACTGGAAAGGGTGGTAGGCTCGATCTTGCGCTTTGGCAGTTACTCATAGTGGTCTTACTGGTACTTTCGTTCGATGCAAGTGTTGCGTATCCATTGCTGCTTATTTTAGTTGATATATTTTTTTATATCTTTTATATGCACTGTATAGGTTTTTTTTCTGTTATTTTCTTCTTGTAATATTGAAAAAATTGAAAAAATTGAAAAATAATTTAAATATATAAATTACTGGGGATTTTTTTTTTGGATTATTTTGAATGGGCCTACATATTTGGGTGCTAGTTTGGCGCAGAACTTTTTGTCCGCGTTGGATAATGGGAAATCTCTTTTCATAACCAATGTTCCTATTTCTGGTGTCCACTCCCGTCTTTGTCTATCATAGTACTGTTTCTGTTTTGTTGTGGCACTTTCCTGGTGTAATCGTACTAGTTCATATATTTCTTCCATCTTGCTATTTTCTTGTATTTCTGGAACTGGGAAATTATTTCTATCATACGGGTTTTTTAGTTCTCTGCCGAACATTAAAAATGCCGGTGTGTATTTCGTCGACTCCTGTCTTGAGGTATTTATGGCGAAATTTAGTTCTGGTAAGTATTCATCCCAGCGCTTATGATTACCGGCAATGTATGTCGAAATCATGGTCTCTAACGTACGGTTAACGCGTTCCGTCGGGTTCTCCTTAGGTGAATACGGTGTAGTTAATCGCTGGGTAACTCCACAATTTTTTAGGTACTCGGTGAACTGCTTACTAGTAAACTGCCTTCCATTATCCGTTATTATTATTTCGGGGGTTCCGTACCTCATTATAATGCATTCTTTTAGGGCTTTTAATACGGTTTTGGTAGTTGCAGTACGTAAGGGTCGTATTTCTGTCCATTTTGTAAATTTGTCATGAAATACGATTATCCAACAATAGTTTTGCGATGAGCGGGGTAGCGGACCAATTAGGTCGGAGGTTATTATTTCCCATGGCTTCCCCGCATTTTTTGTATGCATTAAACCGGATTGCGCCTGTTGTGATGGTTTATGGGCTTGACAACTTATGCATTTATGGACGTATTTCGCTACATCGCGAAACATTCCGGGCCAGTAGTAGCGCTGGGCTATTCTACTTAGGGTTTTTGATGTTCCTAGGTGACCTGCATTTGGGGCGTCGTGGTTTTCTTGTAATATTTTATTTTTCTCGCTCGGTGAAATACATAATTTCCGCTCCGCTTCCAACACATTCACGACAAAATCGGAACAAAACAAATGATGACGGATGGATAGGATAGAGGGAGTTGTCTGTCACTGTCACCGACAATGACAAGTGTCAGTTTCGTTTAGAAATTCATTAGTTTGCGCTGCGTTCAAATAATACTATTGATATTTTTAAATACTTTTTTTCACACTTTAGGCAAACAAATAATATAAGTTCCTACAGTTTTAATATTTTAACTTCTTTCTACTTTCTTCCTTATATGATTAGATTACTTTTAAACACACTTTTACTCGTATCAGTGTTTTCATTGTTTTTGAACGCTACCACGTATTGCCAATGTTGCCAATGTTTATTTGCGTGGAAATCTCAACATAAATCATCGATGAGCCACAAAATTACTAGAAATTTTTAAATATTTCTATTTTTCTGAGAATCCTTATATTTTTCCTGTTTTTTGGTGTGCCGTACATATACCTGGCCCAGATTGGACCTTCTCCTTTGACCGAATGCGAAATGAACTTTTTGCGAAGTGGATGTTGTGCAAAGTAGACGTAGTGGACGAAATGCGAAACGGTTCAAAATCTTCTAGATCAGGACTTTCATCTAACGTTTTTAGATGTCTATTTCCTCTAAAGGAATGCAATCGTCAGATGTAGTGCTTTTTATTTCTCCATGTAATAATCAATTTTTTTATGAGCACTTAGAAATTGAAATGCTGTAGGGTTATAGTTCCAGCCAACTTTTGAGCGTATGGAACTAAAAATATATCCTAAATTATCCTGGCTGTGCTTGCAAAGAATTTTAATTTTCCAGTTAAAAACCAACTTTTCTAAGGTAATTAATTAATTGGGTGACTGGAAATAATTAATGGCGTCTGTTAATGGGATACTTAAATGCTAAACCTGGCAGCGGTTTATTTTTGGGCTACAAAATAACAAAACGAGCGACTAACTGTGGATTACAAAAAATACGTAAAACGGGCGATTAGTGACAACATGTGGGAGACAAATAATATTTATCCGATAAGCACTGGACAATAACATACTTTGGCTTTCGTGTCTTTTATATCAAAGTTAGCTGGCTTTTTATCATCTTTTGGCAGTTCCATTACACTCCATTGCTGTCTTTCTTCTAGAGCTAATTTAACTCTGAATTTCCAATTGTTGAAATTAGTTTCAGGTGTGATTCGCGGCAGGATTTCTCTTGAATGCGACTCCATTTTGATGACTTGACGTTAGGGATGTGACTTTATACTTAATTAATCGATTATTTAATAATCGATTTTTTTAAATCAGTAAAAAAATCGATTTTAATGTAATCGATTTTTTACAAAAAATAATCGATTTTTACAAAAAACGATTTTTTGCAAAACTTTTATTTAGGTATTTCTACCGCTCTACAAATACGGCGCCCTTCACATTAGAGTGACTGCAGCGTGACTCTTGTTTTATTTTTACTTGTCGCGCATTTTTAGCGCTACAATCACGCAGCAGAAACGCCAAATGTGAACGCACTCTTATGGGATGAAATAAGACAACTTAAAATTTCATAAAATCAGCTTTATTTGCGCACATAGTACTAACTAATCTTACCTATTAATTACATACATATTTAAAATCTATACTAGGTTATAATATAATGAAGGGGAAATACCGAAATATTTGTACGTTTGTAAGCTTGACGTGAATAGGCTCCGGAACTACTGTACCGATCTTTACGAAGTTTAAGATAAGGGAAGGAGTAGGGTAGGTGTAGCGTATCTGTGTAGGGTAGATGTGAGGTATGTGTAGGTTAGGTGTAGCATAGGTGTAGGGTAAGGATTTAGTAGTAAGTAGTAGAGGTAGTGTATTTTTGGTTCGATACTAAATGAACTTAGATAAAATTAAACTTATTGGCAAAAATCCGTGGGCAGGCATTGGAGAAATAATAGCTTGGACAATCTTTTACCTAAGATACGATTTCTCGCTTTGCGGACAATATTTCCAGCTTTTGAAAAAAGACGCTCTGCTGGAGCTGCTGAAGCACATACTAAAAGGTGCTTACAAGCTAACTTTGATAGTTTGGGATCTGCTCCCTCGTAACTTCTCCATATGGCCAATGGGTCACTTTCTAAGCTAGACAAGGGGGCAGCAATATATAAATCTAATTCAGATGTCCCCGCTCCTTCATTGCGAAATGTATTTTCAGACAATATTTTTTGACGATGAGCCTGCCATATGTCATCTACATCGTCGGACGCTGAAGTTTGGCCTGTTGTGGAAGCATCGGCACCCATATCAGTGTTTTCATTTAAGTATCGTTTTATAAAGTTAATTGTTTTCGCCAACGCTGTCCCATCTAAATGTAATTTTTTGAATCGTGGGTCGCTTCTACCACGCTGCACTTTTACGTCCATATCTCCAAAACTTCAGCTACTAGGTCGTGTTTGGTATCGTTTTCATATAATTCAAGGCCGAGGAATTCATTTCTGGAACAACTTTTTCACTCATTCATAGAAAAAAAAATAGTTATGCGCAAAATAAGAAAAATAAGAAAAAAAAATTCTTACAAAATGTATGCCTACAAATAAACCACGAGATTGTGTTTTATTAAAAAATATGATTGAACAGCCCTGTTTATCTAGAATATATAAACATAAATTTTCCCATACAAATTATATAAGGTGCGATGTAATTAGTGTCAAATATTTTCAGGGCTGAACATGCAAGTCATAATACATAGGTCAGCAAAAAATGGGGTACTATTTGCAGGTTAGTTTGCGAGATATTAAGGTAAACAACTTGGTCATCTAACCCCAAAAAACATCACCCCTTTACAGCTGAGCAACAACTACATTCAACGATTTACACACACTAGCCTACTGCACACATGCGCCGGGCCATCGACCGCGGACGCGCGCGGCGCTTTCAAAGACACCGCCATGCGCCAGCGCCACGCGCCTGTTGTCTACACACCACCCCACACACACAAACGTCGAAGTGCGGGTTATTCCTAACTCACAAAAATTTTATGTCGTAGGTATGTTAAAAAGTATTAAATTGGTATCAATAAATTTTGAGTTTACCTTGGATTTTGGATACCAAAAACTATGCCATTCTAAAACTAAGCCTATGTCTAGCTATGGACTTACTATGAGAAAAAGCGCCTTTGTTTAGAATAAAACTAGCTTTTTACAACATGGCTTAGTGGGCTTAAGATCAACAGTGGACTTAATAAATTTAGACTTTGCCCGACAGTGGATACGAAAAGCGCTTCCGTAATTGAGTATCATAAATCAGATATTAAAAATCATAGGTACCTACCTACTCAAAACTTGACCTCATGATCAGCAGTGGACTAACTTTTTAATAAATGTCTAACTCAATCATCTTTTAACAACTAAAACAAAAAGGAAGTTAAATAACTAGGTCTAGACTTATTAAATTTAAGCCTATGCTATGGATTTAATGAGTGTACTTTTATGTAAAACATGAGCTGACCTGAACAACATCATGATCATAATTATGACATCATTTATTGCATACTTCGTTTATCGAAACAAAAGTGTTAATAGGGAATAACCCTTCAAATTCGCCGATTGCCGCCGAAAGATGTCGCGGTCAATCAGCGCTCCGCGCGCCGCCCGCCGGCCGGCCGCACTGACTCAATGAAAAGCCGACCGATAGTGCTGTAATTATTGATATAAAGATTCTTGATTGATTAATATTAATAAAATCAAGTGCACATCAAGCGTATATTTTTAAGGTTAGCAGCTTAGGATTGGTTGCAAAGGCAACACCTACTTGATGTACAGTATAGGATTGATTAAATTACCTCTTAGTAATATGCAACAGATAAAAAAATATTACCTACTACAATTTTTTCTGAGTTCATGGGAAACTTTCACATTTTTAGGCATAACACAATAAAATATTCAAAAGTAAACTGCGGGCGGTGTTGATCTTCGATCCTACTACTAATCGCGATCGTAGCGATGTTTCGACAACGCCAAACGTTTCCAAAAATCCATCAAAATTGTTTTCATGCATCAATCAACAACAGCTGGGACTGCCAAGCGTGTACATTCTGAGTCATGGAAACACAACAATCGCTTCTTTATTCCAATTCTCTCAATTGATTTACTAGTTTCAATGTACGAATAAACTTAAAACTATCGGGCATTTACAGGAAAAACTATCACATTACAGAATTTTGTTTTTGTACAATAGTTTTTATAATCTGAAAGATTAGCTAATGATTATTAGTTTGCCTCCCTTTAAGATAAAAATAAAATAAATTACTTAATGTAATCGTCGTTGAATCAATTAATCAATTGTGTACGTCATATCATGTCGCATCTCTAGTATGTCGTAGTAGCACAGAATAACTACAAGTAATAGCGTGCACTGGGTGCAGGGTTGCGTTCAGTGACTCAGAGTGCGGTTGTTTGGTCGTTTTTTAACTCACTCTAACAATGATATTAAATGTAAAGATAGGTTACCCGCGCTTCACAATGGCAAGACAAAAGTCAGGTAATTGCCCGACTTTCAATTAGTCAGGCACAGTCTCGCGACACGGTAACACACGCGGCTCTCGTCAATCAGACGCAATAAAATTGTGAAATACCATTAAAAAATGTCTACTTGCGTCTTTAGACGATGTACAAATTATACAGCAACGGTCAGAGATCGGAAAAATGCTTTATTTCACACGTATTTACTGTATTTAATAAAAATATGTATTTTCTATTACTTTATTCGGCCATATTGTACAAAGAGCGAGCCGTCTGCTTTGCGTGTGGGAGTGAAGGAGACAGCTGACGCGCTGTCAATTGGCAGCCAATGCGCATGCAGCGGCCAATGTGTGTATCTATAGTACCTTTACGCTGTTTTAAATAGCAATGATGTTGGCGCATAACATATCTTTACATTTAATATCATTGCACTCTAAGGTCCGGACCGACCAAGAACTTTAAATGTCATTAATATTACAAAGTCTTCGTTTTCTAGTTGGAATACGAATAATTTAAACTTTCCTTTATTCTAAATCAAATAAAATCCGTTTTTTGAGGATCTACCATTATCATTTTAAAAATTAGACACAAAAACATCATGACATTGTCATTTTTCTATAGACAAACGTAAGAGCGTTTTACAACCATCCATTTTGATGGTTAAAAAGTTGCAACGCTCTGACGTTTGGAACGGGAAGGTTGTGTGAACCGAACGTCACGCTCTAATGTTTGGAACGCCGTTAGAGCGTTCGGTTGCACTCGGAGCGTAGGTTCGGAACGCAACCCAGCGCACACGCACACGCACACGCGCACACGCGCGCGCCGCGCGCTGCTTGTCCGTCAGTTGCGGAAATTCTTTCGTTCGGGTGCATTGTCGTGCGTGCGTGCGTAAAGCTGTAAGCCACAAAAGGCCGAACTATCGCTATAATAACGCGGATTATTTAAACATGGTGTTGTGCTGTGCTCTCAGCTTTCAGAGGATTTGGGGAAATGGGTGAAATGGTTCCGATCAAGGTGACTGACATGTGACTGATCACCCGTCCGGCTTCGCTGGCGCGATAAAATTGGCTATCTAAATAATAATCATGACGCCAACTATAGCCTACCAGCCTGCCTAGCATGACCGATTTATATCGCGTGATATAGCGTTTTATCACGTTCAACTGTCAAAAAGACAAAAGAATTTGACAGTTGAGTGTCGATAAAATGCTATATCACGCGATATAAATCGGTCATGCTAGGCAGGCTGAAGCCGTAGGCTGTTTCGTGAGACTGAGGTTCATGAAATCCAAGTGAGTTTTATTGTGTGCATTGACTGACAGATTGTGCAATAACTGTCAGATACAATGGTATTTTGAAAGTTCAGTGTCATTCAGTGTCAGTTCAGTGTCATCATATCGTATCGCGGTGGTCGTGCAGGATGTGCAGTGCAGGGGCCAGCAGGAGTCAGGCAGGACGCAATTACCCATCCGATATTATCGCATCGGCCTATAAAAACGAGCCTGTCTGTGGGTGAGTGTCTTTAAGTTCATTCACGCACACCACGATAGTTGTGTGTTGCGTATGAATGCTATGCGTGCTATTAGATAGTGTGAGTGTACATGTACAGGATGGGCTTATTTTATAAAAATAAGAATATTATTTTTTTGTTTGAAAAATTAAATTCTAAACTAGCGTGTAGAATTTCGAAATATTTTTTATATGTGATCCTTATGACTTATATGTTCAGCCCTGAAAATATTTGACACTAATTACAAGGCACCTTATATTTATAAATGTGTCAAAAGAAACATTTGCGACGCGCGGCGGTAGTTTGGCGCAGTATATTTGGATAGGATTTATCACTTATTGTTTAATAATGACAGAAATAGGTCGTGTTTGGTATCGTTTTCATATAAATCTATAACGGGGAATTCATTTCTGCAACAATATTTTTACTAGTTCATAGAAAAAAATAAAGTTCAGCGCAAACAAAGAAAAAATAAGAAGAAAAAGCTTACAAAATCTATGCCTACAATTAAACCACGAGGTTATGCTTTATAAAAAAAATATGTTTAAACAGCCCTATTTATCTAAAATATAAAAAAATAAACTTTTCCATAGAAATTATGTTTATAAATGTTTCAAAAAAATCAGTTGCTCCGCGCGGCGGTATTTTGGTGCAGTATTTTTGGATTTGGATTTATCACTTATTGTTTAATAATGAGACGGATTAGTTTTGGTAGTCTCATAATTTTACTTGAAAAGATAGTTAAAGTAATAATAAAGAAAAAAAATATTTTACCATTTCAGTAATGGCTTGAGTGATTTGATTATTTTTCATGCCACCGGAACCATATTCAAATACTTTGGAAAATGACATTTCTATTCCAGACTTTTCTGTTGCAGGTTTCCAGCGTTTTGGAGTCGAAGTTATGGGTTCTTGATCTTCTGCAAAACTTGCAGAGGTAGATGGTTCTTCAATCGTAGTTTCTTTAGATGTAGATGGTTCGGTCGGTTCCTATAGTAACAAAAAGTAACAATGTAGTCAAAGTAACATCAAGCATAATATAGGGTAAATGTAGAGTAGGTATAGGACGGGGACGGGAACGGAAACGGGGACGATGACGGGGACGGGAACGAGGACGGGTTGATCGGAATTAATGAATTAGTTACATTTAACAGATTTCATCAAAAGATCAGTTTAAATAGGAAAACTACGCGAGCGTAGCCGCGGGCAACGGCTAGTCATGATATTATACCGATATGAAACACATAAACAAGTAATATTTGTAAATAATGGAATAAAATAATCATGTGGCTTTCATACAAAATTGATATAGGTATATCCAACTTGATATTATATTTATATCATAAATATCCGATATTTTGAAATTTATTATAAACTAGATGTTGCCCGCGTCTACGCTCGCACGTGGTATTCATGTTCCATTTTTGCCCATTCTTCTTTAAATTTCGGAACAAAAAGTAGCCTATATAGCAGTCTCAGAGGTTCAAGCAATACGTATAACAAATTTAATCAAAATCGGTTTAGCCGTTTAAGCGTGAAGGAAGGACAAACAAACAAACACACTTTCACATTTATAATATTAGTATAGATATCGGATATTTTCGAACCCTGGTTTAAAGTAGGTAATAGGTATAGGGTAGCTGTAGTATAAGTTTAGAGTTGCATAAGTTAGGTGTACCTACATTGTACCTACCTACATAAAAAAATTATAAAAAAATATGTTTATTACAGTTCCTCACATACACATATTACTACACTAAAAACAGCAGGCATATGTAGTTTTTGTTTCTTACCTTATTTGCAATAATTATAGTAGAGTGCTTTCTTTCCATGTGCTGCTTGAGGTTAGTTGTATTACTACATGTTTTCAATTCCTTTGGACAGTATTTACACTTCGCAATGTTATTTTTTATGTTAAAATAACTCCTCCAAACACTCTTTGGTCGTGCACTTGACATTTTAACACACGGGCCGATTTTTCAATCCTCAGTTAGTAAACTTTATCTGTCGAATAAAATTTATTCAATGGTTAACAAGCTTTTCAATTTTTCAATGGTCAGATAGATGTTATCTGTCGAATAAAGCCTCTAACTGAGGAATAAAGTTATCTGCTCCTTGAGGGGCTGGATAAGATTTACCTATCAGTTTTCTATGACATTTTGAGGTTATGTGGTGTGTCATTTGATAGTTAAAAGTAGTTTACACAACTCATTTCTTTATTTTGTTTGTTACCTATACATATTATTATTGTATATCTCACGCACTCACATTCTAATAGATATTTTTGAGCAAATCGACGACGCAACGATTGAGGAGGAAAGGCAGATACTTAACTATATAAATACTGAGCCCGAGAGAAAAGACCGAGTTGTAAAAGAGAGACCAGATCATTTTATTGCATGGGATGAAAGGGAGTTTTGGAAAAGATTTCGCCTTAAAAAGCAAACTGTAAAGTTATTACTTTCATTAATTCAGGATAAAATTAAACACAATACAGAAAGGTAAGTTCTTTTTCCTCATTGTAACCCACATCCTCGTAAAATCTCTCAATTTTCGCTAAGCACTCACTCACAGACCAGCAGTGTATGTACCTACACATAGTATATGTATATTCTTATGTAGGTACCTACCTACTAATCCTCTATCTTACCTACTTACCTTTAAAATTATTGTTTCAGGAATCAGTGCGTTCCACCATTGCAACAACTGTTACTCGCATTGCGCTTCTATGCAACTGGAACTTTTTATTTAACAATTGGAGATTTTGGTGGACTGCATAATTCTACTTTATGTAAAATTGTAAAAAGAGTGACCAAAGCTATTGCTTCCTTGCGCCCAAATTTTGTTAAGTTACCAGGAAATAGGGAGGAAATCATTGCCATACAAGAGCGCTTTTACAACATAGCGCGATTTCCAAGAGTTATGGCAGCCATAGATTGCACTCATGTTAAAATAATGTCACCAGGAAGAGATACTGCAGAAAACTATAGGAATCGCAAAGGATTTTTTTCATTAAATGTACAGGCTATGTGTACAGCAAATTTGCAATTTGTAGACATTGTGGCTCGGTGGCCGGGTTCAAGTCACGACAGTTTAATCTTTAATAATTCAGCTGCCAAATATAGGTGTGATAACGGGGACTTTGGTAATGGAATTGTGCTTGGTGACAGTGGATATTTCTTAAATAATTACTTGTTGACACCACTCAGCAATCCCCGTACCCAAGTTGAACAAATGTATAATGAATCTCATATTCGGAGTAGAAATGTGATAGAAAGGTGCTTTGGTGTATGGAAAAGGAGATTCCCCGTTCTAAGTAACCGACTAAGGTGTAAGATACCTCTAGCTCAAGATGTGATTGTTGCTGCAGCCATACTACATAACTTGGCATGCAGTCAAAATGAAGGAGAGCCACCTACAGATCCCGAGGTATTGATACCACAACAGCCAGTATTTCCACAAGTATTTGCTGACAATGAGGGAATAAACAGAACCTCTAGCATAAGAGATGGTATTCTTGAATATTTTGAATCACTTATAATGTGAAGAGATCCTGACTGCTTATTGATTGTCTGTTTACAATTATTGTGTAATAAGTAAATAAATAAATATCTATTGATTATTTTACCTTTTATTTTAACAGCCTAAACAATAACAAAATCATTTACACAACATCTTTATGTTGAATTGAACTTAGTTTCAAATTATGTAATTTTTGTTTTCTGTTTTCTTCATTTCGAAGGAGTGTCATTTTCAACTCGTGCTCATCTCTAACAAATGAATGTTCCTTCATAGCTATTTCTATTTGAAGACGCACAAGTTCTAGTCTTGCAGTACTTAGTTCATCTAATCGTGCTGTAACGCTGGCTTTTGTTGGTTTTAGTATCGGATTCATTTTACTTTTCAGCGCTTTCGGGTTCCATGTGCCCCATTTGTTATGAGAATCTGTAACAATTATAGGTTTCATTATGTATCATATAGCATTTGTGAGCATTATTAAGAAAACGTCTAAAACATTTACATTGAACTGATTTTGTAGTATTAAATAACTAAATGATAAAAGATGATTGAAAAATTGAAAATATTTATTCGCTTGTTAAACAGCCAGTTAAATTTATATTTCAGTTAGTTATCTAGGGACTTATCTGAGAATTGAAAAATCGGCCCTTACACACTCAAATCGATAATTAGTTAACAGTTAGTTAGATTAATTAATCAAGTTTTTTTTTGCAGTTCAATGTTTTGTAGGGCTGTGAGAGTACAGACATCATTTTTGACACTCTTTGTATAGGAGTGGCGCCCTCCTCCAGTAGCATCAAACACCATGTCATACTGTTGAACTGTTTTACCGACACAACATACGTCACAGCAGTATTGAGTTGCCAACTCTTAAATTAGTTCTCCACGAAATTCTTTAATATTGAATAAAAAATATTTTTATCTCGAAATACTTATTGATTACTTTATCCATAAAAAATCGCTTAGAAAAAAATCGATCGAATCGAAAAATCGATTATTTGTGGTACACAAATCGATTAATAAAAATCGATTATTTTAAAATAATAATCGATTATTGTAAAAATCGATTATTTTTCCACATCCCTACTTGACGTCGATCGACACTTTTTCTTCGAAATTATTGTTTTTACTTGCTATTTGCACTTAACTATAATTGGGTTTGTAAACTTCGGCACATAATATTGATTTAATGTGGAAGCGTATGTTAAGTATTTATTTGGATATAGAAGCAGAGAATCACATGTTTCACTTTACAGCCATTAATTGCAACCAAAATCACCACAGATAACATAGAAGTAAATTAAGGATACATCACACAATTCTACAATAAGGAGTGGTTATGATTTTGTGTACTCCTATTTTTTCTAAAGTGCTTCGAAAGTTGCTGATTCGACCTTGATCGATAGTGATACGTATCGGACACCTAAATCTTGTTATCCATCCTTCATAAACTGTCCGAGCCTTAGAGCATTCAACCAAGGTCCGAGCGATCGTCTTTGCGGTTCGGTTATATCTTCCACTGGAAAAGTTTCTGGTTAAGAACGTACTTTTGGAAAAGGCGTAATTTAGATGACGGTGCTCCGTAAAAACAGTAGTGCCGTACTGCCATGTAGATTCTCTATCAAACGTTGAGTATTTTCTCTGGGCGTCGCTTAATTTTTGCGAGAAAAAACCTAGTTCCCAGGAATGCCTTACACTCTGTTGCAAAACCGCGCCGAGACGCCGACGCAAGTCGCGCTGGCGTAAGTCAATCGCTATACGATAGCAAACACTGGACGTTTTGGGTGTTTGTTATTGCGAAATTCTCGCTCTATAGGATGGGCAGGGACTTTACGTATTAAGATTATGTAGGAATTCTGGATAAATAGATGGGTGTGTTTTGTTTGGTTTTGGTATTGTTTTGCTAGATTAATGAATGGAATTGTCTACCATTTCCAGTAGCTTAGCGAGTGTCGGCGGTTTTACCACACACTTTAGCAACATAGCATTCACTTGAGTTCATTTTAACACTGGTAGGTTATCATTAACAAATAATTTCTGAGCTCTTCAATAATTAAAATAGATTAGCTTTCTTATACAATACTTAATATTAATATTAGTTAGCTTTCTTGTTTATACATGGACCACAGCTGATTTTCACATTGACAAGTGACCATTGACCGGCCTCCGCCTCACTGTAATTCCATTCTACTGTACGCCTGCGCTGCTACATTTTCAATAAAACGAAGTATTGGAACTAAATGTTCCCCAACAGCATCAACGGTGACTGCGTCATGCCTAATGCAATCGCTTAGTGTGCAAATACATTGGGAAACTAGTTTACTTTCCTTCATTTGGTATACTACCATCCCAAGTCCAAACTTATTTGTTGCCGACTTCCCCCGAAATGAAAACTTTGAATTTCACTTGCATATTTAGTAAGAGAATTCGCTGAAAGAAAAGATATTCCTGATCTAGACACTCACCTGAACCGAAACTTATCGCACGCAGTCTACTTATGTTTCTAAATAATAAAAAAAACTGTTTTTTGTAAGCCAAATATAAAGTTTCTGAAGACACACTTGATGTATCAAAAAACGAGATATCTCATTTTAATTTTGTAGAAAGATTTTCACAGGCCGTGCAAGTATATAGGTACTTGTGGTCTATCAAAATTAATATCAACTCGTTTCATAAAACTCCTATGTAACTTTGGAGTTTGGCCTGAAACAGAATGTCCTGACCGCCCCAATGCCTCTCTTATCAAATAGTACCAAATTTTCCTTCAAAAGATTGCTCAATCTCCTTATTCTTTCTATCCATAAATGTTACTATAAGCTTTTTTGTGTATTTCGACTTTGTTTAGATGTAAGTCTGTCTTTAAATAATATTTAAAAGTGAATGTATGTTTCTTCTCATGAGACTGTTGTCTTGGTCTTAGAAGGGCGACTTCTATCTTATCTAGCCTCCACACTAGGCTAAGCCTGTCCTGTGGAGGTTAGGGGTCGTTTACCATTTACCCATTTTGATGTCGGCACATTTAGTTTACAAACAATTCAATTCTATTTACATAAAGGAAGTGCAGCAGTAGATGAAGTGAAGTGTGGTGTGTGTATTATTTGTCAATTTTTAGCAAGTTCTCTGTTTCCTCATAAGTAAGCTTCAAGAGCAATCCTGGCAAAATGGCTTTTATTTCCTGGACAGACTTGGTTTTGAGTTTGAAGCAGTTTACTACCTTGTTATATATGTGGGGGAAAAGGTGAGGTCTGAAACGGTGGACAAAAGCGGTTTTCGATGGAAGGATTGGAACTTTGAAAACTCTCTTTTCCAACATGGAACTGTATTCACTGGATGCGACTACTGCCCGATGAGTCGAGACCACAACTCTAAAAACAAACAGTTTTCTCACATTAAGTACCTCTGATTCGTCATATAGCATGGCAGTGGGAAATCGGTAAGATTTAAAAAGGGCCGTCTTTAAAACACCCCTTTTTATTGTTTCTTTTATTTTATTTGAACTTTTTGTTTTAGTTTTAAACTCATTTTTAGTAAATACAAAATCAACACAAAACTTTAATACGGCACACACAGCTCAAAGTCAGAGAGTTAGGTAAGTCTCCCTCCAATATTTTTTAGTTTTTCTTATTTTAAATTTGGAACACGTCGCGTCGCCGGCCGCTCAGCCCAATGTTTTTAATTTTGCACTGGCTGTTTATACCATGTTTTGTTGTTGTTCGTGAATGCGCCCTACAAAGCTGAAACTTTTTTTACCATTTGTTTTTAACTATTGTAAACTTTTTCATTGCCAAATTCAGTTCTATTTTTAAATTACTTTTCCACCCTAGGGTGGAACGAAGAGTTTTGGACCCGCTGCTCAGTTCAAATATACATCACTTTCCGAATATGAGAAATGAAAAATCTTTTGTGGTAAGGCCGATAAACTTTAAATTACTTCGTCACACTTGCCTGAACCTAAAAAAGGAGAATGGCTAATTACTCTACTTTTTTGTATCTTTTGTAGCACGGCTCTTTCTAGAGTAAGAAATGCGGTTTTAGAAGCACCTCCCCAGGCAAATGAATACAATAATGTTGCCATTTACTTGTTTATTTAATTGAACATTTGTTAGTTACAAAATAACTTAATTGCTATGTTATAATGGTTATAAAATCTTAAATCTACCATCACCCTTAATATTATTTTTTCGTTCGTTTCGGTCAGTCAGTTTCGTTATATATGTTCTTGGATTGTTAAGTGTTGCCTGTAGAATGATGATTGGTCGTCGATGTCGTCGTCTTCTGGGACTGCATGTTTCTGCCAGAAACGCTCCCAGGCAACTGCAGTTATGAAGAAGAACTCTTCCAATCGGTGATGAAACCTCATTGTTATAGTTCTTGTTTCGTTCCTTGCCTCTGGCACCGGCACATACATATTGTAGCGTACCTACTGCGTAGTGTACCTACATATTAATGCATACCTATAATATAAGCATACGTCCGTCATGACGTAGTAGCATAAAAGCAAATTGTATTTAGTTTATAAGTCAGTCGTACACAACAGTCGTTCACAAGAGTTGTTCTCACTCAGTTGTTCTGAGTTGTTCTATGGAGTCAGACGCACCCAGACGCATTCGTCAATTAGATTTTATCGCTCAATTTTGCAATAAAATCAAATACATCGAAGGAGAAATCAACCAAGCAGCTGATTTTCTCTCAAGAATAGAAGAAATCCAATTACCTCATGTATTCGACTACGAGCAATTATATAAAAGCCAAATCGAAGATAAGGAATTGGATAATCTCAAATCAAATCCAAAACTTCAATTCAAATCTATTTTTATACCATATGCAGATCATATAAACATCAACGTCGCAAGCTCGCCTTTTCATACCATTACAGTTCCGAGAAAAAGCGTTATCAAGTACGCATGCACTGAGTCATCCGGGCGTAACTGCTATGAGACGCCTTATCGCACAAAGATACTTTTGGCCTAATATGAATTCCGATGTAGCAAACTTCGTGAAACACTGCATAGAATGCCAAAAAAGTAAAATACAAAGACATACAATAACACCACTAGGAGACTTCGAAAAATCTGATCGTTTTTCCCACACTCATATCGACATAATCGGACCATATATTCCATCAGAAGATTATACATATTGCATTACAATGATCGATCGCACCACCAAGTGGATGGAAGTAATACCTACTAAAGATATAACAGCCGAAACGGTCGCGAACAAATTCATCGAAAATTGGGTATCCCGATACGGCTGCCCAGTAACCATAACAACCGATCAAGGACGACAATTTGAATCACAACTTTTCACACAAATAACCAAACGCCTTGGTATAGAGAAGATTCACACCACTGCATACAACCCTAAAGCCAACGGACAGGTAGAACGCCTTCACCGTACTCTTAAAGCAGCCATCACAACAAGATGCAAGAATTCCAATCAGTGGGTTAAAGAATTACCAATAGTACTTTTAGGATTGAGATCAACCATTAAAGAAGACTCTGGTTTCAGCCCTGCACAAATGACGTTTGGCAAATCTATTCGATTACCAGGAGATTTTTTTGTCCAAACAAATCACAACATTAATGATACAGAATACACTAATAAGCTCATGGAGACGATAAACAACATTCAACCAACGATTCGCAAAGATAGGAATCATCGGAAAATTTTCATTCACGACGACTTGAAAACTGCAGATTACGTATTCGTGAGAAAGGAAGCCAAGAAACCATTAACAGCGCAGTACGAAGGTCCATTTAAAGTCATTAAGCGTTACGCCAAACAATACACGGTACAAGTCGGTTCTCGAGAAGTCGTTATTTGTCTTGATCGTCTCAAACCAGCTTATGTTATTAACACGTCGCCAACAAATAGTCAACCGCCAAACAGTTCGTCGAAGCTAGAGCCAACAACACCGCCATTAGAAACTGAGCCCAAACCATTCCAGACCGAAACGACATTAATCTCCGCACCGAAATCACCACATGTCGTTACGAGATCCGGTCGCACCATTAAGAAAACCGTGAGATTCGACATCTGATCTCTAGCTCACAGTTGAGTCATTATCTTGTCACGTCATCTCATCCAGTCATCAACAGATCCCCGCAGCGAGCACATCGCTCCGGTGGCCAGCCACCATGGGCAACCCACAAAGTAAATCCACAGTTGTTGCGCAATCAAGCGCAGCCGCTCCCAATATAGCCAAGCTGGAAGATGACAAATACCACGCTAGCACGATGTCGCTGGCCGCGGTGGCCCTGGTGAGCGCGGCAGTCACGCTTGGAACACTGTATTTAGTATGGAAGCATTGCAAGCGCCGCCTTTCCGCATCAATGGAAAAAAGAATACAGAAGATAGTACAGCAGCAGCTTCCATCAGCGCTGCCGTCAGCCCCCTCTATTACCGCCACCCCCATTACATTATATCACCCCCCCAAGCAATCAGTGTAGTGAAGTGCGCGTCATTTAAAAAAATTTCAATCAAAATCCTATCGTGCGGAAAGTGAAAAACAATTACGTACTTTAATAACTAAAATCTATATTTTAGTGTCACTACCGAAATCAAAATTGTAAGTTAATCTTATGAATTATTTTATAATTTCAATTTTCAATAGAACGTCTAATCACGCCTTAAGTTTATTCTATAAATAGAATCGTGTGTATCCGCCATAAGCGTTGGAATGCAACGCGATCATATTGCAATCACAAGGTGAATCTTTTATCATTGTCAGAGTGATAAGGAATAAGTTCAGTTTTGTATGTAGGAGTTTCATTACCTATGTACTTCGAATTTTAAAATGTTTACATTATTTTTACATTGATGTTCAATTCCGTAGTTTTTCTTGTAATACCTAGTCTAGATAGCTAATTTTCATGGGTTTTCCTTTTTCATTGTTTTTCGAACGTTAGACCGCAGAAGCTATGTATAGTCATTATCTGAACTTACATGTTCTCAAGATTATAATCTTTTACATCTATTATCATTTTAGAATAAGTTTTCTCTAAGCTAGAAGTTTGTAAATCAATTATTGTCGAACAATACTTTTTGTTTTATTATTTTTATTAACTGCCTCAATAAGGGCATTGAATGTAAAGAAATACGGAACTCATTCCGTTGTAACGTAACTATTTCATTACTTACTTATTTCGAATATTCAAATCTTAACATTATTTCAAATCATCATTTTCAAATATACTTATAAAAGGAACAATTGGAATTTGTAATTTTTTATTTTTCTTTAAAAAAATATTTTTGCAAAACTTTCCCTTTTCTTAAGGGGGGAGTACTGTAGCGTACCTACTGCGTAGTGTACCTACATATTAATGCATACCTATAATATAAGCATACGTCCGTCATGACGTAGTAGCATAAAAGCAAATTGTATTTAGTTTATAAGTCAGTCGTACACAACAGTCGTTCACAAGAGTTGTTCTCACTCAGTTGTTCTGAGTTGTTCTATGGAGTCAGACGATTAAGACGTACGTTCAGCTGCGTACGATAATAAATGTGCACTTAACTTGAACACGCATTTTACATACCCTTTGGGGTCACCGCATAGGGTTAACATCCCCCTATTATTTGGCACACCTTCCTAACCATTCATCCAACACCCCAACCATCAACGTATTTGCCAAAATATCAATCGGATAGTTGCTTGCAGTATACAATCTGCAATCTGTTATTGCGTGCCTGTTTTTATATTTTACGTCTGTTGCCATCGGCTGTCCTGACGCCAACAGTTTCCACTGTTCAAATTGATTTTCCGTCAATTTGCACTCATCCATGAAGCACGCGTTCGTATGAACTAACGAACAGAAATTAAACGGAGAATTCGGCGTTAGTCCTGTCAATCTCTCGTAATTGAAGTGTAATTGGACCAATGATTCCATAATCATAGTCTTTCCAGTACTTGGCGGCCCTAAGAAAAACAAATTGTTCTTTTTGTTCATTTGTCTATAAAAGTGTCTTTAAGTTAATGTTGCAAATGCAAATGGAAATATTTCATTCTGTGCCAAAACGTATTCTAATCTTCTAACTTGGCCTTCGATTTTATCTGGTTCCATTAAATGTGGTATCTTTCTCATTTGCAACATTTTGCATCTTTCTAATCTCTGGTCAGGGAGTTCTTGAAATACCAAAATTCTGGATATACATATTGCTGTTCTGAGCCTGTCTGGAAACTTTTTGATAAATTGGGCGGCAATCCCCTCAGGCGTGTTACATAAAGCTCTTTGAGCCTCCCCTTCGTCGAAAGCTCCTTGCTCACAAAGGTATAGAACCAGTTCGTTATTGCTGTCACAATACTCTCTAAATCTTCCTCCTCTAGGGATTCCGAGGTTTGGAGGCCTTCCTTGTTGTACATCAATTTGTGGCTGTACTTGTTCAGGCTTCACTCGACCATGTCCTAGCGGATATAGAATTTCATCGGCCTCATTAGCGATTTCCACCAGTCCTTGCTGAGTTTCACGCAATGTTGCGCCTTGTGCATGAAATACATAATTTCCCCTTTGGGAACTTCCAGCGACTGGGTTTTCTTGATTTTCCCCTGTCTTATTGTGAAATCCCAGCGAATGAGCGACGCAGCGGAAAGATCTTTTATCCGCTTCGGTGAGAATATCTCTAAGTTGTTGGCGATTAGGGCCGGTAGACAGATACTCAAGAAGACAAAGGATACATGTAATCTTTTTAACCTGATGTTGGGAGCTTCTAATTGTTTGACCAAATCGAGAGTTGTGTCCCCACGCTTTGTTGGTTGATATGTAGATGATATGATAGTGATGGCTCCGTGTTCCGTAATGGCGACTGATGACTTTCCAAGGAGATCGATTAGTGTCGAGTAATCGATACCTTTGCGCTGCAATAATTGAGCAGCTGATAGGAGCTTCTCCGAATTCATCTCCCCAGTAATCTCTGGTGACGTTGTCGGTATATTCGAGCTCGTGGGCGTCGTTGTTGCTGCCGCTGGCATTGGCTTCCTGATTTTCCTCGGGGCCCCTGGGGGGACATATTCCCGCTCTTCTGTCTCTTCAACGGCGTTGACGTCTGGCTCGTCGTATCCTCCATCATCGCTTCCTCTTGGTGCGGTTGGCTCAGTGGGATATCTTGACTCATTTCCACTTCTTCCATCCACACTCCGTTGTGCGGCTCCTCAACTTCCAAGTCCTGATCCGGGTGAAAGTCCATCTTGCAAATAAGATTCGATTATTCCCTGGTTGATATTTACTATTATGTGGAAGGCGTACTGGTGAGAATTCATTAATATGTATGTGCCGGTGCTAGTGTCAACTATGACTCGCCGATACTGACTGATACTATTCGCTCGGTTAGCCCGCTATTTATACTCAATTTTCCCACTTTACTCTATTTATGGCTACCTGACCTTCGTTACATTGTAACGACTGGTTTCGCTAGTCATCTTTGTTTCTTTAATTATCAATGAAGTTGCAAAAATATAATAATATTATTAAATTGGGTTTTCAATAAACAATTTTGCTAAATGCATATTAGTTCTCATGTGATATTGATACTGATTTTCTGGTATTACATTCATAACAGTCTTTTAACTTTCGAGATCTTGATAAGTTGTTGTGTGATACAGCTGTGAAAAAAAATACAAATCAAATGTATTTTATATATTATAATAGAAGATACATATTATTATTATTAAACAAAGACAAAAAATAATAGAAGACAAAAGAAAATGAGAGATTACAATTTCTTAAAACCTATAATATTTCATACTTTCACAATAATTATTTCATTAACTTTCATACATGTCCAGGAGAGTAATTGGGCAATTTGGAAGTCCCTTTGAGCGTCTCTCACAAAGCCTTTAATGTGCCGCCATGACTCCTTATCTTCATTGGTTCTTGTTTTAACGGTAGTTATGGCATAGCTCCATCTATTAATTGGCTGTAGATAGATAGATAAAACTCTTTAGTGCTCACAAATTACAGGAATTTATTACAATAAAACATTAAAACTATGGTGGGCAAAGGCGGCTTTATCGCTGGAAGCGATCTCTTCCAGGCAAACCTTTGTTACAAAGGAACAAAGGCTGTACTTTTTGTATTTCCTCAGCATCGTAAATTTTTAGCTCGACATAAAATTTACCCCGTGACGTTTTATTGACTTGCCTCGTGTAGCCCTTCGGCTGCCTTTTGGTAAAATAAGAATATAGTGGTGGTAATGATTTACCGGTTCCATATCGAACACATCAAAATTGTTTCTACCTCCACATTTTTTAATAAACTGGGACCATTCCTTTGGAATTGCTATTTGCATTGTTTTTAGTTGTTTTTTTTTCAATCTGAGAATGTGTCTGGTCAACTTTCATGTGAGTATGGCCTTTAAGCATGAATTTGTGATTGATAACCTTTAGATAAGGTCAACTCCGCTTGAATCTACAACATGTTTAGTTGATGCATAACCTTAGAGTAAGACGGGGGACGAAGCCGTCGCTGCTCGAAGTGCATAACATATTATACTGTTATTTGCAACATTTTGATTGTTATGGTGAAATAAAATTTTCTTCATTATCAGAATCACTGCTCATAAAACCTATTTGCATCAACATTGACGGTTACTACAGTCTCCAGACATGGTTTCTTTGTGGTTGGCAGAAAATCATTATAACCACTGTCAGATGATTCATTTTTAGGACCTATAAGATCTTCTAATGTTATTAATTCAGAGCCATTATCTAAACTTACTGGAGCTTCATTTTCACAGATAACAATATTATTCAAGGGTAAGGTGTTGTTCGCAGGGATAATGACTGAAAGTGAAAGTGAAATAAGCTTTATTCAAATAAACTTAATTGTTAAGTACTTTTGAATCGTCTATATTTTCCTACCACCCGTTCCAGACTTTTTTAGCTGACAAGAAGAACGGGCGCAAGAAACTTATCAGCTGTAACAGCCATAAGTAACGATATTTACAAACTTGAATATATCGTTACCAGGGTAACATAATTACAAAAGGGTGACAGAATTATTGGCAACAACATAGACTTATTATATTACTTCAATAAAGTACTTATATTAGCAAGTTATGTGTTACCTACATCATTTCCACGCATTTTGATCTTTAAGATAATCGTCAACTTTATAATAACCTTTACCCATGAGCGGTTTTTTAACATGGTTTTTAAATTCATGCAAAGGAAGATCAATCACTTGTTGTGGAACTTTATTAATAAAGGCTATGCCTTTCCCCATAAATGAACCTCTCGTTTTCGCAAGCCTAAATCTAGACTATATTCGATGTAACAATAACGCTTCGTTCGGTCCTCTCAGATTTGTCCAAAATGGGCAAATTGTAAAACCCTAAATGTTTGCCATGGAAACATGATACAGCCTTGTTTTTTCAATTCTCAGAAATACAGCATTGTCTTCGCAAGACTATATTTATTTATATACTCTTTATTGTATACACACAGAACAAACAAGTAACAATACAAACATAAAGGAGACATACAAATGGCGGCCTTATCACTAAAAAGCGATTTCTTCCAGGCAACCTTGGGATGGACAGGAATTAAGATAAATGTGATGGGGTAGTTGGACGTGTGCAAATTTAATAAAGTAATAATAATAATCCTACTAAACTCGAATAACTACATAAATATATGATAAAATGTAACTAATATAATATACTATATACATACCAAAATATAATAAACCTACATACATAATACCTACAATGCGTAGAGGAAATTATTGAAGTTAAATCCAGTTGTAAGACCATGAGAAATATAATTTAAAAAGTAAGATAGTGCTCTTTGACTAGTTTTTTAAAAGTGTGCTGAGATTGAGCAGTCCTTATCGCTATCGGCAAAGCATTCCATAGACGGACAGCCTGTACCGAAAAAGATCGATCGTAGAACATAGTAGAATGTATCGGCATTTCCAGTAGCAAGTTTATATACTGTTTTCTGAGTCTTTATTCCACACTATTTGGTGAACTTGCATCATACCTTTGAAAGGTCTGAGCAGTACGGATGGCAAGAAATATTATTTTTCATTAATATCATACTCCGATACGTATTCCAGGACAACATTTTTTATTGCTTTCTTCATTTCTGTCGCAAAAGTGTCTACATCAGGTATATCTCTCCCATAGCGAACAATTTGGTCTGCTGTTCTTTTCAGGGTTGCGCCGACGCCATCTGGGGCTCCTTTTCCGTGGCCAGCTTCCGTATAATTCCACGTAATACATACCAAATTCTTGAGGTACCAATGTAACTTTGTGATCATAAAATTGATAGTCTTGTTTCGATACTGACTGCAGGTGGAATCAGTGATGATGTGAAGGGTATCTGTATTGGGTGCTGTATTTTCTATGTACTTTAATATTGGGACGAGGTGGCCCCAGACACCGAGGGCATCATGGTGCAGACAATCGCTATACTTACGTGCAAAAGCTTTTGGGCGCTGCTTCTGGAATATAGACAACACTTGTGTGCAGGCTGATCTGGTTCCGACTTCCGCCAAAATGCATGGCTTGAACTTCAATGTTGTGTTTTGTCGAGTAGTTTTCGCTAAAATCCATGTGAATTATATTATTATGTCGGCAACACTAAATATGGTTCGTTCAGAAAAAAAAACGTGAGACGTCACAGCACAGGGCGACGGGCGTTGATATTCTATGGCATGGCATAGTCATAAAAAACAAGCTTTACCACCTTACAATAAAGTTGAAATTGCATAAATTGCAATTTCATTTTAAAAAAGTGCGGGAAATCCGTGAAACTAAAATTGACACAGAACATGGAAGAAAAATCTTTCTGTGTTCTGTTGGTACTTATTGAAATAAATTACTGATTCATGTTTGCATGTCTCCCGCGCGTGATGTGCCCTACACAATCAACAAAAACATCTCAAAATTGGCTTTAGTTCATAGAAAATTTTGTTGAATGTTGAGATGTTTTTGTTGATTGTGTAGGGCAAAAATACCCGGCTTTACACAAAACACGACTCGTAATACGATTCATGTAAAAACAAAACAAAAAAGATAATGTTCTGTATTTAGGTAATAGGTTGTTATTTAAGTAGGTACTTACTTTTGAAACAAGGAATTCTCTCCCATTCATCACGATAGTGTTTTGCATATTTACCGTGTTTACCCATTTTTTAATCAAATCAAACAACATAAAACACACCTTCACACAATAAACAATAGGTAACAAACTTTTCATTTACGAAATTGCGAATGCGTTTGTCTATCTCTATCTCACTCCTACAAATAGTGAGAGGAAACGGTGGACGTGCTTACGTTTCGTTACAAGCATACAATTTATCAACCAAAAATTATTTAATTTTGGGGTAATCCTGAAGTAGCCTAAATAGCCCGCCCTTATTTTTCCAGGTAGCCTAAATGGCTACTGGTAGCCGATTGGATTTTTTGGTCGCCATTTGACCCCCTAAGGTAGCCTAAACGGCGATAATTCGCCTAATCTGGCACCGCTGGCAGTGTCATATTCTCATGTAGTTTGCACATACAGGTTTCCATGTCTTTGTCTGTTGGTGTGACCACCCAAAATGGTTTATTTTGACAGAACAAGGAGTAGCTCACTGTATACTCATGAGTTTCTAGAAATTTCTTATGTAAGGTCAGTGTGTAGAAGTCCGGCATACTTTTCTAATTTTTAAGTTTAACTGAACTTATTGAACCAGATACGCTTTCTAAAGTGACTTGTGTCATCGGAAATTATAGGTCATGTATTAATTTACTTATATTGGTATAAAAATAATATTAATTGCAATAATCTTTAGATTTCAATTATATTTTTTAAAACTCGGCGTGTAGACGGACTTCCCCTGCAGTTTGAGGTAAGTCCGTCTAGTACCAATATAACCATAATTTCAAATTTGACGTTTCCAAACGTTTTATTCTTGCAAATGCATTAAGTGTTCTATGACGTCTATGACAGATCCCGTTATCCAAACGCAACCATTCACTCATTTCATTCAAAATTTATTTTTTAACTTGCAATACTTTTTAATGTCGTCATTAAATGGTCTTTAGTTAAAGGACCATTAAAAGGACCTTTAACTGTTTTGTGCAACGCCTTTAAATCTAATGAACTAATTAGCGCTAATGACTCATGAACTAATGTCGTTTTTAAGGACAGCTTTCTGCAACTGGGTGTCAGAGTCGTAATTGGATACAACGTCGTCCACATACCCTTTTATCCTGGGAATTGGTTTTAAAGATTTCCCACTTCGTGTGTACATTTGGAAAGCAAAATCTTCATCTTCTCCCAAAGACGACGATGATGACTGACTTTCACTATCATCATCGCTGTCCAATAAAACGATAACTAAATTAACTAATTGACGAATATCCATATGTACCTAGATACAAATTGAAAACAAAACGTCAAAACAAAGCTCGGCGCGCGATGCGTGTGATAATAGCCGTTCCGAATTGAAATCGCGTCAACAGTGCTGTCAGCGCGATAATCAAAACGGAACAGCTTTTAGAGCTCACAGCGCCAACAGTACTATTGGCTCAAAAGGGAACGCGGCCTGTATCATAATATTATGTGTCATCCCATACAAATTGCACCCGATGGAATACGATATGAACTGTCAAATGAATACGATTACCTTACGCAATTCCACCCCTGTCCCTTGTCTATAGTTGTTGTGGTTATGTTGTGATGAGTGTTGATGTGTGCTGAGTTTGAAAACTAGCTCACCTTATTATTACCAAGTACAAGGGCAGTTGTACTTCACCGGCAGGAAGTATTGTAATTTTATAGTCTATACATACAAAGATTTGATAGGTAGTTATTTTTATTTATGTGTATAAAGATGAAGCTTTCATAAAAAACATATGGACGAAGCTTGATAACTTTTATGAAAACTTCTCTAAAGTAGAGCTATTGAAAAAACATTTATATTACAATTATGAGAATTATAAAAAATAAAACAAGTATTCATCAATCACAAAGTTTGTTTTTTATTATATTAACAATACCTTCTCGAAAGTTACACAGCATCATACAGATAAACAATATTTTTGAGCCTTGAGGTATATAATTGTTGTTAAGTTCACTAGTCAATATTTTATAGGTTTTAGTCAAAGTGAGTCTTTCGATATGAACTCTTTGACTTGCCAGTTTTTGATCTTGTTTCAGCAAAACATTAGGTATTTGAGATTTTCCTTTTAAGAATGTGGGAATATTTATACCGATATTTTTACTTGCAAACAAGTCTTGGACATTAAAACCACGGTCCGCCATGATGCTGTCACCTGCTTCACATATCTCAAAAAGACTACTACGTTCCACTATTTGCCGGTCACTTGTTGACCCGGCATATGCTCCGGGACAGTATGTAAGTAACCCCTTACGAAGAGTCAACTAAAAATTTAAGTGTGTTTTTGTGCTTATATTGACTTAAAGAAATTTTTTGGGCATCAGGCTGATTAGGTTTTTGGATTGGTATTTCAGTCCCATCGATGATAACTCTTGTGGACGGATAATTCAGTCTAAAGCTGTCTGGCATGTAATAGTAGTAATAAGTTTATTAACTGTCGGGTAGGCCAAATGTCAATTAGGCTCCATATGTCATTCACAAAATGTATCCAAGTGATTAACACATTGGAAACTTCTGTTTTGCTTATACCAAACATTTTTCCAATTTCAAAGTCCGATTTGTTTCTCCTTAATTTTATAAGTAACATTATATAATTGATCCTCTATTGATAATCCAATAACTACTCCACCTGTATTTTATATCATTCGCCATTGGCATCAGAGTAGATAAAACCAATGTGATTTTAGCATAGGTTTCTAGGCCTGTATAAAACATAACAGATTTGTTATCAGTCAATAATAGTTCTGTGGAAAATAGTTTGTTTCTGTTGTTTCTTTACGTTATTATTTAATGAACGTTTTGTAGCTGATGACTTAATCATATGATTAAGTCAATATATGAAAGAAGAGCATTAAAAAATGATTATGATTAAAAGATTTCAAAAATCTTGATATAAAATTACGTTGTAAACAATTTTGTTCCATAAATCTGTGCTGTGCTGTGATTTTAAAAAGATATTGTGTATTAATGTCATCTATTTGTGTAAACTATGCAAAATTTTGTAAAATAAGAAAAAGTTGATCTAAATTAAGGAATAATTTCCATCAGACTTTTCTGATTCTAAAAAATTTAAATCTTGAAAGCCCATTTCTTGCTTGGAGAGCCCAATTTCTCGTTTTTAATTTTTCTCTCTCGTAAATCTCGTAATTTTTTTTTCCACTTCAGAACTACTGCTACTGATATATTCTTCTTCATATACCGTGTATACATTGTCGTTTGGTTTTTCATATAATATTCTAATATTTAATAAGTTAGCAGAGTGTAATCGCATTCAGGACGCTCCGCTCACTCAGTCGCAATTCGTCATAATTCAATAATATATCAAATTTTCTCGAATCCATTCTCAAATAATTTCTAAAGTCCTCTGATTCTAAGACACTCATAACGCAGGCCAACTACTTTATGACGTGATAAGAAATATTTTTTCACCCATTTTTTCCTTTCCTTTTTTTTATTTCTATGGAGCCAACCGCTAGGGCTACGGCAATACCTACCAATTTTTTGGTCTTTCGGTAATGTCAGAGCCATTTCTTTTTGTTTGCTCGACACGTCCGACGCGTCCGTCTCTTGTCCTTAGGAATCTAGTCCAGGAGCTTTGGCGACTGAATTTCGCGTCCGAAATCGGACTCTGAATGAATATTGGACCCGTTATTCAGGACGGTATAATTACCTCTTAAATTATGAAATACAATACATGCTATAATAATTTTGGAACATTTCGTTTGTAGTAGATGACTCTACAGTTTAAATAGGTAACAGTCAACCTACCTTCCAAAAATTTAATATGAATATGGATATGTTGTTTCTTACCTAAAGACTATGTAGTTTCCTCTTGATGCAAGTTCTGCAAGTACTCGTTTGAATTCGAGTTGTCCCAAATAAAGGCATCATGGGACGCACCTCCAAATTTTGCATTTATTGCTAAATTTTTTGTATCGGCAACACAAACCTGATTGATTGATTCAGTGTAATGATGGAATAGGTTATAAAGTAGGTTTGCATTTATACACACCATTTGTACTAAGCATCATCATACCGCACCCCCTGCGTCGCCCTCCCGCGCGGCGCCGGGGACGCAGTATGAAGAAGCGGGCCGGAAGGTAACGGCAATGATAAAAAAAAACGCGTAGTACAGTGTCGCGTTTATAGTAAAACGACTAATTTACGACCTACCCACTTCGATATCTCCACTAACAGAATATTACTTAAATAGAAATAAATAAAATAGAATATGGTTTAAAATAATATATAATAATACAATAATATAAAAATAATATTGATCATACTTTGAACAACATAATGGTGAATGTTAATTAGATATATATTATATCAAACTATAATACAATATCAAAGTACTTTTTGCAATAGTAGTTAAGTTGTCACTGTTAGTTTATATGCATGTGTTGATTTGAATAGGTACTTAAGGAAATTAATTTTATAAGTAAGAGGCGATAGTTGCCCCTCATGTTTGCTGTGCCCTAGCAGGGCGTCACTTGTACATACCAATATTGTAACACCCATTTCAACTCGTGGCTTGCAATAAATGAATATTAAATAATATTAATTGAGGTAACAGATTATTTACCAAAATAAGAAAACAGAATCTCAAGGTCGCAGGTAGGTTTGAGGTCTGACCGTAGTCGTACGACTGCTTTGCACGGCCATCGACGCACTCCGCACTCCACTCCACCCCACGCAGTCCACGCTGCCCGCACTGGCTGCTTCGCCAAATGCGTTAAACCTAGAGGTGGAAAAAACGGCTTAAAATTTTTAAACGTTGAAACGTTGTACTTATTTTAATAAGCACGCTTAAAAAAAGTGCTTTTTTGCTAAATGCTTTTTTCGTTTGCTGAATGCTGCGTTTGGAAAACTTTTTGTAGTAAAAAGCTTGCAACGTTGTGTTGCCAATAACATACTACGCGGAGAGCTTTTTAAACAGAACGAATTTGTTGTGATATATTGAATAAAACCTAATTATTTATATTATCTGTGTTCACAGATAATATAATACTATACTATTTCAATTAACTTTCCTTCGTACTTAAATACAGGCTTAGGACTGTCTGGAATCAACAGTTTTACGTTTACTTTTACATTATTTATACTGCATTCATGAATCTCATGATCCAGGCGTACTTAAAAGTTCATTGATTTTATGTACATAATTTTTACACTATTTACATTTTTTATGTACAGTTTTAATCAAATTATTGTTGTATTGTAATTGTCTCTGTTATAAAGTTTACTTTTTCTATTTTGATTTCATTTAATGGATTTATTGGCTTTTTTTTAAAGAATTTAGAAACATTAATTGTTTCACTTTTGTAGTAGTTAGTCTTGTTCGCCTATCAGATATCATGTACCCTGCTTTTGAAAAAGCCCTTTCGCAGGGTACTGAGTTGACCATTATATTTGAGCACGTGATAAATATTTTGTAGAGCGTGGGATAAATTGTGTGGTGCTCTTTCCACCATTTGGTTGAAAGAGCACCACACTTTTTTGCAGGTTTTGCATTCAGTTCGTGGTAATCTCGAAAACGTACATGTTTAACTCTTATACGTTGTCCCATGAGCGCTGGAATTCAGGGTTCTCAGGGACGACTGCGCCCGGGACGCAAGCCAACCAGGTCGTGATGGCATCAGTCGCATGAGGGACGGTTGCCTTGTCGCCATTCAAGGATAATATATCAGCGACTAGGTCCGCAACCCCATGGGTCGACGCCAAGAAAGCCGACAGACTTACATCCCGAATGCATCGCACAGCAAGTCCCCCGTACCGGACCGGTAAAGTAGCTTGTGTCTATTGCTTCCCATTTAGAGAGACGTTTAATATTGTTTCCATAATACTTCTGATTATAAAATTAATTAACTATTATTAAAAATGTATTTATCGTGCCAGATGCCAGGATAGTTATTTAATAGTACTTATAGTTAAGATAGAATAAGGATACTTCATACTTATCTAATTGGCTAGAATCATAAAATTAGGTTGGGACAGCAGGAAAGACTAACAAAGTGGGATATTGAAACTTATGCATGTATGGTCTGAAAATAATGTTCGTCTTAAATTACTTACGTACTAATTGCACATTAATTGTCATTTCTCCATGACGATTCCTATACTGCGAATTGGTCAATCCATTCAAGGGAAAGCTTTTCACGTGGGTGCAGTTTATGGCCCCCAAAATATTTGGTCTATCTACTTTTAGCCAGAAAGGTTTGTGCTACCCGATTCCTTTCTCTTGGAGTACCAGGAAAGGTTACCCATTTTGGTTTGTCTTATTTTTTTTAATTATAATTAATGTACCTAGGAAACAATTTGTCAAAAAATAAGCAATTATTTTAAGGGAGAACTTAGTTAGTAGGTACCAGTGTAATAAGACATTAATATTATTTTGACATAGCACTTCATAGCAGTAAGGAGGTGGTAGGTGACAGACAATTATTCCTATGTACCAGGTAAGGTTACCCATTTTGATCTGTTTTTTTTTATTATAATTAAAGTACTTAGGTAACTATTTAAAAAAAATAAGCAATTATTTTAAGGGATAACTAGTAGGTACCAGTGTAATAAGTCATGAATTTTATTTTGACATAGCAGTAAGTAAGGCCACGGTCGTTTTCACCCGCCACCTGCGGCGGACGGCGGCGGCATGTCGTCCGCGGCGTCTATATGCTCTGTTCGACATTGTTGTGCAATAAACAAAACAAAATAAACAAAAACAAAAGTTAAAACTCTATAAGTGCAAGTATTGAATTAGTGACAGAATGAAAAATTAGTATTTTGAGTTTATTCAACATATAAGCAAAAAAACAATTCTACTTCTTTTCAACATAATTTCTAGTTCCTATTGCCCATTTACCTAGTATCGTAGAAAACAAATTTTGTGCAGCATACAAAACCTATCTGTAGCCATCATTATAGGAAAGGGTAGAGTTTATCAGATATTTTAGTAGTGTTCAATATCATTACTGCAGACTTGAAAAGCCCAAAAATCTCTGTTTACTATGTGTAGTATTAAGACTACCAGATTTCAATTGTGACTTGACAATTGATGTTTGGTTTTTCCACAGTTTTGTGAAGTGCGCTTCATGTTTTTGTTGTTTTGTTTTTAAATCTAATTCTGTGGCGTATTTCGGCTGCTCCGTTTCTTCATTATTGATTGTTGACAGCCATGATGGGCGGTTCCACCACAAGGAGCTCTCTTTCAGATGTGAAACGTAAAGTCCTCGGCTGGCAGCGTCAGCCGGATTCTCGCTTGATTTTACGTACCGCCAACGATTATTTGGTATTATTTTTATAATTTTCTCTACTCTGTTTGCGACAAAAGCCTTCCAGCGGCTGGGTTCACCCTGGATCCAACCTAAGGCAACCATCGAATCCGTCCAGCCACAGACTACTACAACATGCTTATTTAGCGATTGTTTAATTTTTTCTGTTAACTTCACTAGAATTAACGCACTGCTAAGCTCTAGTTTTGGTAAAAATATATTTTTGTTTTACTTTACTGCGTTTATGTATACTCTAAATAAAAACGAATGGCTCTAATTAAATAAAAAATGGAGTAAAATCTGCGTTAAGAACTTGCTTTCTAGGTAACCCGCCCTCGCTTCGCTTCGGTGTAGTGTGGAATTTAATATACATATTACTTAAACCTTTCTCTTGAATCACTCCATCTATTAATAAAAAAACGCATCAAAATCAGTTGCATAGTTTTAAGATCTAAGCATACATAGGGACAGACAGCGGGAAGCGACTTTGTATTATACTATGTAGTGATGTATGATCTTGTTAATATGAATTAAACTGCATGTAGGTACGTTGATAAATTTTGATATTAACATGATGCATGCAAAATTACTTGATATTAAATGTGGCAACTTACCGATAATGGATTGTGCCGAACTCCTGGCAATGGTTCACCCACGTCACGCCCCAAAATTGAGTATAGCCTCTCTTGCAACGGAGTCAAAATAAATGATTTTGATGGCCCTCCTCCTTAGAACGTAGAACCCATATTAATGTAGAGTAGAAGAACATTATCATCAGTAAGAATACAATAAATAATGAAATTTAATAACATTAAGTAGGTACCTGTAGCATTTCTTTCGTTTTTTTTTTAATAATTTATGTTTGTATTCATTGTAGAACTGGAACAAGATCAGTTATTTTATTATTATGATGTCATGAAAAACTATTTTTAATAAGTACCTATCTTATTTACAAAAAGTACATACCTAGGTACTTGACGTAGGTAAAGTAAAGTAAAATTATAACAAAATGTATTTGTCAGAAAGTCACACTAAGAACTTAAATGTCCTCACCGTACGCCCTTGCTCAGCAGTCTTATAGACGCTGTCTGCCGATGCCGATACGCTGTTTAAAATTAGAGCGCATTCTCCCTTCGAGGAACTCAATTAGAGCCTCTATTTGTATAACGCTCATAATATCTAGAAACTGAAAAAAACAGTGTTCTTTGTTATTACACCGACCGACATCGACATTACTACACTGGCCTGCAGAAGTAAGTATCACACTTTTAAAATTGGGATAACGTTTTAAGTTCACAAGATATACTTTCGAAATAAAAAGGACTCCAAAGAGAATTTAATTTTGTACATAAAAACTTTATAGTCGGTAAGCTTCTTTTAAGATTTATTGGCTGAAAAAAAACTTCAAAAACAAAACCATTCCTTTTTCAAAGTGGACGTTTCCGAATTACAATTTTATTTTACCATTCACATTTTTCTTTCTGATTTAAATTTTTTTCAAGATCGATGGGTCTTGTTTTAAAAATTTATGCTAAAAAGCACATAACATTTATTTATCATGCCTCTTTCAGTTGAAGAATGTGCTAGGATCATGGCTTTTCTGGAACTAGGCATCAGTATGCGTCTTCAGGAGGTCGCACAGAGCTAGTGGCCATAGAAAATGGCACCCTCACTGGGCAAAGATATGCTCAAGAGATTCTCAATGAGTATGCAGGGCCGTATTTAGCAAATATGGGTGATGGATCGATGCTGATGCATGATAATGCCCGGCCACACACGGCTCATATCGTACAAGAGTATATTCAGGAGGTCGGTATCAGCGTGATGGCTTGGCCATCAAGAAGTCCTGATCTCAACCCGATTGAACACGCCTGGGATGTGCTTGGGAGGCTAGTCAGAAATCGCAGACCACCACCTACTACCCTCAGGGCACTAAAGCAGGCCCTGGTAGAAGAATGGGAGAATATTCCCCAACATCGGCTCCGAAACCTAGTGTTCAGTATGGGCTCGAAGCTGTAATCAGAGCTCGAGGAGGCAATACCAGTTATTAAAAATTAAATAACATTTTAACATTTTAGTTGTTTTTTTACACTAAACTAAAAATGTCTATTTTCATTGTTTTATCTTTTTTAAGTTAAAAATGTTACTAATGTATAACTTTAGTTTCTAAGAATTAAAGCCTATAAAATTTGCAACAAAACGTTTTTAATCTTAAACCTCTACCTTCTATAGTTAAGAAAAAAAAAATTGGAAAAGTGTGATACTTACTTTTGCAGGCCAGGTATTTAACCCTTAATAAGGCGCGAGCCAGTAGGCTAGTTCGAGAAGAAGTTGAAATTGATTTAGGGTAAGTTGATACTCTAGAATATGAAAAATTAAAAAAAAGGGGGGGTTTTCATGGGGGGAGTACCTTTTTTTGGGTGGGAAATAATATCCCTTTGCCCGATTAGGTTTACGCATTAGGTTTTTGGGTGGGAAATAATATCCCTTTGCCCGATTAGGTTTTGTACTTTTAGCCTCAGTTTCATTATTTCCATATACAAGCACTAGCCCGTGGCTTGGTTTGTATTTTTTGTAAAATTATAAAAAAATTAAGTAAACTAAAAAAAAAGGGTCTTGTCATATTGTTACTTATATAAAATTTTCTGTTTTGCCTTATTTTATGTAGACCCCTGAAATAAATTTGTAAACTAGAAGATTAAAACAATTTAGAATTACTTATAATAGTGTTTCTTAGTATAAAACTAAGAAACTTATACTTACCTAAAGAAACATAAAAAAAACATTCTTCATTCCGCTGTGGGACCTCGAATGTTATGTTAGTGTTATAAAACTAAGAATGGTACCATCTGATTCAAATGCTGTTAGGATAATACCTTTGAGTTGAGATGCTGTCATAAGCCGCTCCATTCCAAAAGGTAGTAGTTATCCTAACAGCATTTGAATCTGATAGTAGCTACATACACCAAAGAACATAAAAAGAATCAATCTTCATTCTGCTGTGGGACCTCGTGAAAAGATTTAAAGCATTTGTTTGCACACAGAGAAATTTTGCAAGTGCAGCAAATTATTTTCGTTCGCTTCTCCTTCTTTTTCGTGCTACAAAAACGACACCTTTTGTAGGTACTGCCTTCGTCAGGAAGATGGACTCCAACATTTAGGAGGCGGATCTCATCCGGTACCCCAAAGGTTGCACCCTTCTTGTTCTTGAAAGTTACCGGTTGATTTTTTTTTTGTTTTAAAATTTGAAATCATCTCTCGAGCCAATCGTAATCGGAATTCTCTATGAGAATGGTTTTTGACTGCGTGCACTGTACTGTAAGTGATGTAGCTGTTTATGATTGCGGCATCAAACATAAACAAAAATAACCTCATCCAGTATTTTCTACATTTTCCATTAATTGGATATGATGACCTAAAATGATCAAAATGATCCACTCCTCCCATAGTCAATGTATATTCAGCTATAGCTTTAGGACAGAGAATCTCTTTTCTTGTTCCGTCTTTCTGGGTCGTTTTGACAAAGACCGTGTCAGTCGGATGGTGGGCCGTTGTAAGAACAGTGACGTCTCGGGTATCAAGCCACTTTATCGCTGTAATAGGTTCTGCGGTCAAAGCAGTGAATTGATTTTTTTCGAGACTCAGAGGTTTCGATTGGGCTTTCTTCATCATGTTTGGAAGATCTTTTCTATTCGTTCTAACCGTGCCAACTGCGAAAATTTTTCGCTCGTATAAAGCATCCATGAGGTTGCAACTTGTAAAAAAGTTATCAAACGCTATCAACGTATTTTCGGGGAGTTCCCTTGACAACTTCATGACGACATTGAATCCAAGACCTTCATCTTCAGTATTGTCACCTTTACCTGAGTAAATATCAAACTTATAAAGATATCCACTAGCTGCATCGCAACGGGCCCAAACTTTGAAGCCTCGTTTTATTGGTTTTTTTTGGCATGTATTGTTTCAGGCTGGACCTTCCTTTAAATTTCACCATACATTCGTCTATAGATTGCTTGCTTGAATTTTCTGTCTCCTCTTGAAATATTGTATTTAGTTCGGATATCATAGGTCTCAATTTAAACATTTTATCGTATTCTGCACTGTCTCTTTGGGGTTCATGTTCGTTGTTGTTTATGTGTAAGTTTTCTGTAATTTTTTTAAATCTTTTTACAGGCATTATCTGTGATATTTCCGGATTATTGTAGAATGTGTCATTTGACCAGTAAAGTTCCATGTCAGGCAATGGATTCAGACCCATCATGATCAATATTCCAAGGTAAGCTTTGATTTCCTCTGCTGATACGAGTGTGAAATTATGACTTTTTTTTGGATTGCATACCTATTGGTTTGTTCCACTAGAAGTTGAACTAAATAATCCGTAAAGAATCGTTCAAATACCTGTATTGGTGTCGTTTTGTGATTGTATTTATGTTTTGGTTTTATTGGATTGATGAATTCTGGAATATCATGTACCTCTGTTTCTATTTTCCACTCTCTAGGTTGTCTTGTTTTTGTCACATTGACAGTGTCGTTTTCTCTTGAAGATTCTTCTAATATTCGAGTTTCTGTTTCTAGATCTGTAATTGCCTGCGTAGGATGACTGGAGGACTCATTGTGGATCTCATCTAAGCATTGCTGTATTTCAATCTCTCTTTCGGTCGGTATCATTTCAAAATCAGTATCAGGATCTGCATTTGAGTCATTTGTCTCAACGGGAAAGGTAGAACGTTGCAGTAAGACTGATTCTTTCCTTGGAGTAGGTGATTTCGTCTTGTCATCATTTACTGCCTGCGCTTCCTTCATAGTATAGTCAGACGCGGAACCATCCGTGCCTAAAATAGCTGCTAGAGCATCCTCCGAATATTGTTCTAGATCTTCGATCGTTTGCTGAAGTGTATCAGTAGTACCAAATAGTTCTTCAAGACGCTTTTCAATAACAGCATCTTGATCTTGACGTCCATCCAGCACATCCGCCGGGCTGCTCAAAGGGGCTGTTTGATAATATGCATCATCGTCAGAGTCTATATCCGACAAATCTGACAGATTTTCTAGCACTTCTTCTATATCTCTCTGCGTTTTCATTACACTTCTTCTCTTACTCATGGTTGACAATCCTAATAGGAAAAGAAAAAATTAAGGTAAAGAAAAAAGCGTGCGACAGAGAAAGAAAAGGGGAAACTTGCATGTGCCGTTAAAACGAATAAATAAAAGAAATAAACAGGTGACATGAATAATAAATGCAAGAGCTTGCCACCAAAAAAAAATGTTCTGAAAACCATCCGCAAAAACATAAAACAAAATAAATTCAAACGAAATCGGGTGCAGTAGCTAGTTAGCCATAAAAAAAATCATGACCTTATCGGGCAAGGGGAAATAATTTCCCACCTATAAGTTTGCATTTTTTTGAGGTTATGGTTTGTTACATTGCATTAGAAAACACATAAAACAGCTTCAGAATAGACCTTTTACCAGATATAGCAATCAAATTGTACTTACAGGATTTTTTGTAGAACAAAAACTCGTTTTTACTTCGGATCGTCACAAAAATCAACGCTCGTTTACTCGAAATTCTGCCACTGACACTTTGACATAAAAAAAATAAGTCAAGGGTTGCCATGAAGCAAAAAGTGTTGCCAGGAAAAGAAAAAAAAAGTTCAAAAAATTTGTGGTGTCTTTCATTCGTTCACTGCAAATAATTTGTCGATAATATTTTACTTTAAAAATAAAACATCGTGGTGGGAAATAATTTCCCCTTGCCTTATTAAGGCAATACAATCGAAATACTCAAATCATACTAACCTTTAAATACAAATACAAATGACTTTATTTGCTATAAATAGGGTGATTACAATTATGATCTTCTGAATAAAAAATGGTGCCTTAACCTATTTAGCCATTTTACATAGCATGCAAATATGTTACAACTTATTGAAAAATTAGAATAGAATTCACTTTAGAATAATCACAACACATGACGCATATTAATTAATTACCATAACCAGTTATTGAAACAAATAATAATGAATGAATACAGTATTACCACCTTCGATTACCACGCATAATGTCATGAAAATATAAGTACAAAAATGTCAACAGTTCAAAACAAAGAATAAGTATGTCAAAGAAAAAAAAAACTGAAAATGTCATTAAAAAATTATGTCAATTTTAAAAGATTAATAACAATGTCAATGAAGGCAATGAAAAAAAAAATAAAAAAAAATATATATTTAAATTATAAGATTTGACATAGTATTGACATGTATACACATGGTGTTAATGTTCCAAAAATTCCTTTATAGAGTAAAAAGCCTTTTCCAATAACCACTTTCGAACAAGTAATTTAAAACGACTGATCGGAATATCTTTGAAATGGTCAGGAATTTTATTGAATATTTTAATACACATAGCATAACTATTCTTTTTAAATCGTGCTGTCTTCAGAACAGTTTCCAATACCAGCCTATTGGGTTTACGCGTATTTCTTGAATACAGTTGGCAAGCCTGTGTAAACAATCTAATATTTTGCTTGACAAAGATTCCAACCTCAAGTATATAAAGGCAAGGTAGAGTTAATATATTGAGGGATGTAAAATAGGACTTGCAAGATATGTCAGACCTCAGATTGCAAATCGATCTGATACATCTTTTTTGCGCTATAAACAACCTGTTGATGTCGACACCATTACCCCAAATCAATAAACCATATCTTAGGACTGACTCAACATATGCAAAGTAGGCTGTAACCGCTGTCTGCGGATTAGCGACTCTGGCTAGTTTGTATAAAGCAAAAGAAAAACTGTTTAATTTGTTACATACTTTATCTATCTGATCTTTCCAACTCAATTTGGGGTCAACTATTAAGCCTAAAAATTTTGCATTTGAGGCACTTCGCAGGATTTGTCCGTCATAATCTATGTCAACTGAGTGATTATTAAAATTGATCAAGTTTGTTTTGGATAGGTTTATTTTAAGGTTGTTGTCTTGGAGCCATCTTATTATCCGTGTCAGTGTGAAAACTATGTCGCGTTTATGATGTTCTAACGAAGATGTCTTATTACTTGTCACTATCAAAGAAATATCGTCAGCAAATAATACAGTTTTGTGTTCCGTTATGTCTGGCAAGTCATTAATATGCAGTAGAAATAATAAAGGACCGAGAACACTTCCTTGCGGTACACCAAAAGCATTATGTTTGAAATCTGAACGATACGTTTCGACGATTTTGCTTGAATTTAGTTGGGTTAATTCAACACACTGACATCTGTTAGATAAATAGGATTTTATCCAATTTAACGCAAGCCCCCGAATTCCAATACACTCTAGTTTTTTAAGTAAACCACCATGTGGAACGCAGTCGAAAGCTTTCGACATATCAAGGAACAAAACCGTCGTAAAGTTATTTTCGTTGACACTTTGTAAAACTTTATTTACAAGGTCAAAGGCAGCATATGTTGTCGATTTATGTTTTTGAAAACCATATTGATTTTGTTTGATTATGTTGAATTTATTTAAGAAGGCCGTAAGCTGAGCTAGCATAGCTTTTTCAAAAATTTTGGAGAACACCGATAAAATAGCTATAGGTCTATAATTACATAAGTCCGTTTTCGAACCTTTCTTAAACAACGGTTTAACAATTGCCAACTTTAGTATATCAGGAAACTGACCAGTCTGTAATGAAAGATTTACAAGAAAAGCTAAAACTTTACTAACTTCATCTTTACAAGACTTGAGGACTTTAGTACATACACCATCATGCCCTTCAGACAATGAGTTCTTTACTGACATAATAACTTTTACTATATCATTCTCGTCTACCGGCGCTAGAAAAATACTATTCAACAAATTAGTTTTCAATGTATTATTATTATTTTCATTATTACAATCATTATTATTATTACAATTATTATTATTACAATTATTATTATTACAATTATTATTATTACAATTATTATTATTACAATTACGATTATTATTCAAATTATTATTACGATTACAATTATTATTATTACAATTACTATTATTATTATTATTATAATTGTTATTAAGATTACAATTATAATTATTACAATTATTAGTATTAGTGCAATTACTATTATGAATTGGATTTATGTCATCAGTGAAATAATCATTAAATGTCGAGGCAATAGATATAGGATTAGTAATTTCAATGTCATTTTTAATAATACTATTTATATGGTTATGTTGAGGAAGTTGTCCAAAAGTGTCGTTTTTTATAACAGACCAAGTGGCTTTGCAAATATTGTTGCTCCCTGACACATATTTTTGGTTAGCAGCTCTTTTAGAATAGTGAATACATTTATTTAATAGTTTGTTATATTTTAAGTAATTCGATTTATTTTCACTTGTTTTTGTCGAGTAGTACTTATAGCGAAGTGCTCTCTTAGAAATAGTGCTCTTTTTCAGGCCTTTTGTAATCCATCTAGGCTTTGAGGACAATGTTCGTTTAATTTTTATTTTCGGAAAACACAGTTTGTATAGAAGAGTAAATAATTCATGAAATTCGTTAAAAGCTGCATTCAAATCGCTGTGATTGTATACATTAGAAAATGAAAGACTACCTAGATATTTTTTAAACTTTTCAATATTTTCTAATGAATAGCAACTTTTAAAAACAAAGACAGACTGAGGGATTTCCTTTTTATGCTTTATATTAAACTTCAACACTTGAGCGGTGTCATGGTCTGATAGCCATAACGGCAAAATAGAACCAATGGCATTATCAACGTTACTTATTATTAAGTCCAGGCACGCCTCACCTCTTGTGGGACTAGTTATATTTAAAGTTAAGTTGTATTTTCTTAATAAGTCGCGAAACCTTATGGTCGAATTGTTTGTTTTAAGCATGTCAATATTAAGGTCACCAGTAATAATTATATTCTTATTCGGAAATTTCTTGAAGCATTTATACAATAACAAGTCAATTTTATCAAGGAAATAATCAATATGTCGGTTTATTTTTGATGGATTTCTATAAATACATATAACTATAATATTGTTCGTAGTCAAGTTAATAGCACAACATTCAAAGTGATAGATCATTCCAAGGTCATCAAAGCAAGTTAATTTTTTAAATTCAAGGCCTTTCTTTACTAAGATACAAGATCCACCGCGCTTTTTTGGCCTTGAGAAGCTAGATGCCAGTATGTAGTTGTTAATGTTTACATTTTTTTCTTCACCCTGCCTAATGAAACTTTCCGTGAGACAAATTACATCTGGGTTGGTATCCTTTCTGATACTTGAAAGGGTCAACTCGAATAATTCTTTTTTAGAAAGTATGCTATGTATATTTTGATGAAATATTGTGAAGACATTTCCTGAATCATTCTCGAAAAAATTCCGATGAACTTGACTGTAGAACATTATTTTGTTGTGATTTTTTTTCTAACTTCTTAAAATAAAACGGTATAGTACCCTTTTTTGGAATGGAAATAATAGTATTATCCAGGCTTTTTTTCGACTCCTTAATGTGATTTCTAATGAATTCGTAAGATAAAATTTTTTTTTTGTAAGCGATATAGTCAATACAATTAATTATTTTATCACATAATAAGTTTTTTAAATGAGTGTTGTCATAATAGTTGTTTAGTTGAATGTCAATGTAATTACAAGCAGAAAAATGTTTTGTCCATAACTTAATATTATAATTCAACTTTGTTTCATTAAAAGATATGTTATGGCAGATAGGTAACATAATAACGGAAACATATTTAAGTTCATTCAACATAATACATATATTTGAATGGAGTAAATGAATATTTTTATCATGGTTGCCAAACCCTAATACAACAATATCGTTTGGGTTAAGACATTTACTTAGGTTATTACAAAAATTTAACATTTCAGTACTTGAACCTCCGCTGATAATGTGGGCTTGGATTTTATATGCGTTTCGTCTACCAAAACTCGAATTTACAAGATTAAAAGATATTCCTCTTAGTGACTCATCACCTAAAATGTAAATATTATTATGTTCACTTGGGATTTTAATACTAGTAGCGCCATCTGTTGATTCACTTGCAAGTTGTGCTAAACATGGTTCGATGGTTTTATCTTCGGTTTCGCCCTCTACTGGCACAATGATTGAATTAGTTTTACTTTGTGTTTCGTTTGCTTTTTGTTCTATATTTTCAATTGTGTTATTTTTGTTTACTTTTTGTACTTTCTTTGTAGAATTATTCTTTGGAGTTCTGCAAATGTGTGTCAGCTGGTTGATTTTAAGTTCGCATTCTGCTAGTTTTTTTGTTAGAGTACAATTTTCGGTCACCAAGATAGATATTTCATTATCTGCTATTTCAAGCTTTTCTTCGAGCTTTATTAGTTTTCGTTGGAGATCCTCTAATTTTTCTTTATCGTTTGAGCGTAATGTAGAAAAGCTCCTATTCAAATCGGTATTCGGCGTGGATATTAATGAGGAGTCCTCAGCAGTATTGTCATCAGAAAGTGCTTCGAACGAATTTTGAGTAGAAACATTAATCTCCTGTCTTTTGCGATGTGTTACATTATTGTCTCGCTCTTGATTATGAGTATGAGTACTTGGTTGTTGCATCGATTTCTTACCCAAAGGAGTTGTAGAACAAGAGTGGCATTTGAAAGCTTTTTTATTTGCGATTGTCATAATCTTGAAACGTTGAAACGATACACTCGTACAATCCAAGTGAAAAAGTTTGTCACACAAAGAACACGTAAGAAATTGTTTGTTGTTAATTATGTTATTACACTTAAAACAGGTTAGAGCCATCTTGCGGTTAAGCGTAGTACTATTGGTGTAGATTGAATGCGTTTCACCAAGCACGCTGTCGACGATGAAGTAGCAAGGCCAGCGCACAGGCAATTTGTGCCAGCTGATGCAAGGGTCAAAGTCCAACTTGTATTATCAATGACAAAAACGGTACGGTTTTAACTGTTTTGGGTTAAATTTGAAAACTGGCGAAAGATTACTTATAAAAACTGTCACTTATTCACAAACGAGTGAATCGGAATTTCGTAATGGTACACTTGAATCCGATTATTATGTATTTCGTCCGTAAAAACACTATTTTTAGTCACTTCTTCTTTACGAAAGTATTTATTGTTGAACTATAGACTGCACTTTGCTAATAATGTCACATTGAAAACACACAAAAAGGTACTGGTTAATGGTAAAATTCAACTAAAACAATGGTTTAAACAATTTTAAGAAATTAAAGATACGGAGCTCACTGTTTATCTGACGGCAACGCCATCTATCCTCCACTACACTATTGGATCAATAAATTATAAAATTCCACTGTTTTATAGTGAATTTTGAAGAAAGTCAAGTTAAGTAATAAAATAACCGCGAAAATAACACTGTGTTGACTGACTGACAATCACTTGTCACTTTCATTCCGTTTACTATAAACACCATTTAAGGTCTTTTAAAATTTAATAAATATTAAATTTTTACAAAAATGTGTACAATATTCTCTGTTTTATATCACAATTTACAAAGGAGAACGGCAGGGTAGTATGGGAATTTTGTACAGGTATACAACTTTCATGTTTGGCAATGAGATTTATACATTCGATAGATAATATTATTAGGAATTACTACATAAATTGACAGAATTTTAAAAGTTGGGGTTTATAAGTTATAATAGTATATCTAATCATGTTCTTAGGTTGATTTTCTCCGTATTTGACAGTTGACTGACAGTGACACTTGACTTACAGCGACAGTTGACTGACAGTGACAGTTGACTGACAGTGACAGTTAACTGACAGTGACAGCACTGACAGCGAATTATACAAATTGTATGTCTCTAATTCGGTAGGTAGTTATTAATAAATACATCGAATTAATTGCATTAAATGTATTGCTACGTCTCGTCATATCTATTGTATATTTCTCTAGAAGTCTAGTAGAGCTGCGGTCCGCATAGCGATAATATCGCGAATCCATATAAATGCAGTAGGTACCTTCCTACAAAAACCCTATTTGAGTCTGTTCGGAAAGAGAACCGTCGTGGGCTTTGTGCTTGATCATCGATTTTGTCATGTTTACGGCACTGTTATACGAAATTATGGTGAGACTATCTTGACTTGATAGATATCAAAATATTACAGTCGCATTAAAACGATACAGTGCCGTCAACATTCTGGAACTATGATAATAATTATTGAGACATGCTTGTGCTTGGATATTTAAAACACCTATGAAGTAGGTAGGTAGCTAGGTACTACCTACCTAAATATACCTAACACAATGATATTTCATTGAACTAACATGATTCATGAGATATGTAGTAGGGCACTGTAACACTACTTAATAGATATATTAACCTACTACCTATATCGCTTGAATAAGGGATTGAAATCTCTTACTACTATCTCTTAACTTAATCAAATACTGCTCAGATTGTATGCCTACCGACTTACTTTAAAGACTTACTGACACTAGTAATGAATTGGGCACACCATAGAAATTGTGTCAATATCGAGTGTTTGTAGAAATAAAACAATAATTTGATTTTTTTAATGAATATATTTTTAAAATAATATAAATAAACCCAAGGCACTCTTAAAATAACTTCATCTAAGAAGGCAGCAGGTCTAGTCATGCCATCATGACGAGCATACCCTAAGTACCAAATAATACTCATAACGTGCGAGCAGCACCCAACAGTTCGTAGCCCCACAATGCAGTTGCAACAGTAACTTAATATTGCTTCACGTCCATTTACATTCCTTTCTATAACTATAAAGACGAAATATGTCTTGGCTGAAGACTACCGAGACTTTATTTTTGCTCGAACCAACATAGGATTTACACCCTCTAGTCCAGTTATTTGTTCCCGGCATACTTCTAATGTATATACTCCATGAAACCGAAAATGCTCACCCACATATGATCTAGCCTGTCTTATTTGGTATGTACCACATGCAAATAATAATAAATCCTGCATGGACAGCCTCGGAAATGGCATGGCTGTACCATCAATTGGTATAAAAAAGGAACTACGCCTGTTTAAGTTCAATTGTTCTACTAAACCTGCAATGGTGTTTTGCAAGAACAGTCGTTCATTAATAATATTGAGATACTGCTCTGCGTTCTCCGAGTCTGTATATTGAGTACAAAAAGCATTCAAAAGTGCAGCTGCGATTTTAAAATCGTCCATTAAATGACGACATGCTCGGTTAAAATACTCGTGCCGAAATATTTTAAAATCTCGTTTGAAACGACCATTCACAGCTTCTATAACCCATCTATTAATAGTAACACAACGAGATCTATTAGCTTGTAGGGTCGTAAGCTGTGGATCGCCTTCATCTTTAGTTTCGGGCATAAAACCCAAATAACCTTTGTCATGGAGGCTATCCATGCAGTCACGAAAACCTCGATCTAAAATAAATACGTAATTTTCTCTGTAAAAATCGTTAAATCCCGTCTCATTTAATAATTCCCTCATTATAGTGGCGTCATTGGTTGTGGCACTATGAGGTCCACGGACATCTATAATATAACCGTCACAAGCACATAATATGAATGGTTTGAGTCACGAAAACCTCGATCTAAAATAAATACGTAATTTTCTCTGTAAAAATCGTTAAATCCCGTCTCATTCAATAATTCCCTCATTATAGTGGCGTCATTGGTTGTGGCACTATAAGGTCCACGGACATCTATAATATAACCGTCACAAGCACATAATATGAATGGTTTGAGCAAATTCCGGTATTTATGAAGTGAATATGTATCCTTTTGGAACAAATAATTGGAACTTTTTTGAGTGTATAAATATGTTGCATCTGCAATAGTGATTGCTGGTTTTTGATCTGAAGGTGCTTCAGGCTCACCAAAAATACCTTCTGCAATTATTGAATTTTTTTGAACAACTTGCTCTCTTCTTAAATGTTCGGACCCTAAATATTGTGGTACATATTCTCGAATCAATGTGTCTCTAGCTATAGACATTAAGGTTTCCAATGTTCTTCGGGGGACTTGAAATAAAATAGACAACCTATCCCCCGAGTCTCCAGTCCTTAGCTTGCAAAGAAGTGATGTTAGGGCAAAACTACCCCGACGAAGATTTCTTAGGCTGGGTGTTGCCTCTAATATCTGCTGGTGTTGCCTCTTTGTTAGGCCAATAAAATATTGTACTTGGTGTTCGGGGTAGTTTTGTATATTTTCATAACTAACATTGGATAAGCCCTCCATTAAAATAAAAACAATTTCCTCTATATGGTTTGACGAAAACGTATCTAAGCTGTACTCTGCAGCATATAAATCTCCATATTGTTCTTCATGCAAATGAAGATTGCATATGCGTGCACCGCGAGGTATAAAATAATAATATTTTAGAAGTATACGACGCCGTGTATCTTCAGGCACAATATGGCGTTTGGAGCCAGTACATCCACGGAAAATACAGTGGCCTGGTGTTTCAGCTGCTCTCCGTATATTCGGCAATGTTATGTACCGAGGTTCACTAACAGTAATTCTGGAGTTCAATATTCCTTGAGCTCTTTCCCAACACGTAGAGCAGACTTCACTTATTGAGGGCACCTGTAAACAAGGAGATGAATGTAATAATGTGACAAGTATTATAGTACCTACCTTGCTTTTCTATTCAATGAAATCAAATGTACCTATTGGATTTCAACATTGCTGTTTTTTATTTATTTAGACATTTCATTAAACAAGAAAAGTAGCAATGCAGAAAAGACTTTTTAGTACATGGCCTACTTTTACTTTAGGTACTTCAACATTAATTACACGGACTACACGGTTCTCACCTGCTGGTGCTCCATCAATTCAGATATTATTTCTATTATCTGCCTTTCATGTTCATTTGTCATTTGAAGATTGCCTTTCATTTGTAAATTCAAATGTGTTGCTACATAGACAGCATGTTCTTGTTATTTCAGGCTGGCTATCATCTGGTACATTTTCAGGCTGGATCATTTCTTGTGGCTCTGGCTGCCCACTTCTACGTGAAGCTCTTTGCGCTCGAAGCCAACAAGGAATACAAGCTTCATCTTCTGAAGAAAGCTGAAATAAACAATTGCAATGATATTACAAAAGCTACCAAATGTACCTATTGATGATAGTATTTAATATGTGAATAAATCCAGCACTTATTTAAGATTAATAAGAAAGAAGATAAGTATGGTGTAAGATGTTACCTCTCGTGGTCGAATCCAATTAGAAATGATGTTAGTCATCCTTTGTTCCTGCTCATTTGGCTCTTGAATGACAACTCTACGTCTAGTTATTCTTCATATTGAGCGTCCACATACAACACACACATGACGATGGCCAACATGCCTTGTAGTAGTAGTACTTTCAGATGTTGACGAATGGGTTGCTAATTCCCAGCAAGCATGACAAATATGGTCAGAAGGTGTTATCTGAAACAATAAGAGTATGAAGTATATAAACTGACCAAGGTAGCTTCTTATACTGTCTGGCATAAACTATCGCACTAAACATAAAAACAAAAATAATAATAGCCTGGCTAATAAAAAAATATGAGATAAAACTACACTTGTTTATTCTATTAACCTAGCCAGGTAGTTATTGCATTGCTGCACTTTTCAGGCAAATTGAATCGGCATTATATATATATATAACGTTTATACGTTTACAACTTATGGTTCGTTATTTACTACGTAGGTCTACGACTTACCTCTCTGGGATAGGTCCAAAAACGAATAGTGTCGACAAAGGTTTCACACTCGTTCATTAGTAAATGCCGCCTGATGCGATCCAATCGAACGTTGCAATTAATACATTGAAGTTGAACACTCGACATTTTGATTGATTGTATCACCCAGTCAGTCAGCCACTACTATCAAGATAACACAAAAAAGTACCTACACTACGCAAGCACAGCACAGACAGATTGTTTGTGTTCACTTACACTAAAGAGCGTCTTTTCGCAAATACCATTCACAATTGAATACGGAGGAACCGCGGCTCAAACTCAACGTATAAACTTATGTTTTATACAAGTACTAACGAAAATGCCAAAACGAGAATTCGCAAGACATCCACTAGCACAAAGCACAAACCACAGACAGACGCCATTATTGTTTATTTTGATAAGTTGACATTGACAGTGTTGCAAGTAAATGTCATTCGTTGTTTTACAATATAAAAATCGATAAGAAAATCGATTTTCAAAAAAAATATCAACTCGTCATTATTTATGAAAACATGTGATCAATGCTCTAATACCGCAATCTTACAATCATGCTCGCTATTCACCCCGCCACTCGCGCGAGTCACTCGCGTGAATCACTCGTCTCGACGAAACATTCAAGTCCCGTTACACTGTTCACACATTCGCGCGGCGATCTTCATTTGGATTTTAAACGCCCGCACGCATGGAGTACTTTTTCCATTCCGTAGCAGTGTTTCTTTCAGGTACTACTCCGGCGGGCTGGTTTGACAGATGACCACCTAGCGACCGGTCTGTTTTGACAGATGAAGGTAATACATTGCTTCTTCTTTTTGGGGTAAAAAACAATACCAAAGAAAAGTAGCAATGTATATGTCAAATGAAACCAGTCGCTAAATAGTAAAAAAAAAGTTTAAAAAACTCGATTAATGTATTTTTGTAATCAAATAATGGAAATAATTAAGTATTGTAGGTAATAAGGTTTTAAAAACAAATTTGGCCCCATTCCAATAGTCGAAAATAAAACTTATGTTGCACCAGTAATTGGTGAAAGCGTGCCAATATTTTAATAAAAGGTACTGAGAATAATAGCTATAATTTAACTGTTGTCTATTAAATTATTGGCATAAGGTGTATCAGTAATTTGATCGGTACATGCGAATAATAGGTTGAACCAAAAAAATGGACTGTGGGTCTATTTATTTATACATGAATATAATGGTGTATGTATGGTGGTAATAGCTTAAAACGACATACATACAAAATACTAAAAAAAAAGAATATCTGTATTGTTTATTGCATGTAACACTCACAATAGTTATTTTAAATAGTGTTACTGATGTCAATAGGTAAAAGTTTATTTTGTATTGAATTGCTTTAAATACCAATAACTGGGTAATTTACCCTGCTTATTTTTTATTTGAGTAGTTCGAGACGATTCATGAAACTAGATGAACTCTTCACAAAACATTTAAGTAATTCTGTAAACTCATCCACGGCCCTGGTGATGACAGTACCGGACTATGTACGTAGTGTGTGCATATTCTTTTTGTTTTTGGCACTGCTCTTTTTGCCAGTCATATTCTTTTGCTCCTCATCTTTACAAGTGAAATAATGGACATCATAAATATAGAATAGATTGAGACCGATATTAAACATTAAAAAAAATTAAGTAATGCCACGCAGAATTAGCAAAAACACAGTTACGAGAGAAAAAGAAGCCATAGCGGTCTTTATATTCTAAATAGTGCTAAACACATGCAGGCCTAGCGGGCCGGCCAAGCATACACACAATAATGAAAACTCTAAGAGTTATGATGCAGCCTTCGCATATTATTTACATGATGATGATGATTAAAAAAGAAACAGAACACATGAAAAGAAAGTGGCTGACCTTACAGCTAAAATATGATAATATACACAGAAGTGCAACCGTAGATTGCACACAAACACAACGAAGTGCTTAACAATTCTCTTCTTAATCAAACACATTTTTTTTTTTTTTTTTTAAGTAAAGTATGTGGTAAGCTTGGGAGGAGTGCAGAGGGTTACGTCCTGGTCCATTCTGGTGAGTGGTGCCACGAAGCTAGTGTTGTTCGGGGAAGTGGATGACATGGAGAGAGATAGGGACGGGATCGGTGTCCAGATAGTGTCTGTGTTACTGGAGAAGGGAGGATTGTTGTCAATGTAGCACGAGAGATTCCTCATCTTATCAATAATGTCGTTGCAGAGTTGTCTTATCTGAGTTTTTTGCTCCCAGTGATGGAATAAGTCGTGTCGCTGATATAAAGACGGCGAATGGCGTCGTTCGGCGTAGCTGCAGCAAGTTAGTCCCGTTATTGCCAGAAGAAGATGTGTTGGTTGAAGGACGAGCCTCCAACGCGCGGGGGCATGTTCGCGAGTGACACTTCGTGTCATTCTTTATTAATTTTTCTCTCTTTTGTTTCTGTTGCAAGATGTCAAGTACATGCTTTTAGTTGATTAACGTCTTTTAATCATTTTAATTTATTTATTACCTAAATATACCATCTCCGCCCCTACATGTGGACGAAGCTAGTGTTGTTCGGGGAAGTGGATGACATGGAGAGAGATAGGGACGGGATCGGTGTCCAGATAGTGTCTGTGTTACTGGAGAAGGGAGGATTGTTGTCAATGTAGCACGAGAGATTCCTCATCTTATCAATAATGTCGTTGCAGAGTTGTCTTATCTGAGTTTTTTGCTCCCGCGTCACAGATCTCCGTTTTCTGTCGGCTCCTTGGGGGATAATCAAAATTTCCACGATGCCTCTGGCGCATTCTGTGACTTCATTAATTAATATCTCGTCGCCTCCAGGCGCGTTCATTCTGCGCCGCTCGTGAGGATTATCAGGTGATGCCATGTCCGGAATGGATGCCAGATTGACACTCTCAGGGACGATGTTAGTAGACACAGTTTCCGTCATAGACTCTCCGGGGGAGGTTTTTTGGGGAAGGGGGAGAGGGTCGGGGCCGGCATCAGACACGGCTTCTCTGCACAGTTTTACGTATTCCATGGTAAGGTCTATTGAATGGTCCAATAAGCGAAGTCTGTCCGGCGATCCTGTGTCCGGCTGTGAGGCTCCGCGCCTAGGAGTGTGCCTCGACGCACCCTGCAGTGTGTCCGGTGGATCCCTAGGCCCCAGGTGCCTGGGGTTAGATCGGGATCGTGTCCGGGGTGGGGTGCGCAGAGTCGCCATAGTTGCACAGTAAAAGTGTCAAGTCCGATAATTATTTTGAAATGTAATGTCAATACTACTTACGAATGTTCCACGCGTACAAAGTAGTGTCCGCGTGCGCAAGCACTGCGGAACAATCCAATAATCCAATAATAAAAGGGGAGAGGCACAATGATACACTGAATCACCTCACTGCACCACACAAATGATATGCAAGATGTCACGTCAAATCGAATCGCGCACACTCGACGCGTCTCACAGGCAAGGTCCAGGCGCAAAGTGGTCGCCGGCCGCAGTCGAATCGGTGGGGGAAGCGAAGGTCCCGCCCATCGGGGGGCCCCTCCCGCTGCCCCGCAGTGACTCCTCAGGCGGCAGCTCGGTCAGGGCCGCCCAGCGGGCCACCCAGATGGGCGACTGAGATAGGCCGCCCAGCAGGCCGCTCGCTCAGCCTCATCGCGAGCTGCCAGAGCGTGCAGCCTGGTCGAGTCCTCCCGCAGGCTGTTCGGGCCGGTGACCGTAGACCGTGGATAATGCCCAGGCGGGCCGCCCTCCGTCAGGCAGCCCCGCCGGGCCGGACCTGCCGCACTTCACTTGTCGAGTGGCCCGGGTTGGGAGGGGGGAGGAAGCCCAGGGGGCCTCCACGCGCGAGGGCCAGCGGGCCAGGCCGGGCCGGGCAGGCGGGCCGAGGCGGGCCGGGCCAAGCCGTGCCAAGTCGCGAGACCGAGAGCTCACTTGAGCACGTCTGTACCTCGGAGCGGTCCGAGGCAGACTTAAGGTCAGGTATTAGTGTATTATTTTCAATACTGTTTAAATTGGTAATATTACTACTTTCCCATGATATCGAGTGATTGTATGCTGTGAGGAATTCTTGTAAAATACCAAAATTTATTACACATTAATGCAATTAAAACCGGAACTTTTAATTGCTCATGATTTTTATTTCGATCCCTTTTATACGGGTACCCCTTTTCGTCTGCAAATTCGTTTCAGACGCATTTCAGTTTGGAATTTAAGTGGTAAGTCACTTTCTCTCTCAGTCTACGACGATCTCGAGCAGAGCAACACAGATAAGGGTCAATTAGGTGGTTGGACAGATTGCGGTGGTCCATCTTACTTCCCCGCTATTGGGTTTACTTACCCTTACTCCCACGCCAACAGGTTCCATAGACCCGATCCGAATCTTAAGGACACAGTTGTGTTCATTACGACTGCTTCAAGCTCCAACGATAGCATCGGTTTCAATTCTCTGGCGTTTTGACGGGTCTGTCAAAGCTTTAAGTGTACTTCCAACTTTTGAGGAAGACTTGTTGCAAGGTATCAAAGACATAGCAACTGAGATTAAAGCTAGTCAGCCCTCAACTATTGAGAAGATCATCGACGGCGCTCAAAAGTCAGCAGCGTTAGTTGTAGCAGCAGGCGCCTCAGGTTTCGCGCATAGAGTAGTCATAAACACAGACGAAGAGTTAGATGTTCTAGTCGACGTCTTAATTAAGAAAATAGCTTTGAGAGGCATAGCGACAGGTGGTTCATTCCCTGCTTCAGACAATGGAATGTCAGGTTTCTCCAACCCTTAGTGGCTGGACGATAAGATGTTTAAAGGATCATTCTGATCAATATTCTTCTTTACTTATCGTTATACTGGTTTTTGTTGTTTTGAGTTTCACACTCAAACTTTTTAAGGTCTTCAGTCACACTCAACGCGTGATGCGGCGACGTGCTAGGACCCACATTGAAATGGGGAACTTGTCTCAATCCCGTTCGGGACTTATTGAGTCACAAGCTTGTCGGTAACTTCAGTTATCTCGCAACCGGACTGCGGTCTATGAGTGCAGTAGCTGTAATCTCTCTTCAAGGATCTTAGGATCAATGCCCTAAATCAATACATTAATTCACGCTCTTTTAGCTTAACTAGTCGAGCGTTTTCACTCTAGGAGCTTCTCTCCCCCGTACTTTATCAAGGGCTAGAAAAATAATAAATTGTTTTAGAGTTATTTATATAAAGCAACGGTACACGTAGCATCATTGCGTTTTGTACGATCCAAATATAAAAGAACGTAGCTTACTTAGCGGGTCAAAGTTAATATCGAATAGGTCGCTATATTCATTCACCAATTTGCATAGTCTTGGGATGGGCTAATTGGAGCCAAACTTTGTTTTACGAAACGGTGGACAGAGAGGAGTTAATTTATTTCGCGGGTATCTAGCCGGCGCGCGTAATTTGAAATAAGTAAGTAGTTGGAGGTCTTTTGAGGCATATTGTAACTTGCCTCTGCTATTTTGGTGTATTGTACTGTTATCAAGTGTTACAATTTTGATTTTTTTGGATATACAGGGTGTAACAAGACCTTCAACGAAGCCGAGGTCTACGTATTCTACCCGCCATCAGGACCATTTCTGTTCAAAATTATTACTGGGAAACCATTTTGATTTTTGGTGTTAAAAAGCATTGCATGCATTGCCACGCAATGTGACGCGTACAACAGGCCGCGCCTACGAGTGAATGCTGCACAGCTGCGTGCGGCCGAGTTGAAAGGCAGCGTTTATGTACGTGCTCATGAGATACATCAAGTGACGACGTTTTGAAGCCATTGTTTGTTACGAAATACTTAAAATTTTGATAATGTTTCTTTAGTCAAAAAGTAGGAAATAACGAATAAAATAAGATTTCATAAAAATTTTGAAAAAAAAAATTTGACTTTGACCTTCAATAACTTTGTAACTATTGGTTTCCCAGGTATAGTCTAATAGACAAAAATGATCCTGATGATGGGCGGAATACGTGGACTTCGGCTTCGTTGAAGGTCTTGTTACACCCGTTAGATTAAACAACACAGCCTGTATACTCCACAGCTTTTCGCCAAAAGGAGATAAGAAAGTTTGTGTCTCAATTTCATCCATTAAATCGTCAACTTTTTGAAAATTGATTTCATCAGTGATGTCATTGCTATACTCCCGTACATAATTACCAGATCAAACGAACTTCGATCTTGATTATCTTCACAAGTAACAAAAGTTTCTATAACCATGTGGTAACCGTTGTGACTGCTTGTGCTTTAGAGCTTGTCAACAGAGCGTTTGGGTTCTATAATTTTCATATTCTTTATTTGCGTTTTTGTTGTATACATGGTGTTTACAATATAAAGTTCCAGATAAGAACCCCATAGGGGTACTGCAAATTCCTTACAAACTAGAAAATATTTTTTTATACATTAACTATTAATACTGGGCGAATTAAACTATTATTTAAACATTAATCAAAAAATAAAATATTAGATAAAACTTTAAACAAAAATAAATCCGAGGTCTACGTATTCTGTCCATCATCAGGACCATTTCTGTTCAAAATTATTGCTGGGAAACGATTTTTATTTTTGGTGTTAAAAAAGCATTGCATACATTACCACGCAATTATAACGCGTACACTGTGCCTGCTAGTAAATGCTACACAGCTGCGTGCGGCCGAGTCGAAAGGCAACGTTTATGTGCGTGCTTATGTAATACATTGAATGATGACGTTTTCAAGCCATCGATTGTTACGAAATACATACATACATACAATTTTGATAATGTTTCTGTAGACAAATATAAGGAAATAACTAATAAAATAAGATTTCATAAAAAAAATTATATTTTTTTTTTACTTTGACCTTCAATAACTACGTAGCTATTGGTTTCCCAGGTATAGTCTAAAAGACAAAAATGATCCAGATGATGGGCGGAATGCTTGGACTTCGGCTTCGTTGAGTGTCTTGTTACACCCGTTATTAAAAAGCATTTAAGTTCTTTAATGTAGCTCTAAGAACACTTACGGATTTGTCAATCAAGCCTATATTATGAGAGACTTTCTAGTGTCTGTTTCCAGATAGTTGTGAGTCGGTCATGAGCTTCATGGTAATTATTTATTTATTAACTTTAAGGACAAACAGTAATAGTTACAATATAATACAAGTAAAAACATCAAATACAAAATATAAATGGTAAGGGCACTGTTTATCGATGCCACAGCATGCGTCACAATATTATTAACATAAACTTCAAACGGCGAAACACCCGACAACACAAAACGCAAATTAGACAAAAACCAAAAAACAAACTAATGACCTACATAATATTTGTTAGACTAAGAACAAAACTTAAAAAAAAAACTAATAAACAATATTAAAACAATCAATACTGTTCACTTCAGACATTTAAAAGACTGACTATCTTTGACTTAAACTTAACTTAAATGACTTAAGACTGTCGTTGAAAATGTCGATAGAATGACTCAAAGCATTATAATTTCTAAATATTCTAAGAGATAGATCTTCAGCATTCTAAGAGATATTCTCTATATCTCTTAGAATGCTGATCAGATCAGTTAGGTGTGTAAAGCGATCTGAATCTCCTCCATTCACTCCCTGGATAGCCATCATCAGATCACAGCTAGGTCAATCCCTGGCGAAGAACCAAGGCTACAAAGTTACCTCGTTTGTATGAAAATCGCCTGGCGTCCTTAATTATCTGGCCACCACTGTATACTATAACTTTAAATTCATAACGTGAAAACCCATAACTATCATAATCCATAAATTTAAAATACATAGCGTTGAAAGAATTTTGTTTAATTGATATGAATTTTATTGATATGAGTTTTATTTAGGATTTCACTTATCTCCATCTTACTATGCACTTTCTATTACCTGCTTACTTAAAAATCTCAAACAATGCTGGGTTGGCTGGAAGAGATCTCTTTTAGAGATAAGCCCACCTTTGTAAACAACTTTTATATTTACCTGTGTAATTATGTTACAAGTGCAATAAAGAATATATATGAATCAATCTTGACAGGTGTCCAGGTGATGGTAAATAGTAAAATTGAGTAGGCAGACACAAAATCAGGAGGACGTGAAGGCACTCTTGCCATGAAAAAGTCTTAAAACACTGCGTAGGGCTTTTACCTGTTATGGATTTATATAAACGCGATACTGTTTTTTTAGCATTAAAAGCCTGAAGCCTGGTCTTATAAGTTTTTGTTTTGAATTTACTCTTTTTCCTCCAATGAATTTTGCCACCACGCTGTGAAAGTTTTCGACTTTGTTGCTATCAGTGTCATGAATTAGACTTCTCGCGTGGGCTGCTACACCTTGGATAAGTAAGTATACTTATTTTCTGCCACAAAGTGTTGAAAAAAAAGTCACTAGGAACTGTTCCATTATCTACAATCCCAACCTTTTCACAGAAGTAATTCCGTCCCGGCATCGGCTGTGGTCGCCAAAAGCATGCAAATGACAACTTAATATGTCATCAAACAATAATTGGACATCAGAATTTGTTTTGTGGCGACGTATGGCTTTAATTATTGCACCGCGTATAGTTAAAATAACTGTTCTTGTTAAACACTTTCTGTGTTTTAAAAGGTATTTTGTTTCCGTCGTTAAAGCTTGCAATTTGTTGCAGAAGTTTCGCAAGACATGGTTGCGCCACTCGATTTTTTCTATGGTGATATTTTTATAAGGCCGTGCTTGCAGGATTTTAGAAAAAAAAAACAATACGGTTCATTTCATTTATATCAAAGCTTGTAGATGTTACATGTAGATAGATACAGATCATGGACCCTGGAAGGACGCAGCAATAGAAGGGGCTTATCTATAATTTTAAAAATACTTCAATTAACGTAGCAGGCACAACAAGTCTATCTCACTTTTAAAAAAATCATTCAATTAAAATGCAAAAACTAAAAAAAACATTCATGCATAAATAAAGTCATTTGATGAGTAACTTTACGATAACTACTTATATACGTTCTGTCTGTCTGACTGGCTTACTCTATAAAATAAGTACATGCGAGAGGCAGGCATGTAACGAAGGCCGTTTTGAGTATTTTGTACTAGATCTTGAAAATATAGATTTTATGCTCTCTATACAGATCAAAAACCCAAGAAAACCTGTATACCATGGAGAATTTAATTAATTAATTTTGCTTAGCCCTCCATTACGCATTTTAACATAAGCCGACAAATTTATTAAAACTTTTTCAGCTTCGCCAAATTTTTTAAAAGCCTTTCCAAAAGCAGAACGAATTGTTGTGGATGTTTTGATATTCATAATTTGTTTTTTTTTTCATGAAATGTTTAGAAGTATTTTTAAAAGTCCGGTGTAAAGGGAAACCCAAAGCGAAATCACGATACAATACAAAAACTACAATCGCGAGCAAAATATGGAATCATGGGCCTATTCTCATACAAACGAGGTAACTTTGAAGCTTTGGTTCTCCGCCCAGGATTAAACGGGGTGTGATCTGATGATGGCCATTCAAAGAGTGAACGGAGGAGGCTCTGATCGCTAAAGAAACCTAACGGATCACAAGTGTCGTTTACACTAGAGACCGTATGGAGTTTTAAGTGTTACATTTTCCATACTTTTTATTGTAATTTTAGCTTGTTTTTGTTATTATTTTTAATCCAACCCTGAGCGATTCATCTAATCATTTCAATAGTTAGGTTTCTTCAGCTATCTGAGCCTCTTCCATTCACTATTTTAATGGCCATCATCAGATCACACCCCGTTTAATCCTGGGCGGAGAACCAAAGCTTCAAAGTTACCTCGTTTGTTTCATACAAACGAGGTTACTTTGAAGCTTTGGCCTATGATTTCATAATTTTGCTCGCGAGTGTAGTAACGAAACGCATTTTGAAATACTCATAGAGAGAATACGTCTTAAAATAATTATGTTTTTTATAGTTTAGATTTGTTAGGGCTTTGGAATAAAAGATGTGAATATTTCGATGAAAAGCACTGTGTATTCAGTTTTAGGTGACAAAATATTGATATGAACACATGGTGACCTCCATTACAAAAACCATAGGGCAGAGAGCAAGGCAAATCATAGACAAATGACATCGATACAATGTTACCACATTTAAATTATTTAATTGCCACTTTAACATAATATGTCAAAAAGGCAATTACTTACAAATGCTGAACTGAGCTGCTGGCATGCAGTTTTTAACCGAACAAATGTTTTCTTGAGGAAGGGAAAAATAGGATTAAAATTACCATATCAAATATTGAAATGATGGCATCAATGATACAAAAGATTACTGGAGTTTGAATTAGAAAATAAATCATAAAACTTAACAAGCAATTACGAATACAATAAAGTGTTAACTAATACAGGTGTTAATTAATCCGTATTATAAACAACAACACTGCGTGCTTCCTCTGCCTCATCGGCAGCTGTTTCCGCTTCAAGCTCTGCGCGTGCTGCCGCCTCCTCAGCCACTGCGTGCTGTGTGAGCTCCGCGATCTTGCGCCTGAACTTAGCTTCGACGGCTTTTTGCCGCGCAATTTTAATCTGTGCTCTAAAATTGTTTGTTTGTGATTTAGCGGTCTATGGGTTCTTCTAATTAAAGCTGTCTCACGTGCAATGTAACACCGAGTTTTATTTAAACAATTAACCCAGCCTGCACATATTTAGCAAATATGTGGCAGTGGCGACAAGGAAAAACAGTGAAAGTTTTACGTGTTATGTCCATAAACTACAAAGAAAGACAGTAGAATAATTTTGTCTCGTTGCGTCAAACGAAATTTCACTAAATAGCGGCTGCTGGGCTGTCACTGCCTGAGTTTTCAGCTGCAAAATGCGCAGTTAAGGTGTACAAACAGGTTTTTGAAAACAAAATGAAGATCCACGAGGTGGATGAAACAAAGTGGTCGCAACGCAATATTTAATCTCGTTTATATAGCCTAGCCTACAGCATGCAAGCATGCAAGCAAGAATGCACATGCAGTATGCAGGCAAGCATGCACGTGCAACATGCAGGCAAGCATGCAGCATGCATGCAAGCATTATGGAGCTCCGCTGCAAGTGGTCAAAACACTAACCTTACCTACCTAGTGCATTAATTTTTTTTCTATATAGCGGGGGGCCTAGGCCCCCCGTCCCCCCCGGCAAGCATGCAAGCAGCATGCATGCAAACAAGCATTCAAGCATGCATTCAAGCATGCATACATGCAAGCAAGCATGCATGCATGCAAGCAAGCAGCATGCATGTCGGTTTTGCAGCGATTCATTTCTGTTGTTGACTTTTAGCACAACATATTGACTTTTTAAGACAAATATTTAATTAAATTTAAGGTTAAAATGCATTTTTTTTTAAAGTTACAATATGCCTAATGACATTAGTCTAAATGAAATTCTGCCATATTCGTAGTATACCAAGTGAAATTATGCCAAAAAAATGTCGACTAAATAAACGTTATGCCAAACGAAATTCTGCGAATAAAAATTTTGCCAAAGGTATTTATGCCTAATGAAATTCTGCCATCTGAAAAGTATGCCATTGTAAATTCGGGCATGTAAACATTCTGCCAAACAATAATTATATTAAACAATTTTTATGCCTTAAAAATATTTGTCAATGTTGATGATAGGGCACGAAATCACACAGACACTTCTTTTCCGTACAAAGTTTAAATGTCAACTGAAATTAAGAATTTAGAAGGAAGACCAAAGAGGAAACCAAAAAGGCTGTAGCTGGTGCTGGTCGGCAACATGAGAAGATTCTGCCAAGTGTGTTCTGCCAAATAAATTTCGGAGCATCAACTTTCTGCCAGATAGAGGTAACCCGTCTTCAATCTGGTCTGGCCATGATAAATTATTAAGCCTTAATCACACCCCGGACACTCGGGCTACCGTGCAGTTTGTACTGTATGAGCGGTGTTTAATTCATAACTCAAACTTTTTGGTAAATAAAGTTACGACGCATTGCTTTGAATATCAAAATAAGTTGACGTTGACAAACACGACTAAACTAGCATACGATTCGGCATACGAACTCGCGAGGTGGGGTGAGGTAATTGATTCTGGCGCGGGGCGGAGAGTGTGCTTTCTGTACGGTAGTACTTATATCTATTATGTGCCTTAACGCAAATACGGCAGAGGTTCCAAGCTCTGGCGCAGTCCCCAATGAGCTGAAACAGTATCTAGACCAACTATTGCTGGAGAGAAAATTTGATCCAGTAAGGTTTTGGGTGAATTGTCGGGATTTTACGCCGGTTCTTTCGGAAATAGCTTTAAAATATTTGATATGCCAAGCTTCCTCAGTGTCATCCGAAAGGGTTAACCGTGCCTGATAACAGGAGCAGATTGAAGAAAAGAGAATCTAAAGCAGATAACGATTTCAGGGGATTTAGGGAAATGTGTGAAATGGTTCCGATTAAGGTGACTGATTACCCGTCCGGCTTCGCTGGCGTGACCCCCTTCTTAATAATAATAATACTTACTTATGTCGCATTTATTTTAAGGGAATGAAATTAAAATGCGGCAAATTATAAGTATGTATAAGTTTAATAATTATTTAAGTAAAAAAAATATAAGGGTGGGTAATATTTAGGGTCGCCTAGGTCATAACAAGACGCTTACTGTCTTGGCATAAGGGTACCGCACTCTCCTCGGTCTCCTAGGGTATCCAGGCAGCGATGTAGGCCCGAGCTTCACTTCTGGGGAGCAGGTAGCAGATATAGCCTCAGGATCCAGGTACAACGACCAATAATTCAGCTTGAGGTTTTGGGTTATAAAATTACTCCCAAGGCCCAAGGGTGTTCCTGGAATCGCAACGTTCAACATCGTTATGATCTTTTATTGGAAAGATACTACCTAGACTGAGACCTACGGATTATGAGGCACTCCAGATCTACAAGATTTAGCTAGCACAAGGGAAGAAATCTAGGTGGCAGTTTAATATGAAAATATTAGCAACGGTTAGGCGGATGGCTTAATAAAACTAAAAGTGTAGTAATAATCTTTCAGCCAGAACAAAAGAAAATAATAATCTAACTATACTACAGCCTTACTAAAGCTAAATACACAAATTCCACCGTTATATACAGTGATGCAACGAATACTACTTTTACGAATACGAATACGAATATCAAACCTACTATTCGGCGAATACGAATACGAATATCTCGCCATGTTAATAAAAGACTTATTTATTTAAATAATGTTTGTTTACTCTTCTAAATTCTAATAATTAAAATTTACAACGGACAAATTTTTATTTAGAAAACATAAAATTTGTAGATTTTCTGGTTTTAGGCGATTTCTTTTTTCAGTCTGGATGTTCCCAGCCGTTGAAAAAAGTCTTTCCGAGGCGACTGTACATGGCTTCAGTGAAAAATATTTTTGGGCGAGTTTTTTCAGACTTGGAAAATGCACATCTTCTCGCCAAAAGGCTAGTGGATCAGCAGTGGGCGATAAATTTGGGAGCTTTAGATAGGCAACTATCTCGTTTTTAGTTTGCGAATCCCCTGTAAAAAAACATTTTGAAATTAAATTTTACTTTTAATATACTATGCAGATGACAAAGAGTACCTATTCTATTACCTATTAATAACTTTTCTAACTTTTTCATACTCACCAGAAAATATTGAAATTGGCTCTTCCATTTCGGCCTCTTCAATTATTTCTTGGCATTCTTGCCAAATTCCTCTACTTGTCGACGGTTGAGGTTCTTTTGGAGGTCTTGTTGGTGTTACGGCCTCTCTGTTATCAATAGCAGCGTTAAGAACTGATCGAGCAGTTTCAGCGACCACTGTTGAGCTGAAAATCCTTGTTTTGAATCGTGGGTCTAGGATTGTAGCTAATAGATAAGTTTCATCACATTCCATAAACGCAAATCTATTCGAAAGTCCACTGAATAGGGAGTTTGCCAGATTTTTCACATCAGGATGAGAAGAAGGATCATTTGAAATTTTATTGAGGCAAGATTTAAGACTTCGTACTATTGGTATTGCTTGAGATAACGTCGTTGATTCTTTGCTCAGCTCTTTAGTAGCTTCTTCAAAATTGAAAGAAAGAAAGAAAGAAAAATAGTTTATTTGAGACACACAATAAAACAATACAGTAATACAATAAAACTTAAACACTATTTGTCTCAAAACGGTCCCAACTCAGCATAATGCTGGTCTGCGACCAGCGCTGGTCTTCCGTGGGACCGGTTGGCCAGAATATCAATGATTTGGCTCATAAGAGCCCATTGCCTTGCTGTGATTTCTCGACAATTTGGGAGAGATGGTAAAACATCTTGAATCGCTATGCGTTGCTCATGTAATCTCTTTAACATCTGATATGTTGAGTCCCATCTAGTTTCAACATCTTGAAACAAAACATGTTTCGGTATATTGTTAGCTTGTTGAGAATCTTTCAGTTGTTTGATTGCGGAGGTTGAGTGATTAAAATGAGTAATAACTCCCCTGCATGTGGTTAACATTTCAGTAATGCGTTCTTGACCAAACAAACTGTTTTTCAGCGCTAATTGGATGCTGTGTACCAAACAAGAAATATGTTTAAGGCTAAGATCAAGCTCATCATTTGCTTTAACCATATTCCGTGCGTTGTCCGTTACAACTGCTGCAACTTTACCCACTAGCTGCCATTCCAGAAACATCATATGCATATTGTGGGCAATATTTTCTCCTGAATGTGAGTCGCCTTCAAAAGGAAATACTTCCAGACAATAAGATTTGAGCTGGAAATCTTCATTGATTCCATGTCCAGTAAGACTTATAAAATCATTGACTTGTGAGGAAGCGTCACTGGTCCACATGTCTGTTGTGACAGAGAGATATGGGATCTTTGTTAACTGCTCTTTCAATTTTATTCTAACACGTTCATTAATATCCGGCAGATTTTTTTCTGTAAGGTGGGTTCTAGATATAATATTATATCTGTAAAAAAGAATAGCCGGGAATTAAAAAGGGTTTTGTGAAAGTTTATAGAGTATCCCACTAATATGTATGGTATGAACAAAAGTTTAGCATTTTAATAAAAGCAAACAAAAACAAACCTTGGAGCTAGTTCACTGAGCAAACGACGGTATCCCTTTTTATTTACCAAATCCAGGGGCTCCATGTCTAGACAAACTTGTTCAGCAATCAAATATGTGATTTTGACAGCCCGAGGATCACCAGTTTCATACGTAGTACGTTTTTCCCATATTTCCTTTAAGGACGCTTGTTTCTTCGCTGGTGTTACTTCAACTTCAGTGCTTGTTTCATCTACAGTATTTATACAGGCAGAAAGCTCCTTTTCGTGAAATCTCTTCACATGAGTCCACAGTGCGGTCGTAGTAAATCCTTTAATAGATGCACTTTTCCCTCCCCGAGACAATTCACAAGCACAATATCTGCATCTAGCTTTGCTTTCATTGTCTAAAATAAAAACAATACAATTTAAAATCCCACTACAATATTACATGCAAAAGTAAAACCGAAGTCTGCGCGGACGAAGTCACGGGCAAAGTCTAGCCATTACTAACGTTCGTCTAAGTTACTTACTTACTATCCTACTTTTTGTTAATTTGATACAAAAGAAATACAGACCATTATACTTACTAGGTAATTTATCGAAGTGTTTCCATATGTCACTTTGTTCTCGTTTACGAGAAGACATTTTCAATTTAACTTCAACTTCTTTTAATTCGCAGGAACCTCAGAAAATAAATAAAACAATACTCTCTTGCTTGACTTGTGCTCACAACTGACGAATGAAAGGAATGAATGAATCAATCCATGGTTCGTAATCGTAATGATAGGGAAACTCCCGGAGCCGCGGGAACTGTATAAATAAACTATGGCCGGGGCGCGTTTTTGAAATCTGCAGTAAATAAAGTTGCGTACAAAAATATTTTTTTTAAATATTCGTATTAGTATTCGCCGAATACGAATATTCGGTAAATGTCTACTATTCGGCGAATACGAATATTCGTATTCGTATTCGTTGCATCACTAGATATACTAAAAACATTTGTAATGGTTATTTCAAATAAATCATTTGCACAACTCACCCAGTATGGGAACACTAATAAACACGTATGAATTTTAATAATAGTAAGTTGAATATTTAAAATCAGAGATCGCGGTGCAAGCTATTGTGCGCGCGCGACTAAAACCAGCCCAGCGTAGCTTCGCCTCCGAATCAAAAATCAGTCTGTCCCTCAAACTCGAGCGGCAGTGTTGCCAACTCGGCTAATACAAAATGTGCTAAAGTGCTGTTAAAAAAATGCCAAAAATATGCTAGTTTTTTTTAAAAAAAATGCTAAAAATATGCCAAATTAATATGAAGTTTTAATCAAAATAAAAAATACAGATTAGCTGTGTGTGTGGATCAAGGGCGGATCCAGGCTTTAAATTTGGGGGGGGGGGGGGGCCCTCGGAGCCTCGGGTCTAGAGTCTATGTAAGGAATCCCTGTCTAGGATGCACAAAATGCCTGATTTAGAAAAAAAACAGCTTATAGTAAAAACGGCCGCGCAGCGCGATTTTTTGTCAGTTTAGCCACTTTTATGTACTCTTATCAGCTATAGTAAAAAAACGGCCGCGCAGCGCGATTTTGAGTCAGTTTCATCCACTAAAATTGTTGGTTCTCTTGTCTACCTAAAGTAAAAGAAACGACCGCGCAGCCAAAGACAAATCCAGTCAGGATTTCAAATTGGTGGATTTTTTAAAACTTAAAACTAAACGTTTTAAGATTTTCTAAGAATCCGCATTTTACACACAGCCTTTAATTAAGTAAACGGAAAATAACAATTTTAATAATATCTCAATAAATAAATTTTAACGTAATAACTGTTCCGAATTCGAGCGATAGTCAGCGGGATAGCATACGAGAGCTCCATTATTCAGCCTCAAAATTCAATGCAATCCGCAAAGGTAACCAACCTCCCCCCCCCCCCCGGATCCGCCAATGGTGTGGATGAATTACACCAGTTTCATCAACTGTTGTAGATGTTGAAGGCTGAGAGTCCGAATAAGTCTGTTTGGTACCTATGCAGCTCAGTACATCATCTGGTACTGTATAAGAATAACAGCACTTTCCTACCCTTTTCAGGCCAAATCTCACATACAAAATGGCATTTAAGGTTTTCACCGCCAAACGATTCCGAAGCTTATTCTTTATGAGATTCATTTGACTAAAAACACGTTAAATTTCCGCGTTCGAATGAGGTAACGACAGCAGAGACATTGCAAACTGTGATAAATCCGCAAAAGGGTTATTACCAGCTGCATCTTATGTTCCATTACTTCGTTCCAGAATTGTATGGTGGAAGATGTGCATTCCCATTTTATGTGTACTATGTTTCCCCATTGAAATACAAGCCTATCTATTTTGGATGTATTCACTCCGAACTCTTCGGCTATTTCGACAATGGAAGGCTTGACTACTTTCAGTGTTTCCTGTACACTTTCTGTAGCATTTTAAAATTAACGGGTAATCTCGAACGTAGTTCTTTCACAAGTTTCAATGTGAAATTAATGCATCGTTGACGTAAATTGTTTGCTACATCAGGTTGAAGATTATATTCACGTAAAGTGGTCTCATAAGCATATATCCCATATATGGTCTAGGGTCTAAATAATCATAAGTATGAGTTAAAATATCTACCCTCGCAGTAGGGTTCAGGAGTTACTCCTCAGATCCGTATAAAGTTTAGTTGGATCAGCATCGTTGCTCTCAAGTAGTTTGTTTACAACTTGAACTTCCTGCACTGAGAAAAATGGCTATCATAAATGACGTGAATTCAGATTAAAATAAGATGGATTTACTTAAAGTACGGAGTATACCTACTGATATCACCAAAAAGTACGATGATACTACTGTTGCTGATGATAACGGTATTTAAGATGACATGTCATCATACCTTTGGTAGGACGAGCATACAATATTTTTTATATTGTATGCTCGTTCCTACTACTTAAGGTTACTTTCATTGTACCTACATCGAGTTATATCCTATTATTTTTCCTACTATTTCTCGATGACATCCTCTTACGTCAAAAAATATAATATTCTTTCATTATATCTCAAGTTATGTCCTATTATTTTTCGTACTATTTATTGATGACTTCCTCATATCTCCAGTTAGGTCCTAATATTTTTCCTACTATTTAGAAATTATTTCCTCATATATTCGGTTGTTTTCTACTATCATCGGCGACTTCCTAATATCCTTAGTGAAGTCCTACTAATTAAAATATACTTTTCTCGTATTTCGGGTTAAATCCTACTATTTAGCAACGATTTCCTCATATCTCCGGTTATATCCTATTGCTTTACGTACTATTTATTATTACATCCTCTTACCTTGGGTTATCCTAGTACAGTCGCCATCAGATATACTGTAGCAGAAAAGGTGATCAAATACTTCTGAAAAGTTTAAATATCAATAAATTCCATACAAAGTGTATATACAAAGTGTATGGAATTTATAGATATTTTAAACTGTTCAGAAGTATTTGATCACCTTTTCTCCAACAGTATATCTGATGGCGCCTGTACTAGGATAACCCAAGGTAAGAGGATGTACCTGTAATATCACTATATTACAAATAAATAAAACAAGTTAATTTGGTACAATCAACGTGATGTTTTGTATATCGTCATAGCAGTGACCCCAGACGTTTGCCGCGCTCTCTGACAGTGACAGACAACCACAGAGTCCACAGATTGCACAGACATACGACTGCGGCCGCGCGCTCACGCATACACTACAGTACCTAATAATAAATAGTAGGTACGTAAAGTAATATGATATAACCAGAGATATGAGTAAATCGTTGCTTAATTGTAGGATCTTACCCAAAACACAAGAAAAGTCTATTTGTTGGACTTAACCACAGAGCACGGAATCGCCGCACGCCTGCGGGCGGCAATTCCATGCTCTGTGGGCTTAACTAAGGATATTAGTCACCTTATTTGCTACAATATATCTAAAGACGACTGTACCTACTTCTTTCTTACCTAATTCACATTCCTAAAATACCTTAAAAAAAGAGGATCGCGCATAAGTAAAAAATAACAATTTAAAGCACGTGAAATATAGAAAAAGCAATAGGTACCTTCATACCTTGGCAATATGAACTTAAAGAGAACAGGAAGACACGTGTATAAAAAAAACAGAAATAGTAATCAAGAGTAATTTTATTAATTTTTGAAAATAACTTTAATTATTGCAATACTTATCAATATTTCTTTTTGAAAGTAAGTAACGTTAATTTTTACAATATTATTTTTTTTACTTTTATATAAGTAAGTAATTATTTATTAATAAATGTATTGCACAATAGAAAAAAAGACACCAACAATAATGTACCTATTCGCAAATTGAGCACTTAATAGTACTTAATTATAATAACACAGGCTTATAAGCTTACGGTGTACTAATCCGAAAAGGACTCATTGTACTCATTATGGTGAACAACTTTTACTTTGGGCACAACATAATTCGACGAAATTTACTTAAGGTGGTACCCTGAGCGAAAGTGGCGCCGCGGTGAATTATATTTAATATTATAATTCTAATTCACAATTTTAAAAATGTTTATCGTGGAGATTTTAGGGCCCACAGTCTAGTATTTTTAGACGGTATCGTTACATTCCCTCGTAGTCACTGCTAGAAGTAGATAGCAAAACTGCTAAAAGTGGCCGTTTTTGACACATTTGCTATCTAATAATTTACATAGTTAAAAATAAATACCTATTTAGCATGTCACAACACAACTTACTTACGTACCTAATTATACTCATGACACTAAGAACAATCTTTAGGAAAATCCATAAAATATGCAAAATAATTTAATAAGTAAAATCATGATTCGCTTTCAATGACTTAAGATAAGAACCACCGAGCATTCTGCAAGATACTGTGGGTTACACCCACCGTCTCCGTCAAATCCGTCCAATATTTCTGCTCGTGATGTTTGCCAATCTTTCCTGGAGCGACGGGCAGGAGCCGCAGGAGGTATGTTAGATAAGCAACCGAGGAGTAATATGACAGCAATGAAATTTAGTCTCTGGTTTTGTATCTGGAAAAAAAAAAACAAGCGCAAAATAAAAAATAAAAAAGGGGCAAAGCGTTATGAATTGATACATTTACAAGTCGGCGGATTTTTTTTTTATACCATACTATATTACAGACCCTCTCTACGGGGAAGGCATGCAGCATTTGATCTTTATGATCTATGCCGCCCATAGAGAGGTTGTAATCCAAAATTACCTTTGGTTTATAGCGGTAGTTGCCATGCTTTTCGATTCCGCCGATTGTTATTGGGTGGAAGGAAGAAATCATACTAGTAAGGTTTTTGTCCATCCACACAACCACACTCAAATCCTTGGTTGTACTGAACGCCACCTCTCCAGGCTTCATATTGGTCTTCGTCTTGCCTTTTAACGTTTCCGGCACAAACTCTCTATCGAGTCGGAGAGTGCCCATCGAATCAGTTTGATGCTTCACCTTGAGGAGCCTTGACAATAGCAGAGCGGTTTAAAAATTGTCCATGACAAGTGTGTGTCCCTTATTAAATAAAGGTCTCATCAAGGTGAGCACAATCTGGGATGTGGCACTCTCTGGCTCATCCCTCCTCTCTTCAGGTTCTTCCACCACCCCTGTCTGCGCTGTGTGAACGTGCCCCTTGCCCGAGTACACCTCCATTCTCCACAAATATCCCGTCCGCGATTCACACAACTCGTAGCTCTTTATACCTACTCGAGCTTTTTTCGTCAAATTTTTTTGAGAAAATGGGACTCGCCCCTTCCATAAAAGGAGGGACTCGTCGATCGCGATGTTTTGCTCAAGTAGATATAAAGAGCTAAATTTGCGGTTTAGGTGCTCGATAATGGGCATAATCTTCTGGAGTCTGTTGGGATTCTTGGGCAAGGAGTTGTTGTCTACAAAATGTAGACAACGTTTAATTAAAATAAACATGTTGAAAGGCATAATAGCCCCAAAACTCCCAATTCGGAGTTCTTCCAATTTGGGATACCAGTATTCCCGCTCCACATTGTTGACCACGAGCGAATGTAACATAATAATTGCCAAAAATGTTTTTATTTCATTTTCGGTGACGTCTTTCCACCTTTTTATGCGGGAGTTGGGCTTTTCGTTACACGTCACAAGCTCGTTGCCGTACCTATTCGTCTCGCGCACGATGTGGGCGATAATATCAGTATCCCAAACTTTTTGAAACACATCTAACGGTGTCATGCCCGCGGTATCAAAAGTTGGGCCAGTAGATGGCACAACAAACTCCTCCCTCACTCCCTCAAAATTCTCTGGGTCGCTTCTCCAGTCAAAATGTAGTAGGTCCAACTCATAGCCTACCACGTACCGGAGAGCGGTGTCGGCAGCATTGTTAATATTACTTAATGCCTCGGCCAGCACCGGGTCCTCGAGGCATTCCTCCACGTCCGCAAATTCATCGACATCCCGGGCATTGGCAGTCTCATCTTCTAGGTCGACGTCGCTGCCTTCATTAAGCTCACCCAAGTCCCTCTCCACGACAACTTCGATATCAAAATCGCTCCTTCCGGATCCAGGCGCTTTTGTCGAAGTAGCAGAAGCTGAAACATTCATAAATTTTAGCGAAATCAGTCAAATGTCTAAAAAAACTTTTAATACGACCTCCGTGGTGGAGTGGCTTGCACACCGGTTTTCAAGGTGTCGCTTACTCAGAGGCCCTGGGTTCGAATCCTGGTAGGGGCAAATGTTTGTATGATGAATACGGGCATTTGTACCTGAGTCATGGCTGTTTATATATATTTAAAAAAATATATTCTTAACTATGTATCATTATGTATGTATATCCGTTACCCTGGTATCCCATAACACAAGTCTTACTGTACTGCCCCAAAGTAGGGCTAGGGTAATTGGTGTGAGTGTAAGAAATATTTATTTATTATTTATAATATACTCACAAGGCGACGAAAATCCCAAAAACTCAATGTCTGCCATCAAGGGGTTTTGCGGGGACACCGCACACTGGATAATCCCCGTTGATGGCGAGAACGGGGTTTTAGAAATCCTGTCAATAAAAATTTTTGTTTATATTTTTTAGAATCGACCCCATAAACACATTTACCAGACGCTCAAACAGGATATAACCTACTTCGTTCGTCGCGGAGTTCCGGACGGTACGGTCTCCGCCGTTGAACTCCCGGGGATGATGAGGAGGGGAACCTCTTCACCCGCATCGCTATCTAGAAAAAAAAAGCAATGCATTGCAAGCTCTAGGTTACGCAGAGGTACAAACTGATTTCTCTTTTACCCATGACAGAGTCCGGATCCGCTGCGGCTTTACGGGCTAATAGGCGATGCGGGACGGCTATGAGGCCGGGTGGTGAGTCCTCATAAGCGTTCAAAACTTGAACCTAAGATTAAAAAACTGATATTTATTGGTTACGAGGATAATGTAAAAGGCTACAGGCTTTTGAACCCAGATAACAACCAAGTTTTCATATCTCGAGATGTAGTTTTCAATGAAAAAATGTTTCCCGGTAGACCAAACTACAATATCAGAAATAATATAATACCTTTATTAATTTCAGTAAACGACTGTACAGATGGCATCTGTCCAAGTACGTCGATTGAGGCTGAGCATCTTCCAATAAATTCAAATACAGAAATTCAGGCGGAGTCTGATTTGGATAATGTTAACAATGGCGATCTATCAAGTGAATTAGAAACTGACGTTGAACCAAGATACAATTTAAGATCTAGAAAAACAAGTCAACAAAACAATTGTCACGACAAAGTCATTGTCAATTGTCAAAAACAAGTCAACAAAACAATTGTCACATCTGGCTAGTTCCTCAGAGCCCAAAACCATCAAACAAGCCTTGGAATCTAAGGATAGAGAACTATGGATAAAAGCCATGAAAGAAGAGTTAGATTCTTTCGCGTTGCACGATGCATGGCAACTTGTTGACAGGCCAGCTGATAAAAACGTAGTAAAGAACAAGTGGATATTTACCATAAAGCGCGATGCAGAAGGAAATATTACACGCTATAAAGCACGATTAGTTGCTAAAGGGTTCACTCAACGATATGGTGAAGACTACGATGAATTTTTTTCTCCAGTAGTACGACACAGTTCGATTAGAATCCTGTTCTCATTAGCTGCACAAATGGACTTACATGTAGATCATCTTGATGTTCAAACAGCGTTCCTGAATGGAGAGTTGAAATAAGATATTTTTATGCTTCAGCCAGATGGTTTTATTGCATCAGGCAATGAAGACAAAGTCTACAAGCTTAAAAAGGCAGTATATGGGCTAAAACAAGCATCACGTTCGTGGTACCAGAAAGTGAAACAGGTACTTTTATCGTTAAATTTTGAACAGTGCAAGCAAGAGGACTGCATATTTATCCAACGGACAGGTAAGTTTCTCACAATAATAGCTCTATATCTAGACGACTTTTTCGTATTTTACAATGATGTGGATACAGTAAAGAGCCTTAAATACAAATACTTTATTTGCCATTAAATAGGGTATAATAATTGTTGGTGTTATAAAAAATTATCGTAGCTTTGAACCTATTTAGCCATATACAATAGCATGCAAAAGAACCATTTAGGTACAACATTAATACATTTATTTAATTGAAGAATATAAATATTAACTAGTATTTCGCCCTGGTGCGCGGGCTGCTGAAGCAGCCCGCGGGCATCGCTCTGTTGGACTGTAAGTGGCGAACTTTGAAGAGTTGGACTGCAAATTGTCGAATAGCCATATTGCCATTCGATCAAATCACATTGCCTTTTGTCTGCAAGTTTCAGGGCGGTGTGGTGATGCGTGGTAAAAATGAATGCTCTATTAATCTTTCTAAAAACTTTGCAGGCTGATATTTAAATCATAGAGAAACTAATATAAAACTACTATGTGAAACATCAAATCAAATCAGGGGGTGCTAGTAATCCCCGAGTGCGGCTCGGCTACCATCAATTACGAAAACTGCACCTGGGAAGTTAATAGCACTTGCTATTTAACTTAATCGTTTTGCTATTTCGAGTTGCACAATTCATGGTGTGTGTGTGACCTAAACGGGCTTCCAATTAAACAGCCTGCAGCTCCAGCTTAGGGATCGTTACAGTTTTCAGGCCAAAATCATAGAGAAACTAATATAAAACTACTATGTGAAACATCAAATCAAATCAGGGGGTGCTAGTAATCCCCGAGTGCGGCTCGGCTACCATCAATTACGAAAACTGCACCTGGGAAGTTAATAGCACTTGCTATTTAACTTAATCGTTTTGCTATTTCGAGTTGCACAATTCATGGTGTGTGTGTGACCTAAACGGGCTTCCAATTAAGCAGCCTGCAGCTCCAGCTTAGGGATCGTTACAGTTTTCAGGCCAACTCTACATTTCCCAGTTACAAAGGCCACATCGTCATAATTAGTCAGTAAGCGACAGCGGCATAATGCTTGCTCGGAGGCGTCAACGAAAATGTGTCATCTAAATCTAGTCATCTGTGAGAAACCATAGCATCTGAGTACTGAAAATAAATACCAATCTTTGTTCATCTTCTCAACGATTTGATCATCCCATTTGATCGTAGATCGCCAAACTTCCTGCAGCAATATCTTTTAATTAATCAGGAAGGGGCATAAACATACCCAGTGACAAAATTTTTAGCAACTCGCGATTCCTTGGCGGTCGCAAAACTTCGGCAATCTCTTTGTCCACCTTCTTAAAGCTTACAGGTTTACAATGTTGGGTCTATTAGAGGCCCAACTTTAAGTCAAAACCTCCTGCCTTATGAATCACAATCACGCCTTTCACCAGTTGCTTCATCTCCTTCTCGTTATCCGTGGAGTCGAGATAGTCATCAACGTAGTGCCTTCTCTTAATGGCTTTGACTGCTTGTGGATGATGACATGAAACAAAATCGACGTATCGTATTACGACGAATAATACGGTCATCGAGGTGATCTTATAAGTTTCTGAGGCTTCTTGCTTTCCATTACCCTCCAAAGGAAGCACTGGGCGTTTTGATCCTGATCATTTACTTAATCTGCAGGAACATTTCCCTGATATCTGCAGTAACGGCTACTTCTCTTTTTCGGAACCTAAGCAGGACATCAACTAATGAATTCGACAGATCTTGGCCAGTCAGTTATTCGGTATTCAGAGAGTATTTTCCAAGTTTGTTTATATTTCGAACGCTAAAATGTAGGAGATACCAGACTCGACCAACTGGTGCCTGAGCAGTTTTCTTGGCATAATCCTTTTCCAAGATGTTATGCATAATTCTGCTTCGTGTAGTCTATTGCGCATCTCGGATCAAAATCCATCATCTTAATCAAGCGTAATCTATTTTCGACGTTTCTCTTGTTGTTGGGTTGGGAAGCTTGATGTCGTCGTTCCTCCACAGCAAAGCAGACTCCCAGTGGCCGTCGATTTTCTTCGACTTAGTATCGAGAATGCGAAGTGCTCGTCGTTCTTCTGGAGAATATCTAGGTAGCTTAGAATTATTGATGCCTATGCTATCAAGTCTAAATTAATTCTCTTATATGAGGTGAAGTTCATCCTCTTCTTCGGACTGAAGTGACAAGCAAACTCGGGCATAATCTTCCTCGAAATTGACGATGAAACTCCATGCAGAATCCAACTAAGTTCAGTGAGAGAGACGACAAGCTCGTCCTTCCTGCCTTCTTTTATACCTTTTCGGACGAGATCGGTCGTTTGTATGTTACTGATTTAGAGGACTTCGGTGGTGGTGGTTTTATGCCGCCTATCCGATCCCGCAAGCGGAGCGCATTGATTTGTCATTACAGGCGGGATGAAACGATTTGGGCGCCGTTTTATTTCTAGCAAGCGGGGCGTAAGGGTGGGTAGGGTAACCACTTAGGATCGGGAATCTCCACGTTTTTCACGGATCTTAACCTGGACTTCTATTTTAATATTTGTTTTCTGGAGTTTTCTAAATCCAAATACTTTTTTTATACATTATACCCCTCTTTTCCACCTCCTACTGGGAGAACAATTATGTCAATCAGTCAGTGAGTGAGTGGTAACTGGTAATCGAGCTATAAATGCTGGGTTTTCTGTAAATTTGTTAACTTGTCACAGGCAGTAATCTAATGGCCCATGTTATCACAGAAAACGCACCTAGCTTTATGCTTGGGTTCCTTTACCTAATCGGGCATCTTCTCCTCCGAGTTGATCACCACGATCGGTCGTTTGTATGTTACTGATTTAGAGGACTTCGGTGGTGGTGGTTATATGCCGCCCTTCCAAGTCCGCAAGCGGAGCTCAAGGATCCGTTTTATTTTTAGCAATAGGGTCTTACGATTTAGCGTTTATTTTCCTGCGGGTTTTCAGTAATTTTGTATTGCGGCCATTTTGGTTTTCCGCCATTTTGAAAGTTTTTTCCTTTCATTAGGATCTGCTTAGAGTACTCTACATTTTTAGTTTGAGCACCATCTACCTATGTAGAACCATTTTGGCGGGCACTACCCCGTCATGAGGATCTTGACCTGGACTTCAATTTTTTTTCTGATAGGTTTCTATATTGTAAAAAAATGTGGCGGTACTTGGAAAATAATCCTACTTTCAATTTCAGTGTTACCGTCTTTTCGATATAAAAATAGTCAAATGTTATTAGTATTAGCAGAATCTAATGGTTTTAGATACAAAATATAAAAAATGCCGCTATTTCTATTCTACAAATTTTTGGGGTAAATCTCGAAAAGTACCCTGAAAATGGGTAATTTTTTTTACAGGGCACTACTACTTGATATTTTGCATAATTCGTCAATACATGGCAACAAGTGGTTATTTTTTTTGCATTTTGGGGTAAATCTCAAAAGTTACCCTGAAATGGGGTAAAAATATTCTACCAATCAATACACTGTACCTATACCTACAGCCGTTCTTTGAACCTCAAAACGCTCCAGTGTTTCCATCTGGAAGAAAATCGACTGTATGGTGGGTTTTCTGTAATTCTGTATAGCGGCCATTTTGTTTTTCCGCCATTTTGAAAGTTTTTTCCTTCCATTAGGATCTGCTTAGAGTACTCTACAACTTTAGTTTGAGCATCATCTACCTATGTAGAACCATTTTGGCGGGCACTACCCCGTCATGAGGATCTTGACCTGGATTCAATTTTTTTTTCTGATAGGTTTCTAAATTGTAAATACATTTTCCAAACATTGTACCCCTCTACAAATTCTCCTTTTTGGAAATAAAAATGTGGCGGTACTTGGAAAATAATCCTACTTTCAATTTCAGTGTTACCATCTTTTCGATATAAAAATAGTCAAATGTTATTAGTATTAGCAGAATCTTATTGTTTTAGATACAAAATTTAAAAAATGCCGCTATTTCTATTCTACAAATTTTTGGGGTAAATCTCGAAAAGTACCCTGAAAATGGGTAATTTTTTTTACAGGGCACTACTACTTGATATTTTGCATAATTCGTCAATACATGGCAACAAGTGTTTTTTTTTGCATTTTGGGGTAAATCTTAAAAGTTACCCTGAAATGGGGTAAAAATATTCTACTAATCAATACGTTGTATCTATACCTACAGCCGTTCTATGAACCTCAAAACGCTCCAGTGTTTCCATCTGGAAGAAAATCGACTATATGCTGGGTTTTCTGTAATTCTGTATAGCGGCCATTTTGTTTTTCCGGCATTTTGGATTTTTTTTTTGCGCTTCAGAATCTGCTTAGGGTTCTCTACAACTTTAGTTTGAGCACCATCTACCTATGTAGTACCAATTTGGCGGGCAGTACTCTGTCATAAGGATCTTGACCTGGTCTTCCACTTTTATTTTTTTTCTGATAGGTTTCTAAATTTTGAATACTTTTTCTGTACATCACACTCCTCTACAACTGCTCCTTTTTGGTAATAAAAATGTGGCTTTACCTGGAAATTACCTCACTTTGAATTCCAGTGTTGCCATCTTTTCGATATAAAAATAGTCAAATGTCATTAGTATTGGCAAAATCTAATGGTTTTTGATAAAAAATATTTAAAAATGCCGCAATTTCTATTTTTCACATTTTTGGGGTAAATCTCGAAAAGTACCCTGAAAATGGGTATTTTTTTTTTAACAGGGCACTACTACTTGATGTGTTGCATAATTCGTCAATACATGGCAACTTTCTTAAGTGCCGTAAACTGCCTCAAAATACCCATAAAATATTTAAAAAAAATATAAAATTTACAAAATGGCCGCCACCGCGTCCGCCATATTGGTTTTTCGATTGTTCATATTTTTCCTATATTAAGCAGCATATACTGCGTGCAATGACGTTTCGATTTTCTATCTCACTTGCACCCAGCCGCCGCAATAGGACTTGAAAAAAAGGCATCTCGAAAATGGCTTTTTCCTCTGCAGGTTTCAGGGTTGCCAGACGTTGTCGACCAAAATACCAAAATGTCACTTGTATACAGACTATACACGAACCCTTATACTCGGAATTTCCAAAAAGTGGTTATTTCACTTTTTTGCATTTCGGGGTAAATCTCAAAAGTTACCCCGAAATGGGGTAAAAATATTCTACCAATCAATACACTGTACCTATACCTACAGCCGGTCTATGAACCTCAAATCGCTCCAGTGTTGCCATCTGGAAGAAAATTGACTTAAAAAATGGCGTGTTTTCGTACCTCAAACAAAATGGCATCTACAACAGGCGCCATCTTGATTTTTTAAAAAGTTTCCCCGATTGGTAAAAATTGAGGGTAATTGTGGTGAAACGGTAAAAAAAATATTCTCAAACTAAAAAACACTTTAGAGCTGTGGCCCCGCGGTTTGGGGTCCAAAAACCAATTTTTTCAAAACTCTCCGGCGCGGCCGCCATTTTGTTTTTTTGTTTTTTTAATATTTTTCTAAAGTTAAAATGTCAAGTTTTACCACTCTTGTAAGTTTGAGCAAAATCGGTTGGAAAACAAAAAAGTTACAAACTTCGTCACAGCCGCCATCTTGTTTTTCCCAAATGTCATAATTTTTCCCCAGTTGGATTGGGGTTTTGCACATTTTCCCCAAACATCACTATACCCTTTTTCACCTCCTTCTGGGAGAACAATCATGTCAATCAGTGAGTGAGTGAGTGAGTGAGTGAGTCAGTGGTAATCGAGCTATATATAGTATATAAATTCTAATTTTAATAATTTGTTTTAACATTATATTAATTAATAATTAACATCATTGAATTGGCAAACTAAATAAAATTTACTAAAACATATTAATTTTATTAATAGCTGTATTTTGTTAATAATTGTCATATTATAAATTTTATTAATCCCATTATTAAATTAAATTAAACTAATAAATGCATCAGTTTCATAAAAAATAAAACAATAATTATATTAAAATTTCTAATTCATGTCATTTATGTTTTAAAAATTCGTCAATAGAATAGAAAGCTTTATCTATCAGCCATCTGCGTAATGATTTATAGAACATGTTAGATGGGAGTTGTTTAATGTCCTCTGGTGTTTTATTATATATTGTTCTACACGCAGCAAAACCATTTTTTGAGAAACGCTTTGTTTTTAGAACCGTGTCAAGGATAATCTTGTTAGGGTACCTAAGACTTCTCGTTGTCACTTGATGTGCTTGTGTGAATAAGTGGCTATTATTTCTAACAAATTTACCAACTTCAAGAATATAAAGACAGATGACAGTCAAAATTTTTAGGGTTATAAAATAGGGCTTACAAGAGATATCTGGCGCTATACCACATAAGGCCACATAAAGAATTGTTGTTAACTTCATGCCCTAAGTTAAATAAATGTTTGTTTGAACATTGATTTTGGTTTGATTTATTAACCTCACTTTGTTTCGATCTATGGACGCTTTATCTTTTAATTTTTAACTTTAATGGTTATAAACGGCGCCCAATAGCATAGTTAGTCCATGGATGACTGAGCCACGCGAATCCACCTAACCCCTCTGCTCTACCGACTAAAATTCACAGTGGGGTAAATACCATCAACCCCCGGGGTAAAAAAAATTCCCATTACAGTGGCCGTGCATGGTCCAGTGTGACGGGGCTGCCGTTTGGAGAGACAGAAAAGCAAACAAACAGCGCGTCAACAAAAAAATAATGTATATTAAAAAAATTGAAATAGGGTCGTGGGGGAGAAGCCCCTTAACTTGTGCTTGTGCAAATCGGCACTTCCCTGTAGCTTCGTCTCTGGTAGCTTCGTCGCGCAGGTGGTCGGCGACGGATGTTGGTGGGCCACAAGTTGTATGATGCTTGGAACGTCCGTGCATGGAAGGTAAGGTGTATGGTATGCTATTGTCCTTTTGGAGCCATAAGAAATCTGAAGGTCACCTATGTTGTTTGGAATCGGCATATTGAGGTCAGACATATCGGTGCTATAATATTCATTATTGTAATGCATTAAGCCCTTCTTTGTATGAACATTCTCATGTATGTAACTGGTGATGTAGAATGGCATATCATTTATATTATCCTTCATAATAGTGTTTAAATTTATAAAAGGCATATTAGTGTTCATTATCAAAGATCTGGTGATGCCCTTATAATTGACTTGTAATGTCAGTTCCCATAAACTGGATGTTTTCTCATATATAGTTGCACAATCTTTAAGGTCTGGTATTACTTCCCACCGATACCAAACACATGCAGTCCTATGAGCACAGTATGTATCACAGCCCAAGGTTTCCATCTGGCATCCATATCCCGTTGGATTGTCTGTATCAATTTTCAATGTCTGTAGCATACTGTCACCCTTACAATCTTTAGCCAGCCAACAGTCCCCAACACCCTTACATGCATAATGCATAGTTGTGCTTATATTATAATTGCACGTTTCATACATCTTGCTATACCTTGTTACATCATATTCATCTTTAAGAGTGATTGTCAGCCTTTCCTTGTTTATATCATTGAAGCATATAGTTTGTCCACTTGTTATGGTTAATAGATAAGCATGCATCGGCTGGCAAGATGATTTATCACACACTGTTCCAGTGCTAGATAAATATAAAGTTTGATCACATGCCATTGTAGTGTTTGGAGACATAACCATAAACAATAATCCAATAGTCGTGTATAATGGGACACGTTTTCCCTTTGACATTTTCTTCTTGGCATTTTTATTACCTTCTGGTGTTGGCATCCTAGGCCTAGAGGTAGGAACTTTTGTAGTGTGTTCCACCAATCTCATATTAATGTCATCATTACTAGGACCAGGTGATATTATTTCTCCATATATTGGGTTGTCACCATTGACATCATTTCTGATCCTCATCCTTTATTTCTTTATACCTTCCATGATTTTATCACAAGGCACATTGATATCCTTGAACATCACCCGATATGATGATCCTGTACGCTTGTTATGGCTCTTGATCTTTTTAGCCCTACGCCTGTCTGACATGGTCAATGCACGAACTACTATTGAGACAAATACATTAAACAAGTGCTTCCTACAAAACAATAGTAGAGCTAGTGTAGTCATTAGAAAGAACATCAATCCTATTATTGACCCAATCAATAGTGGCATTTTGGCATCAGTACACTTGTTAAATGATTGGTTGAAGCTGCAGTATACACCACATGGTATGCACTCAATCCTAGAAATTAATATTCCAACATCAGTCCAATCACATGCCCATTCAATCAACCCATAATATAGGCCAGGTAGGGCCATACCACCTGCCGGCACATGGACCTCTTCAACGTCATTGATGTTATGGGTTATGTTGCAATGTCTGAACCCATTTATAATAAGCTCTCCATACTTAACCTGCACAGACTTTTCTGCTGCCACCATTGTGGCGAGTAGTAAAAGTATTAACATTTTCAGATCACTTCGTTTAAAAAGTATTTTAATTTTCCCCTGCGTGCTGCACTCACAGTCCCCCCGTCACACTGGACATTAATTTGTTTTTCATCATGTTTCCTTCGGGATAAAACCTGTAATAAGCCCAAACTTGGGCTCCCAGGTTCAGCTTTTAGGATCTGGTTTCAAGATCCGATTTCAGGATCAGTTTCAGGATTTAATTTCAAGATGTACTTACCTGTTTTGAAACCGAGGATGTAATATCGGCGTGACATAGCACGTGTTGGATGTTGCTAATAATATCATGAGTACTTAGACCTTTATAACCATATAACCAAGGTATTCCTCAGCTTTCTTTTATTCCCATCGTAACGGCCGTGTTTCTGGTCATGTACCCGCCGAAGTAATCAACGGTTACATCAAACATACAATGTTGATTTGACGACATGTTCAATATCAGCCCGGAGCAAACCTATGGTCCACAAGTGTATTAATGTCTCTCTTAAATCAATTTTAGCTTCAGTGTAGACTGTGATGTGTACCTTAGCATGAGTTTTACGAGTAGGTACGTGCAGGTTTGTTTCTAGACAGCCGGCGTTTTAATCCGTCCGTCTGACTGGAAGCGAGCGAGTATGTCCTCACCTTAATTTTTAAGGGTTTCTAGTTTAGATCCCTCTTTTTAATGTGTTTTTAATTTCATAGTGATCTTAAGGGTAGTGCTATTGCAAGAATTGTATGGTCTTACCATAACCTGTTAAGGGGCCCTGTTAGCCATTTAGCCTCTGTGCGGTTTTAACATTATAATGGGTTCTCTAGGTAATATGTATTAAAATAAAAGGTGTGACCTCACTTTAACCCTTCGGACTCCATGTTAAACCATTTTATCTCTATGTGGTTTTAAATCTTTATGACGGTGTTCCGTAAGAATTGTTGTTAACTTCATGCCCTAAGTTAAATAAATGTTTGTTTGAACATTGATTTTGGTTTGATTTATTAACCTCACTTTGTTTCGATCTATGGACGCTTTATCTTTTTATTTCTAACTTTAATGGTTATAAACGGCGCCCAATAGCATAGTTAGTCCATGGATGACTGAGCCACGCGAATCCACCTAACCCCTCTGCTCTACCGACTAAAATTCACAGTGGGGTAAATACCATCAACCCCCGGGGTAAAAAAAATTCCCATTACAGTGGCCGTGCATGGTCCAGTGTGACGGGGCTGCCGTTTGGAGAGACAGAAAAGCAAACAAACAGCGCGTCAACAAAAAAATAATGTATATTAAAAAAATTGAAATAGGGTCGTGGGGGAGAAGCCCCTTAACTTGTGCTTGTGCAAATCGGCACTTCCCTGTAGCTTCGTCTCTGGTAGCTTCGTCGCGCAGGTGGTCGGCGACGGATGTTGGTGGGCCACAAGTTGTATGATGCTTGGAACGTCCGTGCATGGAAGGTAAGGTGTATGGTATGCTATTGTCCTTTTGGAGCCATAAGAAATCTGAAGGTCACCTATGTTGTTTGGAATCGGCATATTGAGGTCAGACATATCGGTGCTATAATATTCATTATTGTAATGCATTAAGCCCTTCTTTGTATGAACATTCTCATGTATGTAACTGGTGATGTAGAATGGCATATCATTTATATTATCCTTCATAATAGTGTTTAAATTTATAAAAGGCATATTAGTGTTCATTATCAAAGATCTGGTGATGCCCTTATAATTGACTTGTAATGTCAGTTCCCATAAACTGGATGTTTTCTCATATATAGTTGCACAATCTTTAAGGTCTGGTATTACTTCCCACCGATACCAAACACATGCAGTCCTATGAGCACAGTATGTATCACAGCCCAAGGTTTCCATCTGGCATCCATATCCCGTTGGATTGTCTGTATCAATTTTCAATGTCTGTAGCATACTGTCACCCTTACAATCTTTAGCCAGCCAACAGTCCCCAACACCCTTACATGCATAATGCATAGTTGTGCTTATATTATAATTGCACGTTTCATACATCTTGCTATACCTTGTTACATCATATTCATCTTTAAGAGTGATTGTCAGCCTTTCCTTGTTTATATCATTGAAGCATATAGTTTGTCCACTTGTTATGGTTAATAGATAAGCATGCATCGGCTGGCAAGATGATTTATCACACACTGTTCCAGTGCTAGATAAATATAAAGTTTGATCACATGCCATTGTAGTGTTTGGAGACATAACCATAAACAATAATCCAATAGTCGTGTATAATGGGACACGTTTTCCCTTTGACATTTTCTTCTTGGCATTTTTATTACCTTCTGGTGTTGGCATCCTAGGCCTAGAGGTAGGAACTTTTGTAGTGTGTTCCACCAATCTCATATTAATGTCATCATTACTAGGACCAGGTGATATTATTTCTCCATATATTGGGTTGTCACCATTGACATCATTTCTGATCCTCATCCTTTATTTCTTTATACCTTCCATGATTTTATCACAAGGCACATTGATATCCTTGAACATCACCCGATATGATGATCCTGTACGCTTGTTATGGCTCTTGATCTTTTTAGCCCTACGCCTGTCTGACATGGTCAATGCACGAACTACTATTGAGACAAATACATTAAACAAGTGCTTCCTACAAAACAATAGTAGAGCTAGTGTAGTCATTAGAAAGAACATCAATCCTATTATTGACCCAATCAATAGTGGCATTTTGGCATCAGTACACTTGTTAAATGATTGGTTGAAGCTGCAGTATACACCACATGGTATGCACTCAATCCTAGAAATTAATATTCCAACATCAGTCCAATCACATGCCCATTCAATCAACCCATAATATAGGCCAGGTAGGGCCATACCACCTGCCGGCACATGGACCTCTTCAACGTCATTGATGTTATGGGTTATGTTGCAATGTCTGAACCCATTTATAATAAGCTCTCCATACTTAACCTGCACAGACTTTTCTGCTGCCACCATAGTGGCGAGTAGTAAAAGTATTAACATTTTCAGATCACTTCGTTTAAAAAGTATTTTAATTTTCCCCTGCGTGCTGCACTCACAGTCCCCCCGTCACACTGGACATTAATTTGTTTTTCATCATGTTTCCTTCGGGATAAAACCTGTAATAAGCCCAAACTTGGGCTCCCAGGTTCAGCTTTTAGGATCTGGTTTCAAGATCCGATTTCAGGATCAGTTTCAGGATTTAATTTCAAGATGTACTTACCTGTTTTGAAACCGAGGATGTAATATCGGCGTGACATAGCACGTGTTGGATGTTGCTAATAATATCATGAGTACTTAGACCTTCATAACCATATAACCAAGGTATTCCTCAGCTTTCTTTTATTCCCATCGTAACGGCCGTGTTTCTGGTCATGTACCCGCCGAAGTAATCAACGGTTACATCAAACATACAATGTTGATTTGACGACATGTTCAATATCAGCCCGGAGCAAACCTATGGTCCACAAGTGTATTAATGTCTCTCTTAAATCAATTTTAGCTTCAGTGTAGACTGTGATGTGTACCTTAGCATGAGTTTTACGAGTAGGTACGTGCAGGTTTGTTTCTAGACAGCCGGCGTTTTAATCCGTCCGTCTGACTGGAAGCGAGCGAGTATGTCCTCACCTTAATTTTTAAGGGTTTCTAGTTTAGATCCCTCTTTTTAATGTGTTTTTAATTTCATAGTGATCTTAAGGGTAGTGCTATTGCAAGAATTGTATGGTCTTACCATAACCTGTTAAGGGGCCCTGTTAGCCATTTAGCCTCTGTGCGGTTTTAACATTATAATGGGTTCTCTAGGTAATATGTATTAAAATAAAAGGTGTGACCTCACTTTAACCCTTCGGACTCCATGTTAAACCATTTTATCTCTATGTGGTTTTAAATCTTTATGACGGTGTTCCGTAAGAATTGTTGTTAACTTCATGCCCTAAGTTAAATAAATGTTTGTTTTAACATTGATTTTGGTTTGATTTATTAACCTCACTTTGTTTCGATCTATGGACGCTTTATCTTTTAATTTTTAACTTTAATGGTTATAAACGGCGCCCAATAGCATAGTTAGTCCATGGATGACTGAGCCACGCGAATCCACCTAACCCCTCTGCTCTACCGACTAAAATTCACAGTGGGGTAAATACCATCAACCCCCGGGGTAAAAAAAATTCCCATTACAGTGGCCGTGCATGGTCCAGTGTGACGGGGCTGCCGTTTGGAGAGACAGAAAAGCAAACAAACAGCGCGTCAACAAAAAAATAATGTATATTAAAAAAATTGAAATAGGGTCGTGGGGGAGAAGCCCCTTAACTTGTGCTTGTGCAAATCGGCACTTCCCTGTAGCTTCCTCTCTGGTAGCTTCGTCGCGCAGGTGGTCGGCGACGGATGTTGGTGGGCCACAAGTTGTATGATGCTTGGAACGTCCGTGCATGGAAGGTAAGGTGTATGGTATGCTATTGTCCTTTTGGAGCCATAAGAATTTTGAAGGTCACCTATGTTGTTTGGAATCGGCATATTGAGGTCAGACATATCGGTGCTATAATATTCATTATTGTAATGCATTAAGCCCTTCTTTGTATGAACATTCTCATGTATGTAACTGGTGATGTAGAATGGCATATCATTTATATTATCCTTCATAATAGTGTTTAAATTTATAAAAGGCATATTAGTGTTCATTATCAAAGATCTGGTGATGCCCTTATAATTGACTTGTAATGTCAGTTCCCATAAACTGGATGTTTTCTCATATATAGTTGCACAATCTTTAAGGTCTGGTATTACTTCCCACCGATACCAAACACATGCAGTCCTATGAGCACAGTATGTATCACAGCCCAAGGTTTCCATCTGGCATCCATATCCCGTTGGATTGTCTGTATCAATTTTCAATGTCTGTAGCATACTGTCACCCTTACAATCTTTAGCCAGCCAACAGTCCCCAACACCCTTACATGCATAATGCATAGTTGTGCTTATATTATAATTGCACGTTTCATACATCTTGCTATACCTTGTTACATCATATTCATCTTTAAGAGTGATTGTCAGCCTTTCCTTGTTTATATCATTGAAGCATATAGTTTGTCCACTTGTTATGGTTAATAGATAAGCATGCATCGGCTGGCAAGATGATTTATCACACACTGTTCCAGTGCTAGATAAATATAAAGTTTGATCACATGCCATTGTAGTGTTTGGAGACATAACCATAAACAATAATCCAATAGTCGTGTATAATGGGACACGTTTTCCCTTTGACATTTTCTTCTTGGCATTTTTATTACCTTCTGGTGTTGGCATCCTAGGCCTAGAGGTAGGAACTTTTGTAGTGTGTTCCACCAATCTCATATTAATGTCATCATTACTAGGACCAGGTGATATTATTTCTCCATATATTGGGTTGTCACCATTGACATCATTTCTGATCCTCATCCTTTATTTCTTTATACCTTCCATGATTTTATCACAAGGCACATTGATATCCTTGAACATCACCCGATATGATGATCCTGTACGCTTGTTATGGCTCTTGATCTTTTTAGCCCTACGCCTGTCTGACATGGTCAATGCACGAACTACTATTGAGACAAATACATTAAACAAGTGCTTCCTACAAAACAATAGTAGAGCTAGTGTAGTCATTAGAAAGAACATCAATCCTATTATTGACCCAATCAATAGTGGCATTTTGGCATCAGTACACTTGTTAAATGATTGGTTGAAGCTGCAGTATACACCACATGGTATGCACTCAATCCTAGAAATTAATATTCCAACATCAGTCCAATCACATGCCCATTCAATCAACCCATAATATAGGCCAGGTAGGGCCATACCACCTGCCGGCACATGGACCTCTTCAACGTCATTGATGTTATGGGTTATGTTGCAATGTCTGAACCCATTTATAATAAGCTCTCCATACTTAACCTGCACAGACTTTTCTGCTGCCACCATAGTGGCGAGTAGTAAAAGTATTAACATTTTCAGATCACTTCGTTTAAAAAGTATTTTAATTTTCCCCTGCGTGCTGCACTCACAGTCCCCCCGTCACACTGGACATTAATTTGTTTTTCATCATGTTTCCTTCGGGATAAAACCTGTAATAAGCCCAAACTTGGGCTCCCAGGTTCAGCTTTTAGGATCTGGTTTCAAGATCCGATTTCAGGATCAGTTTCAGGATTTAATTTCAAGATGTACTTACCTGTTTTGAAACCGAGGATGTAATATCGGCGTGACATAGCACGTGTTGGATGTTGCTAATAATATCATGAGTACTTAGACCTTCATAACCATATAACCAAGGTATTCCTCAGCTTTCTTTTATTCCCATCGTAACGGCCGTGTTTCTGGTCATGTACCCGCCGAAGTAATCAACGGTTACATCAAACATACAATGTTGATTTGACGACATGTTCAATATCAGCCCGGAGCAAACCTATGGTCAACAAGTGTATTAATGTCTCTCTTAAATCAATTTTAGCTTCAGTGTAGACTGTGATGTGTACATTAGCATGAGTTTTACGAGTAGGTACGTGCAGGTTTGTTTCTAGACAGCCGGCGTTTTAATCCGTCCGTCTGACTGGAAGCGAGCGAGTATGTCCTCACCTTAATTTTTAAGGGTTTCTAGTTTAGATCCCTCTTTTTAATGTGTTTTTAATTTCATAGTGATCTTAAGGGTAGTGCTATTGCAAGAATTGTATGGTCTTACCATAACCTGTTAAGGGGCCCTGTTAGCCATTTAGCCTCTGTGCGGTTTTAACATTATAATGGGTTCTCTAGGTAATATGTATTAAAATAAAAGGTGTGACCTCACTTTAACCCTTCGGACTCCATGTTAAACCATTTTATCTCTATGTGGTTTTAAATCTTTATGACGGTGTTCCGTAAGAATTGTTGTTAACTTCATGCCCTAAGTTAAATAAATGTTTGTTTTAACATTGATTTTGGTTTGATTTATTAACCTCACTTTGTTTCGATCTATGGACGCTTTATCTTTTAATTTTTAACTTTAATGGTTATAAACGGCGCCCAATAGCATAGTTAGTCCATGGATGACTGAGCCACGCGAATCCACCTAACCCCTCTGCTCTACCGACTAAAATTCACAGTGGGGTAAATACCATCAACCCCCGGGGTAAAAAAAATTCCCATTACAGTGGCCGTGCATGGTTCAGTGTGACGGGGCTGCCGTTTGGAGAGACAGAAAAGCAAACAAACAGCGCGTCAACAAAAAAATAATGTATATTAAAAAAATTGAAATAGGGTCGTGGGGGAGAAGCCCCTTAACTTGTGCTTGTGCAAATCGGCACTTCCCTGTAGCTTCGTCTCTGGTAGCTTCGTCGCGCAGGTGGTCGGCGACGGATGTTGGTGGGCCACAAGTTGTATGATGCTTGGAACGTCCGTGCATGGAAGGTAAGGTGTATGGTATGCTATTGTCCTTTTGGAGCCATAAGAAATCTGAAGGTCACCTATGTTGTTTGGAATCGGCATATTGAGGTCAGACATATCGGTGCTATAATATTCATTATTGTAATGCATTAAGCCCTTCTTTGTATGAACATTCTCATGTATGTAACTGGTGATGTAGAATGGCATATCATTTATATTATCCTTCATAATAGTGTTTAAATTTATAAAAGGCATATTAGTGTTCATTATCAAAGATCTGGTGATGCCCTTATAATTGACTTGTAATGTCAGTTCCCATAAACTGGATGTTTTCTCATATATAGTTGCACAATCTTTAAGGTCTGGTATTACTTCCCACCGATACCAAACACATGCAGTCCTATGAGCACAGTATGTATCACAGCCCAAGGTTTCCATCTGGCATCCATATCCCGTTGGATTGTCTGTATCAATTTTCAATGTCTGTAGCATACTGTCACCCTTACAATCTTTAGCCAGCCAACAGTCCCCAACACCCTTACATGCATAATGCATAGTTGTGCTTATATTATAATTGCACGTTTCATACATCTTGCTATACCTTGTTACATCATATTCATCTTTAAGAGTGATTGTCAGCCTTTCCTTGTTTATATCATTGAAGCATATAGTTTGTCCACTTGTTATGGTTAATAGATAAGCATGCATCGGCTGGCAAGATGATTTTTCACACACTGTTCCAGTGCTAGATAAATATAAAGTTTGATCACATGCCATTGTAGTGTTTGGAGACATAACCATAAACAATAATCCAATAGTCGTGTATAATGGGACACGTTTTCCCTTTGACATTTTCTTCTTGGCATTTTTATTACCTTCTGGTGTTGGCATCCTAGGCCTAGAGGTAGGAACTTTTGTAGTGTGTTCCACCAATCTCATATTAATGTCATCATTACTAGGACCAGGTGATATTATTTCTCCATATATTGGGTTGTCACCATTGACATCATTTCTGATCCTCATCCTTTATTTCTTTATACCTTCCATGATTTTATCACAAGGCACATTGATATCCTTGAACATCACCCGATATGATGATCCTGTACGCTTGTTATGGCTCTTGATCTTTTTAGCCCTACGCCTGTCTGACATGGTCAATGCACGAACTACTATTGAGACAAATACATTAAACAAGTGCTTCCTACAAAACAATAGTAGAGCTAGTGTAGTCATTAGAAAGAACATCAATCCTATTATTGACCCAATCAATAGTGGCATTTTGGCATCAGTACACTTGTTAAATGATTGGTTGAAGCTGCAGTATACACCACATGGTATGCACTCAATCCTAGAAATTAATATTCCAACATCAGTCCAATCACATGCCCATTCAATCAACCCATAATATAGGCCAGGTAGGGCCATACCACCTGCCGGCACATGGACCTCTTCAACGTCATTGATGTTATGGGTTATGTTGCAATGTCTGAACCCATTTATAATAAGCTCTCCATACTTAACCTGCACAGACTTTTCTGCTGCCACCATAGTGGCGAGTAGTAAAAGTATTAACATTTTCAGATCACTTCGTTTAAAAAGTATTTTAATTTTCCCCTGCGTGCTGCACTCACAGTCCCCCCGTCACACTGGACATTAATTTGTTTTTCATCATGTTTCCTTCGGGATAAAACCTGTAATAAGCCCAAACTTGGGCTCCCAGGTTCAGCTTTTAGGATCTGGTTTCAAGATCCGATTTCAGGATCAGTTTCAGGATTTAATTTCAAGATGTACTTACCTGTTTTGAAACCGAGGATGTAATATCGGCGTGACATAGCACGTGTTGGATGTTGCTAATAATATCATGAGTACTTAGACCTTCATAACCATATAACCAAGGTATTCCTCAGCTTTCTTTTATTCCCATCGTAACGGCCGTGTTTCTGGTCATGTACCCGCCGAAGTAATCAACGGTTACATCAAACATACAATGTTGATTTGACGACATGTTCAATATCAGCCCGGAGCAAACCTATGGTCCACAAGTGTATTAATGTCTCTCTTAAATCAATTTTAGCTTCAGTGTAGACTGTGATGTGTACCTTAGCATGAGTTTTACGAGTAGGTACGTGCAGGTTTGTTTCTAGACAGCCGGCGTTTTAATCCGTCCGTCTGACTGGAAGCGAGCGAGTATGTCCTCACCTTAATTTTTAAGGGTTTCTAGTTTAGATCCCTCTTTTTAATGTGTTTTTAATTTCATAGTGATCTTAAGGGTAGTGCTATTGCAAGAATTGTATGGTCTTACCATAACCTGTTAAGGGGCCCTGTTAGCCATTTAGCCTCTGTGCGGTTTTAACATTATAATGGGTTCTCTAGGTAATATGTATTAAAATAAAAGGTGTGACCTCACTTTAACCCTTCGGACTCCATGTTGAACCATTTTATCTCTATGTGGTTTTAAATCTTTATGACGGTGTTCCGTAAGAATTGTTGTTAACTTCATGCCCTAAGTTAAATAAATGTTTGTTTGAACATTGATTTTGGTTTGATTTATTAACCTCACTTTGTTTCGATCTATGGACGCTTTATCTTTTAATTTTTAACTTTAATGGTTATAAACGGCGCCCAATAGCATAGTTAGTCCATGGATGACTGAGCCACGCGAATCCACCTAACCCCTCTGCTCTACCGACTAAAATTCACAGTGGGGTAAATACCATCAACCCCCGGGGTAAAAAAAATTCCCATTACAGTGGCCGTGCATGGTCCAGTGTGACGGGGCTGCCGTTTGGAGAGACAGAAAAGCAAACAAACAGCGCGTCAACAAAAAAATAATGTATATTAAAAAAATTGAAATAGGGTCGTGGGGGAGAAGCCCCTTAACTTGTGCTTGTGCAAATCGGCACTTCCCTGTAGCTTCGTCTCTGGTAGCTTCGTCGCGCAGGTGGTCGGCGACGGATGTTGGTGGGCCACAAGTTGTATGATGCTTGGAACGTCCGTGCATGGAAGGTAAGGTGTATGGTATGCTATTGTCCTTTTGGAGCCATAAGAAATCTGAAGGTCACCTATGTTGTTTGGAATCGGCATATTGAGGTCAGACATATCGGTGCTATAATATTCATTATTGTAATGCATTAAGCCCTTCTTTGTATGAACATTCTCATGTATGTAACTGGTGATGTAGAATGGCATATCATTTATATTATCCTTCATAATAGTGTTTAAATTTATAAAAGGCATATTAGTGTTCATTATCAAAGATCTGGTGATGCCCTTATAATTGACTTGTAATGTCAGTTCCCATAAACTGGATGTTTTCTCATATATAGTTGCACAATCTTTAAGGTCTGGTATTACTTCCCACCGATACCAAACACATGCAGTCCTATGAGCACAGTATGTATCACAGCCCAAGGTTTCCATCTGGCATCCATATCCCGTTGGATTGTCTGTATCAATTTTCAATGTCTGTAGCATACTGTCACCCTTACAATCTTTAGCCAGCCAACAGTCCCCAACACCCTTACATGCATAATGCATAGTTGTGCTTATATTATAATTGCACGTTTCATACATCTTGCTATACCTTGTTACATCATATTCATCTTTAAGAGTGATTGTCAGCCTTTCCTTGTTTATATCATTGAAGCATATAGTTTGTCCACTTGTTATGGTTAATAGATAAGCATGCATCGGCTGGCAAGATGATTTATCACACACTGTTCCAGTGCTAGATAAATATAAAGTTTGATCACATGCCATTGTAGTGTTTGGAGACATAACCATAAACAATAATCCAATAGTCGTGTATAATGGGACACGTTTTCCCTTTGACATTTTCTTCTTGGCATTTTTATTACCTTCTGGTGTTGGCATCCTAGGCCTAGAGGTAGGAACTTTTGTAGTGTGTTCCACCAATCTCATATTAATGTCATCATTACTAGGACCAGGTGATATTATTTCTCCATATATTGGGTTGTCACCATTGACATCATTTCTGATCCTCATCCTTTATTTCTTTATACCTTCCATGATTTTATCACAAGGCACATTGATATCCTTGAACATCACCCGATATGATGATCCTGTACGCTTGTTATGGCTCTTGATCTTTTTAGCCCTACGCCTGTCTGACATGGTCAATGCACGAACTACTATTGAGACAAATACATTAAACAAGTGCTTCCTACAAAACAATAGTAGAGCTAGTGTAGTCATTAGAAAGAACATCAATCCTATTATTGACCCAATCAATAGTGGCGTTTTGGCATCAGTACACTTGTTAAATGATTGGTTGAAGCTGCAGTATACACCACATGGTATGCACTCAATCCTAGAAATTAATATTCCAACATCAGTCCAATCACATGCCCATTCAATCAACCCATAATATAGGCCAGGTAGGGCCATACCACCTGCCGGCACATGGACCTCTTCAACGTCATTGATGTTATGGGTTATGTTGCAATGTCTGAACCCATTTATAATAAGCTCTCCATACTTAACCTGCACAGACTTTTCTGCTGCCACCATAGTGGCGAGTAGTAAAAGTATTAACATTTTCAGATCACTTCGTTTAAAAAGTATTTTAATTTTCCCCTGCGTGCTGCACTCACAGTCCCCCCGTCACACTGGACATTAATTTGTTTTTCATCATGTTTCCTTCGGGATAAAACCTGTAATAAGCCCAAACTTGGGCTCCCAGGTTCAGCTTTTAGGATCTGGTTTCAAGATCCGATTTCAGGATCAGTTTCAGGATTTAATTTCAAGATGTACTTACCTGTTTTGAAACCGAGGATGTAATATCGGCGTGACATAGCACGTGTTGGATGTTGCTAATAATATCATGAGTACTTAGACCTTCATAACCATATAACCAAGGTATTCCTCAGCTTTCTTTTATTCCCATCGTAACGGCCGTGTTTCTGGTCATGTACCCGCCGAAGTAATCAACGGTTACATCAAACATACAATGTTGATTTGACGACATGTTCAATATCAGCCCGGAGCAAACCTATGGTCAACAAGTGTATTAATGTCTCTCTCCAGTCTAGGCCCGCCGTTGCCCAGAGGCAACGGTCGCGAGGTCCGTACCTTGTCAAGCACCGCCGTTGCCTGGGGGACTCAGAGGTGACTCAGAGATCGCACGCCTTATTGTCTATGAAATAGGGTTTAGACAATAAGGCGTGCGATCTCTGAGTCACCTCTGAGTCCCCCAGGCAACGGCGGTGCTTGACAAGGTACGGACCTCGCGACCGTTGCCTCTGGGCAACGGCGGGCCTAGACAGGTTAACCCTTCGGACTCCATGTTAAACCATTTTATCTCTATGTGGTTTTAAATCTTTATGACGGTGTTCCGTAAGAATTGTTGTTAACTTCATGCCCTAAGTTAAATAAATGTTTGTTTTAACATTGATTTTGGTTTGATTTATTAACCTCACTTTGTTTCGATCTATGGACGCTTTATCTTTTAATTTTTAACTTTAATGGTTATAAACGGCGCCCAATAGCATAGTTAGTCCATGGATGACTGAGCCACGCGAATCCACCTAACCCCTCTGCTCTACCGACTAAAATTCACAGTGGGGTAAATACCATCAACCCCCGGGGTAAAAAAAATTCCCATTACAGTGGCCGTGCATGGTCCAGTGTGACGGGGCTGCCGTTTGGAGAGACAGAAAAGCAAACAAACAGCGCGTCAACAAAAAAATAATGTATATTAAAAAAATTGAAATAGGGTCGTGGGGGAGAAGCCCCTTAACTTGTGCTTGTGCAAATCGGCACTTCCCTGTAGCTTAGTCTCTGGTAGCTTCGTCGCGCAGGTGGTCGGCGACGGATGTTGGTGGGCCACAAGTTGTATGATGCTTGGAACGTCCGTGCATGGAAGGTAAGGTGTATGGTATGCTATTGTCCTTTTGGAGCCATAAGAAATCTGAAGGTCACCTATGTTGTTTGGAATCGGCATATTGAGGTCAGACATATCGGTGCTATAATATTCATTATTGTAATGCATTAAGCCCTTCTTTGTATGAACATTCTCATGTATGTAACTGGTGATGTAGAATGGCATATCATTTATATTATCCTTCATAATAGTGTTTAAATTTATAAAAGGCATATTAGTGTTCATTATCAAAGATCTGGTGATGCCCTTATAATTGACTTGTAATGTCAGTTCCCATAAACTGGATGTTTTCTCATATATAGTTGCACAATCTTTAAGGTCTGGTATTACTTCCCACCGATACCAAACACATGCAGTCCTATGAGCACAGTATGTATCACAGCCCAAGGTTTCCATCTGGCATCCATATCCCGTTGGATTGTCTGTATCAATTTTCAATGTCTGTAGCATACTGTCACCCTTACAATCTTTAGCCAGCCAACAGTCCCCAACACCCTTACATGCATAATGCATAGTTGTGCTTATATTATAATTGCACGTTTCATACATCTTGCTATACCTTGTTACATCATATTCATCTTTAAGAGTGATTGTCAGCCTTTCCTTGTTTATATCATTGAAGCATATAGTTTGTCCACTTGTTATGGTTAATAGATAAGCATGCATCGGCTGGCAAGATGATTTATCACACACTGTTCCAGTGCTAGATAAATATAAAGTTTGATCACATGCCATTGTAGTGTTTGGAGACATAACCATAAACAATAATCCAATAGTCGTGTATAATGGGACACGTTTTCCCTTTGACATTTTCTTCTTGGCATTTTTATTACCTTCTGGTGTTGGCATCCTAGGCCTAGAGGTAGGAACTTTTGTAGTGTGTTCCACCAATCTCATATTAATGTCATCATTACTAGGACCAGGTGATATTATTTCTCCATATATTGGGTTGTCACCATTGACATCATTTCTGATCCTCATCCTTTATTTCTTTATACCTTCCATGATTTTATCACAAGGCACATTGATATCCTTGAACATCACCCGATATGATGATCCTGTACGCTTGTTATGGCTCTTGATCTTTTTAGCCCTACGCCTGTCTGACATGGTCAATGCACGAACTACTATTGAGACAAATACATTAAACAAGTGCTTCCTACAAAACAATAGTAGAGCTAGTGTAGTCATTAGAAAGAACATCAATCCTATTATTGACCCAATCAATAGTGGCATTTTGGCATCAGTACACTTGTTAAATGATTGGTTGAAGCTGCAGTATACACCACATGGTATGCACTCAATCCTAGAAATTAATATTCCAACATCAGTCCAATCACATGCCCATTCAATCAACCCATAATATAGGCCAGGTAGGGCCATACCACCTGCCGGCACATGGACCTCTTCAACGTCATTGATGTTATGGGTTATGTTGCAATGTCTGAACCCATTTATAATAAGCTCTCCATACTTAACCTGCACAGACTTTTCTGCTGCCACCATAGTGGCGAGTAGTAAAAGTATTAACATTTTCAGATCACTTCGTTTAAAAAGTATTTTAATTTTCCCCTGCGTGCTGCACTCACAGTCCCCCCGTCACACTGGACATTAATTTGTTTTTCATCATGTTTCCTTCGGGATAAAACCTGTAATAAGCCCAAACTTGGGCTCCCAGGTTCAGCTTTTAGGATCTGGTTTCAAGATCCGATTTCAGGATCAGTTTCAGGATTTAATTTCAAGATGTACTTACCTGTTTTGAAACCGAGGATGTAATATCGGCGTGACATAGCACGTGTTGGATGTTGCTAATAATATCATGAGTACTTAGACCTTCATAACCATATAACCAAGGTATTCCTCAGCTTTCTTTTATTCCCATCGTAACGGCCGTGTTTCTGGTCATGTACCCGCCGAAGTAATCAACGGTTACATCAAACATACAATGTTGATTTGACGACATGTTCAATATCAGCCCGGAGCAAACCTATGGTCCACAAGTGTATTAATGTCTCTCTTAAATCAATTTTAGCTTCAGTGTAGACTGTGATGTGTACCTTAGCATGAGTTTTACGAGTAGGTACGTGCAGGTTTGTTTCTAGACAGCCGGCGTTTTAATCCGTCCGTCTGACTGGAAGCGAGCGAGTATGTCCTCACCTTAATTTTTAAGGGTTTCTAGTTTAGATCCCTCTTTTTAATGTGTTTTTAATTTCATAGTGATCTTAAGGGTAGTGCTATTGCAAGAATTGTATGGTCTTACCATAACCTGTTAAGGGGCCCTGTTAGCCATTTAGCCTCTGTGCGGTTTTAACATTATAATGGGTTCTCTAGGTAATATGTATTAAAATAAAAGGTGTGACCTCACTTTAACCCTTCGGACTCCATGTTGAACCATTTTATCTCTATGTGGTTTTAAATCTTTATGACGGTGTTCCGTAAGAATTGTTGTTAACTTCATGCCCTAAGTTAAATAAATGTTTGTTTGAACATTGATTTTGGTTTGATTTATTAACCTCACTTTGTTTCGATCTATGGACGCTTTATCTTTTAATTTTTAACTTTAATGGTTATAAACGGCGCCCAATAGCATAGTTAGTCCATGGATGACTGAGCCACGCGAATCCACCTAACCCCTCTGCTCTACCGACTAAAATTCACAGTGGGGTAAATACCATCAACCCCCGGGGTAAAAAAAATTCCCATTACAGTGGCCGTGCATGGTCCAGTGTGACGGGGCTGCCGTTTGGAGAGACAGAAAAGCAAACAAACAGCGCGTCAACAAAAAAATAATGTATATTAAAAAAATTGAAATAGGGTCGTGGGGGAGAAGCCCCTTAACTTGTGCTTGTGCAAATCGGCACTTCCCTGTAGCTTCGTCTCTGGTAGCTTCGTCGCGCAGGTGGTCGGCGACGGATGTTGGTGGGCCACAAGTTGTATGATGCTTGGAACGTCCGTGCATGGAAGGTAAGGTGTATGGTATGCTATTGTCCTTTTGGAGCCATAAGAAATCTGAAGGTCACCTATGTTGTTTGGAATCGGCATATTGAGGTCAGACATATCGGTGCTATAATATTCATTATTGTAATGCATTAAGCCCTTCTTTGTATGAACATTCTCATGTATGTAACTGGTGATGTAGAATGGCATATCATTTATATTATCCTTCATAATAGTGTTTAAATTTATAAAAGGCATATTAGTGTTCATTATCAAAGATCTGGTGATGCCCTTATAATTGACTTGTAATGTCAGTTCCCATAAACTGGATGTTTTCTCATATATAGTTGCACAATCTTTAAGGTCTGGTATTACTTCCCACCGATACCAAACACATGCAGTCCTATGAGCACAGTATGTATCACAGCCCAAGGTTTCCATCTGGCATCCATATCCCGTTGGATTGTCTGTATCAATTTTCAATGTCTGTAGCATACTGTCACCCTTACAATCTTTAGCCAGCCAACAGTCCCCAACACCCTTACATGCATAATGCATAGTTGTGCTTATATTATAATTGCACGTTTCATACATCTTGCTATACCTTGTTACATCATATTCATCTTTAAGAGTGATTGTCAGCCTTTCCTTGTTTATATCATTGAAGCATATAGTTTGTCCACTTGTTATGGTTAATAGATAAGCATGCATCGGCTGGCAAGATGATTTATCACACACTGTTCCAGTGCTAGATAAATATAAAGTTTGATCACATGCCATTGTAGTGTTTGGAGACATAACCATAAACAATAATCCAATAGTCGTGTATAATGGGACACGTTTTCCCTTTGACATTTTCTTCTTGGCATTTTTATTACCTTCTGGTGTTGGCATCCTAGGCCTAGAGGTAGGAACTTTTGTAGTGTGTTCCACCAATCTCATATTAATGTCATCATTACTAGGACCAGGTGATATTATTTCTCCATATATTGGGTTGTCACCATTGACATCATTTCTGATCCTCATCCTTTATTTCTTTATACCTTCCATGATTTTATCACAAGGCACATTGATATCCTTGAACATCACCCGATATGATGATCCTGTACGCTTGTTATGGCTCTTGATCTTTTTAGCCCTACGCCTGTCTGACATGGTCAATGCACGAACTACTATTGAGACAAATACATTAAACAAGTGCTTCCTACAAAACAATAGTAGAGCTAGTGTAGTCATTAGAAAGAACATCAATCCTATTATTGACCCAATCAATAGTGGCATTTTGGCATCAGTACACTTGTTAAATGATTGGTTGAAGCTGCAGTATACACCACATGGTATGCACTCAATCCTAGAAATTAATATTCCAACATCAGTCCAATCACATGCCCATTCAATCAACCCATAATATAGGCCAGGTAGGGCCATACCACCTGCCGGCACATGGACCTCTTCAACGTCATTGATGTTATGGGTTATGTTGCAATGTCTGAACCCATTTATAATAAGCTCTCCATACTTAACCTGCACAGACTTTTCTGCTGCCACCATAGTGGCGAGTAGTAAAAGTATTAACATTTTCAGATCACTTCGTTTAAAAAGTATTTTAATTTTCCCCTGCGTGCTGCACTCACAGTCCCCCCGTCACACTGGACATTAATTTGTTTTTCATCATGTTTCCTTCGGGATAAAACCTGTAATAAGCCCAAACTTGGGCTCCCAGGTTCAGCTTTTAGGATCTGGTTTCAAGATCCGATTTCAGGATCAGTTTCAGGATTTAATTTCAAGATGTACTTACCTGTTTTGAAACCGAGGATGTAATATCGGCGTGACATAGCACGTGTTGGATGTTGCTAATAATATCATGAGTACTTAGACCTTCATAACCATATAACCAAGGTATTCCTCAGCTTTCTTTTATTCCCATCGTAACGGCCGTGTTTCTGGTCATGTACCCGCCGAAGTAATCAACGGTTACATCAAACATACAATGTTGATTTGACGACATGTTCAATATCAGCCCGGAGCAAACCTATGGTCAACAAGTGTATTAATGTCTCTCTTAAATCAATTTTAGCTTCAGTGTAGACTGTGATGTGTACCTTAGCATGAGTTTTACGAGTAGGTACGTGCAGGTTTGTTTCTAGACAGCCGGCGTTTTAATCCGTCCGTCTGACTGGAAGCGAGCGAGTATGTCCTCACCTTAATTTTTAAGGGTTTCTAGTTTAGATCCCTCTTTTTAATGTGTTTTTAATTTCATAGTGATCTTAAGGGTAGTGCTATTGCAAGAATTGTATGGTCTTACCATAACCTGTTAAGGGGCCCTGTTAGCCATTTAGCCTCTGTGCGGTTTTAACATTATAATGGGTTCTCTAGGTAATATGTATTAAAATAAAAGGTGTGACCTCACTTTAACCCTTCGGACTCCATGTTAAACCATTTTATCTCTATGTGGTTTTAAATCTTTATGACGGTGTTCCGTAAGAATTGTTGTTAACTTCATGCCCTAAGTTAAATAAATGTTTGTTTTAACATTGATTTTGGTTTGATTTATTAACCTCACTTTGTTTCGATCTATGGACGCTTTATCTTTTAATTTTTAACTTTAATGGTTATAAACGGCGCCCAATAGCATAGTTAGTCCATGGATGACTGAGCCACGCGAATCCACCTAACCCCTCTGCTCTACCGACTAAAATTCACAGTGGGGTAAATACCATCAACCCCCGGGGTAAAAAAAATTCCCATTACAGTGGCCGTGCATGGTCCAGTGTGACGGGGCTGCCGTTTGGAGAGACAGAAAAGCAAACAAACAGCGCGTCAACAAAAAAATAATGTATATTAAAAAAATTGAAATAGGGTCGTGGGGGAGAAGCCCCTTAACTTGTGCTTGTGCAAATCGGCACTTCCCTGTAGCTTAGTCTCTGGTAGCTTCGTCGCGCAGGTGGTCGGCGACGGATGTTGGTGGGCCACAAGTTGTATGATGCTTGGAACGTCCGTGCATGGAAGGTAAGGTGTATGGTATGCTATTGTCCTTTTGGAGCCATAAGAAATCTGAAGGTCACCTATGTTGTTTGGAATCGGCATATTGAGGTCAGACATATCGGTGCTATAATATTCATTATTGTAATGCATTAAGCCCTTCTTTGTATGAACATTCTCATGTATGTAACTGGTGATGTAGAATGGCATATCATTTATATTATCCTTCATAATAGTGTTTAAATTTATAAAAGGCATATTAGTGTTCATTATCAAAGATCTGGTGATGCCCTTATAATTGACTTGTAATGTCAGTTCCCATAAACTGGATGTTTTCTCATATATAGTTGCACAATCTTTAAGGTCTGGTATTACTTCCCACCGATACCAAACACATGCAGTCCTATGAGCACAGTATGTATCACAGCCCAAGGTTTCCATCTGGCATCCATATCCCGTTGGATTGTCTGTATCAATTTTCAATGTCTGTAGCATACTGTCACCCTTACAATCTTTAGCCAGCCAACAGTCCCCAACACCCTTACATGCATAATGCATAGTTGTGCTTATATTATAATTGCACGTTTCATACATCTTGCTATACCTTGTTACATCATATTCATCTTTAAGAGTGATTGTCAGCCTTTCCTTGTTTATATCATTGAAGCATATAGTTTGTCCACTTGTTATGGTTAATAGATAAGCATGCATCGGCTGGCAAGATGATTTATCACACACTGTTCCAGTGCTAGATAAATATAAAGTTTGATCACATGCCATTGTAGTGTTTGGAGACATAACCATAAACAATAATCCAATAGTCGTGTATAATGGGACACGTTTTCCCTTTGACATTTTCTTCTTGGCATTTTTATTACCTTCTGGTGTTGGCATCCTAGGCCTAGAGGTAGGAACTTTTGTAGTGTGTTCCACCAATCTCATATTAATGTCATCATTACTAGGACCAGGTGATATTATTTCTCCATATATTGGGTTGTCACCATTGACATCATTTCTGATCCTCATCCTTTATTTCTTTATACCTTCCATGATTTTATCACAAGGCACATTGATATCCTTGAACATCACCCGATATGATGATCCTGTACGCTTGTTATGGCTCTTGATCTTTTTAGCCCTACGCCTGTCTGACATGGTCAATGCACGAACTACTATTGAGACAAATACATTAAACAAGTGCTTCCTACAAAACAATAGTAGAGCTAGTGTAGTCATTAGAAAGAACATCAATCCTATTATTGACCCAATCAATAGTGGCGTTTTGGCATCAGTACACTTGTTAAATGATTGGTTGAAGCTGCAGTATACACCACATGGTATGCACTCAATCCTAGAAATTAATATTCCAACATCAGTCCAATCACATGCCCATTCAATCAACCCATAATATAGGCCAGGTAGGGCCATACCACCTGCCGGCACATGGACCTCTTCAACGTCATTGATGTTATGGGTTATGTTGCAATGTCTGAACCCATTTATAATAAGCTCTCCATACTTAACCTGCACAGACTTTTCTGCTGCCACCATAGTGGCGAGTAGTAAAAGTATTAACATTTTCAGATCACTTCGTTTAAAAAGTATTTTAATTTTCCCCTGCGTGCTGCACTCACAGTCCCCCCGTCACACTGGACATTAATTTGTTTTTCATCATGTTTCCTTCGGGATAAAACCTGTAATAAGCCCAAACTTGGGCTCCCAGGTTCAGCTTTTAGGATCTGGTTTCAAGATCCGATTTCAGGATCAGTTTCAGGATTTAATTTCAAGATGTACTTACCTGTTTTGAAACCGAGGATGTAATATCGGCGTGACATAGCACGTGTTGGATGTTGCTAATAATATCATGAGTACTTAGACCTTCATAACCATATAACCAAGGTATTCCTCAGCTTTCTTTTATTCCCATCGTAACGGCCGTGTTTCTGGTCATGTACCCGCCGAAGTAATCAACGGTTACATCAAACATACAATGTTGATTTGACGACATGTTCAATATCAGCCCGGAGCAAACCTATGGTCAACAAGTGTATTAATGTCTCTCTCCAGTCTAGGCCCGCCGTTGCCCAGAGGCAACGGTCGCGAGGTCCGTACCTTGTCAAGCACCGCCGTTGCCTGGGGGACTCAGAGGTGACTCAGAGATCGCACGCCTTATTGTCTATGAAATAGGGTTTAGACAATAAGGCGTGCGATCTCTGAGTCACCTCTGAGTCCCCCAGGCAACGGCGGTGCTTGACAAGGTACGGACCTCGCGACCGTTGCCTCTGGGCAACGGCGGGCCTAGACAGGTTAACCCTTCGGACTCCATGTTAAACCATTTTATCTCTATGTGGTTTTAAATCTTTATGACGGTGTTCCGTAAGAATTGTTGTTAACTTCATGCCCTAAGTTAAATAAATGTTTGTTTTAACATTGATTTTGGTTTGATTTATTAACCTCACTTTGTTTCGATCTATGGACGCTTTATCTTTTAATTTTTAACTTTAATGGTTATAAACGGCGCCCAATAGCATAGTTAGTCCATGGATGACTGAGCCACGCGAATCCACCTAACCCCTCTGCTCTACCGACTAAAATTCACAGTGGGGTAAATACCATCAACCCCCGGGGTAAAAAAAATTCCCATTACAGTGGCCGTGCATGGTCCAGTGTGACGGGGCTGCCGTTTGGAGAGACAGAAAAGCAAACAAACAGCGCGTCAACAAAAAAATAATGTATATTAAAAAAATTGAAATAGGGTCGTGGGGGAGAAGCCCCTTAACTTGTGCTTGTGCAAATCGGCACTTCCCTGTAGCTTAGTCTCTGGTAGCTTCGTCGCGCAGGTGGTCGGCGACGGATGTTGGTGGGCCACAAGTTGTATGATGCTTGGAACGTCCGTGCATGGAAGGTAAGGTGTATGGTATGCTATTGTCCTTTTGGAGCCATAAGAAATCTGAAGGTCACCTATGTTGTTTGGAATCGGCATATTGAGGTCAGACATATCGGTGCTATAATATTCATTATTGTAATGCATTAAGCCCTTCTTTGTATGAACATTCTCATGTATGTAACTGGTGATGTAGAATGGCATATCATTTATATTATCCTTCATAATAGTGTTTAAATTTATAAAAGGCATATTAGTGTTCATTATCAAAGATCTGGTGATGCCCTTATAATTGACTTGTAATGTCAGTTCCCATAAACTGGATGTTTTCTCATATATAGTTGCACAATCTTTAAGGTCTGGTATTACTTCCCACCGATACCAAACACATGCAGTCCTATGAGCACAGTATGTATCACAGCCCAAGGTTTCCATCTGGCATCCATATCCCGTTGGATTGTCTGTATCAATTTTCAATGTCTGTAGCATACTGTCACCCTTACAATCTTTAGCCAGCCAACAGTCCCCAACACCCTTACATGCATAATGCATAGTTGTGCTTATATTATAATTGCACGTTTCATACATCTTGCTATACCTTGTTACATCATATTCATCTTTAAGAGTGATTGTCAGCCTTTCCTTGTTTATATCATTGAAGCATATAGTTTGTCCACTTGTTATGGTTAATAGATAAGCATGCATCGGCTGGCAAGATGATTTATCACACACTGTTCCAGTGCTAGATAAATATAAAGTTTGATCACATGCCATTGTAGTGTTTGGAGACATAACCATAAACAATAATCCAATAGTCGTGTATAATGGGACACGTTTTCCCTTTGACATTTTCTTCTTGGCATTTTTATTACCTTCTGGTGTTGGCATCCTAGGCCTAGAGGTAGGAACTTTTGTAGTGTGTTCCACCAATCTCATATTAATGTCATCATTACTAGGACCAGGTGATATTATTTCTCCATATATTGGGTTGTCACCATTGACATCATTTCTGATCCTCATCCTTTATTTCTTTATACCTTCCATGATTTTATCACAAGGCACATTGATATCCTTGAACATCACCCGATATGATGATCCTGTACGCTTGTTATGGCTCTTGATCTTTTTAGCCCTACGCCTGTCTGACATGGTCAATGCACGAACTACTATTGAGACAAATACATTAAACAAGTGCTTCCTACAAAACAATAGTAGAGCTAGTGTAGTCATTAGAAAGAACATCAATCCTATTATTGACCCAATCAATAGTGGCATTTTGGCATCAGTACACTTGTTAAATGATTGGTTGAAGCTGCAGTATACACCACATGGTATGCACTCAATCCTAGAAATTAATATTCCAACATCAGTCCAATCACATGCCCATTCAATCAACCCATAATATAGGCCAGGTAGGGCCATACCACCTGCCGGCACATGGACCTCTTCAACGTCATTGATGTTATGGGTTATGTTGCAATGTCTGAACCCATTTATAATAAGCTCTCCATACTTAACCTGCACAGACTTTTCTGCTGCCACCATAGTGGCGAGTAGTAAAAGTATTAACATTTTCAGATCACTTCGTTTAAAAAGTATTTTAATTTTCCCCTGCGTGCTGCACTCACAGTCCCCCCGTCACACTGGACATTAATTTGTTTTTCATCATGTTTCCTTCGGGATAAAACCTGTAATAAGCCCAAACTTGGGCTCCCAGGTTCAGCTTTTAGGATCTGGTTTCAAGATCCGATTTCAGGATCAGTTTCAGGATTTAATTTCAAGATGTACTTACCTGTTTTGAAACCGAGGATGTAATATCGGCGTGACATAGCACGTGTTGGATGTTGCTAATAATATCATGAGTACTTAGACCTTCATAACCATATAACCAAGGTATTCCTCAGCTTTCTTTTATTCCCATCGTAACGGCCGTGTTTCTGGTCATGTACCCGCCGAAGTAATCAACGGTTACATCAAACATACAATGTTGATTTGACGACATGTTCAATATCAGCCCGGAGCAAACCTATGGTCCACAAGTGTATTAATGTCTCTCTTAAATCAATTTTAGCTTCAGTGTAGACTGTGATGTGTACCTTAGCATGAGTTTTACGAGTAGGTACGTGCAGGTTTGTTTCTAGACAGCCGGCGTTTTAATCCGTCCGTCTGACTGGAAGCGAGCGAGTATGTCCTCACCTTAATTTTTAAGGGTTTCTAGTTTAGATCCCTCTTTTTAATGTGTTTTTAATTTCATAGTGATCTTAAGGGTAGTGCTATTGCAAGAATTGTATGGTCTTACCATAACCTGTTAAGGGGCCCTGTTAGCCATTTAGCCTCTGTGCGGTTTTAACATTATAATGGGTTCTCTAGGTAATATGTATTAAAATAAAAGGTGTGACCTCACTTTAACCCTTCGGACTCCATGTTGAACCATTTTATCTCTATGTGGTTTTAAATCTTTATGACGGTGTTCCGTAAGAATTGTTGTTAACTTCATGCCCTAAGTTAAATAAATGTTTGTTTGAACATTGATTTTGGTTTGATTTATTAACCTCACTTTGTTTCGATCTATGGACGCTTTATCTTTTAATTTTTAACTTTAATGGTTATAAACGGCGCCCAATAGCATAGTTAGTCCATGGATGACTGAGCCACGCGAATCCACCTAACCCCTCTGCTCTACCGACTAAAATTCACAGTGGGGTAAATACCATCAACCCCCGGGGTAAAAAAAATTCCCATTACAGTGGCCGTGCATGGTCCAGTGTGACGGGGCTGCCGTTTGGAGAGACAGAAAAGCAAACAAACAGCGCGTCAACAAAAAAATAATGTATATTAAAAAAATTGAAATAGGGTCGTGGGGGAGAAGCCCCTTAACTTGTGCTTGTGCAAATCGGCACTTCCCTGTAGCTTCGTCTCTGGTAGCTTCGTCGCGCAGGTGGTCGGCGACGGATGTTGGTGGGCCACAAGTTGTATGATGCTTGGAACGTCCGTGCATGGAAGGTAAGGTGTATGGTATGCTATTGTCCTTTTGGAGCCATAAGAAATCTGAAGGTCACCTATGTTGTTTGGAATCGGCATATTGAGGTCAGACATATCGGTGCTATAATATTCATTATTGTAATGCATTAAGCCCTTCTTTGTATGAACATTCTCATGTATGTAACTGGTGATGTAGAATGGCATATCATTTATATTATCCTTCATAATAGTGTTTAAATTTATAAAAGGCATATTAGTGTTCATTATCAAAGATCTGGTGATGCCCTTATAATTGACTTGTAATGTCAGTTCCCATAAACTGGATGTTTTCTCATATATAGTTGCACAATCTTTAAGGTCTGGTATTACTTCCCACCGATACCAAACACATGCAGTCCTATGAGCACAGTATGTATCACAGCCCAAGGTTTCCATCTGGCATCCATATCCCGTTGGATTGTCTGTATCAATTTTCAATGTCTGTAGCATACTGTCACCCTTACAATCTTTAGCCAGCCAACAGTCCCCAACACCCTTACATGCATAATGCATAGTTGTGCTTATATTATAATTGCACGTTTCATACATCTTGCTATACCTTGTTACATCATATTCATCTTTAAGAGTGATTGTCAGCCTTTCCTTGTTTATATCATTGAAGCATATAGTTTGTCCACTTGTTATGGTTAATAGATAAGCATGCATCGGCTGGCAAGATGATTTATCACACACTGTTCCAGTGCTAGATAAATATAAAGTTTGATCACATGCCATTGTAGTGTTTGGAGACATAACCATAAACAATAATCCAATAGTCGTGTATAATGGGACACGTTTTCCCTTTGACATTTTCTTCTTGGCATTTTTATTACCTTCTGGTGTTGGCATCCTAGGCCTAGAGGTAGGAACTTTTGTAGTGTGTTCCACCAATCTCATATTAATGTCATCATTACTAGGACCAGGTGATATTATTTCTCCATATATTGGGTTGTCACCATTGACATCATTTCTGATCCTCATCCTTTATTTCTTTATACCTTCCATGATTTTATCACAAGGCACATTGATATCCTTGAACATCACCCGATATGATGATCCTGTACGCTTGTTATGGCTCTTGATCTTTTTAGCCCTACGCCTGTCTGACATGGTCAATGCACGAACTACTATTGAGACAAATACATTAAACAAGTGCTTCCTACAAAACAATAGTAGAGCTAGTGTAGTCATTAGAAAGAACATCAATCCTATTATTGACCCAATCAATAGTGGCATTTTGGCATCAGTACACTTGTTAAATGATTGGTTGAAGCTGCAGTATACACCACATGGTATGCACTCAATCCTAGAAATTAATATTCCAACATCAGTCCAATCACATGCCCATTCAATCAACCCATAATATAGGCCAGGTAGGGCCATACCACCTGCCGGCACATGGACCTCTTCAACGTCATTGATGTTATGGGTTATGTTGCAATGTCTGAACCCATTTATAATAAGCTCTCCATACTTAACCTGCACAGACTTTTCTGCTGCCACCATAGTGGCGAGTAGTAAAAGTATTAACATTTTCAGATCACTTCGTTTAAAAAGTATTTTAATTTTCCCCTGCGTGCTGCACTCACAGTCCCCCCGTCACACTGGACATTAATTTGTTTTTCATCATGTTTCCTTCGGGATAAAACCTGTAATAAGCCCAAACTTGGGCTCCCAGGTTCAGCTTTTAGGATCTGGTTTCAAGATCCGATTTCAGGATCAGTTTCAGGATTTAATTTCAAGATGTACTTACCTGTTTTGAAACCGAGGATGTAATATCGGCGTGACATAGCACGTGTTGGATGTTGCTAATAATATCATGAGTACTTAGACCTTCATAACCATATAACCAAGGTATTCCTCAGCTTTCTTTTATTCCCATCGTAACGGCCGTGTTTCTGGTCATGTACCCGCCGAAGTAATCAACGGTTACATCAAACATACAATGTTGATTTGACGACATGTTCAATATCAGCCCGGAGCAAACCTATGGTCAACAAGTGTATTAATGTCTCTCTTAAATCAATTTTAGCTTCAGTGTAGACTGTGATGTGTACCTTAGCATGAGTTTTACGAGTAGGTACGTGCAGGTTTGTTTCTAGACAGCCGGCGTTTTAATCCGTCCGTCTGACTGGAAGCGAGCGAGTATGTCCTCACCTTAATTTTTAAGGGTTTCTAGTTTAGATCCCTCTTTTTAATGTGTTTTTAATTTCATAGTGATCTTAAGGGTAGTGCTATTGCAAGAATTGTATGGTCTTACCATAACCTGTTAAGGGGCCCTGTTAGCCATTTAGCCTCTGTGCGGTTTTAACATTATAATGGGTTCTCTAGGTAATATGTATTAAAATAAAAGGTGTGACCTCACTTTAACCCTTCGGACTCCATGTTAAACCATTTTATCTCTATGTGGTTTTAAATCTTTATGACGGTGTTCCGTAAGAATTGTTGTTAACTTCATGCCCTAAGTTAAATAAATGTTTGTTTTAACATTGATTTTGGTTTGATTTATTAACCTCACTTTGTTTCGATCTATGGACGCTTTATCTTTTAATTTTTAACTTTAATGGTTATAAACGGCGCCCAATAGCATAGTTAGTCCATGGATGACTGAGCCACGCGAATCCACCTAACCCCTCTGCTCTACCGACTAAAATTCACAGTGGGGTAAATACCATCAACCCCCGGGGTAAAAAAAATTCCCATTACAGTGGCCGTGCATGGTCCAGTGTGACGGGGCTGCCGTTTGGAGAGACAGAAAAGCAAACAAACAGCGCGTCAACAAAAAAATAATGTATATTAAAAAAATTGAAATAGGGTCGTGGGGGAGAAGCCCCTTAACTTGTGCTTGTGCAAATCGGCACTTCCCTGTAGCTTAGTCTCTGGTAGCTTCGTCGCGCAGGTGGTCGGCGACGGATGTTGGTGGGCCACAAGTTGTATGATGCTTGGAACGTCCGTGCATGGAAGGTAAGGTGTATGGTATGCTATTGTCCTTTTGGAGCCATAAGAAATCTGAAGGTCACCTATGTTGTTTGGAATCGGCATATTGAGGTCAGACATATCGGTGCTATAATATTCATTATTGTAATGCATTAAGCCCTTCTTTGTATGAACATTCTCATGTATGTAACTGGTGATGTAGAATGGCATATCATTTATATTATCCTTCATAATAGTGTTTAAATTTATAAAAGGCATATTAGTGTTCATTATCAAAGATCTGGTGATGCCCTTATAATTGACTTGTAATGTCAGTTCCCATAAACTGGATGTTGTCTCATATATAGTTGCACAATCTTTAAGGTCTGGTATTACTTCCCACCGATACCAAACACATGCAGTCCTATGAGCACAGTATGTATCACAGCCCAAGGTTTCCATCTGGCATCCATATCCCGTTGGATTGTCTGTATCAATTTTCAATGTCTGTAGCATACTGTCACCCTTACAATCTTTAGCCAGCCAACAGTCCCCAACACCCTTACATGCATAATGCATAGTTGTGCTTATATTATAATTGCACGTTTCATACATCTTGCTATACCTTGTTACATCATATTCATCTTTAAGAGTGATTGTCAGCCTTTCCTTGTTTATATCATTGAAGCATATAGTTTGTCCACTTGTTATGGTTAATAGATAAGCATGCATCGGCTGGCAAGATGATTTATCACACACTGTTCCAGTGCTAGATAAATATAAAGTTTGATCACATGCCATTGTAGTGTTTGGAGACATAACCATAAACAATAATCCAATAGTCGTGTATAATGGGACACGTTTTCCCTTTGACATTTTCTTCTTGGCATTTTTATTACCTTCTGGTGTTGGCATCCTAGGCCTAGAGGTAGGAACTTTTGTAGTGTGTTCCACCAATCTCATATTAATGTCATCATTACTAGGACCAGGTGATATTATTTCTCCATATATTGGGTTGTCACCATTGACATCATTTCTGATCCTCATCCTTTATTTCTTTATACCTTCCATGATTTTATCACAAGGCACATTGATATCCTTGAACATCACCCGATATGATGATCCTGTACGCTTGTTATGGCTCTTGATCTTTTTAGCCCTACGCCTGTCTGACATGGTCAATGCACGAACTACTATTGAGACAAATACATTAAACAAGTGCTTCCTACAAAACAATAGTAGAGCTAGTGTAGTCATTAGAAAGAACATCAATCCTATTATTGACCCAATCAATAGTGGCATTTTGGCATCAGTACACTTGTTAAATGATTGGTTGAAGCTGCAGTATACACCACATGGTATGCACTCAATCCTAGAAATTAATATTCCAACATCAGTCCAATCACATGCCCATTCAATCAACCCATAATATAGGCCAGGTAGGGCCATACCACCTGCCGGCACATGGACCTCTTCAACGTCATTGATGTTATGGGTTATGTTGCAATGTCTGAACCCATTTATAATAAGCTCTCCATACTTAACCTGCACAGACTTTTCTGCTGCCACCATAGTGGCGAGTAGTAAAAGTATTAACATTTTCAGATCACTTCGTTTAAAAAGTATTTTAATTTTCCCCTGCGTGCTGCACTCACAGTCCCCCCGTCACACTGGACATTAATTTGTTTTTCATCATGTTTCCTTCGGGATAAAACCTGTAATAAGCCCAAACTTGGGCTCCCAGGTTCAGCTTTTAGGATCTGGTTTCAAGATCCGATTTCAGGATCAGTTTCAGGATTTAATTTCAAGATGTACTTACCTGTTTTGAAACCGAGGATGTAATATCGGCGTGACATAGCACGTGTTGGATGTTGCTAATAATATCATGAGTACTTAGACCTTCATAACCATATAACCAAGGTATTCCTCAGCTTTCTTTTATTCCCATCGTAACGGCCGTGTTTCTGGTCATGTACCCGCCGAAGTAATCAACGGTTACATCAAACATACAATGTTGATTTGACGACATGTTCAATATCAGCCCGGAGCAAACCTATGGTCCACAAGTGTATTAATGTCTCTCTTAAATCAATTTTAGCTTCAGTGTAGACTGTGATGTGTACCTTAGCATGAGTTTTACGAGTAGGTACGTGCAGGTTTGTTTCTAGACAGCCGGCGTTTTAATCCGTCCGTCTGACTGGAAGCGAGCGAGTATGTCCTCACCTTAATTTTTAAGGGTTTCTAGTTTAGATCCCTCTTTTTAATGTGTTTTTAATTTCATAGTGATCTTAAGGGTAGTGCTATTGCAAGAATTGTATGGTCTTACCATAACCTGTTAAGGGGCCCTGTTAGCCATTTAGCCTCTGTGCGGTTTTAACATTATAATGGGTTCTCTAGGTAATATGTATTAAAATAAAAGGTGTGACCTCACTTTAACCCTTCGGACTCCATGTTAAACCATTTTATCTCTATGTGGTTTTAAATCTTTATGACGGTGTTCCGTAAGAATTGTTGTTAACTTCATGCCCTAAGTTAAATAAATGTTTGTTTGAACATTGATTTTGGTTTGATTTATTAACCTCACTTTGTTTCGATCTATGGACGCTTTATCTTTTTATTTCTAACTTTAATGGTTATAAACGGCGCCCAATAGCATAGTTAGTCCATGGATGACTGAGCCACGCGAATCCACCTAACCCCTCTGCTCTACCGACTAAAATTCACAGTGGGGTAAATACCATCAACCCCCGGGGTATAAAAAATTCCCATTACAGTGGCCGTGCATGGTCCAGTGTGACGGGGCTGCCGTTTGGAGAGACAGAAAAGCAAACAAACAGCGCGTCAACAAAAAAATAATGTATATTAAAAAAATTGAAATAGGGTCGTGGGGGAGAAGCCCCTTAACTTGTGCTTGTGCAAATCGGCACTTCCCTGTAGCTTCGTCTCTGGTAGCTTCGTCGCGCAGGTGGTCGGCGACGGATGTTGGTGGGCCACAAGTTGTATGATGCTTGGAACGTCCGTGCATGGAAGGTAAGGTGTATGGTATGCTATTGTCCTTTTGGAGCCATAAGAAATCTGAAGGTCACCTATGTTGTTTGGAATCGGCATATTGAGGTCAGACATATCGGTGCTATAATATTCATTATTGTAATGCATTAAGCCCTTCTTTGTATGAACATTCTCATGTATGTAACTGGTGATGTAGAATGGCATATCATTTATATTATCCTTCATAATAGTGTTTAAATTTATAAAAGGCATATTAGTGTTCATTATCAAAGATCTGGTGATGCCCTTATAATTGACTTGTAATGTCAGTTCCCATAAACTGGATGTTTTCTCATATATAGTTGCACAATCTTTAAGGTCTGGTATTACTTCCCACCGATACCAAACACATGCAGTCCTATGAGCACAGTATGTATCACAGCCCAAGGTTTCCATCTGGCATCCATATCCCGTTGGATTGTCTGTATCAATTTTCAATGTCTGTAGCATACTGTCACCCTTACAATTTTTAGCCAGCCAACAGTCCCCAACACCCTTACATGCATAATGCATAGTTGTGCTTATATTATAATTGCACGTTTCATACATCTTGCTATACCTTGTTACATCATATTCATCTTTAAGAGTGATTGTCAGCCTTTCCTTGTTTATATCATTGAAGCATATAGTTTGTCCACTTGTTATGGTTAATAGATAAGCATGCATCGGCTGGCAAGATGATTTATCACACACTGTTCCAGTGCTAGATAAATATAAAGTTTGATCACATGCCATTGTAGTGTTTGGAGACATAACCATAAACAATAATCCAATAGTCGTGTATAATGGGACACGTTTTCCCTTTGACATTTTCTTCTTGGCATTTTTATTACCTTCTGGTGTTGGCATCCTAGGCCTAGAGGTAGGAACTTTTGTAGTGTGTTCCACCAATCTCATATTAATGTCATCATTACTAGGACCAGGTGATATTATTTCTCCATATATTGGGTTGTCACCATTGACATCATTTCTGATCCTCATCCTTTATTTCTTTATACCTTTCATGATTTTATCACAAGGCACATTGATATCCTTGAACATCACCCGATATGATGATCCTGTACGCTTGTTATGGCTCTTGATCTTTTTAGCCCTACGCCTGTCTGACATGGTCAATGCACGAACTACTATTGAGACAAATACATTAAACAAGTGCTTCCTACAAAACAATAGTAGAGCTAGTGTAGTCATTAGAAAGAACATCAATCCTATTATTGACCCAATCAATAGTGGCATTTTGGCATCAGTACACTTGTTAAATGATTGGTTGAAGCTGCAGTATACACCACATGGTATGCACTCAATCCTAGAAATTAATATTCCAACATCAGTCCAATCACATGCCCATTCAATCAACCCATAATATAGGCCAGGTAGGGCCATACCACCTGCCGGCACATGGACCTCTTCAACGTCATTGATGTTATGGGTTATGTTGCAATGTCTGAACCCATTTATAATAAGCTCTCCATACTTAACCTGCACAGACTTTTCTGCTGCCACCATAGTGGCGAGTGGTAAAAGTATTAACATTTTCAGATCACTTCGTTTAAAAAGTATTTTAATTTTCCCCTGCGTGCTGCACTCACAGTCCCCCCGTCACACTGGACATTAATTTGTTTTTCATCATGTTTCCTTCGGGATAAAACCTGTAATAAGCCCAAACTTGGGCTCCCAGGTTCAGCTTTTAGGATCTGGTTTCAAGATCCGATTTCAGGATCAGTTTCAGGATTTAATTTCAAGATGTACTTACCTGTTTTGAAACCGAGGATGTAATATCGGCGTGACATAGCACGTGTTGGATGTTGCTAATAATATCATGAGTACTTAGACCTTCATAACCATATAACCAAGGTATTCCTCAGCTTTCTTTTATTCCCATCGTAACGGCCGTGTTTCTGGTCATGTACCCGCCGAAGTAATCAACGGTTACATCAAACATACAATGTTGATTTGACGACATGTTCAATATCAGCCCGGAGCAAACCTATGGTCAACAAGTGTATTAATGTCTCTCTTAAATCAATTTTAGCTTCAGTGTAGACTGTGATGTGTACCTTAGCATGAGTTTTACGAGTAGGTACGTGCAGGTTTGTTTCTAGACAGCCGGCGTTTTAATCCGTCCGTCTGACTGGAAGCGAGCGAGTATGTCCTCACCTTAATTTTTAAGGGTTTCTAGTTTAGATCCCTCTTTTTAATGTGTTTTTAATTTCATAGTGATCTTAAGGGTAGTGCTATTGCAAGAATTGTATGGTCTTACCATAACCTGTTAAGGGGCCCTGTTAGCCATTTAGCCTCTGTGCGGTTTTAACATTATAATGGGTTCTCTAGGTAATATGTATTAAAATAAAAGGTGTGACCTCACTTTAACCCTTCGGACTCCATGTTAAACCATTTTATCTCTATGTGGTTTTAAATCTTTATGACGGTGTTCCGTAAGAATTGTTGTTAACTTCATGCCCTAAGTTAAATAAATGTTTGTTTTAACATTGATTTTGGTTTGATTTATTAACCTCACTTTGTTTCGATCTATGGACGCTTTATCTTTTAATTTTTAACTTTAATGGTTATAAACGGCGCCCAATAGCATAGTTAGTCCATGGATGACTGAGCCACGCGAATCCACCTAACCCCTCTGCTCTACCGACTAAAATTCACAGTGGGGTAAATACCATCAACCCCCGGGGTAAAAAAAATTCCCATTACAGTGGCCGTGCATGGTCCAGTGTGACGGGGCTGCCGTTTGGAGAGACAGAAAAGCAAACAAACAGCGCGTCAACAAAAAAATAATGTATATTAAAAAAATTGAAATAGGGTCGTGGGGGAGAAGCCCCTTAACTTGTGCTTGTGCAAATCGGCACTTCCCTGTAGCTTAGTCTCTGGTAGCTTCGTCGCGCAGGTGGTCGGCGACGGATGTTGGTGGGCCACAAGTTGTATGATGCTTGGAACGTCCGTGCATGGAAGGTAAGGTGTATGGTATGCTATTGTCCTTTTGGAGCCATAAGAAATCTGAAGGTCACCTATGTTGTTTGGAATCGGCATATTGAGGTCAGACATATCGGTGCTATAATATTCATTATTGTAATGCATTAAGCCCTTCTTTGTATGAACATTCTCATGTATGTAACTGGTGATGTAGAATGGCATATCATTTATATTATCCTTCATAATAGTGTTTAAATTTATAAAAGGCATATTAGTGTTCATTATCAAAGATCTGGTGATGCCCTTATAATTGACTTGTAATGTCAGTTCCCATAAACTGGATGTTTTCTCATATATAGTTGCACAATCTTTAAGGTCTGGTATTACTTCCCACCGATACCAAACACATGCAGTCCTATGAGCACAGTATGTATCACAGCCCAAGGTTTCCATCTGGCATCCATATCCCGTTGGATTGTCTGTATCAATTTTCAATGTCTGTAGCATACTGTCACCCTTACAATCTTTAGCCAGCCAACAGTCCCCAACACCCTTACATGCATAATGCATAGTTGTGCTTATATTATAATTGCACGTTTCATACATCTTGCTATACCTTGTTACATCATATTCATCTTTAAGAGTGATTGTCAGCCTTTCCTTGTTTATATCATTGAAGCATATAGTTTGTCCACTTGTTATGGTTAATAGATAAGCATGCATCGGCTGGCAAGATGATTTATCACACACTGTTCCAGTGCTAGATAAATATAAAGTTTGATCACATGCCATTGTAGTGTTTGGAGACATAACCATAAACAATAATCCAATAGTCGTGTATAATGGGACACGTTTTCCCTTTGACATTTTCTTCTTGGCATTTTTATTACCTTCTGGTGTTGGCATCCTAGGCCTAGAGGTAGGAACTTTTGTAGTGTGTTCCACCAATCTCATATTAATGTCATCATTACTAGGACCAGGTGATATTATTTCTCCATATATTGGGTTGTCACCATTGACATCATTTCTGATCCTCATCCTTTATTTCTTTATACCTTCCATGATTTTATCACAAGGCACATTGATATCCTTGAACATCACCCGATATGATGATCCTGTACGCTTGTTATGGCTCTTGATCTTTTTAGCCCTACGCCTGTCTGACATGGTCAATGCACGAACTACTATTGAGACAAATACATTAAACAAGTGCTTCCTACAAAACAATAGTAGAGCTAGTGTAGTCATTAGAAAGAACATCAATCCTATTATTGACCCAATCAATAGTGGCATTTTGGCATCAGTACACTTGTTAAATGATTGGTTGAAGCTGCAGTATACACCACATGGTATGCACTCAATCCTAGAAATTAATATTCCAACATCAGTCCAATCACATGCCCATTCAATCAACCCATAATATAGGCCAGGTAGGGCCATACCACCTGCCGGCACATGGACCTCTTCAACGTCATTGATGTTATGGGTTATGTTGCAATGTCTGAACCCATTTATAATAAGCTCTCCATACTTAACCTGCACAGACTTTTCTGCTGCCACCATAGTGGCGAGTAGTAAAAGTATTAACATTTTCAGATCACTTCGTTTAAAAAGTATTTTAATTTTCCCCTGCGTGCTGCACTCACAGTCCCCCCGTCACACTGGACATTAATTTGTTTTTCATCATGTTTCCTTCGGGATAAAACCTGTAATAAGCCCAAACTTGGGCTCCCAGGTTCAGCTTTTAGGATCTGGTTTCAAGATCCGATTTCAGGATCAGTTTCAGGATTTAATTTCAAGATGTACTTACCTGTTTTGAAACCGAGGATGTAATATCGGCGTGACATAGCACGTGTTGGATGTTGCTAATAATATCATGAGTACTTAGACCTTCATAACCATATAACCAAGGTATTCCTCAGCTTTCTTTTATTCCCATCGTAACGGCCGTGTTTCTGGTCATGTACCCGCCGAAGTAATCAACGGTTACATCAAACATACAATGTTGATTTGACGACATGTTCAATATCAGCCCGGAGCAAACCTATGGTCCACAAGTGTATTAATGTCTCTCTTAAATCAATTTTAGCTTCAGTGTAGACTGTGATGTGTACCTTAGCATGAGTTTTACGAGTAGGTACGTGCAGGTTTGTTTCTAGACAGCCGGCGTTTTAATCCGTCCGTCTGACTGGAAGCGAGCGAGTATGTCCTCACCTTAATTTTTAAGGGTTTCTAGTTTAGATCCCTCTTTTTAATGTGTTTTTAATTTCATAGTGATCTTAAGGGTAGTGCTATTGCAAGAATTGTATGGTCTTACCATAACCTGTTAAGGGGCCCTGTTAGCCATTTAGCCTCTGTGCGGTTTTAACATTATAATGGGTTCTCTAGGTAATATGTATTAAAATAAAAGGTGTGACCTCACTTTAACCCTTCGGACTCCATGTTAAACCATTTTATCTCTATGTGGTTTTAAATCTTTATGACGGTGTTCCGTAAGAATTGTTGTTAACTTCATGCCCTAAGTTAAATAAATGTTTGTTTTAACATTGATTTTGGTTTGATTTATTAACCTCACTTTGTTTCGATCTATGGACGCTTTATCTTTTAATTTTTAACTTTAATGGTTATAAACGGCGCCCAATAGCATAGTTAGTCCATGGATGACTGAGCCACGCGAATCCACCTAACCCCTCTGCTCTACCGACTAAAATTCACAGTGGGGTAAATACCATCAACCCCCGGGGTAAAAAAAATTCCCATTACAGTGGCCGTGCATGGTCCAGTGTGACGGGGCTGCCGTTTGGAGAGACAGAAAAGCAAACAAACAGCGCGTCAACAAAAAAATAATGTATATTAAAAAAATTGAAATAGGGTCGTGGGGGAGAAGCCCCTTAACTTGTGCTTGTGCAAATCGGCACTTCCCTGTAGCTTAGTCTCTGGTAGCTTCGTCGCGCAGGTGGTCGGCGACGGATGTTGGTGGGCCACAAGTTGTATGATGCTTGGAACGTCCGTGCATGGAAGGTAAGGTGTATGGTATGCTATTGTCCTTTTGGAGCCATAAGAAATCTGAAGGTCACCTATGTTGTTTGGAATCGGCATATTGAGGTCAGACATATCGGTGCTATAATATTCATTATTGTAATGCATTAAGCCCTTCTTTGTATGAACATTCTCATGTATGTAACTGGTGATGTAGAATGGCATATCATTTATATTATCCTTCATAATAGTGTTTAAATTTATAAAAGGCATATTAGTGTTCATTATCAAAGATCTGGTGATGCCCTTATAATTGACTTGTAATGTCAGTTCCCATAAACTGGATGTTTTCTCATATATAGTTGCACAATCTTTAAGGTCTGGTATTACTTCCCACCGATACCAAACACATGCAGTCCTATGAGCACAGTATGTATCACAGCCCAAGGTTTCCATCTGGCATCCATATCCCGTTGGATTGTCTGTATCAATTTTCAATGTCTGTAGCATACTGTCACCCTTACAATCTTTAGCCAGCCAACAGTCCCCAACACCCTTACATGCATAATGCATAGTTGTGCTTATATTATAATTGCACGTTTCATACATCTTGCTATACCTTGTTACATCATATTCATCTTTAAGAGTGATTGTCAGCCTTTCCTTGTTTATATCATTGAAGCATATAGTTTGTCCACTTGTTATGGTTAATAGATAAGCATGCATCGGCTGGCAAGATGATTTATCACACACTGTTCCAGTGCTAGATAAATATAAAGTTTGATCACATGCCATTGTAGTGTTTGGAGACATAACCATAAACAATAATCCAATAGTCGTGTATAATGGGACACGTTTTCCCTTTGACATTTTCTTCTTGGCATTTTTATTACCTTCTGGTGTTGGCATCCTAGGCCTAGAGGTAGGAACTTTTGTAGTGTGTTCCACCAATCTCATATTAATGTCATCATTACTAGGACCAGGTGATATTATTTCTCCATATATTGGGTTGTCACCATTGACATCATTTCTGATCCTCATCCTTTATTTCTTTATACCTTCCATGATTTTATCACAAGGCACATTGATATCCTTGAACATCACCCGATATGATGATCCTGTACGCTTGTTATGGCTCTTGATCTTTTTAGCCCTACGCCTGTCTGACATGGTCAATGCACGAACTACTATTGAGACAAATACATTAAACAAGTGCTTCCTACAAAACAATAGTAGAGCTAGTGTAGTCATTAGAAAGAACATCAATCCTATTATTGACCCAATCAATAGTGGCATTTTGGCATCAGTACACTTGTTAAATGATTGGTTGAAGCTGCAGTATACACCACATGGTATGCACTCAATCCTAGAAATTAATATTCCAACATCAGTCCAATCACATGCCCATTCAATCAACCCATAATATAGGCCAGGTAGGGCCATACCACCTGCCGGCACATGGACCTCTTCAACGTCATTGATGTTATGGGTTATGTTGCAATGTCTGAACCCATTTATAATAAGCTCTCCATACTTAACCTGCACAGACTTTTCTGCTGCCACCATAGTGGCGAGTAGTAAAAGTATTAACATTTTCAGATCACTTCGTTTAAAAAGTATTTTAATTTTCCCCTGCGTGCTGCACTCACAGTCCCCCCGTCACACTGGACATTAATTTGTTTTTCATCATGTTTCCTTCGGGATAAAACCTGTAATAAGCCCAAACTTGGGCTCCCAGGTTCAGCTTTTAGGATCTGGTTTCAAGATCCGATTTCAGGATCAGTTTCAGGATTTAATTTCAAGATTTACTTACCTGTTTTGAAACCGAGGATGTAATATCGGCGTGACATAGCACGTGTTGGATGTTGCTAATAATATCATGAGTACTTAGACCTTCATAACCATATAACCAAGGTATTCCTCAGCTTTCTTTTATTCCCATCGTAACGGCCGTGTTTCTGGTCATGTACCCGCCGAAGTAATCAACGGTTACATCAAACATACAATGTTGATTTGACGACATGTTCAATATCAGCCCGGAGCAAACCTATGGTCCACAAGTGTATTAATGTCTCTCTTAAATCAATTTTAGCTTCAGTGTAGACTGTGATGTGTACCTTAGCATGAGTTTTACGAGTAGGTACGTGCAGGTTTGTTTCTAGACAGCCGGCGTTTTAATCCGTCCGTCTGACTGGAAGCGAGCGAGTATGTCCTCACCTTAATTTTTAAGGGTTTCTAGTTTAGATCCCTCTTTTTAATGTGTTTTTAATTTCATAGTGATCTTAAGGGTAGTGCTATTGCAAGAATTGTATGGTCTTACCATAACCTGTTAAGGGGCCCTGTTAGCCATTTAGCCTCTGTGCGGTTTTAACATTATAATGGGTTCTCTAGGTAATATGTATTAAAATAAAAGGTGTGACCTCACTTTAACCCTTCGGACTCCATGTTAAACCATTTTATCTCTATGTGGTTTTAAATCTTTATGACGGTGTTCCGTAAGAATTGTTGTTAACTTCATGCCCTAAGTTAAATAAATGTTTGTTTGAACATTGATTTTGGTTTGATTTATTAACCTCACTTTGTTTCGATCTATGGACGCTTTATCTTTTAATTTTTAACTTTAATGGTTATAAACGGCGCCCAATAGCATAGTTAGTCCATGGATGACTGAGCCACGCGAATCCACCTAACCCCTCTGCTCTACCGACTAAAATTCACAGTGGGGTAAATACCATCAACCCCCGGGGTAAAAAAAATTCCCATTACAGTGGCCGTGCATGGTCCAGTGTGACGGGGCTGCCGTTTGGAGAGACAGAAAAGCAAACAAACAGCGCGTCAACAAAAAAATAATGTATATTAAAAAAATTGAAATAGGGTCGTGGGGGAGAAGCCCCTTAACTTGTGCTTGTGCAAATCGGCACTTCCCTGTAGCTTCGTCTCTGGTAGCTTCGTCGCGCAGGTGGTCGGCGACGGATGTTGGTGGGCCACAAGTTGTATGATGCTTGGAACGTCCGTGCATGGAAGGTAAGGTGTATGGTATGCTATTGTCCTTTTGGAGCCATAAGAAATCTGAAGGTCACCTATGTTGTTTGGAATCGGCATATTGAGGTCAGACATATCGGTGCTATAATATTCATTATTGTAATGCATTAAGCCCTTCTTTGTATGAACATTCTCATGTATGTAACTGGTGATGTAGAATGGCATATCATTTATATTATCCTTCATAATAGTGTTTAAATTTATAAAAGGCATATTAGTGTTCATTATCAAAGATCTGGTGATGCCCTTATAATTGACTTGTAATGTCAGTTCCCATAAACTGGATGTTTTCTCATATATAGTTGCACAATCTTTAAGGTCTGGTATTACTTCCCACCGATACCAAACACATGCAGTCCTATGAGCACAGTATGTATCACAGCCCAAGGTTTCCATCTGGCATCCATATCCCGTTGGATTGTCTGTATCAATTTTCAATGTCTGTAGCATACTGTCTCCCTTACAATCTTTAGCCAGCCAACAGTCCCCAACACCCTTACATGCATAATGCATAGTTGTGCTTATATTATAATTGCACGTTTCATACATCTTGCTATACCTTGTTACATCATATTCATCTTTAAGAGTGATTGTCAGCCTTTCCTTGTTTATATCATTGAAGCATATAGTTTGTCCACTTGTTATGGTTAATAGATAAGCATGCATCGGCTGGCAAGATGATTTATCACACACTGTTCCAGTGCTAGATAAATATAAAGTTTGATCACATGCCATTGTAGTGTTTGGAGACATAACCATAAACAATAATCCAATAGTCGTGTATAATGGGACACGTTTTCCCTTTGACATTTTCTTCTTGGCATTTTTATTACCTTCTGGTGTTGGCATCCTAGGCCTAGAGGTAGGAACTTTTGTAGTGTGTTCCACCAATCTCATATTAATGTCATCATTACTAGGACCAGGTGATATTATTTCTCCATATATTGGGTTGTCACCATTGACATCATTTCTGATCCTCATCCTTTATTTCTTTATACCTTCCATGATTTTATCACAAGGCACATTGATATCCTTGAACATCACCCGATATGATGATCCTGTACGCTTGTTATGGCTCTTGATCTTTTTAGCCCTACGCCTGTCTGACATGGTCAATGCACGAACTACTATTGAGACAAATACATTAAACAAGTGCTTCCTACAAAACAATAGTAGAGCTAGTGTAGTCATTAGAAAGAACATCAATCCTATTATTGACCCAATCAATAGTGGCATTTTGGCATCAGTACACTTGTTAAATGATTGGTTGAAGCTGCAGTATACACCACATGGTATGCACTCAATCCTAGAAATTAATATTCCAACATCAGTCCAATCACATGCCCATTCAATCAACCCATAATATAGGCCAGGTAGGGCCATACCACCTGCCGGCACATGGACCTCTTCAACGTCATTGATGTTATGGGCTATGTTGCAATGTCTGAACCCATTTATAATAAGCTCTCCATACTTAACCTGCACAGACTTTTCTGCTGCCACCATAGTGGCGAGTAGTAAAAGTATTAACATTTTCAGATCACTTCGTTTAAAAAGTATTTTAATTTTCCCCTGCGTGCTGCACTCACAGTCCCCCCGTCACACTGGACATTAATTTGTTTTTCATCATGTTTCCTTCGGGATAAAACCTGTAATAAGCCCAAACTTGGGCTCCCAGGTTCAGCTTTTAGGATCTGGTTTCAAGATCCAATTTCAGGATCAGTTTCAGGATTTAATTTCAAGATGTACTTACCTGTTTTGAAACCGAGGATGTAATATCGGCGTGACATAGCACGTGTTGGATGTTGCTAATAATATCATGAGTACTTAGACCTTCATAACCATATAACCAAGGTATTCCTCAGCTTTCTTTTATTCCCATCGTAACGGCCGTGTTTCTGGTCATGTACCCGCCGAAGTAATCAACGGTTACATCAAACATACAATGTTGATTTGACGACATGTTCAATATCAGCCCGGAGCAAACCTATGGTCAACAAGTGTATTAATGTCTCTCTTAAATCAATTTTAGCTTCAGTGTAGACTGTGATGTGTACATTAGCATGAGTTTTACGAGTAGGTACGTGCAGGTTTGTTTCTAGACAGCCGGCGTTTTAATCCGTCCGTCTGACTGGAAGCGAGCGAGTATGTCCTCACCTTAATTTTTAAGGGTTTCTAGTTTAGATCCCTCTTTTTAATGTGTTTTTAATTTCATAGTGATCTTAAGGGTAGTGCTATTGCAAGAATTGTATGGTCTTACCATAACCTGTTAAGGGGCCCTGTTAGCCATTTAGCCTCTGTGCGGTTTTAACATTATAATGGGTTCTCTAGGTAATATGTATTAAAATAAAAGGTGTGACCTCACTTTAACCCTTCGGACTCCATGTTAAACCATTTTATCTCTATGTGGTTTTAAATCTTTATGACGGTGTTCCGTAAGAATTGTTGTTAACTTCATGCCCTAAGTTAAATAAATGTTTGTTTTAACATTGATTTTGGTTTGATTTATTAACCTCACTTTGTTTCGATCTATGGACGCTTTATCTTTTAATTTTTAACTTTAATGGTTATAAACGGCGCCCAATAGCATAGTTAGTCCATGGATGACTGAGCCACGCGAATCCACCTAACCCCTCTGCTCTACCGACTAAAATTCACAGTGGGGTAAATACCATCAACCCCCGGGGTAAAAAAAATTCCCATTACAGTGGCCGTGCATGGTCCAGTGTGACGGGGCTGCCGTTTGGAGAGACAGAAAAGCAAACAAACAGCGCGTCAACAAAAAAATAATGTATATTAAAAAAATTGAAATAGGGTCGTGGGGGAGAAGCCCCTTAACTTGTGCTTGTGCAAATCGGCACTTCCCTGTAGCTTCGTCTCTGGTAGCTTCGTCGCGCAGGTGGTCGGCGACGGATGTTGGTGGGCCACAAGTTGTATGATGCTTGGAACGTCCGTGCATGGAAGGTAAGGTGTATGGTATGCTATTGTCCTTTTGGAGCCATAAGAAATCTGAAGGTCACCTATGTTGTTTGGAATCGGCATATTGAGGTCAGACATATCGGTGCTATAATATTCATTATTGTAATGCATTAAGCCCTTCTTTGTATGAACATTCTCATGTATGTAACTGGTGATGTAGAATGGCATATCATTTATATTATCCTTCATAATAGTGTTTAAATTTATAAAAGGCATATTAGTGTTCATTATCAAAGATCTGGTGATGCCCTTATAATTGACTTGTAATGTCAGTTCCCATAAACTGGATGTTTTCTCATATATAGTTGCACAATCTTTAAGGTCTGGTATTACTTCCCACCGATACCAAACACATGCAGTCCTATGAGCACAGTATGTATCACAGCCCAAGGTTTCCATCTGGCATCCATATCCCGTTGGATTGTCTGTATCAATTTTCAATGTCTGTAGCATACTGTCACCCTTACAATCTTTAGCCAGCCAACAGTCCCCAACACCCTTACATGCATAATGCATAGTTGTGCTTATATTATAATTGCACGTTTCATACATCTTGCTATACCTTGTTACATCATATTCATCTTTAAGAGTGATTGTCAGCCTTTCCTTGTTTATATCATTGAAGCATATAGTTTGTCCACTTGTTATGGTTAATAGATAAGCATGCATCGGCTGGCAAGATGATTTATCACACACTGTTCCAGTGCTAGATAAATATAAAGTTTGATCACATGCCATTGTAGTGTTTGGAGACATAACCATAAACAATAATCCAATAGTCGTGTATAATGGGACACGTTTTATCTTTGACATTTTCTTCTTGGCATTTTTATTACCTTCTGGTGTTGGCATCCTAGGCCTAGAGGTAGGAACTTTTGTAGTGTGTTCCACCAATCTCATATTAATGTCATCATTACTAGGACCAGGTGATATTATTTCTCCATATGTTGGGTTGTCACCATTGACATCATTTCTGATCCTCATCCTTTATTTCTTTATACCTTCCATGATTTTATCACAAGGCACATTGATATCCTTGAACATCACCCGATATGATGATCCTGTACGCTTGTTATGGCTCTTGATCTTTTTAGCCCTACGCCTGTCTGACATGGTCAATGCACGAACTACTATTGAGACAAATACATTAAACAAGTGCTTCCTACAAAACAATAGTAGAGCTAGTGTAGTCATTAGAAAGAACATCAATCCTATTATTGACCCAATCAATAGTGGCATTTTGGCATCAGTACACTTGTTAAATGATTGGTTGAAGCTGCAGTATACACCACATGGTATGCACTCAATCCTAGAAATTAATATTCCAACATCAGTCCAATCACATGCCCATTCAATCAACCCATAATATAGGCCAGGTAGGGCCATACCACCTGCCGGCACATGGACCTCTTCAACGTCATTGATGTTATGGGTTATGTTGCAATGTCTGAACCCATTTATAATAAGCTCTCCATACTTAACCTGCACAGACTTTTCTGCTGCCACCATAGTGGCGAGTAGTAAAAGTATTAACATTTTCAGATCACTTCGTTTAAAAAGTATTTTAATTTTCCCCTGCGTGCTGCACTCACAGTCCCCCCGTCACACTGGACATTAATTTGTTTTTCATCATGTTTCCTTCGGGATAAAACCTGTAATAAGCCCAAACTTGGGCTCCCAGGTTCAGCTTTTAGGATCTGGTTTCAAGATCCGATTTCAGGATCAGTTTCAGGATTTAATTTCAAGATGTACTTACCTGTTTTGAAACCGAGGATGTAATATCGGCGTGACATAGCACGTGTTGGATGTTGCTAATAATATCATGAGTACTTAGACCTTCATAACCATATAACCAAGGTATTCCTCAGCTTTCTTTTATTCCCATCGTAACGGCCGTGTTTCTGGTCATGTACCCGCCGAAGTAATCAACGGTTACATCAAACATACAATGTTGATTTGACGACATGTTCAATATCAGCCCGGAGCAAACCTATGGTCAACAAGTGTATTAATGTCTCTCTTAAATCAATTTTAGCTTCAGTGTAGACTGTGATGTGTACCTTAGCATGAGTTTTACGAGTAGGTACGTGCAGGTTTGTTTCTAGACAGCCGGCGTTTTAATCCGTCCGTCTGACTGGAAGCGAGCGAGTATGTCCGCACCTTAATTTTTAAGGGTTTCTAGTTTAGATCCCTCTTTTTAATGTGTTTTTAATTTCATAGTGATCTTAAGGGTAGTGCTATTGCAAGAATTGTATGGTCTTACCATAACCTGTTAAGGGGCCCTGTTAGCCATTTAGCCTCTGTGCGGTTTTAACATTATAATGGGTTCTCTAGGTAATATGTATTAAAATAAAAGGTGTGACCTCACTTTAACCCTTCGGACTCCATGTTAAACCATTTTATCTCTATGTGGTTTTAAATCTTTATGACGGTGTTCCGTAAGAATTGTTGTTAACTTCATGCCCTAAGTTAAATAAATGTTTGTTTTAACATTGATTTTGGTTTGATTTATTAACCTCACTTTGTTTCGATCTATGGACGCTTTATCTTTTAATTTTTAACTTTAATGGTTATAAACGGCGCCCAATAGCATAGTTAGTCCATGGATGACTGAGCCACGCGAATCCACCTAACCCCTCTGCTCTACCGACTAAAATTCACAGTGGGGTAAATACCATCAACCCCCGGGGTAAGAAAATTTCCCATTACAGTGGCCGTGCATGGTCCAGTGTGACGGGGCTGCCGTTTGGAGAGACAGAAAAGCAAACAAACAGCGCGTCAACAAAAAAATAATGTATATTAAAAAAATTGAAATAGGGTCGTGGGGGAGAAGCCCCTTAACTTGTGCTTGTGCAAATCGGCACTTCCCTGTAGCTTCGTCTCTGGTAGCTTCGTCGCGCAGGTGGTCGGCGACGGATGTTGGTGGGCCACAAGTTGTATGATGCTTGGAACGTCCGTGCATGGAACCACGTTGGGCGCCAGTGTGACGGGGCTGCCGTTTGGAGAGAAAGAAAAGCAAACAAACAGCGCGTCAACAAAATTAATGTATATTAAAAAAAATTGTGATAGGGTCGTGGGGGAGAAGCCCCTTAACTTGTGCTTGTGCAAATCGGCACTTCCCTGTAGCTTCGTCTCTGGTAGCTTCGTCGCGCTGATGGTCGGCGACGGATGTTGGTGGGCCACAAGTTGTATGATGCTTGGAACGTCCGTGCATGGAAGGTAAGGTGTATGGTATGCTATTGTCCTTTTGGAGCCATAAGAAATCTGAAGGTCACCTATGTTGTTTGGAATCGGCATATTGAGGTCAGACATATCGGTGCTATAATATTCATTATTGTAATGCATTAAGCCCTTCTTTGTATGAACATTCTCATGTATGTAACTGGTGATGTAGAATGGCATATCATTTATATTATCCTTCATAATAGTGTTTAAATTTATAAAAGGCATATTAGTGTTCATTATCAAAGATCTGGTGATGCCCTTATAATTGACTTGTAATGTCAGTTCCCATAAACTGGATGTTTTCTCATATATAGTTGCACAATCTTTAAGGTCTGGTATTACTTCCCACCGATACCAAACACATGCAGTCCTATGAGCACAGTATGTATCACAGCCCAAGGTTTCCATCTGGCATCCATATCCCGTTGGATTGTCTGTATCAATTTTCAATGTCTGTAGCATACTGTCACCCTTACAATCTTTAGCCAGCCAACAGTCCCCAACACCCTTACATGCATAATGCATAGTTGTGCTTATATTATAATTGCACGTTTCATACATCTTGCTGTACCTTGTTACATCATATTCATCTTTAAGAGTGATTGTCAGCCTTTCCTTGTTTATATCATTGAAGCATATAGTTTGTCCACTTGTTATGGTTAATAGATAAGCATGCATCGGCTGGCAAGATGATTTATCACACACTGTTCCAGTGCTAGATAAATATAAAGTTTGATCACATGCCATTGTAGTGTTTGGAGACATAACCATAAACAATAATCCAATAGTCGTGTATAATGGGACACGTTTTCCCTTTGACATTTTCTTCTTGGCATTTTTATTACCTTCTGGTGTTGGCATCCTAGGCCTAGAGGTAGGAACTTTTGTAGTGTGTTCCACCAATCTCATATTAATGTCATCATTACTAGGACCAGGTGATATTATTTCTCCATATATTGGGTTGTCACCATTGACATCATTTCTGATCCTCATCCTTTCTTTATACCTTCCATGATTTTATCACAAGGCACATTGATATCCTTGAACATCACCCGATATGATGATCCTGTACGCTTGTTATGGCTCTTGATCTTTTTAGCCCTACGCCTGTCTGACATGGTCAATGCACGAACTACTATTGAGACAAATACATTAAACAAGTGCTTCCTACAAAACAATAGTAGAGCTAGTGTAGTCATTAGAAAGAACATCAATCCTATTATTGACCCAATCAATAGTGGCATTTTGGTATCAGTACACTTGTTAAATGATTGGTTGAAGCTGCAGTATACACCACATGGTATGCACTCAATCCTAGAAATTAATATTCCAACATCAGTCCAATCACATGCCCATTCAATCAACCCATAATATAGGCCAGGTAGGGCCATACCACCTGCCGGCACATGGACCTCTTCAACGTCATTGATGTTATGGGTTATGTTGCAATGTCTGAACCCATTTATAATAAGCTCTCCATACTTAACCTGCACAGACTTTTCTGCTGCCACCATAGTGGCGAGTAGTAAAAGTATTAACATTTTCAGATCACTTCGTTTAAAAAGTATTTTAATTTTCCCCTGCGTGCTGCACTCACAGTCCCCCCGTCACACTGGACATTAATTTGTTTTTCATCATGTTTCCTTCGGGATAAAACCTGTAATAAGCCCAAACTTGGGCTCCCAGGTTCAGCTTTTAGGATCTAGTTTCAAGATCCGATTTCAGGATCAGTTTCAGGATTTAATTTCAAGATGTACTTACCTGTTTTGAAACCGAGGATGTAATATCGGCGTGACATAGCACGTGTTGGATGTTGCTAATAATATCATGAGTACTTAGACCTTCATAACCATATAACCAAGGTATTCCTCAGCTTTCTTTTATTCCCATCGTAACGGCTGTGTTTCTGGTCATGTACCCGCCGAAGTAATCAACGGTTACATCAAACATACAATGTTGATTTGACGACATGTTCAATATCAGCCCGGAGCAAACCTATGGTCAACAAGTGTATTAATGTCTCTCTTAAATCAATTTTAGCTTCAGTGTAGACTGTGATGTGTACCTTAGCATGAGTTTTACGAGTAGGTACGTGCAGGTTTGTTTCTAGACAGCCGGCGTTTTAATCCGTCCGTCTGACTGGAAGCGAGCGAGTATGTCCGCACCTTAATTTTTAAGGGTTTCTAGTTTAGATCCCTCTTTTTAATGTGTTTTTAATTTCATAGTGATCTTAAGGGTAGTGCTATTGCAAGAATTGTATGGTCTTACCATAACCTGTTAAGGGGCCCTGTTAGCCATTTAGCCTCTGTGCGGTTTTAACATTATAATGGGTTCTCTAGGTAATATGTATTAAAATAAAAGGTGTGACCTCACTTTAACCCTTCGGACTCCATGTTAAACCATTTTATCTCTATGTGGTTTTAAATCTTTATGACGGTGTTCCGTAAGAATTGTTGTTAACTTCATGCCCTAAGTTAAATAAATGTTTGTTTTAACATTGATTTTGGTTTGATTTATTAACCTCACTTTGTTTCGATCTATGGACGCTTTATCTTTTAATTTTTAACTTTAATGGTTATAAACGGCGCCCAATAGCATAGTTAGTCCATGGATGACTGAGCCACGCGAATCCACCTAACCCCTCTGCTCTACCGACTAAAATTCACAGTGGGGTAAATACCATCAACCCCCGGGGTAAAAAAAATTCCCATTACAGTGGCCGTGCATGGTCCAGTGTGACGGGGCTGCCGTTTGGAGAGACAGAAAAGCAAACAAACAGCGCGTCAACAAAAAAATAATGTATATTAAAAAAATTGAAATAGGGTCGTGGGGGAGAAGCCCCTTAACTTGTGCTTGTGCAAATCGGCACTTCCCTGTAGCTTCGTCTCTGGTAGCTTCGTCGCGCAGGTGGTCGGCGACGGATGTTGGTGGGCCACAAGTTGTATGATGCTTGGAACGTCCGTGCATGGAAGGTAAGGTGTATGGTATGCTATTGTCCTTTTGGAGCCATAAGAAATCTGAAGGTCACCTATGTTGTTTGGAATCGGCATATTGAGGTCAGACATATCGGTGCTATAATATTCATTATTGTAATGCATTAAGCCCTTCTTTGTATGAACATTCTCATGTATGTAACTGGTGATGTAGAATGGCATATCATTTATATTATCCTTCATAATAGTGTTTAAATTTATAAAAGGCATATTAGTGTTCATTATCAAAGATCTGGTGATGCCCTTATAATTGACTTGTAATGTCAGTTCCCATAAACTGGATGTTTTCTCATATATAGTTGCACAATCTTTAAGGTCTGGTATTACTTCCCACCGATACCAAACACATGCAGTCCTATGAGCACAGTATGTATCACAGCCCAAGGTTTCCATCTGGCATCCATATCCCGTTGGATTGTCTGTATCAATTTTCAATGTCTGTAGCATACTGTCACCCTTACAATCTTTAGCCAGCCAACAGTCCCCAACACCCTTACATGCATAATGCATAGTTGTGCTTATATTATAATTGCACGTTTCATACATCTTGCTATACCTTGTTACATCATATTCATCTTTAAGAGTGATTGTCAGCCTTTCCTTGTTTATATCATTGAAGCATATAGTTTGTCCACTTGTTATGGTTAATAGATAAGCATGCATCGGCTGGCAAGATGATTTATCACACACTGTTCCAGTGCTAGATAAATATAAAGTTTGATCACATGCCATTGTAGTGTTTGGAGACATAACCATAAACAATAATCCAATAGTCGTGTATAATGGGACACGTTTTATCTTTGACATTTTCTTCTTGGCATTTTTATTACCTTCTGGTGTTGGCATCCTAGGCCTAGAGGTAGGAACTTTTGTAGTGTGTTCCACCAATCTCATATTAATGTCATCATTACTAGGACCAGGTGATATTATTTCTCCATATGTTGGGTTGTCACCATTGACATCATTTCTGATCCTCATCCTTTATTTCTTTATACCTTCCATGATTTTATCACAAGGCACATTGATATCCTTGAACATCACCCGATATGATGATCCTGTACGCTTGTTATGGCTCTTGATCTTTTTAGCCCTACGCCTGTCTGACATGGTCAATGCACGAACTACTATTGAGACAAATACATTAAACAAGTGCTTCCTACAAAACAATAGTAGAGCTAGTGTAGTCATTAGAAAGAACATCAATCCTATTATTGACCCAATCAATAGTGGCATTTTGGCATCAGTACACTTGTTAAATGATTGGTTGAAGCTGCAGTATACACCACATGGTATGCACTCAATCCTAGAAATTAATATTCCAACATCAGTCCAATCACATGCCCATTCAATCAACCCATAATATAGGCCAGGTAGGGCCATACCACCTGCCGGCACATGGACCTCTTCAACGTCATTGATGTTATGGGTTATGTTGCAATGTCTGAACCCATTTATAATAAGCTCTCCATACTTAACCTGCACAGACTTTTCTGCTGCCACCATAGTGGCGAGTAGTAAAAGTATTAACATTTTCAGATCACTTCGTTTAAAAAGTATTTTAATTTTCCCCTGCGTGCTGCACTCACAGTCCCCCCGTCACACTGGACATTAATTTGTTTTTCATCATGTTTCCTTCGGGATAAAACCTGTAATAAGCCCAAACTTGGGCTCCCAGGTTCAGCTTTTAGGATCTGGTTTCAAGATCCGATTTCAGGATCAGTTTCAGGATTTAATTTCAAGATGTACTTACCTGTTTTGAAACCGAGGATGTAATATCGGCGTGACATAGCACGTGTTGGATGTTGCTAATAATATCATGAGTACTTAGACCTTCATAACCATATAACCAAGGTATTCCTCAGCTTTCTTTTATTCCCATCGTAACGGCCGTGTTTCTGGTCATGTACCCGCCGAAGTAATCAACGGTTACATCAAACATACAATGTTGATTTGACGACATGTTCAATATCAGCCCGGAGCAAACCTATGGTCAACAAGTGTATTAATGTCTCTCTTAAATCAATTTTAGCTTCAGTGTAGACTGTGATGTGTACCTTAGCATGAGTTTTACGAGTAGGTACGTGCAGGTTTGTTTCTAGACAGCCGGCGTTTTAATCCGTCCGTCTGACTGGAAGCGAGCGAGTATGTCCGCACCTTAATTTTTAAGGGTTTCTAGTTTAGATCCCTCTTTTTAATGTGTTTTTAATTTCATAGTGATCTTAAGGGTAGTGCTATTGCAAGAATTGTATGGTCTTACCATAACCTGTTAAGGGGCCCTGTTAGCCATTTAGCCTCTGTGCGGTTTTAACATTATAATGGGTTCTCTAGGTAATATGTATTAAAATAAAAGGTGTGACCTCACTTTAACCCTTCGGACTCCATGTTAAACCATTTTATCTCTATGTGGTTTTAAATCTTTATGACGGTGTTCCGTAAGAATTGTTGTTAACTTCATGCCCTAAGTTAAATAAATGTTTGTTTTAACATTGATTTTGGTTTGATTTATTAACCTCACTTTGTTTCGATCTATGGACGCTTTATCTTTTAATTTTTAACTTTAATGGTTATAAACGGCGCCCAATAGCATAGTTAGTCCATGGATGACTGAGCCACGCGAATCCACCTAACCCCTCTGCTCTACCGACTAAAATTCACAGTGGGGTAAATACCATCAACCCCCGGGGTAAGAAAATTTCCCATTACAGTGGCCGTGCATGGTCCAGTGTGACGGGGCTGCCGTTTGGAGAGACAGAAAAGCAAACAAACAGCGCGTCAACAAAAAAATAATGTATATTAAAAAAATTGAAATAGGGTCGTGGGGGAGAAGCCCCTTAACTTGTGCTTGTGCAAATCGGCACTTCCCTGTAGCTTCGTCTCTGGTAGCTTCGTCGCGCAGGTGGTCGGCGACGGATGTTGGTGGGCCACAAGTTGTATGATGCTTGGAACGTCCGTGCATGGAACCACGTTGGGCGCCAGTGTGACGGGGCTGCCGTTTGGAGAGAAAGAAAAGCAAACAAACAGCGCGTCAACAAAATTAATGTATATTAAAAAAAATTGTGATAGGGTCGTGGGGGAGAAGCCCCTTAACTTGTGCTTGTGCAAATCGGCACTTCCCTGTAGCTTCGTCTCTGGTAGCTTCGTCGCGCTGATGGTCGGCGACGGATGTTGGTGGGCCACAAGTTGTATGATGCTTGGAACGTCCGTGCATGGAAGGTAAGGTGTATGGTATGCTATTGTCCTTTTGGAGCCATAAGAAATCTGAAGGTCACCTATGTTGTTTGGAATCGGCATATTGAGGTCAGACATATCGGTGCTATAATATTCATTATTGTAATGCATTAAGCCCTTCTTTGTATGAACATTCTCATGTATGTAACTGGTGATGTAGAATGGCATATCATTTATATTATCCTTCATAATAGTGTTTAAATTTATAAAAGGCATATTAGTGTTCATTATCAAAGATCTGGTGATGCCCTTATAATTGACTTGTAATGTCAGTTCCCATAAACTGGATGTTTTCTCATATATAGTTGCACAATCTTTAAGGTCTGGTATTACTTCCCACCGATACCAAACACATGCAGTCCTATGAGCACAGTATGTATCACAGCCCAAGGTTTCCATCTGGCATCCATATCCCGTTGGATTGTCTGTATCAATTTTCAATGTCTGTAGCATACTGTCACCCTTACAATCTTTAGCCAGCCAACAGTCCCCAACACCCTTACATGCATAATGCATAGTTGTGCTTATATTATAATTGCACGTTTCATACATCTTGCTGTACCTTGTTACATCATATTCATCTTTAAGAGTGATTGTCAGCCTTTCCTTGTTTATATCATTGAAGCATATAGTTTGTCCACTTGTTATGGTTAATAGATAAGCATGCATCGGCTGGCAAGATGATTTATCACACACTGTTCCAGTGCTAGATAAATATAAAGTTTGATCACATGCCATTGTAGTGTTTGGAGACATAACCATAAACAATAATCCAATAGTCGTGTATAATGGGACACGTTTTCCCTTTGACATTTTCTTCTTGGCATTTTTATTACCTTCTGGTGTTGGCATCCTAGGCCTAGAGGTAGGAACTTTTGTAGTGTGTTCCACCAATCTCATATTAATGTCATCATTACTAGGACCAGGTGATATTATTTCTCCATATATTGGGTTGTCACCATTGACATCATTTCTGATCCTCATCCTTTCTTTATACCTTCCATGATTTTATCACAAGGCACATTGATATCCTTGAACATCACCCGATATGATGATCCTGTACGCTTGTTATGGCTCTTGATCTTTTTAGCCCTACGCCTGTCTGACATGGTCAATGCACGAACTACTATTGAGACAAATACATTAAACAAGTGCTTCCTACAAAACAATAGTAGAGCTAGTGTAGTCATTAGAAAGAACATCAATCCTATTATTGACCCAATCAATAGTGGCATTTTGGTATCAGTACACTTGTTAAATGATTGGTTGAAGCTGCAGTATACACCACATGGTATGCACTCAATCCTAGAAATTAATATTCCAACATCAGTCCAATCACATGCCCATTCAATCAACCCATAATATAGGCCAGGTAGGGCCATACCACCTGCCGGCACATGGACCTCTTCAACGTCATTGATGTTATGGGTTATGTTGCAATGTCTGAACCCATTTATAATAAGCTCTCCATACTTAACCTGCACAGACTTTTCTGCTGCCACCATAGTGGCGAGTAGTAAAAGTATTAACATTTTCAGATCACTTCGTTTAAAAAGTATTTTAATTTTCCCCTGCGTGCTGCACTCACAGTCCCCCCGTCACACTGGACATTAATTTGTTTTTCATCATGTTTCCTTCGGGATAAAACCTGTAATAAGCCCAAACTTGGGCTCCCAGGTTCAGCTTTTAGGATCTAGTTTCAAGATCCGATTTCAGGATCAGTTTCAGGATTTAATTTCAAGATGTACTTACCTGTTTTGAAACCGAGGATGTAATATCGGCGTGACATAGCACGTGTTGGATGTTGCTAATAATATCATGAGTACTTAGACCTTCATAACCATATAACCAAGGTATTCCTCAGCTTTCTTTTATTCCCATCGTAACGGCTGTGTTTCTGGTCATGTACCCGCCGAAGTAATCAACGGTTACATCAAACATACAATGTTGATTTGACGACATGTTCAATATCAGCCCGGAGCAAACCTATGGTCAACAAGTGTATTAATGTCTCTCTTAAATCAATTTTAGCTTCAGTGTAGACTGTGATGTGTACCTTAGCATGAGTTTTACGAGTAGGTACGTGCAGGTTTGTTTCTAGACAGCCGGCGTTTTAATCCGTCCGTCTGACTGGAAGCGAGCGAGTATGTCCGCACCTTAATTTTTAAGGGTTTCTAGTTTAGATCCCTCTTTTTAATGTGTTTTTAATTTCATAGTGATCTTAAGGGTAGTGCTATTGCAAGAATTGTATGGTCTTACCATAACCTGTTAAGGGGCCCTGTTAGCCATTTAGCCTCTGTGCGGTTTTAACATTATAATGGGTTCTCTAGGTAATATGTATTAAAATAAAAGGTGTGACCTCACTTTAACCCTTCGGACTCCATGTTAAACCATTTTATCTCTATGTGGTTTTAAATCTTTATGACGGTGTTCCGTAAGAATTGTTGTTAACTTCATGCCCTAAGTTAAATAAATGTTTGTTTTAACATTGATTTTGGTTTGATTTATTAACCTCACTTTGTTTCGATCTATGGACGCTTTATCTTTTAATTTTTAACTTTAATGGTTATAAACGGCGCCCAATAGCATAGTTAGTCCATGGATGACTGAGCCACGCGAATCCACCTAACCCCTCTGCTCTACCGACTAAAATTCACAGTGGGGTAAATACCATCAACCCCCGGGGTAAGAAAATTTCCCATTACAGTGGCCGTGCATGGTCCAGTGTGACGGGGCTGCCGTTTGGAGAGACAGAAAAGCAAACAAACAGCGCGTCAACAAAAAAATAATGTATATTAAAAAAATTGAAATAGGGTCGTGGGGGAGAAGCCCCTTAACTTGTGCTTGTGCAAATCGGCACTTCCCTGTAGCTTCGTCTCTGGTAGCTTCGTCGCGCAGGTGGTCGGCGACGGATGTTGGTGGGCCACAAGTTGTATGATGCTTGGAACGTCCGTGCATGGAACCACGTTGGGCGCCAGTGTGACGGGGCTGCCGTTTGGAGAGAAAGAAAAGCAAACAAACAGCGCGTCAACAAAATTAATGTATATTAAAAAAAATTGTGATAGGGTCGTGGGGGAGAAGCCCCTTAACTTGTGCTTGTGCAAATCGGCACTTCCCTGTAGCTTCGTCTCTGGTAGCTTCGTCGCGCTGATGGTCGGCGACGGATGTTGGTGGGCCACAAGTTGTATGATGCTTGGAACGTCCGTGCATGGAAGGTAAGGTGTATGGTATGCTATTGTCCTTTTGGAGCCATAAGAAATCTGAAGGTCACCTATGTTGTTTGGAATCGGCATATTGAGGTCAGACATATCGGTGCTATAATATTCATTATTGTAATGCATTAAGCCCTTCTTTGTATGAACATTCTCATGTATGTAACTGGTGATGTAGAATGGCATATCATTTATATTATCCTTCATAATAGTGTTTAAATTTATAAAAGGCATATTAGTGTTCATTATCAAAGATCTGGTGATGCCCTTATAATTGACTTGTAATGTCAGTTCCCATAAACTGGATGTTTTCTCATATATAGTTGCACAATCTTTAAGGTCTGGTATTACTTCCCACCGATACCAAACACATGCAGTCTTATGAGCACAGTATGTATCACAGCCCAAGGTTTCCATCTGGCATCCATATCCCGTTGGATTGTCTGTATCAATTTTCAATGTCTGTAGCATACTGTCACCCTTACAATCTTTAGCCAGCCAACAGTCCCCAACACCCTTACATGCATAATGCATAGTTGTGCTTATATTATAATTGCACGTTTCATACATCTTGCTGTACCTTGTTACATCATATTCATCTTTAAGAGTGATTGTCAGCCTTTCCTTGTTTATATCATTGAAGCATATAGTTTGTCCACTTGTTATGGTTAATAGATAAGCATGCATCGGCTGGCAAGATGATTTATCACACACTGTTCCAGTGCTAGATAAATATAAAGTTTGATCACATGCCATTGTAGTGTTTGGAGACATAACCATAAACAATAATCCAATAGTCGTGTATAATGGGACACGTTTTCCCTTTGACATTTTCTTCTTGGCATTTTTATTACCTTCTGGTGTTGGCATCCTAGGCCTAGAGGTAGGAACTTTTGTAGTGTGTTCCACCAATCTCATATTAATGTCATCATTACTAGGACCAGGTGATATTATTTCTCCATATATTGGGTTGTCACCATTGACATCATTTCTGATCCTCATCCTTTCTTTATACCTTCCATGATTTTATCACAAGGCACATTGATATCCTTGAACATCACCCGATATGATGATCCTGTACGCTTGTTATGGCTCTTGATCTTTTTAGCCCTACGCCTGTCTGACATGGTCAATGCACGAACTACTATTGAGACAAATACATTAAACAAGTGCTTCCTACAAAACAATAGTAGAGCTAGTGTAGTCATTAGAAAGAACATCAATCCTATTATTGACCCAATCAATAGTGGCATTTTGGCATCAGTACACTTGTTAAATGATTGGTTGAAGCTGCAGTATACACCACATGGTATGCACTCAATCCTAGAAATTAATATTCCAACATCAGTCCAATCACATGCCCATTCAATCAACCCATAATATAGGCCAGGTAGGGCCATACCACCTGCCGGCACATGGACCTCTTCAACGTCATTGATGTTATGGGTTATGTTGCAATGTCTGAACCCATTTATAATAAGCTCTCCATACTTAACCTGCACAGACTTTTCTGCTGCCACCATAGTGGCGAGTAGTAAAAGTATTAACATTTTCAGATCACTTCGTTTAAAAAGTATTTTAATTTTCCCCTGCGTGCTGCACTCACAGTCCCCCCGTCACACTGGACATTAATTTGTTTTTCATCATGTTTCCTTCGGGATAAAACCTGTAATAAGCCCAAACTTGGGCTCCCAGGTTCAGCTTTTAGGATCTGGTTTCAAGATCCGATTTCAGGATCAGTTTCAGGATTTAATTTCAAGATGTACTTACCTGTTTTGAAACCGAGGATGTAATATCGGCGTGACATAGCACGTGTTGGATGTTGCTAATAATATCATGAGTACTTAGACCTTCATAACCATATAACCAAGGTATTCCTCAGCTTTCTTTTATTCCCATCGTAACGGCCGTGTTTCTGGTCATGTACCCGCCGAAGTAATCAACGGTTACATCAAACATACAATGTTGATTTGACGACATGTTCAATATCAGCCCGGAGCAAACCTATGGTCAACAAGTGTATTAATGTCTCTCTTAAATCAATTTTAGCTTCAGTGTAGACTGTGATGTGTACCTTAGCATGAGTTTTACGAGTAGGTACGTGCAGGTTTGTTTCTAGACAGCCGGCGTTTTAATCCGTCCGTCTGACTGGAAGCGAGCGAGTATGTCCGCACCTTAATTTTTAAGGGTTTCTAGTTTAGATCCCTCTTTTTAATGTGTTTTTAATTTCATAGTGATCTTAAGGGTAGTGCTATTGCAAGAATTGTATGGTCTTACCATAACCTGTTAAGGGGCCCTGTTAGCCATTTAGCCTCTGTGCGGTTTTAACATTATAATGGGTTCTCTAGGTAATATGTATTAAAATAAAAGGTGTGACCTCACTTTAACCCTTCGGACTCCATGTTAAACCATTTTATCTCTATGTGGTTTTAAATCTTTATGACGGTGTTCCGTAAGAATTGTTGTTAACTTCATGCCCTAAGTTAAATAAATGTTTGTTTTAACATTGATTTTGGTTTGATTTATTAACCTCACTTTGTTTCGATCTATGGACGCTTTATCTTTTAATTTTTAACTTTAATGGTTATAAACGGCGCCCAATAGCATAGTTAGTCCATGGATGACTGAGCCACGCGAATCCACCTAACCCCTCTGCTCTACCGACTAAAATTCACAGTGGGGTAAATACCATCAACCCCCGGGGTAAGAAAATTTCCCATTACAGTGGCCGTGCATGGTCCAGTGTGACGGGGCAGCCGTTTGGAGAGACAGAAAAGCAAACAAACAGCGCGTCAACAAAAAAATAATGTATATTAAAAAAATTGAAATAGGGTCGTGGGGGAGAAGCCCCTTAACTTGTGCTTGTGCAAATCGGCACTTCCCTGTAGCTTCGTCTCTGGTAGCTTCGTCGCGCAGGTGGTCGGCGACGGATGTTGGTGGGCCACAAGTTGTATGATGCTTGGAACGTCCGTGCATGGAACCACGTTGGGCGCCAGTGTGACGGGGCTGCCGTTTGGAGAGAAAGAAAAGCAAACAAACAGCGCGTCAACAAAATTAATGTATATTAAAAAAAATTGTGATAGGGTCGTGGGGGAGAAGCCCCTTAACTTGTGCTTGTGCAAATCGGCACTTCCCTGTAGCTTCGTCTCTGGTAGCTTCGTCGCGCTGATGGTCGGCGACGGATGTTGGTGGGCCACAAGTTGTATGATGCTTGGAACGTCCGTGCATGGAAGGTAAGGTGTATGGTATGCTATTGTCCTTTTGGAGCCATAAGAAATCTGAAGGTCACCTATGTTGTTTGGAATCGGCATATTGAGGTCAGACATATCGGTGCTATAATATTCATTATTGTAATGCATTAAGCCCTTCTTTGTATGAACATTCTCATGTATGTAACTGGTGATGTAGAATGGCATATCATTTATATTATCCTTCATAATAGTGTTTAAATTTATAAAAGGCATATTAGTGTTCATTATCAAAGATCTGGTGATGCCCTTATAATTGACTTGTAATGTCAGTTCCCATAAACTGGATGTTTTCTCATATATAGTTGCACAATCTTTAAGGTCTGGTATTACTTCCCACCGATACCAAACACATGCAGTCCTATGAGCACAGTATGTATCACAGCCCAAGGTTTCCATCTGGCATCCATATCCCGTTGGATTGTCTGTATCAATTTTCAATGTCTTTAGCATACTGTCACCCTTACAATCTTTAGCCAGCCAACAGTCCCCAACACCCTTACATGCATAATGCATAGTTGTGCTTATATTATAATTGCACGTTTCATACATCTTGCTATACCTTGTTACATCATATTCATCTTTAAGAGTGATTGTCAGCCTTTCCTTGTTTATATCATTGAAGCATATAGTTTGTCCACTTGTTATGGTTAATAGATAAGCATGCATCGGCTGGCAAGATGATTTATCACACACTGTTCCAGTGCTAGATAAATATAAAGTTTGATCACATGCCATTGTAGTGTTTGGAGACATAACCATAAACAATAATCCAATAGTCGTGTATAATGGGACACGTTTTCCCTTTGACATTTTCTTCTTGGCATTTTTATTACCTTCTGGTGTTGGCATCCTAGGCCTAGAGGTAGGAACTTTTGTAGTGTGTTCCACCAATCTCATATTAATGTCATCATTACTAGGACCAGGTGATATTATTTCTCCATATATTGGGTTGTCACCATTGACATCATTTCTGATCCTCATCCTTTCTTTATACCTTCCATGATTTTATCACAAGGCACATTGATATCCTTGAACATCACCCGATATGATGATCCTGTACGCTTGTTATGGCTCTTGATCTTTTTAGCCCTACGCCTGTCTGACATGGTCAATGCACGAACTACTATTGAGACAAATACATTAAAATAGTAGAGCTAGTGTAGTCATTAGAAAGAACATCAATCCTATTATTGACCCAATCAATAGTGGCATTTTGGCATCAGTACACTTGTTAAATGATTGGTTGAAGCTGCAGTATACACCACATGGTATGCACTCAATCCTAGAAATTAATATTCCAACATCAGTCCAATCACATGCCCATTCAATCAACCCATAATATAGGCCAGGTAGGGCCATACCACCTGCCGGCACATGGACCTCTTCAACGTCATTGATGTTATGGGTTATGTTGCAATGTCTGAACCCATTTATAATAAGCTCTCCATACTTAACCTGCACAGACTTTTCTGCTGCCACCATAGTGGCGAGTAGTAAAAGTATTAACATTTTCAGATCACTTCGTTTAAAAAGTATTTTAATTTTCCCCTGCGTGCTGCACTCACAGTCCCCCCGTCACACTGGACATTAATTTGTTTTTCATCATGTTTCCTTCGGGATAAAACCTGTAATAAGCCCAAACTTGGGCTCCCAGGTTCAGCTTTTAGGATCTGGTTTCAAGATCCGATTTCAGGATCAGTTTCAGGATTTAATTTCAAGATGTACTTACCTGTTTTGAAACCGAGGATGTAATATCGGCGTGACATAGCACGTGTTGGATGTTGCTAATAATATCATGAGTACTTAGACCTTCATAACCATATAACCAAGGTATTCCTCAGCTTTCTTTTATTCCCATCGTAACGGCCGTGTTTCTGGTCATGTACCCGCCGAAGTAATCAACGGTTACATCAAACATACAATGTTGATTTGACGACATGTTCAATATCAGCCCGGAGCAAACCTATGGTCAACAAGTGTATTAATGTCTCTCTTAAATCAATTTTAGCTTCAGTGTAGACTGTGATGTGTACCTTAGCATGAGTTTTACGAGTAGGTACGTGCAGGTTTGTTTCTAGACAGCCGGCGTTTTAATCCGTCCGTCTGACTGGAAGCGAGCGAGTATGTCCGCACCTTAATTTTTAAGGGTTTCTAGTTTAGATCCCTCTTTTTAATGTGTTTTTAATTTCATAGTGATCTTAAGGGTAGTGCTATTGCAAGAATTGTATGGTCTTACCATAACCTGTTAAGGGGCCCTGTTAGCCATTTAGCCTCTGTGCGGTTTTAACATTATAATGGGTTCTCTAGGTAATATGTATTAAAATAAAAGGTGTGACCTCACTTTAACCCTTCGGACTCCATGTTAAACCATTTTATCTCTATGTGGTTTTAAATCTTTATGACGGTGTTCCGTAAGAATTGTTGTTAACTTCATGCCCTAAGTTAAATAAATGTTTGTTTTAACATTGATTTTGGTTTGATTTATTAACCTCACTTTGTTTCGATCTATGGACGCTTTATCTTTTAATTTTTAACTTTAATGGTTATAAACGGCGCCCAATAGCATAGTTAGTCCATGGATGACTGAGCCACGCGAATCCACCTAACCCCTCTGCTCTACCGACTAAAATTCACAGTGGGGTAAATACCATCAACCCCCGGGGTAAGAAAATTTCCCATTACAGTGGCCGTGCATGGTCCAGTGTGACGGGGCTGCCGTTTGGAGAGACAGAAAAGCAAACAAACAGCGCGTCAACAAAAAAATAATGTATATTAAAAAAATTGAAATAGGGTCGTGGGGGAGAAGCCCCTTAACTTGTGCTTGTGCAAATCGGCACTTCCCTGTAGCTTCGTCTCTGGTAGCTTCGTCGCGCAGGTGGTCGGCGACGGATGTTGGTGGGCCACAAGTTGTATGATGCTTGGAACGTCCGTGCATGGAACCACGTTGGGCGCCAGTGTGACGGGGCTGCCGTTTGGAGAGAAAGAAAAGCAAACAAACAGCGCGTCAACAAAATTAATGTATATTAAAAAAAATTGTGATAGGGTCGTGGGGGAGAAGCCCCTTAACTTGTGCTTGTGCAAATCGGCACTTCCCTGTAGCTTCGTCTCTGGTAGCTTCGTCGCGCTGATGGTCGGCGACGGATGTTGGTGGGCCACAAGTTGTATGATGCTTGGAACGTCCGTGCATGGAAGGTAAGGTGTATGGTATGCTATTGTCCTTTTGGAGCCATAAGAAATCTGAAGGTCACCTATGTTGTTTCGAATCGGCATATTGAGGTCAGACATATCGGTGCTATAATATTCATTATTGTAATGCATTAAGCCCTTCTTTGTATGAACATTCTCATGTATGTAACTGGTGATGTAGAATGGCATATCATTTATATTATCCTTCATAATAGTGTTTAAATTTATAAAAGGCATATTAGTGTTCATTATCAAAGATCTGGTGATGCCCTTATAATTGACTTGTAATGTCAGTTCCCATAAACTGGATGTTTTCTCATATATAGTTGCACAATCTTTAAGGTCTGGTATTACTTCCCACCGATACCAAACACATGCAGTCCTATGAGCACAGTATGTATCACAGCCCAAGGTTTCCATCTGGCATCCATATCCCGTTGGATTGTCTGTATCAATTTTCAATGTCTGTAGCATACTGTCACCCTTACAATCTTTAGCCAGCCAACAGTCCCCAACACCCTTACATGCATAATGCATAGTTGTGCTTATATTATAATTGCACGTTTCATACATCTTGCTGTACCTTGTTACATCATATTCATCTTTAAGAGTGATTGTCAGCCTTTCCTTGTTTATATCATTGAAGCATATAGTTTGTCCACTTGTTATGGTTAATAGATAAGCATGCATCGGCTGGCAAGATGATTTATCACACACTGTTCCAGTGCTAGATAAATATAAAGTTTGATCACATGCCATTGTAGTGTTTGGAGACATAACCATAAACAATAATCCAATAGTCGTGTATAATGGGACACGTTTTCCCTTTGACATTTTCTTCTTGGCATTTTTATTACCTTCTGGTGTTGGCATCCTAGGCCTAGAGGTAGGAACTTTTGTAGTGTGTTCCACCAATCTCATATTAATGTCATCATTACTAGGACCAGGTGATATTATTTCTCCATATATTGGGTTGTCACCATTGACATCATTTCTGATCCTCATCCTTTCTTTATACCTTCCATGATTTTATCACAAGGCACATTGATATCCTTGAACATCACCCGATATGATGATCCTGTACGCTTGTTATGGCTCTTGATCTTTTTAGCCCTACGCCTGTCTGACATGGTCAATGCACGAACTACTATTGAGACAAATACATTAAACAAGTGCTTCCTACAAAACAATAGTAGAGCTAGTGTAGTCATTAGAAAGAACATCAATCCTATTATTGACCCAATCAATAGTGGCATTTTGGCATCAGTACACTTGTTAAATGATTGGTTGAAGCTGCAGTATACACCACATGGTATGCACTCAATCCTAGAAATTAATATTCCAACATCAGTCCAATCACATGCCCATTCAATCAACCCATAATATAGGCCAGGTAGGGCCATACCACCTGCCGGCACATGGACCTCTTCAACGTCATTGATGTTATGGGTTATGTTGCAATGTCTGAACCCATTTATAATAAGCTCTCCATACTTAACCTGCACAGACTTTTCTGCTGCCACCATAGTGGCGAGTAGTAAAAGTATTAACATTTTCAGATCACTTCGTTTAAAAAGTATTTTAATTTTCCCCTGCGTGCTGCACTCACAGTCCCCCCGTCACACTGGACATTAATTTGTTTTTCATCATGTTTCCTTCGGGATAAAACCTGTAATAAGCCCAAACTTGGGCTCCCAGGTTCAGCTTTTAGGATCTGGTTTCAAGATCCGATTTCAGGATCAGTTTCAGGATTTAATTTCAAGATGTACTTACCTGTTTTGAAACCGAGGATGTAATATCGGCGTGACATAGCACGTGTTGGATGTTGCTAATAATATCATGAGTACTTAGACCTTCATAACCATATAACCAAGGTATTCCTCAGCTTTCTTTTATTCCCATCGTAACGGCCGTGTTTCTGGTCATGTACCCGCCGAAGTAATCAACGGTTACATCAAACATACAATGTTGATTTGACGACATGTTCAATATCAGCCCGGAGCAAACCTATGGTCAACAAGTGTATTAATGTCTCTCTTAAATCAATTTTAGCTTCAGTGTAGACTGTGATGTGTACCTTAGCATGAGTTTTACGAGTAGGTACGTGCAGGTTTGTTTCTAGACAGCCGGCGTTTTAATCCGTCCGTCTGACTGGAAGCGAGCGAGTATGTCCGCACCTTAATTTTTAAGGGTTTCTAGTTTAGATCCCTCTTTTTAATGTGTTTTTAATTTCATAGTGATCTTAAGGGTAGTACTATTGCAAGAATTGTATGGTCTTACCATAACCTGTTAAGGGGCCCTGTTAGCCATTTAGCCTCTGTGCGGTTTTAACATTATAATGGGTTCTCTAGGTAATATGTATTAAAATAAAAGGTGTGACCTCACTTTAACCCTTCGGACTCCATGTTAAACCATTTTATCTCTATGTGGTTTTAAATCTTTATGACGGTGTTCCGTAAGAATTGTTGTTAACTTCATGCCCTAAGTTAAATAAATGTTTGTTTTAACATTGATTTTGGTTTGATTTATTAACCTCACTTTGTTTCGATCTATGGACGCTTTATCTTTTAATTTTTAACTTTAATGGTTATAAACGGCGCCCAATAGCATAGTTAGTCCATGGATGACTGAGCCACGCGAATCCACCTAACCCCTCTGCTCTACCGACTAAAATTCACAGTGGGGTAAATACCATCAACCCCCGGGGTAAGAAAATTTCCCATTACAGTGGCCGTGCATGGTCCAGTGTGACGGGGCTGCCGTTTGGAGAGACAGAAAAGCAAACAAACAGCGCGTCAACAAAAAAATAATGTATATTAAAAAAATTGAAATAGGGTCGTGGGGGAGAAGCCCCTTAACTTGTGCTTGTGCAAATCGGCACTTCCCTGTAGCTTCGTCTCTGGTAGCTTCGTCGCGCAGGTGGTCGGCGACGGATGTTGGTGGGCCACAAGTTGTATGATGCTTGGAACGTCCGTGCATGGAACCACGTTGGGCGCCAGTGTGACGGGGCTGCCGTTTGGAGAGAAAGAAAAGCAAACAAACAGCGCGTCAACAAAATTAATGTATATTAAAAAAAATTGTGATAGGGTCGTGGGGGAGAAGCCCCTTAACTTGTGCTTGTGCAAATCGGCACTTCCCTGTAGCTTCGTCTCTGGTAGCTTCGTCGCGCTGATGGTCGGCGACGGATGTTGGTGGGCCACAAGTTGTATGATGCTTGGAACGTCCGTGCATGGAAGGTAAGGTGTATGGTATGCTATTGTCCTTTTGGAGCCATAAGAAATCTGAAGGTCACCTATGTTGTTTCGAATCGGCATATTGAGGTCAGACATATCGGTGCTATAATATTCATTATTGTAATGCATTAAGCCCTTCTTTGTATGAACATTCTCATGTATGTAACTGGTGATGTAGAATGGCATATCATTTATATTATCCTTCATAATAGTGTTTAAATTTATAAAAGGCATATTAGTGTTCATTATCAAAGATCTGGTGATGCCCTTATAATTGACTTGTAATGTCAGTTCCCATAAACTGGATGTTTTCTCATATATAGTTGCACAATCTTTAAGGTCTGGTATTACTTCCCACCGATACCAAACACATGCAGTCCTATGAGCACAGTATGTATCACAGCCCAAGGTTTCCATCTGGCATCCATATCCCGTTGGATTGTCTGTATCAATTTTCAATGTCTGTAGCATACTGTCACCCTTACAATCTTTAGCCAGCCAACAGTCCCCAACACCCTTACATGCATAATGCATAGTTGTGCTTATATTATAATTGCACGTTTCATACATCTTGCTGTACCTTGTTACATCATATTCATCTTTAAGAGTGATTGTCAGCCTTTCCTTGTTTATATCATTGAAGCATATAGTTTGTCCACTTGTTATGGTTAATAGATAAGCATGCATCGGCTGGCAAGATGATTTATCACACACTGTTCCAGTGCTAGATAAATATAAAGTTTGATCACATGCCATTGTAGTGTTTGGAGACATAACCATAAACAATAATCCAATAGTCGTGTATAATGGGACACGTTTTCCCTTTGACATTTTCTTCTTGGCATTTTTATTACCTTCTGGTGTTGGCATCCTAGGCCTAGAGGTAGGAACTTTTGTAGTGTGTTCCACCAATCTCATATTAATGTCATCATTACTAGGACCAGGTGATATTATTTCTCCATATATTGGGTTGTCACCATTGACATCATTTCTGATCCTCATCCTTTCTTTATACCTTCCATGATTTTATCACAAGGCACATTGATATCCTTGAACATCACCCGATATGATGATCCTGTACGCTTGTTATGGCTCTTGATCTTTTTAGCCCTACGCCTGTCTGACATGGTCAATGCACGAACTACTATTGAGACAAATACATTAAACAAGTGCTTCCTACAAAACAATAGTAGAGCTAGTGTAGTCATTAGAAAGAACATCAATCCTATTATTGACCCAATCAATAGTGGCATTTTGGCATCAGTACACTTGTTAAATGATTGGTTGAAGCTGCAGTATACACCACATGGTATGCACTCAATCCTAGAAATTAATATTCCAACATCAGTCCAATCACATGCCCATTCAATCAACCCATAATATAGGCCAGGTAGGGCCATACCACCTGCCGGCACATGGACCTCTTCAACGTCATTGATGTTATGGGTTATGTTGCAATGTCTGAACCCATTTATAATAAGCTCTCCATACTTAACCTGCACAGACTTTTCTGCTGCCACCATAGTGGCGAGTAGTAAAAGTATTAACATTTTCAGATCACTTCGTTTAAAAAGTATTTTAATTTTCCCCTGCGTGCTGCACTCACAGTCCCCCCGTCACACTGGACATTAATTTGTTTTTCATCATGTTTCCTTCGGGATAAAACCTGTAATAAGCCCAAACTTGGGCTCCCAGGTTCAGCTTTTAGGATCTGGTTTCAAGATCCGATTTCAGGATCAGTTTCAGGATTTAATTTCAAGATGTACTTACCTGTTTTGAAACCGAGGATGTAATATCGGCGTGACATAGCACGTGTTGGATGTTGCTAATAATATCATGAGTACTTAGACCTTCATAACCATATAACCAAGGTATTCCTCAGCTTTCTTTTATTCCCATCGTAACGGCCGTGTTTCTGGTCATGTACCCGCCGAAGTAATCAACGGTTACATCAAACATACAATGTTGATTTGACGACATGTTCAATATCAGCCCGGAGCAAACCTATGGTCAACAAGTGTATTAATGTCTCTCTTAAATCAATTTTAGCTTCAGTGTAGACTGTGATGTGTACCTTAGCATGAGTTTTACGAGTAGGTACGTGCAGGTTTGTTTCTAGACAGCCGGCGTTTTAATCCGTCCGTCTGACTGGAAGCGAGCGAGTATGTCCGCACCTTAATTTTTAAGGGTTTCTAGTTTAGATCCCTCTTTTTAATGTGTTTTTAATTTCATAGTGATCTTAAGGGTAGTACTATTGCAAGAATTGTATGGTCTTACCATAACCTGTTAAGGGGCCCTGTTAGCCATTTAGCCTCTGTGCGGTTTTAACATTATAATGGGTTCTCTAGGTAATATGTATTAAAATAAAAGGTGTGACCTCACTTTAACCCTTCGGACTCCATGTTAAACCATTTTATCTCTATGTGGTTTTAAATCTTTATGACGGTGTTCCGTAAGAATTGTTGTTAACTTCATGCCCTAAGTTAAATAAATGTTTGTTTTAACATTGATTTTGGTTTGATTTATTAACCTCACTTTGTTTCGATCTATGGACGCTTTATCTTTTAATTTTTAACTTTAATGGTTATAAACGGCGCCCAATAGCATAGTTAGTCCATGGATGACTGAGCCACGCGAATCCACCTAACCCCTCTGCTCTACCGACTAAAATTCACAGTGGGGTAAATACCATCAACCCCCGGGGTAAGAAAATTTCCCATTACAGTGGCCGTGCATGGTCCAGTGTGACGGGGCTGCCGTTTGGAGAGACAGAAAAGCAAACAAACAGCGCGTCAACAAAAAAATAATGTATATTAAAAAAATTGAAATAGGGTCGTGGGGGAGAAGCCCCTTAACTTGTGCTTGTGCAAATCGGCACTTCCCTGTAGCTTCGTCTCTGGTAGCTTCGTCGCGCAGGTGGTCGGCGACGGATGTTGGTGGGCCACAAGTTGTATGATGCTTGGAACGTCCGTGCATGGAACCACGTTGGGCGCCAGTGTGACGGGGCTGCCGTTTGGAGAGAAAGAAAAGCAAACAAACAGCGCGTCAACAAAATTAATGTATATTAAAAAAAATTGTGATAGGGTCGTGGGGGAGAAGCCCCTTAACTTGTGCTTGTGCAAATCGGCACTTCCCTGTAGCTTCGTCTCTGGTAGCTTCGTCGCGCTGATGGTCGGCGACGGATGTTGGTGGGCCACAAGTTGTATGATGCTTGGAACGTCCGTGCATGGAAGGTAAGGTGTATGGTATGCTATTGTCCTTTTGGAGCCATAAGAAATCTGAAGGTCACCTATGTTGTTTCGAATCGGCATATTGAGGTCAGACATATCGGTGCTATAATATTCATTATTGTAATGCATTAAGCCCTTCTTTGTATGAACATTCTCATGTATGTAACTGGTGATGTAGAATGGCATATCATTTATATTATCCTTCATAATAGTGTTTAAATTTATAAAAGGCATATTAGTGTTCATTATCAAAGATCTGGTGATGCCCTTATAATTGACTTGTAATGTCAGTTCCCATAAACTGGATGTTTTCTCATATATAGTTGCACAATCTTTAAGGTCTGGTATTACTTCCCACCGATACCAAACACATGCAGTCCTATGAGCACAGTATGTATCACAGCCCAAGGTTTCCATCTGGCATCCATATCCCGTTGGATTGTCTGTATCAATTTTCAATGTCTGTAGCATACTGTCACCCTTACAATCTTTAGCCAGCCAACAGTCCCCAACACCCTTACATGCATAATGCATAGTTGTGCTTATATTATAATTGCACGTTTCATACATCTTGCTGTACCTTGTTACATCATATTCATCTTTAAGAGTGATTGTCAGCCTTTCCTTGTTTATATCATTGAAGCATATAGTTTGTCCACTTGTTATGGTTAATAGATAAGCATGCATCGGCTGGCAAGATGATTTATCACACACTGTTCCAGTGCTAGATAAATATAAAGTTTGATCACATGCCATTGTAGTGTTTGGAGACATAACCATAAACAATAATCCAATAGTCGTGTATAATGGGACACGTTTTCCCTTTGACATTTTCTTCTTGGCATTTTTATTACCTTCTGGTGTTGGCATCCTAGGCCTAGAGGTAGGAACTTTTGTAGTGTGTTCCACCAATCTCATATTAATGTCATCATTACTAGGACCAGGTGATATTATTTCTCCATATATTGGGTTGTCACCATTGACATCATTTCTGATCCTCATCCTTTCTTTATACCTTCCATGATTTTATCACAAGGCACATTGATATCCTTGAACATCACCCGATATGATGATCCTGTACGCTTGTTATGGCTCTTGATCTTTTTAGCCCTACGCCTGTCTGACATGGTCAATGCACGAACTACTATTGAGACAAATACATTAAACAAGTGCTTCCTACAAAACAATAGTAGAGCTAGTGTAGTCATTAGAAAGAACATCAATCCTATTATTGACCCAATCAATAGTGGCATTTTGGCATCAGTACACTTGTTAAATGATTGGTTGAAGCTGCAGTATACACCACATGGTATGCACTCAATCCTAGAAATTAATATTCCAACATCAGTCCAATCACATGCCCATTCAATCAACCCATAATATAGGCCAGGTAGGGCCATACCACCTGCCGGCACATGGACCTCTTCAACGTCATTGATGTTATGGGTTATGTTGCAATGTCTGAACCCATTTATAATAAGCTCTCCATACTTAACCTGCACAGACTTTTCTGCTGCCACCATAGTGGCGAGTAGTAAAAGTATTAACATTTTCAGATCACTTCGTTTAAAAAGTATTTTAATTTTCCCCTGCGTGCTGCACTCACAGTCCCCCCGTCACACTGGACATTAATTTGTTTTTCATCATGTTTCCTTCGGGATAAAACCTGTAATAAGCCCAAACTTGGGCTCCCAGGTTCAGCTTTTAGGATCTGGTTTCAAGATCCGATTTCAGGATCAGTTTCAGGATTTAATTTCAAGATGTACTTACCTGTTTTGAAACCGAGGATGTAATATCGGCGTGACATAGCACGTGTTGGATGTTGCTAATAATATCATGAGTACTTAGACCTTCATAACCATATAACCAAGGTATTCCTCAGCTTTCTTTTATTCCCATCGTAACGGCCGTGTTTCTGGTCATGTACCCGCCGAAGTAATCAACGGTTACATCAAACATACAATGTTGATTTGACGACATGTTCAATATCAGCCCGGAGCAAACCTATGGTCAACAAGTGTATTAATGTCTCTCTTAAATCAATTTTAGCTTCAGTGTAGACTGTGATGTGTACCTTAGCATGAGTTTTACGAGTAGGTACGTGCAGGTTTGTTTCTAGACAGCCGGCGTTTTAATCCGTCCGTCTGACTGGAAGCGAGCGAGTATGTCCGCACCTTAATTTTTAAGGGTTTCTAGTTTAGATCCCTCTTTTTAATGTGTTTTTAATTTCATAGTGATCTTAAGGGTAGTGCTATTGCAAGAATTGTATGGTCTTACCATAACCTGTTAAGGGGCCCTGTTAGCCATTTAGCCTCTGTGCGGTTTTAACATTATAATGGGTTCTCTAGGTAATATGTATTAAAATAAAAGGTGTGACCTCACTTTAACCCTTCGGACTCCATGTTAAACCATTTTATCTCTATGTGGTTTTAAATCTTTATGACGGTGTTCCGTAAGAATTGTTGTTAACTTCATGCCCTAAGTTAAATAAATGTTTGTTTTAACATTGATTTTGGTTTGATTTATTAACCTCACTTTGTTTCGATCTATGGACGCTTTATCTTTTAATTTTTAACTTTAATGGTTATAAACGGCGCCCAATAGCATAGTTAGTCCATGGATGACTGAGCCACGCGAATCCACCTAACCCCTCTGCTCTACCGACTAAAATTCACAGTGGGGTAAATACCATCAACCCCCGGGGTAAGAAAATTTCCCATTACAGTGGCCGTGCATGGTCCAGTGTGACGGGGCTGCCGTTTGGAGAGACAGAAAAGCAAACAAACAGCGCGTCAACAAAAAAATAATGTATATTAAAAAAATTGAAATAGGGTCGTGGGGGAGAAGCCCCTTAACTTGTGCTTGTGCAAATCGGCACTTCCCTGTAGCTTCGTCTCTGGTAGCTTCGTCGCGCAGGTGGTCGGCGACGGATGTTGGTGGGCCACAAGTTGTATGATGCTTGGAACGTCCGTGCATGGAACCACGTTGGGCGCCAGTGTGACGGGGCTGCCGTTTGGAGAGAAAGAAAAGCAAACAAACAGCGCGTCAACAAAATTAATGTATATTAAAAAAAATTGTGATAGGGTCGTGGGGGAGAAGCCCCTTAACTTGTGCTTGTGCAAATCGGCACTTCCCTGTAGCTTCGTCTCTGGTAGCTTCGTCGCGCTGATGGTCGGCGACGGATGTTGGTGGGCCACAAGTTGTATGATGCTTGGAACGTCCGTGCATGGAAGGTAAGGTGTATGGTATGCTATTGTCCTTTTGGAGCCATAAGAAATCTGAAGGTCACCTATGTTGTTTGGAATCGGCATATTGAGGTCAGACATATCGGTGCTATAATATTCATTATTGTAATGCATTAAGCCCTTCTTTGTATGAACATTCTCATGTATGTAACTGGTGATGTAGAATGGCATATCATTTATATTATCCTTCATAATAGTGTTTAAATTTATAAAAGGCATATTAGTGTTCATTATCAAAGATCTGGTGATGCCCTTATAATTGACTTGTAATGTCAGTTCCCATAAACTGGATGTTTTCTCATATATAGTTGCACAATCTTTAAGGTCTGGTATTACTTCCCACCGATACCAAACACATGCAGTCCTATGAGCACAGTATGTATCACAGCCCAAGGTTTCCATCTGGCATCCATATCCCGTTGGATTGTCTGTATCAATTTTCAATGTCTTTAGCATACTGTCACCCTTACAATCTTTAGCCAGCCAACAGTCCCCAACACCCTTACATGCATAATGCATAGTTGTGCTTATATTATAATTGCACGTTTCATACATCTTGCTATACCTTGTTACATCATATTCATCTTTAAGAGTGATTGTCAGCCTTTCCTTGTTTATATCATTGAAGCATATAGTTTGTCCACTTGTTATGGTTAATAGATAAGCATGCATCGGCTGGCAAGATGATTTATCACACACTGTTCCAGTGCTAGATAAATATAAAGTTTGATCACATGCCATTGTAGTGTTTGGAGACATAACCATAAACAATAATCCAATAGTCGTGTATAATGGGACACGTTTTCCCTTTGACATTTTCTTCTTGGCATTTTTATTACCTTCTGGTGTTGGCATCCTAGGCCTAGAGGTAGGAACTTTTGTAGTGTGTTCCACCAATCTCATATTAATGTCATCATTACTAGGACCAGGTGATATTATTTCTCCATATATTGGGTTGTCACCATTGACATCATTTCTGATCCTCATCCTTTCTTTATACCTTCCATGATTTTATCACAAGGCACATTGATATCCTTGAACATCACCCGATATGATGATCCTGTACGCTTGTTATGGCTCTTGATCTTTTTAGCCCTACGCCTGTCTGACATGGTCAATGCACGAACTACTATTGAGACAAATACATTAAAATAGTAGAGCTAGTGTAGTCATTAGAAAGAACATCAATCCTATTATTGACCCAATCAATAGTGGCATTTTGGCATCAGTACACTTGTTAAATGATTGGTTGAAGCTGCAGTATACACCACATGGTATGCACTCAATCCTAGAAATTAATATTCCAACATCAGTCCAATCACATGCCCATTCAATCAACCCATAATATAGGCCAGGTAGGGCCATACCACCTGCCGGCACATGGACCTCTTCAACGTCATTGATGTTATGGGTTATGTTGCAATGTCTGAACCCATTTATAATAAGCTCTCCATACTTAACCTGCACAGACTTTTCTGCTGCCACCATAGTGGCGAGTAGTAAAAGTATTAACATTTTCAGATCACTTCGTTTAAAAAGTATTTTAATTTTCCCCTGCGTGCTGCACTCACAGTCCCCCCGTCACACTGGACATTAATTTGTTTTTCATCATGTTTCCTTCGGGATAAAACCTGTAATAAGCCCAAACTTGGGCTCCCAGGTTCAGCTTTTAGGATCTGGTTTCAAGATCCGATTTCAGGATCAGTTTCAGGATTTAATTTCAAGATGTACTTACCTGTTTTGAAACCGAGGATGTAATATCGGCGTGACATAGCACGTGTTGGATGTTGCTAATAATATCATGAGTACTTAGACCTTCATAACCATATAACCAAGGTATTCCTCAGCTTTCTTTTATTCCCATCGTAACGGCCGTGTTTCTGGTCATGTACCCGCCGAAGTAATCAACGGTTACATCAAACATACAATGTTGATTTGACGACATGTTCAATATCAGCCCGGAGCAAACCTATGGTCAACAAGTGTATTAATGTCTCTCTTAAATCAATTTTAGCTTCAGTGTAGACTGTGATGTGTACCTTAGCATGAGTTTTACGAGTAGGTACGTGCAGGTTTGTTTCTAGACAGCCGGCGTTTTAATCCGTCCGTCTGACTGGAAGCGAGCGAGTATGTCCGCACCTTAATTTTTAAGGGTTTCTAGTTTAGATCCCTCTTTTTAATGTGTTTTTAATTTCATAGTGATCTTAAGGGTAGTGCTATTGCAAGAATTGTATGGTCTTACCATAACCTGTTAAGGGGCCCTGTTAGCCATTTAGCCTCTGTGCGGTTTTAACATTATAATGGGTTCTCTAGGTAATATGTATTAAAATAAAAGGTGTGACCTCACTTTAACCCTTCGGACTCCATGTTAAACCATTTTATCTCTATGTGGTTTTAAATCTTTATGACGGTGTTCCGTAAGAATTGTTGTTAACTTCATGCCCTAAGTTAAATAAATGTTTGTTTTAACATTGATTTTGGTTTGATTTATTAACCTCACTTTGTTTCGATCTATGGACGCTTTATCTTTTAATTTTTAACTTTAATGGTTATAAACGGCGCCCAATAGCATAGTTAGTCCATGGATGACTGAGCCACGCGAATCCACCTAACCCCTCTGCTCTACCGACTAAAATTCACAGTGGGGTAAATACCATCAACCCCCGGGGTAAGAAAATTTCCCATTACAGTGGCCGTGCATGGTCCAGTGTGACGGGGCTGCCGTTTGGAGAGACAGAAAAGCAAACAAACAGCGCGTCAACAAAAAAATAATGTATATTAAAAAAATTGAAATAGGGTCGTGGGGGAGAAGCCCCTTAACTTGTGCTTGTGCAAATCGGCACTTCCCTGTAGCTTCGTCTCTGGTAGCTTCGTCGCGCAGGTGGTCGGCGACGGATGTTGGTGGGCCACAAGTTGTATGATGCTTGGAACGTCCGTGCATGGAACCACGTTGGGCGCCAGTGTGACGGGGCTGCCGTTTGGAGAGAAAGAAAAGCAAACAAACAGCGCGTCAACAAAATTAATGTATATTAAAAAAAATTGTGATAGGGTCGTGGGGGAGAAGCCCCTTAACTTGTGCTTGTGCAAATCGGCACTTCCCTGTAGCTTCGTCTCTGGTAGCTTCGTCGCGCTGATGGTCGGCGACGGATGTTGGTGGGCCACAAGTTGTATGATGCTTGGAACGTCCGTGCATGGAAGGTAAGGTGTATGGTATGCTATTGTCCTTTTGGAGCCATAAGAAATCTGAAGGTCACCTATGTTGTTTCGAATCGGCATATTGAGGTCAGACATATCGGTGCTATAATATTCATTATTGTAATGCATTAAGCCCTTCTTTGTATGAACATTCTCATGTATGTAACTGGTGATGTAGAATGGCATATCATTTATATTATCCTTCATAATAGTGTTTAAATTTATAAAAGGCATATTAGTGTTCATTATCAAAGATCTGGTGATGCCCTTATAATTGACTTGTAATGTCAGTTCCCATAAACTGGATGTTTTCTCATATATAGTTGCACAATCTTTAAGGTCTGGTATTACTTCCCACCGATACCAAACACATGCAGTCCTATGAGCACAGTATGTATCACAGCCCAAGGTTTCCATCTGGCATCCATATCCCGTTGGATTGTCTGTATCAATTTTCAATGTCTGTAGCATACTGTCTCCCTTACAATCTTTAGCCAGCCAACAGTCCCCAACACCCTTACATGCATAATGCATAGTTGTGCTTATATTATAATTGCACGTTTCATACATCTTGCTATACCTTGTTACATCATATTCATCTTTAAGAGTGATTGTCAGCCTTTCCTTGTTTATATCATTGAAGCATATAGTTTGTCCACTTGTTATGGTTAATAGATAAGCATGCATCGGCTGGCAAGATGATTTATCACACACTGTTCCAGTGCTAGATAAATATAAAGTTTGATCACATGCCATTGTAGTGTTTGGAGACATAACCATAAACAATAATCCAATAGTCGTGTATAATGGGACACGTTTTCCCTTTGACATTTTCTTGGCATTTTTATTACCTTCTGGTGTTGGCATCCTAGGCCTAGAGGTAGGAACTTTTGTAGTGTGTTCCACCAATCTCATATTAATGTCATCATTACTAGGACCAGGTGATATTATTTCTCCATATATTGGGTTGTCACCATTGACATCATTTCTGATCCTCATCCTTTATTTCTTTATACCTTCCATGATTTTATCACAAGGCACATTGATATCCTTGAACATCACCCGATATGATGATCCTGTACGCTTGTTATGGCTCTTGATCTTTTTAGCCCTACGCCTGTCTGACATGGTCAATGCACGAACTACTATTGAGACAAATACATTAAACAAGTGCTTCCTACAAAACAATAGTAGAGCTAGTGTAGTCATTAGAAAGAACATCAATCCTATTATTGACCCAATCAATAGTGGCATTTTGGCATCAGTACACTTGTTAAATGATTGGTTGAAGCTGCAGTATACACCACATGGTATGCACTCAATCCTAGAAATTAATATTCCAACATCAGTCCAATCACATGCCCATTCAATCAACCCATAATATAGGCCAGGTAGGGCCATACCACCTGCCGGCACATGGACCTCTTCAACGTCATTGATGTTATGGGCTATGTTGCAATGTCTGAACCCATTTATAATAAGCTCTCCATACTTAACCTGCACAGACTTTTCTGCTGCCACCATAGTGGCGAGTAGTAAAAGTATTAACATTTTCAGATCACTTCGTTTAAAAAGTATTTTAATTTTCCCCTGCGTGCTGCACTCACAGTCCCCCCGTCACACTGGACATTAATTTGTTTTTCATCATGTTTCCTTCGGGATAAAACCTGTAATAAGCCCAAACTTGGGCTCCCAGGTTCAGCTTTTAGGATCTGGTTTCAAGATCCAATTTCAGGATCAGTTTCAGGATTTAATTTCAAGATGTACTTACCTGTTTTGAAACCGAGGATGTAATATCGGCGTGACATAGCACGTGTTGGATGTTGCTAATAATATCATGAGTACTTAGACCTTCATAACCATATAACCAAGGTATTCCTCAGCTTTCTTTTATTCCCATCGTAACGGCCGTGTTTCTGGTCATGTACCCGCCGAAGTAATCAACGGTTACATCAAACATACAATGTTGATTTGACGACATGTTCAATATCAGCCCGGAGCAAACCTATGGTCCACAAGTGTATTAATGTCTCTCTTAAATCAATTTTAGCTTCAGTGTAGACTGTGATGTGTACCTTAGCATGAGTTTTACGAGTAGGTACGTGCAGGTTTGTTTCTAGACAGCCGGCGTTTTAATCCGTCCGTCTGACTGGAAGCGAGCGAGTATGTCCTCACCTTAATTTTTAAGGGTTTCTAGTTTAGATCCCTCTTTTTAATGTGTTTTTAATTTCATAGTGATCTTAAGGGTAGTGCTATTGCAAGAATTGTATGGTCTTACCATAACCTGTTAAGGGGCCCTGTTAGCCATTTAGCCTCTGTGCGGTTTTAACATTATAATGGGTTCTCTAGGTAATATGTATTAAAATAAAAGGTGTGACCTCACTTTAACCCTTCGGACTCCATGTTAAACCATTTTATCTCTATGTGGTTTTAAATCTTTATGACGGTGTTCCGTAAGAATTGTTGTTAACTTCATGCCCTAAGTTAAATAAATGTTTGTTTTAACATTGATTTTGGTTTGATTTATTAACCTCACTTTGTTTCGATCTATGGACGCTTTATCTTTTAATTTTTAACTTTAATGGTTATAAACGGCGCCCAATAGCATAGTTAGTCCATGGATGACTGAGCCACGCGAATCCACCTAACCCCTCTGCTCTACCGACTAAAATTCACAGTGGGGTAAATACCATCAACCCCCGGGGTAAAAAAAATTCCCATTACAGTGGCCGTGCATGGTTCAGTGTGACGGGGCTGCCGTTTGGAGAGACAGAAAAGCAAACAAACAGCGCGTCAACAAAAAAATAATGTATATTAAAAAAATTGAAATAGGGTCGTGGGGGAGAAGCCCCTTAACTTGTGCTTGTGCAAATCGGCACTTCCCTGTAGCTTCGTCTCTGGTAGCTTCGTCGCGCAGGTGGTCGGCGACGGATGTTGGTGGGCCACAAGTTGTATGATGCTTGGAACGTCCGTGCATGGAAGGTAAGGTGTATGGTATGCTATTGTCCTTTTGGAGCCATAAGAAATCTGAAGGTCACCTATGTTGTTTGGAATCGGCATATTGAGGTCAGACATATCGGTGCTATAATATTCATTATTGTAATGCATTAAGCCCTTCTTTGTATGAACATTCTCATGTATGTAACTGGTGATGTAGAATGGCATATCATTTATATTATCCTTCATAATAGTGTTTAAATTTATAAAAGGCATATTAGTGTTCATTATCAAAGATCTGGTGATGCCCTTATAATTGACTTGTAATGTCAGTTCCCATAAACTGGATGTTTTCTCATATATAGTTGCACAATCTTTAAGGTCTGGTATTACTTCCCACCGATACCAAACACATGCAGTCCTATGAGCACAGTATGTATCACAGCCCAAGGTTTCCATCTGGCATCCATATCCCGTTGGATTGTCTGTATCAATTTTCAATGTCTGTAGCATACTGTCACCCTTACAATCTTTAGCCAGCCAACAGTCCCCAACACCCTTACATGCATAATGCATAGTTGTGCTTATATTATAATTGCACGTTTCATACATCTTGCTATACCTTGTTACATCATATTCATCTTTAAGAGTGATTGTCAGCCTTTCCTTGTTTATATCATTGAAGCATATAGTTTGTCCACTTGTTATGGTTAATAGATAAGCATGCATCGGCTGGCAAGATGATTTATCACACACTGTTCCAGTGCTAGATAAATATAAAGTTTGATCACATGCCATTGTAGTGTTTGGAGACATAACCATAAACAATAATCCAATAGTCGTGTATAATGGGACACGTTTTCCCTTTGACATTTTCTTCTTGGCATTTTTATTACCTTCTGGTGTTGGCATCCTAGGCCTAGAGGTAGGAACTTTTGTAGTGTGTTCCACCAATCTCATATTAATGTCATCATTACTAGGACCAGGTGATATTATTTCTCCATATATTGGGTTGTCACCATTGACATCATTTCTGATCCTCATCCTTTATTTCTTTATACCTTCCATGATTTTATCACAAGGCACATTGATATCCTTGAACATCACCCGATATGATGATCCTGTACGCTTGTTATGGCTCTTGATCTTTTTAGCCCTACGCCTGTCTGACATGGTCAATGCACGAACTACTATTGAGACAAATACATTAAACAAGTGCTTCCTACAAAACAATAGTAGAGCTAGTGTAGTCATTAGAAAGAACATCAATCCTATTATTGACCCAATCAATAGTGGCATTTTGGCATCAGTACACTTGTTAAATGATTGGTTGAAGCTGCAGTATACACCACATGGTATGCACTCAATCCTAGAAATTAATATTCCAACATCAGTCCAATCACATGCCCATTCAATCAACCCATAATATAGGCCAGGTAGGGCCATACCACCTGCCGGCACATGGACCTCTTCAACGTCATTGATGTTATGGGTTATGTTGCAATGTCTGAACCCATTTATAATAAGCTCTCCATACTTAACCTGCACAGACTTTTCTGCTGCCACCATAGTGGCGAGTAGTAAAAGTATTAACATTTTCAGATCACTTCGTTTAAAAAGTATTTTAATTTTCCCCTGCGTGCTGCACTCACAGTCCCCCCGTCACACTGGACATTCATTTGTTTTTCATCATGTTTCCTTCGGGATAAAACCTGTAATAAGCCCAAACTTGGGCTCCCAGGTTCAGCTTTTAGGATCTGGTTTCAAGATCCGATTTCAGGATCAGTTTCAGGATTTAATTTCAAGATGTACTTACCTGTTTTGAAACCGAGGATGTAATATCGGCGTGACATAGCACGTGTTGGATGTTGCTAATAATATCATGAGTACTTAGACCTTCATAACCATATAACCAAGGTATTCCTCAGCTTTCTTTTATTCCCATCGTAACGGCCGTGTTTCTGGTCATGTACCCGCCGAAGTAATCAACGGTTACATCAAACATACAATGTTGATTTGACGACATGTTCAATATCAGCCCGGAGCAAACCTATGGTCCACAAGTGTATTAATGTCTCTCTTAAATCAATTTTAGCTTCAGTGTAGACTGTGATGTGTACCTTAGCATGAGTTTTACGAGTAGGTACGTGCAGGTTTGTTTCTAGACAGCCGGCGTTTTAATCCGTCCGTCTGACTGGAAGCGAGCGAGTATGTCCTCACCTTAATTTTTAAGGGTTTCTAGTTTAGATCCCTCTTTTTAATGTGTTTTTAATTTCATAGTGATCTTAAGGGTAGTGCTATTGCAAGAATTGTATGGTCTTACCATAACCTGTTAAGGGGCCCTGTTAGCCATTTAGCCTCTGTGCGGTTTTAACATTATAATGGGTTCTCTAGGTAATATGTATTAAAATAAAAGGTGTGACCTCACTTTAACCCTTCGGACTCCATGTTAAACCATTTTATCTCTATGTGGTTTTAAATCTTTATGACGGTGTTCCGTAAGAATTGTTGTTAACTTCATGCCCTAAGTTAAATAAATGTTTGTTTTAACATTGATTTTGGTTTGATTTATTAACCTCACTTTGTTTCGATCTATGGACGCTTTATCTTTTAATTTTTAACTTTAATGGTTATAAACGGCGCCCAATAGCATAGTTAGTCCATGGATGACTGAGCCACGCGAATCCACCTAACCCCTCTGCTCTACCGACTAAAATTCACAGTGGGGTAAATACCATCAACCCCCGGGGTAAAAAAAAATCCCATTACAGTGGCCGTGCATGGTCCAGTGTGACGGGGCTGCCGTTTGGAGAGACAGAAAAGCAAACAAACAGCGCGTCAACAAAAAAATAATGTATATTAAAAAAATTGAAATAGGGTCGTGGGGGAGAAGCCCCTTAACTTGTGCTTGTGCAAATCGGCACTTCCCTGTAGCTTCGTCTCTGGTAGCTTCGTCGCGCAGGTGGTCGGCGACGGATGTTGGTGGGCCACAAGTTGTATGATGCTTGGAACGTCCGTGCATGGAAGGTAAGGTGTATGGTATGCTATTGTCCTTTTGGAGCCATAAGAAATCTGAAGGTCACCTATGTTGTTTGGAATCGGCATATTGAGGTCAGACATATCGGTGCTATAATATTCATTATTGTAATGCATTAAGCCCTTCTTTGTATGAACATTCTCATGTATGTAACTGGTGATGTAGAATGGCATATCATTTATATTATCCTTCATAATAGTGTTTAAATTTATAAAAGGCATATTAGTGTTCATTATCAAAGATCTGGTGATGCCCTTATAATTGACTTGTAATGTCAGTTCCCATAAACTGGATGTTTTCTCATATATAGTTGCACAATCTTTAAGGTCTGGTATTACTTCCCACCGATACCAAACACATGCAGTCCTATGAGCACAGTATGTATCACAGCCCAAGGTTTCCATCTGGCATCCATATCCCGTTGGATTGTCTGTATCAATTTTCAATGTCTGTAGCATACTGTCACCCTTACAATCTTTAGCCAGCCAACAGTCCCCAACACCCTTACATGCATAATGCATAGTTGTGCTTATATTATAATTGCACGTTTCATACATCTTGCTATACCTTGTTACATCATATTCATCTTTAAGAGTGATTGTCAGCCTTTCCTTGTTTATATCATTGAAGCATATAGTTTGTCCACTTGTTATGGTTAATAGATAAGCATGCATCGGCTGGCAAGATGATTTATCACACACTGTTCCAGTGCTAGATAAATATAAAGTTTGATCACATGCCATTGTAGTGTTTGGAGACATAACCATAAACAATAATCCAATAGTCGTGTATAATGGGACACGTTTTCCCTTTGACATTTTCTTCTTGGCATTTTTATTACCTTCTGGTGTTGGCATCCTAGGCCTAGAGGTAGGAACTTTTGTAGTGTGTTCCACCAATCTCATATTAATGTCATCATTACTAGGACCAGGTGATATTATTTCTCCATATATTGGGTTGTCACCATTGACATCATTTCTGATCCTCATCCTTTATTTCTTTATACCTTCCATGATTTTATCACAAGGCACATTGATATCCTTGAACATCACCCGATATGATGATCCTGTACGCTTGTTATGGCTCTTGATCTTTTTAGCCCTACGCCTGTCTGACATGGTCAATGCACGAACTACTATTGAGACAAATACATTAAACAAGTGCTTCCTACAAAACAATAGTAGAGCTAGTGTAGTCATTAGAAAGAACATCAATCCTATTATTGACCCAATCAATAGTGGCATTTTGGCATCAGTACACTTGTTAAATGATTGGTTGAAGCTGCAGTATACACCACATGGTATGCACTCAATCCTAGAAATTAATATTCCAACATCAGTCCAATCACATGCCCATTCAATCAACCCATAATATAGGCCAGGTAGGGCCATACCACCTGCCGGCACATGGACCTCTTCAACGTCATTGATGTTATGGGTTATGTTGCAATGTCTGAACCCATTTATAATAAGCTCTCCATACTTAACCTGCACAGACTTTTCTGCTGCCACCATAGTGGCGAGTAGTAAAAGTATTAACATTTTCAGATCACTTCGTTTAAAAAGTATTTTAATTTTCCCCTGCGTGCTGCACTCACAGTCCCCCCGTCACACTGGACATTCATTTGTTTTTCATCATGTTTCCCTCGGGATAAAACCTGTAATAAGCCCAAACTTGGGCTCCCAGGTTCAGCTTTTAGGATCTGGTTTCAAGATCCGATTTCAGGATCAGTTTCAGGATTTAATTTCAAGATGTACTTACCTGTTTTGAAACCGAGGATGTAATATCGGCGTGACATAGCACGTGTTGGATGTTGCTAATAATATCATGAGTACTTAGACCTTCATAACCATATAACCAAGGTATTCCTCAGCTTTCTTTTATTCCCATCGTAACGGCCGTGTTTCTGGTCATGTACCCGCCGAAGTAATCAACGGTTACATCAAACATACAATGTTGATTTGACGACATGTTCAATATCAGCCCGGAGCAAACCTATGGTCCACAAGTGTATTAATGTCTCTCTTAAATCAATTTTAGCTTCAGTGTAGACTGTGATGTGTACCTTAGCATGAGTTTTACGAGTAGGTACGTGCAGGTTTGTTTCTAGACAGCCGGCGTTTTAATCCGTCCGTCTGACTGGAAGCGAGCGAGTATGTCCTCACCTTAATTTTTAAGGGTTTCTAGTTTAGATCCCTCTTTTTAATGTGTTTTTAATTTCATAGTGATCTTAAGGGTAGTGCTATTGCAAGAATTGTATGGTCTTACCATAACCTGTTAAGGGGCCCTGTTAGCCATTTAGCCTCTGTGCGGTTTTAACATTATAATGGGTTCTCTAGGTAATATGTATTAAAATAAAAGGTGTGACCTCACTTTAACCCTTCGGACTCCATGTTAAACCATTTTATCTCTATGTGGTTTTAAATCTTTATGACGGTGTTCCGTAAGAATTGTTGTTAACTTCATGCCCTAAGTTAAATAAATGTTTGTTTTAACATTGATTTTGGTTTGATTTATTAACCTCACTTTGTTTCGATCTATGGACGCTTTATCTTTTAATTTTTAACTTTAATGGTTATAAACGGCGCCCAATAGCATAGTTAGTCCATGGATGACTGAGCCACGCGAATCCACCTAACCCCTCTGCTCTACCGACTAAAATTCACAGTGGGGTAAATACCATCAACCCCCGGGGTAAAAAAAAATCCCATTACAGTGGCCGTGCATGGTCCAGTGTGACGGGGCTGCCGTTTGGAGAGACAGAAAAGCAAACAAACAGCGCGTCAACAAAAAAATAATGTATATTAAAAAAATTGAAATAGGGTCGTGGGGGAGAAGCCCCTTAACTTGTGCTTGTGCAAATCGGCACTTCCCTGTAGCTTCGTCTCTGGTAGCTTCGTCGCGCAGGTGGTCGGCGACGGATGTTGGTGGGCCACAAGTTGTATGATGCTTGGAACGTCCGTGCATGGAACCACGTTGGGCGCCAGTGTGACGGGGCTGCCGTTTGGAGAGAAAGAAAAGCAAACAAACAGCGCGTCAACAAAATTAATGTATATTAAAAAAAATTGAGATAGGGTCGTGGGGGAGAAGCCCCTTAACTTGTGCTTGTGCAAATCGGCACTTCCCTGTAGCTTCGTCTCTGGTAGCTTCGTCGCGCAGGTGGTCGGCGACGGAGGTTGGTGATTGGCCACAAGTTGTATGATGCTTGGAACGTCCGTGCATGGAACCCTGGAATTCACCACCATTGTGCGTATTAGATGACGTCCACCACATCGAGCTATTCGATCAGCAGCAGCAGAAGGCTACTAGGGATGACCGATAATAGCGGTGTAGTGGCTCGAATAAAATTAATTGCAGATAGGAATTCACATTAAAAAGAATACTGAATTTTATAATAATGAAGGAAATTACATGTACTGATTAATATAAGTATAACGAACCAATTTCGTAACTTTAACATTTTTATTTTATATTGAAGGTAGAAATTTTTACAAGCCGTAACGGCTAACTAAAATTATAGTGAATGTTTTATAAGAACATTGATTTACATTTCTGTTACTAGGAAACAAGGAGCGTCGTAATCAACCACCAAACTACAATAATTAAAAGCATAGTAATGAAATCAAATAGGTCACTACGACGTTGTAATGCAAGCTAACACAAATAAATCGATTCAACACTTACCCAATCGGGGTTGAAAACACTTTTTAAAAGCAGTATAAACGATACTGAACTGATTTTAAATGACAAATTATAATTTGGAGAAATACGATTAATGTCTATGTAAAAAATGATAGAACGTATTCCCTCCAAGCCACTTTGGTTTGATCTGCGCAGCGAACGTTTTTCAAATGTCGCTCCGAGCTCAACGTCGACCGGTTTCGAATACAAAAGAATCAACTTAAAGTACAAGTAGTCACACATCGCGGAGGACAATTTATATTCAATTTATTTTATTTGTTGATTATGTTTTTGTTTAGTGTTATCAATTTTAATAGTGACGTTATTGTGTTAGTAATTAATATTTAAGTGTGTTTGTAGTTTTAAAAATATAGTTTATTTAATATTTAAGTTTTTTTTATTAATATTAGGTTTAGGTTGTAAATATTTTATTAATGTTTCTCTTTAGTTTTAAATAAATAATGTAGTTTTAATTTGTAGATTATTTATTTTAAGATGTAGTTAATTAAAAATTACGTATTATTTTATAAATATGTACGTGCAACGTTACAACCAAAATATTTATTTCACATCCATTTTAAACTTATTTTGGAAGGCATGACGGATCACACCGGATTTGGCCTTCTTCAAATTTTTAATAGGGCTCCGCCCTTCGACAAACTTGGAATCCAAATCAATCTCTTCGAATTACATAGACAAGCTCCCTGTCTTCCTGACAGCTGTCATGCATGTCAGTCGACTTTTTAAAATAATTGGCTCAGACAAAACAATATCGATCAGTATCGAATTACTAAGTTTTGGGAGACTGCTAGCGCCATCTATTGAGCCGTTTTGGAACTAAACTCATTGAAATTAAAGAATTTGGTTTATTGTCAATTTAACCATTTTGTAAGAAAATGTAACGTTAAAAATTGCAAAGCTCTATACCCAAAGCTCAGAGAACACAGTGAAAAGTTTTTCAACTACTTTCGGATGTCAATAACATCGTTCGATGATTTACTTGAAATTATACAAGAAGATTTGGCTCCATGTCAAAATTATGTGATACGGGATACTGTTACTGCAGAAGAAAAACTCGTGATTACTTTGAGGTAATAATATTTATTGTTTTAAACTTAAATTGAGAATCAAATTAACAAAATATAAAAACCTTAATAATTAGTTTTTGTATAGTTCCATAAATTCCGATTCTTGAGAATCTTGTGTAGATGTGGATTCCGCTGATGGGGTGTCTGGGTTATTGTAAACAGACGCTGGTGATGGGGTATCGCGTTGTACAGTGAAATAACCTCGATTGTAAGTAGCAGGTGGAAGAGCAGCAATTGAAGGGTCTGTTGCGTTATATGATATATCTTCAAAATAACCTCTCTGTCCACGTTGTGTCATTCCTGCTTGGTAATGTGTTGAAGGTAGATAAGTAGAACGAGCAGCTGAAGGTGTAGGGCACGGGACTTGCTGACCTTTTTGAAGCACTTTCATTAATTCAATTTTTGTTTGTAGTCGGTTTACCTCTGGTATTTTTAGAAGCTCCTTGTGCAAAGACAAACAAAATAGTTTATCATCATCAGACTCTACAGGGATGGATGTATGTGGCTGATTTCCAGGTGCTAAATTTGTTTTTATGATAGCGAGAAATTATTCGTCAGCCGCATTCAGTTTTTTCTTCTTTTTCGGCTGGCTACTTGGAGGTCTCATTACATCTACCCCATCGCCAGAAAAGTCGTGTTCTTCAGCTGCAACAGGCGTGGTGTTGATGTTGCTATCAGTTGGTTTATTGCGTGTCGATCGTTCCAGGAACATCAAACGTTCAAAATAAATATATTTAGATTTTCCTGAAGCTCCTGATCCAGACGGTGTGCTTTTCTTCGTCTTCATTTCTCTAACAAAGCCATCACGCAGCCCTTTCCACTTCTTTTGCAATAAAGTACCTGCAATCAATAAAAGGATAAATGGTGAAACAAGTATGGGACAAAATGCTTACTTAAGGCCTGCGCAGTCGCATCGAGTAAAAAATACGTATGCGCAGACCTTTAGCGACCCCGCGATGTGACATGCTCTGCGACTAGAAGATTAAACTAGATTAGTTTTTTCTTAAATAATCGCTTTTCATAATTTGATAGTTTGTTTTGCTATTGTTGGATCCCGTATATTTTTAGATTTATGATTATTTGTCCCTTTACATCGAAAAAAAGTTGGCAACCATTATTCTCTAATGTAATAAACCTCTTTGTTTTTCTAATAACATAACTTACTTTTCAGATATTTGGCTACAGGATGTTATTTTGCGGACCTACATTATGCCCACAGATTGGGAAAGTCGACAGTTATCGAAATAGTACAGAAAACCTGTTACGTCATATGGCAAAAACTACAAAATATAGTAATGAAAGAACCTACGAAAGTGGAATGGGAAGAGATTTCAAAACAATTCCAAAAATATACAAATTTTCCAAATTGCATCGGCGCCATTGATGGCAAACATATTCGTATTATAATACCTGTCGATTCCGGGTCTCTTTTTTATAACTATAAGAATTATTTTTCGACTGTTTTGTTGGCTGTATGCGATGCAAATTATTGTTTTATTTCAGTCGGCGCATATGGCAAAAGTAATGACTCCACAATTTTTAAAAACGCCGTGTTATATAAAAAACTTGTCGAAAAAACTTTAGATATTCCAGACCCAAAGCCAATATCGCAGACAGATACAATTCCCTTACCCCATGTGATTGTAGGAGATGAGGCGTTCAGTCTGTCTGAAAACATAATGCGCCCTTATTGCGGTAAATCTCTAACAGCTAAGAAAAGGATTTTCAACTATCGCTTATCCAGAGCCCGGCGTTACATCGAATGTTGCTTTGATATTTTGATAAATAAATGGAGAATATTTCATAGACCATTGAATGTAGACATAGAGTTTGCGGAAAACATCATTAAAGCTTGCTGTGTTCTTCATAATTACGTAAGGTTAAGGGATGGTTATAGGTATGACCACACGCTATACAGTACATCTCTAAATAGTTCGAACACTGAGCCAGCAAGACCTACTGCGAGATCGCGGAATACAAGAGACAGATTCGCTGATTATTTTGTGAATGAAGGCAAACTCCCTTGGCACGACAAAATGATATAGTAGTTTTATGTAGTACCCAATGAACAATTTTATAAATAGACACACACCCGAATAAATTGCATTTTAAAATGGCGAATTTGTTTTTCATTACGTACTATACACGTCATGTTGTCAAAAAGAGAAAAATATATTTATAGAATAGAATATGTTTATTTAGCACATAAGAAATACAATCAACTTAAAACTATTCATAAGACAAGGATGTGCCAAAAAGGCTTCCACTCAGCATTGTGTCGCGGAACATTGTGATTGCACCACGACGCTGATTTTCAGTGGTCGCCTGCGAGAGCGAGTGAGCAGCATAATTGTACTTAGAACTATACTGAAATATTAACCTATTGTCCTATTATATTAAACTAACACACAGTAACAAATAACTCACAATAACAAATAATACTCAATTGAAAATATAAAGCAACTTTACGAGCAAATGTTCGAAACAGCCAGCCTGTCGATTCTGCAACCAAACTAGCATCTCACTTCGAACCTCACTTCACTTCGCGTGAACTTATTATTAGAAATTATCTAAATATAAGCTATTTATCTCTTTTTAACAATAGGTATTTTTGTATATTTATCTCTTTTTCACCAAAATAATGTTAGTAAGAGACATATCATATATAAATCCCTATTGTCAAAAAGAGATAAAGTTAAACAATGATTGCAAGCGCAGTCTGTTCTGCCAGTTTTCTGTCTCTTTCATTCGTTCACAAACATCTCGCTTATGCATGTCGAACTAGCAACAGCGCAAATGTCATCACTAATTATTAATTTCTAATTGAAATTTATATTTTCAATACTTACGTACGGAATGAATCAATTTTCTTGTCTTTAAAAGATACGGCATAGTTTTTGCGACTTCTAAACATTATATTGTAACACAACGCCGCCCCACACACACAAGCAAGACACGCGCACGCGCCGATGCCCCGCCGCCGCTCCGCCGCCGCCGCGCGCCCCTCTGAGTCCCGGCCGCCTGCCTATATAAGGCGGCCCGCGCGTCCCAAACATCAGTCTGCGCTCGGTGCTCTCGAGAGCGGTTCACTGCATCGACTTAGGTCGGTCTCTGGCTTCCCTCGTTTACGCTGAGTTCCGGCTACTTGGCACCTATAGGTGATAGTGCCGCGGTGTTGGCTTCGTTAGCGAACCGCATCGTGCGCTAGAACTTATAAGTGTTTCTATAGGGTCTCACTCATAGCTCTCTCATAATATATGAACTGTCCCCCCTTTATAGTTAAGTTTCTATATTATTAACTTTGTTAAATTTTGCTTTTGTTTATTAAATACTTACTTTTGTTTTGTATCCAGTCTTCATATTTATCTCCTATTTAAATAACCCCCCCATTACAATCTGGCATCCCAACGCGGGCTTACTTACGTTTTTTTATTTTTTTTTTATTTTAATTTTTCTTTTTATAGAATAAATTTATCCTTGTCTTTTGCTCTCATAATATACGTATACTTATATTTATATATATGTCCTTGGTATATTAATCATATAGTATATACGGTTATAGTAACCACCAGTATAGATATATATTTTATTATATTATATATCGTATTATATATTATATAGTTGACGTAATAATCCAAGATGGCAAACGTCAACTTTTCGGACGAACAGTTCCGGAGCCTTATAAAAGTCCTGGGCAATAAGAGTACTCCTCAAAAGTCAGGAAGTTTTGCCTCTTGCACCGCTCGTTTTAATGGAGTACGAGATATACCAGCAGTAGAAGCCTTCATTTCTACCATTCAGACGTTTAAAAAAATTGAGTCGGTAAGCGATGATAATGCAATTGAAGGGCTGACACTCCTATTGACCGACCAAGCTGCGATTTGGTGGCTCGGAGTTAAAGAGGGCATTAGCTCATGGAGAGAAGCAATATCCCTGCTACGAGCAACATTCGCACCCTTAAGACCTGCATACGTGGTGATTGAGGACATAGTTTGCCAAAAACAACCAGAGCCCAGAGGTACGGACCTGTTTGTTGCCAAAAAGCGAGCACTGATGGCGGAACTACCGAAACCATCTCCCACCGAGTCACAATGTTTGGACTTCCTGTATAGTTCCCTGCATGTAGACATTCGGGACAGAATACCAAGAAGCACCATCTCGAGTTTCGATGAATTCCTCAAGAAGGCTCGTCAATTTGAGGAAGTAGCAGAAGAACGTACCCGCACTGTTGCTAGTGCGAGATATGATGTCCAACCGAATATAAAGAGATTGCGCTGCGCCTTTTGTCGTGCCTATGGACATTCCGAAGAAAAGTGCAGGAAAAAGACAGCAGGAAATGTACGACCACCAACTCAAGCACCAGCACCAACTATATCTCTCCCGAGTAGCAGTACAAGCAGAATTACCTGCTACGGATGTGGAGAACCTGGTGTGGTAAGGACCAAATGCCATAAATGCAACCCAAGCACGCGAGTTGGATCCGCAAATGTTGGATTCTATGCTATGGACAACTCCTTGGCAACAATATCATGTCTTAGACCCACTGTGATCATTTCTATTGGTGGTACTAGCGGTCGAGCCCATATCGATACAGGTGCAAAATTGAGTGTGGCATCCAACTCACTCCAGTTATTGATGCGGAAACAAGGAGTGAATTTCTCCACCGAAACCGCCACCATTGTCCTCGCAGATGGTTTAAAACGACGACAGCATATATCAAGAGTTACGGTACCCGTCACCATCTGTAATAGGACCATAAAGACTAATTTTATTGTTCTTCCCGAGTCGAATGATAACAGGACCCTCTTAGGAGTGGATTTCATTCGGGATGCGAACATGGCGCTTAACATACCCCAGAATATATTCCACTTTCTGGATGAGCCAAGGAAAAAGTATGATCTGATTGATGAAGAGGATGAATATACAACAGTGGCAACCGTACAAACAGAGACACGGACAAATGATACGATCATCTCCCGGTTGGCCAAAATGACTGCCTTGGAACCTATGGTGAGCCCAATGCAGATGACACCATCTCCTGTTAGAAATGCGACAGAAGTAGATCTGAAGGATTCCTATGGACCCCCTCAACGAATAAAAGTTTGCACACCTCCAGCATCATCCAATCAAGAAACTCCGAAATTTCAAGGTTATTCACCTAGATTTGTTGGATCCTTGTACAGAGATGCCCAAATGAATATAAACACCGCCGAAGTCAACCTCTCACCAAAGAGTCAAAACATGTTTGGCCCATGCATTAACATTGCCATGTTATCAGTGGGTAGTATTGAGTATCTCAGTGAAGAGCAGAAGTCTCAGGTTGACGAAGTGCTGAAACGAAACAAAGAGGTATTCGAGATTAACAACGAACCAGCTACCTTAGTGGAGCATACAATAGTGACAGGTGACCATAAACCAATAGCCGTACCACCGTACCGTATGTCCCCTCTGCGTAAAGAGATTTTACGAGCTGAAATAAACAAGATGCTGGACGAAGGGATCATAGAACCATCGAACTCGCCATGGGCAGCACCGGTAGTACTGGTCCCCAAAAAGAATGGAGAAATGCGTGTTTGTATAGACTATCGGCAATTAAATAGTGTCACAGTACCCGATGCCTATCCGTTGCCTCGGATTGATGATCTTTTGCACGAAGCGAAACCTACTGAGTTCATGACGTCACTGGATTTGCGGGCAGGGTACTGGCAGATTAAAGTACGCAATGAGGATCAGGAAAAGACAGCGTTCGTAACCCCGTTTGGTCTTTACCAATTTAGAAGAATGCCATTTGGGTTACGTAACGCTCCAGCTACATTCCAAAGATTCATTGACAGGTTAAGAATTCAAATAGAAGCTCCGTTACTGGCGTATCTGGATGATCTCATTCTTTTATCTCCATCTTTTGAGCGCCACCTACAAGATCTGAATGACCTTCTGCAGTTATTAGAGAACAACAACGTCGTGGTGAACAGACAGAAAAGTCGATTTTGCCAAGACAGAATTCCATACCTCGGTCATATAATAACAAAAGAAGGATTACAGACAGACCCAACTAAAATTAGCGCTATAACAGATATACCTGCCCCTAGAAATGTAAAGGAATTGCAATCTTTCCTACAAACATGCTCGTGGTATCGACGATTTGTACCAAACTTTGCAAAACGAGCGGAAGCCTTGACACGCTTGACAAAGAAAGATGCTATATGGAAATGGGGCCAACTCCAAGAAGATGCGTTCGTAGAATTAAAAAGGTGCCTAACTAGCGCACCAATTTTGCGTCAAGCTGATGCCGGGGAACCATATAAAATAAAAACTGATGCCAGTGATTATGCGTTGGGAGCTGTTTTACTGCAGGGGGAGAAATCCGATGAACGCCCTGTCGAGTACGCCAGTCGCCTATTGACAAAGGCTGAACGGAATTATTCTACAACTGAACGGGAGGCCTTGGCGGTTGTGTGGGCTGTACAAAAGTTCAGAGGTTATATAGAAGGTTCAAGTGTCATCATTGGTACTGATCATCAAGCTCTTAAATGGCTTATGACAATCAAATCGCCTACGGGACGCCTTGCCAAGATGGGCCTTGCAATTACAGCCATATAATCTAAAGGTTGAGTACATACCAGGGAAAGTTAATGTGGTAGCTGATGGCCTTTCTAGACCCCCCGGCATAAATGACAAACTAAGCCACGGTATGTGCGTTGTTTCGGTGGACTTGCCTCGGCACTCTGGAGCAGAAATACGCCAAAATCAATTAACAGATAACGAGCTAAAGAAAATAATTTTGGCGCTCGAGAGACCAGTAAGGGATGAAGATGCTGTATATTGGTCCAAAAAAGGATACTTCCCAAGTAGTGGGATGTTGTACCGATACGTCGACGATAGTGATAGTGAAAGTCCTCAACTCGTTATTCCTGAAAGTGAGAAATCAACCATTTTACGGTGTTATCATGATGAGCCTTCAGCAGGACATTATGGCGTGGATAAGACATTCCAAAAGATATCCAGCCGCTACTATTGGAAAGGCATGAGAAAAGATATCGAACAATACATAAAGAATTGTATTAAGTGCCAGAGATATAAACCCAGTAATTTAAAGCCTGCGGGTTTGTTACAGACTACTGTAATGAGTCAAAGGTTTGAAATTCTATCGTTTGACCTATTCGGTCCCTTGCCTCCGTCTTTAGATAACAAGACGTGGATATTTATAGTTGAGGACGTCGCTAGTCGATGGATTGAGCTGTTTGCTTTAGAACAGGCGACAGCAGAAGCATGTGCAATTACTCTACTCAATGAAGTCTTCCTACGTTACGGGATACCACGTAGGATAATCAGTGACAACGGAACCCAGTTCGTCAGCGCAATCATGCAGAAACTTACATTCTGTCTGGATATACAGCATGCTTTCACACCAGTCTATCATCCAGAAGCTAACCCAGTCGAAAGGAAGAACCGAGACCTGAAAACCCAACTTGCTATTCTTGTTGGTGATGACCATCGCTCCTGGGTAGACAAACTTCCAAATATAAGATACGCTATGAATACATCAAGCTGTGCAAGCACAGGTTATACACCTGCCTACCTCACCTTCGGTAGGGAACTTAGAAGCTATGATGATATCCAACATGACCTTAAGCAAATAGCGTTATCTGAGAACTTTATCCCAGAAATAACTCCTAAACTAATTCTGTTGGCAGAAACCATAAAACAAACACAAGAAGTGCAGGCAGACAAAGAAGAAAGGAGAAAGAAACCGGTTGATGATAAACGCCGACCGTCACCTGATTATCAACCAGGAGACCTAGTTTTGGTTGCAACACACATTCTAAGTAACTCAGCGCGACATCAGACAGCTAAGTTGGCTCCTCGTCGTGACGGACCCTATCTTATTCTACGTAGACATGGGCCTTGTTCCTACGAAATTGCTAGTCCAGGGGAATCTAACACCCCCTTGGGCATATACCATTCGTCAGCTCTGACTCCTTATGTAGGGTTTGATTCTTCTTTACCTAATCCTGTCAAACCTTTGCGCAGACGCGGAAGACCGAAGAAGGTGACCTCAACCGAAGCCACTGGACTTCTCGTCGGGACGTCTTCGAGTCCAGAGGGGGAGCCTGTAACACAACGCCGCCCCACACACACAAGCAAGACACGCGCACGCGCCGATGCCCCGCCGCCGCTCCGCCGCCGCCGCGCGCCCCTCTGAGTCCCGGCCGCCTGCCTATATAAGGCGGCCCGCGCGTCCCAAACATCAGTCTGCGCTCGGTGCTCTCGAGAGCGGTTCACTGCATCGACTTAGGTCGGTCTCTGGCTTCCCTCGTTTACGCTGAGTTCCGGCTACTTGGCACCTATAGGTGATAGTGCCGCGGTGTTGGCTTCGTTAGCGAACCGCATCGTGCGCTAGAACTTATAAGTGTTTCTATAGGGTCTCACTCATAGCTCTCTCATAATATATAAACTGTCCCCCCTTTATAGTTAAGTTTCTATATTATTAACTTTGTTAAATTTTGCTTTTGTTTATTAAATACTTACTTTTGTTTTGGATCCAGTCTTCATATTTATCTCCTATTTAAATAACCCCCCCATTACAATATTTATTATTTGAGAGGCGTAGTCGAAAAAATGTTACAGCGCGTTGACACGACAAGGGTCTGTGTGTGACTGAGTAAACTTAGGAGAATTACCTTACTTTTTCGTCGCCACTTTTTAGTTCAGACAACGTATCTACACATAAAACATGTAGTATATAGTACGAGGAGTACGAGGCACGTATCTTGAAATTTTTTCCCCGTACCTCACCGCTACGCATGCCCAAAATACGCGTTCTGCGCAATCCCCACCTGATTTCAAGATACGTGCCGCTTACTATACCTACTTATGTAGTATATGAAATAATATTATTAAATAACTATTGTTCACTCACCCACAGTTTTTTTCTTTTCTTCGGAATCATCAGCTTCACAAAAAATTTCAACTAATTCTTCCCAGTTTCTTCGTTTTATTACTCTATTAGAATAATCTGGACATTCCATATCCCACAGGGCTACTCTTCTTTCAACTTCATCGATAAAAAGTTCAGTATCGAAGTTATCTCGCTCCATTTTTAACTAAATACGTCCACTCGCGGTGGACTCGCGCGTAATACTGGACGCAGCAATGGCGCCGGAGTATCTCGACTCGCGCGGCTCTCGCGCGTTAAGCGTGCGAGTCGAGAGTCCGGCGCGTTGCACGCGTTTTACGCGCGAGTGACGAAACGCGCGATAGCATCTGGACGGGATGTATGTAGCTCTAGTAACTAGCAAACGCGCGAGTTCTTACGCGCGAGTCGATACGTGCCATCTGGACAGGCTCTAATGGGTCATGTCGTAAAAAATATATGGAAACCGACGCAGCGACGACGCTGCGACGACGCAACGCAGCGCAACGCACTAATGGGGCCTCGCCCTAAGGCCGCACTGCAAAGAAACCACTTGCAAGAAAACTTCTGCAAGAAGTGTCCCACAGCCTGTCAGATCAGACAGTAGCTTACAAGAGTTAACTAATAACAAATGCAATGGCGACAGTTTGTCAAGCGTTTATAAGCTACTGTGTAACAGGCTGTGGGTCACTTGCAGATGTTTTCCTGCAGGTAGAATCCCGACCTAACAGTCCACGTAAGTCATAAAAAATTGTATCAAAACAAAATCGAATATTTGTTGGTGTTCTATCTCACGAAGAGCGTTTTGCTTTGAATGTTGTTAGGCGTGCACATGTACATTATTTTAGTGTGCGTAATACGAGAGCGTGCAGACTCACACTAAGAGCTTGTCCAGATGAAGCGATTTACGCGCGAGTCCATTCGCGCGTCTCAATTTTCTATCGCGTCCAGATACCGCGTTTTACGCGCGAGTAAATAAGTGAGTTTTTGGGACGAATTCAGTCAGTTACAATTATGGATTGCGACAAAGCGGTTGTGTTGTGGCTTGCGTACCGAAGATGGAAACGACGGAAGCAAAGAGAAAATCGACAATATAGAGTGCACCCAATTCTACATGATAGAATGAATAACAGTATGTTTTATACATTATATCCAAAGCTTCGAGAACACGATAAAAAGTTTTTTAACTATTTCCGGATGTCTGTGAAATCTTTTGATGATCTGCTTAAAATAATAAAAGAAGATTTAACTCCTTGCCAAAATTATGTAGTGCGGGATGTCGTTTCCGCAGAAGAAAAACTCGTGATCACTCTAAGGTAAGTAATATTTATTATTTGGTATTTTAGGAATGGCACTGTTAAAATCACGTTATGTAAATACTTTAGAACAAAATAATAATTACACATAATTACAAATTATTTTGGAATAGATCCATACAATCAGAGCCTTGTGAATCTATTGTTGATACTGGCGATGGCGTTGGGTTGTATGCTTCATGTTCATGTTGTACCGTTCTTGTGGTATAACTCGCACCAGTATACCCAGGTCGATTAGAAGATATGGAGGGTGTTGCTGGATCATATTCGTAATTATCTGGTGAATATTGAAATGATGTGGGGCGGTAAGGTAGTGGATGTCGTGCAGGATGTTGTGTAAGGTTGTATTGAGTCACATAGCCAGGACGCGTAGTTTTAGATAAATATGTATGAGGGACTTGCTGACCTTTTTGAAGAATATTTAATATTTCAATTTTCGTTTGAAGTCGATTGGCCTCAGGTACTTTCAGCAACTCCTTGTGTAACGATAAACAAAAAAGTTTGTCATCATCAGTCTCCTCAGTAGTGGACGGTCGTAATGGATTACCAGATGTAATAGTTTTTTGGATGATTCCAAGAAATTCCGTGTCAGCAGCACTTATTTTTCTTTTATTCCTCTGATTACTCGCTGGTGGTCTCATCACATCTTCCCCGTCTACTGAATTATTTTGTTCAGCATCAGCTGACATATCAGGTGTAATGTTACTATCAGTAATTTTATTGCTTACCGACCGTTCTAGGAACATTAACCTATTAAAATAAATGTAAGAATTTTTACTTGGAGCTCCAGAACCAGATGGTGCATTTTTATTTTTCTTCATCTCTCGAACGAAGCCATCTCGCAGCCCTTTCCATTTTTTTTGAAGTGTGACTCCTGAAACCAATAGCAAATATGTACTATAATAGTCCTTAATAAATTAAATAAATTAACGAATTAATTACAGTCTTTTACTTGTTCCAGGTATTTAGCTACGGGATGCTACTTTGCTGACTTGCATTATGCCTATAGATTAGGAAAATCAACAGTAATCGAAATAGTACAGAAAACATGTGACATCATTTGGATAAAATTGAAAAATATGGTAATGAAAGAACCCACTACAGGGGAATGGAAAGAGATTTCTAAAGAATTTGAAAAATACACAAATTTTCCGAATTGCATTGGCGCCATTGATGGCAAGCATATTCGAATTATAAAACCAGTCGAATCGGGTTCCCTTTTTTACAACTATAAGAATTATCATTCTACCGTCTTGTTGCCAGTATGTGATGCAAATTATTCTTTTATCTCAATAGATGTTGGAGCATATGGCAAGAGTAACGACTCCACTATTTTTAAGAACTCTCTTTTCTATAAAAAACTTGTGAACAAGTCTTTAAATATTCCTGACCCAAAACCAATATCGGAGATAGATAACAAGCCTTTACCTCATGTCATTGTAGGAGATGAGGCGTTTGGTCTAATGGAAAACATTATGCGGCCCTATTGTGGTAAATCGCTGACAAATAAAAAAAAGATTTTTAACTATCGTTTATCCAGGGCACGACGCTATATAGAATGTTGTTTTGGCATTATGGTGAACAAATGGAGAATATTTCACAGGCCACTTAATGTTGACATAGATTTTGCCGAAAATATAATCAAAGCTTGTTGCATTCTTCATAACTATGTCAGATTAAGAGACGGTTACAGATACGACCATACTTTATACAATACATCTCTAAATAGTTTAAACACTGATACACTCAGACCCAATGCACGGTCACAAAATACAAGAGACCGATTCGCTGATTATTTTGTTAATGAGGGTCAACTTCCTTGGCAAAACAAAATGATATAACATTGTGTGATGTGACATTGTGAATTATAGTATTTTGACACTGATTTTATTATACATTGTAGGTAGGTATGTATGTAATATGTAATATTATATTTATTTGAATGTGTAAGAAATAAAAATGATTCGGTTACCGAGAGTTTTTTTCTTTTCATCCGAATCACCAGCTTCAGAAAAAAATTCTACCAAGTCTTCCCAACTTCTACGTTTGAGGTTTCGATTTGAATAGTCTGGAGATTCCATATTCCATATCGCCACCCTCTTTTCTACTTCGTCGATAAATAGTTCCGTGTCGAAGTTATCACGGTCCATTTTTTATTTCTTAATACGTCCTATCGCGGCGACTACGCGCGTTGGACTGGACGCAAACATGGCCGCTCTAGGATCTCGACTCGCGCGCAACACGCGCGTGTTTTGCGCGAGTCGAGAGTCCGGCGGCTGCACGCGATTTACGCGCGAGTTGAACAGTCGCGCGTGTGCATGTGGACGGCATGTATAGGCACCTAGTATCTCGCCAACGCGCGTGTAGATACGCGCGTGTCGGTACGCGCGTCTCAATTTTCTATCGCGTCCAGATACCGCGTTTTACGCGCGAGTAAATAAGTTAGTTTTTGGGACGAATTCAGTCAGTTACAATTATGGATTGCGACAAAGCGGTTGTGTTGTGGCTTGCGTACCGAAGATGGAAACGACGGAAGCAAAGAGAAAATCGACAATATAGAGTGCACCCAATTCTACATGATAGAATGAATAACAGTATGTTTTATACATTATATCCAAAGCTTCGAGAACACGATAAAAAGTTTTTTAACTATTTCCGGATGTCTGTGAAATCTTTTGATGATCTGCTTAAAATAATAAAAGAAGATTTAACTCCTTGCCAAAATTATGTAGTGCGGGATGTCGTTTCCGCAGAAGAAAAACTCGTGATCACTCTAAGGTAAGTAATATTTATTATTTGGTATTTTAGGAATGGCACTGTTAAAATCACGTTATGTAAATACTTTAGAACAAAATAATAATTACACATAATTACAAATTATTTTGGAATAGATCCATACAATCAGAGCCTTGTGAATCTATTGTTGATACTGGCGATGGCGTTGGGTTGTATGCTTCATGTTCATGTTGTACCGTTCTTGTGGTATAACTCGCACCAGTATAACCAGGTCGATTAGAAGATATGGAGGGTGTTGCTGGATCATATTCGTAATTATCTGGTGAATATTGAAATGATGTGGGGCGGTAAGGTAGTGGATGTCGTGCAGGATGTTGTGTGAGGTTGTATTGAGTCACATAGCCAGGACGCGTAGTTTTAGATAAATATGTATGAGGGACTTGCTGACCTTTTTGAAGAATATTTAATATTTCAATTTTCGTTTGAAGTCGATTGTCCTCAGGTACTTTCAGCAACTCCTTGTGTAACGATAAACAAAAAAGTTTGTCATCATCAGTCTCCTCAGTAGTGGACGGTCGTAATGGATTACCAGATGTAATAGTTTTTTGGATGATTCCAAGAAATTCCGTGTCAGCAGCACTTATTTTTCTTTTATTCCTCTGATTACTCGCTGGTGGTCTCATCACATCTTCCCCGTCTACTGAATTATTTTGTTCAGCATCAGCTGACATATCAGGTGTAATGTTACTATCAGTAATTTTATTGCTTACCGACCGTTCTAGGAACATTAACCTATTAAAATAAATGTAAGAATTTTTACTTGGAGCTCCAGAACCAGATGGTGCATTTTTATTTTTCTTCATCTCTCGAACGAAGCCATCTCACAGCCCTTTCCATTTTTTTTGAAGTGTGACTCCTGAAACCAATAGCAAATATGTACTATAATAGTCCTTAATAAATTAAATAAATTAACGAATTAATTACAGTCTTTTACTTGTTCCAGGTATTTAGCTACGGGATGCTACTTTGCTGACTTGCATTATGCCTATAGATTAGGAAAATCAACAGTAATCGAAATAGTACAGAAAACATGTGACATCATTTGGATAAAATTGAAAAATATGGTAATGAAAGAACCCACTACAGGGGAATGGAAAGAGATTTCTAAAGAATTTGAAAAATACACAAATTTTCCGAATTGCATTGGCGCCATTGATGGCAAGCATATTCGAATTATAAAACCAGTCGAATCGGGTTCCCTTTTTTACAACTATAAGAATTATCATTCTACCGTCTTGTTGGCAGTATGTGATGCAAATTATTCTTTTATCTCAATAGATGTTGGAGCATATGGCAAGAGTAACGACTCCACTATTTTTAAGAACTCTCTTTTCTATAAAAAACTTGTGAACAAGTCTTTAAATCGACGGCAGCAAAGTAAAAACGGACATCTGTAAAAATCAAAGTTTTAAGGAGAGAGCTTAGAACGAAAAACTTGGACTATTTTTTTGTTTTCCAGCGAAAATGTTTCAAATTTATTCCATAATCATATTATTACATGGTTTACAAATAGAATAAGTGTTTATGCTTAAATCATTGTAGTTTCAGAGATAATGCAGTTGTTCGTATACACATTGTTTAAGTAAACATGCGTATTGAGTTAACTGCCACATAACTTTGTATGCTTCCAACTGTTAAACATGCGTATTGAGTTAACTGCCACATCACTTTGTATGCTTCCAACTGTTTAACATGCGTATTGAGTTAACTGCTACAATACTTTGTATGATTCCAAACTGTAAAGATCCTAAAAACAAAGAATATAAGAAGATGGGAGAAAGTTTGATGAATTTAAAGTATTTCAATTGATTATTCAATAGGAATTTATTAAAAGCGTTGCTGTTTATATATTTTTTTAGGAAAAAATGTAGTTATCTTTTTATACATTACTCTAAAAAAAATATCAAATGAGTCAACTACCACATATCTTTAAACTTTTAGACAGTAAAAAATAATATTATTGAATATTCTAGCTAAATAAAATTAGTCTATTAATTTATAAAATACTTAGGAAAAAATTATAAGGCATTTACATAATAATAGCTGGTATAAAAAAAGGCAACTACGTATAAAGGAACTAAGCATTGGTGTTTAAGAAATTAAAAGGCTTGCTTTGTTAATTAGTATTTATTTCAAAATTTAAACTTTATCAATAACTATTATCGAGATCTAGGCATCATTTTAGATCTATGTTTCTTACAAATTAAAAGGAACTTAGTACTGATCACTTTGGCAATAAAATTGCTATAAACCTTTAAACAAAATCTAAATCAACGGTAAATAACACTTAAACCTAATAATATAACGACGTCCAAACTATATTATAACCCCCTTACTAATAAAGATTGTATAGCAGATGTATAAGTTACACAGTGTTTTGTCCCTTTCTTTTTAATGTCAAACTTAAATAGTTTTACAGAGAGTCACCGCTGTGTAACTTATACATCTGCTATACAATCTTTATTATTAAGGGGGTATGTTTTTAAACATTAACCTAAACTTAATTTTCCTCGTTGCACATTCATTATGAACACTCACTATGAACATAAATAAAACAAGCATTATTTCCAACAAAACCTATTTATTTTCGCATTATAACCTACCGCCGGTGAAATTAATGACAAGTGACGGTTATCTCTTTCTTCCATAAAACAACTGCGTTCCGTCCCACGTAAACAATGACAAGGACAGTTGTCCGTTTTAACAGTGTTGGATTTTAAAATGTTGATATAGTTGGCTTTTTATACGTTAAAGAAATTATGTTAATAAGGAAAAATATTAAATTTTGATTTTACACAATTAAAGAATAGGTAATTCTCGTTAGAAATATACAATAAAAAGAATTTGTTAGATTTGTAGATGACTTTAATTACTTTGCTGCCGTCGAAATATTCCTGACCCAAAACCAATATCGGAGATAGATAACAAGCCTTTACCTCATGTCATTGTAGGAGATGAGGCGTTTGGTCTAATGGAAAACATTATGCGGCCCTATTGTGGTAAATCGCTGACAAATAAAAAAAAGATTTTTAACTATCGTTTATCCAGGGCACGACGCTATATAGAATGTTGTTTTGGCATTATGGTGAACAAATGGAGAATATTTCACAGGCCACTTAATGTTGACATAGATTTTGCCGAAAATATAATCAAAGCTTGTTGCATTCTTCATAACTATGTCAGATTAAGAGACGGTTACAGATACGACCATACTTTATACAATACATCTCTAAATAGTTTAAACACTGATACACTCAGACCCAATGCACGGTCACAAAATACAAGAGACCGATTCGCTGATTATTTTGTTAATGAGGGTCAACTTCCTTGGCAAAACAAAATGATATAACATTGTGTGATGTGACATTGTGAATTATAGTATTTTGACACTGATTTTATTATACATTGTAGGTAGGTATGTATGTAATATGTAATATTATATTTATTTGAATGTGTAAGAAATAAAAATGATTCGGTTACCGAGAGTTTTTTTCTTTTCATCCGAATCACCAGCTTCAGAAAAAATTTCTACCAACTCTTCCCAACTTCTACGTTTGAGGTTTCGATTTGAATAGTCTGGAGATTCCATATTCCATATCGCCACCCTCTTTTCTACTTCGTCGATAAATAGTTCCGTGTCGAAGTTATCACGCTCCATTTTTTATTTCTTAATACGTCCTATCGCGGCAACTACGCGCGTTGGACTGGACGCAAACATGGCCGCTCTAGGATCTCGACTCGCGCGCAACACGCGCGTGTTTTGCGCGAGTCGAGAGTCCGGCGGCTGCACGCGATTTACGCGCGAGTGGAACAGTCGCGCGTGTGCATGTGGACGGCATGTATAGGCACCTAGTATCTCGCCAACGCGCGTGTAGATACGCGCGTGTCGGTACGCGCGTAAATCGCTTCATCTGGACAAGCTCTAAGAGCTTGTCCAGAAGACGCGTTTTACGCGCATATCGACTCGCGCGATTCTATTTGTGGTGCGTCCACATACAGCGATTTATGGGCGATCCTACGCGCGAGTTTTATGGAACAGACTCAGTCAGTTAATAACATGGAGCCGGATAAAGCGGTCGTGTTGTGGCTTGCATACCGTCGATGGCAACGTCGTAAACAAAGAGAAAATCGACGATTTCACGTGCATCCAATTCTACGTGACAGAATGACGCATAGTATGTTTATTACATTATACCCAAAGCTCAGAGAACACAGTGAAAAGTTTTTCAACTACTTTCGGATGTCAATAACATCGTTCGATGATTTACTTGAAATTATACAAGAAGATTTGGCTCCATGTCAAAATTATGTTATACGGGATACTGTTACTGCAGAAGAAAAACTCGTGATTACTTTGAGGTAATAATATTTATTGTTTAAAACTTAAATTGAGAATCAAATTAACAAAATATAAAAACCTTAATAATTTCCTTAATAACCTCCAAAGTTCAGTCGCACTTTCTAGCACAACTATCGTACATCGAGTCATAAATAACATATTATCTCATAATCACTTACATGTTTATATATATGTATGTATTGAGTATGTATTTAATGTAGGTATATTTTTTTTTTATATATGTATGTGTATTTTATATATTGTAAAAATGAATAAGTATTATTATCTTATTATTTAATTATTATTTTTTATATGTCATGCACTTTATGTGCCCGCTTACTGTAAATCTCTGACACCTCTTAGGTTGGCTGGAAGAGATCTCTTTAGAGATAAGTCCACCTTTGCTCACAATTATTATTATAAATTATGTAACAATAATTATTAGTGCAATATATATATATATATGTGGGAATGAAATATCGGAACGTATGAAAGGTTGAATGATTTGCAAGTATGATGTATTCGAGCGTGAGTGAATGAAAAGAAAGACGTGCGAGAGAGAAAGAGACGAATGGCTGCTACTAAAACGACGACGCGTGAGCTCTGCAATATTTTTTGTAAAAAAGTAAAGTTTCTTGCAAATATACGTTTAAATCAAGTTCCTGGTTTGATTCCTCGGCCCATATATATATAATTAGTTTTTGTATAGTTCCATAAATTCCGATTCTTGAGAATCTTGTGTAGATGTGGATTCCGCTGATGGGGTGTCTGGGTTATTGTAAACAGACGCTGGTGATGGGGTATCGCGTTGTACAGTGAAATAACCTCGATTGTAAGTAGCAGGTGGAAGATGAGCAGCAATTGAAGGGTCTGTTGCGTTATATGATATATCTTCAAAATAACCTCTCTGTCCACGTTGTGTCATTCCTGCTTGGTAATGTGTTGAAGGTAGATAAGTAGAACGAGCAGCTGAAGGTGTAGGGCACGGGACTTGCTGGCCTTTTTGAAGCACTTTCATTAATTCAATTTTTGTTTGTAGTCGGTTTACCTCTGGTATTTTTAGAAGCTCCTTGTGCAAAGACAAACAAAATAGTTTATCATCATCAGACTCTACAGGGATGGATGTATGTGGCTGATTTCCAGGTGCTAAATTTGTTTTTATGATAGCGAGAAATTATTCGTCAGCCGCATTCAGTTTTTTCTTCTTTTTCGGCTGGCTACTTGGAGGTCTCATTACATCTACCCCATCGCCAGAAAAGTCGTGTTCTTCAGCTGCAACAGGCGTGGTGTTGATGTTGCTATCAGTTGGTTTATTGCGTGTCGATCGTTCCAGGAACATCAAACGTTCAAAATAAATATATTTAGATTTTCCTGAAGCTCCTGATCCAGACGGTGTGCTTTTCTTCGTCTTCATTTCTCTAACAAAGCCATCACGCAGCCCTTTCCAGTTCTTTTGCAATAAAGTACCTGCAATCAATAAAAGGATAAATGGTGAAACAAGTATGGGACAAAATGCTTACTTAAGGCCTGCGCAGTCGCATCGAGTAAAAAATACGTATGCGCAGACCTTTAGCGACCCCGCGATGTGACATGCTCTGCGACTAGAAGATTAAACTAGATCAGTGTTTTCTTAAATAATCGCTTTTCATAATTTGTTAGTTTGTTTTGCTATTGTTGGATCCCGTATATTTTTAGATTTATGATTATTTGTCCCTTTACATCGAAAAAAAGTTGGCAACCATTATTCTCTAATGTAATAAACCTCTTTGTTTTTCTAATAACATAACTTACTTTTCAGATATTTGGCTACAGGATGTTATTTTGCGGACCTACATTATGCCTACAGATTGGGAAAGTCGACAGTTATCGAAATAGTACAGAAAACCTGTTACGTCATATGGCAAAAACTACAAAATATAGTAATGAAAGAACCTACGAAAGTGGAATGGGAAGAGATTTCAAAACAATTCCAAAAATATACAAATTTTCCAAATTGCATCGGCGCCATTGATAGCAAACATATTCGTATTATAAAACCTGTCGATTCTGGGTCTCTTTTTTATAACTATAAGAATTATTTTTCGACTGTTTTGTTGGCTGTATGCGATGCAAATTATTGTTTTATTTCAGTCGGCGCATATGGCAAAAGTAATGACTCCACAATTTTTTTAAACTCCGTGTTATATAAAAAACTTGTCGAAAAAACTTTAGATATTGCAGACCCAAAGCCAATATCGCAGACAGATACAATTCCCTTACCCCATGTGATTGTAGGAGATGAGGCGTTCAGTCTGTCTGAAAACATAATGCGCCCTTATTGCGGTAAATCTCTAACAGCTAAGAAAAGGATTTTCAACTATCGCTTATCCAGAGCCCGGCGTTACATCGAATGTTGCTTTGGTATTTTGGTAAATAAATGGAGAATATTTCATAGACCATTGAATGTAGACATAGAGTTTGCGGAAAACATCATTAAAGCTTGCTGTGTTCTTCATAATTACGTAAGGTTAAGGGATGGTTATAGGTATGACCACACGCTATACAGTACATCTCTAAATAGTTCGAACACTGAGCCAGCAAGACCTACTGCGAGATCGCGGAATACAAGAGACAGATTCGCTGATTATTTTGTGAATGAAGGCAAACTCCCTTGGCAAGACAAAATGATATAGTAGTTTTATGTAGTACCCAATGAACAATTTTATAAATAGACACACACCCGAATAAATTGCATTTTAAAATGGCGAATTTGTTTTTCATTACGTACTATACACGTCATGTTGTCAAAAAGAGAAAAATATATTTATCTCTTTTTAACAATAGGTATTTTTGTATATTTATCTCTTTTTCACCAAAATAATGTTAGTAAGAGACATATCATATATAAATCCCTATTGTCAAAAAGAGATAAAGTTAAACAATGATTGCAAGCGCAGTCTGTTCTGCCAGTTTTCTGTCTCTTTCATTCGTTCACAAACATCTCGCTTATGCATGTCGAACTAGCAACATCGCAAATGTCATCACTAATTATTAATTTCTAATTGAAATTTGTATTTTCGATACTTACGTACGGAATGAATCAATTTTCTTGTCTTTAAAAGATCCGGCATAGTTTTTGCAACTTCTAAACATTATATTTATTATTTGAGTTGAGGCGTAGTCGAAAAAATGTTACAGCGTGTTGACACGACAAGGGTCTGTGTGTGACTGAGTAAACTTAGGAGAATTACCTTACTTTTTCGTCGCCACTTTTTAGTTCAGACAACGTATCTACACATAAAACATGTAGTATATAGTACGAGGAGTACGAGGCACGTATCTTGAAATTTTTTCCCCGTACCTCACCGCTACGCATGCCCAAAATACGCGTTCTGCGCAATCCCCACCTGATTTCAAGATACGTGCCGCTTACTATACCTACTTATGTAGTATATGAAATAATATTATTAAATAACTATTGTTCACTCACCCACAGTTTTTTTCTTTTCTTCGGAATCATCAGCTTCACAAAAAATTTCAACTAATTCTTCCCAGTTTCTTCGTTTTATTACTCTATTAGAATAATCTGGACATTCCATATCCCACAGGGCTACTCTTCTTTCAACTTCATCGATAAAAAGTTCAGTATCGAAGTTATCTCGCTCCATTTTTAACTAAATACGTCCACTCGCGGTGGACTCGTGCGTAATACTGGACGCAGCAATGGCGCCGGAGTATCTCGACTCGCGCGGCTCGCGAGTCGAGAGTCCGGCGCGTTGCACGCGTTTTACGCGCGAGTGACGAAACGCGCGATAGCATCTGGACGGGATGTATGTAGCTCTAGTTACTAGCAAACGCGCGAGTTCTTACGCGCGAGTCGATACGTGCCATCTGGACAGGCTCTAATGGGTCATGTCGTAAAAAATATATGGAAACCGACGCAGCGACGACGCAACGCAGCGCAACGCACTAATGGGGCCTCGCCCTAAGGCCGCACTGCAAAGAAACCACTTGCAAGAAAACTTCTGCAAGAAGTGTCCCGCAGCCTGTCAGATCAGACAGTAGCTTACAAGAGTTAACTAATAACAAATGCAATGGCGACAGTTTGTCAAGCGTTTATAAGCTACTGTGTAACAGGCTGTGGGTCACTTGCAGATGTTTTCCTGCAGGTAGAATCCCGACCTAACAGTCCACGTAAGTCATAAAAAATTGTATCAAAACAAAATCGAATATTTGTTGGTGTTCTATCTCACGAAGAGCGTTTTGCTTTGAATGTTGTTAGGCGTGCACATGTACATTATTTTAGTGTGCGTAATACGAGAGCGTGCAGACTCACACTAAAACAACGTCTGTAATGTGCACGCCTAACAACATCCATAGCAAAACGGTCTTCGTGAGATAGAACAACCATTAAATCGCTAAAAAAATAAAGCACTCATACTTTAATATGTTATCGTTAAATGATCACTGAACGGAATTAAATACTTGCAAAATTATAATAGGCAAGTAAAATTTTACAAAAAAAAATTGTCCTAAAAACGCAAAACGATGTAAAGCTGCACTTTTGGTATGTTATTTGGAGGAGTGTAAAACGATGTTTTACAAGCAACAAAAAGGTGTGCTACCTGCGTAATACGAGAAAAACTGCAAAAACTATGGGATTTTCACAGTAGTTGCTACTATTATTTTGAAAGTAAATTAAATTTTCAACAATGAAAGCCAACCCACAGCTCCGTATATCTAATAGTTTTTGAGATATGATGCTTGAAAAATGTATACCTAATCACCGGCATATCTAACCGCCCACACCGTTACGTTCATACAAACAGGCTCACTTCACAGTCTTATATAAATGAAAAATTTAAAAACCCGCCTGCATAAAAAGACAACTCAACTGAAAAGATGGAAACAAGAATTAATATTAAAAGGCAACATGTCATAATAACATGCAGTCGGAGGCATGCATAAAGAAAGTGACATTATGAATGATTTGAATTATATGCCTCCGACTGCATGTTATTATGACATATTGCCTTTAATATTTAATCTTGTTTCCATCAAACAAAAGCGCTTTTTCTACTAGTAAGTCCATAGCTAGACATAGTCTTAGTTTTAGATTGGCATAGTTTTTGATATCCAAAATCCAAGGTAAACTCAAAATTTATTGATACCAATTTATTACTTTTTAACATACCTACGACATAAAATTTTAGTGAGTTAGGGATAACCCGCGCTTCGACGTTTGTGTGTGTGGGGTCGACAACAGGCGCGTGTTGTGTTGTGTGTGTGGGGTGGACAACAGGCGCGTGGCGCTGTCTTTGAAAGCGCCGCCCGCGTCCGCGGTCGATGGCCCGGCGCATGGGTGCAGTAGGCTAGTGTGTGTAAATCGTTGAATGTAGTTGTTGCTCAGCTGTAAAGGGTGAGTTTTTTGGGATCAGGTACCTAACCAAGTTGTTTACCTTAATATCTCGCAAACTAACCTGCAAATAGTACCCCATTTTTTGCTGACCTATGTATTATGACTTGAATGTTCATCCCTGAAAATATTTGACACTAATTACAGTGCACCTTATATAAGTAACACGGGTCTTTGCCAACGGTCACCAATTGCCGGTATACATATATATCTTAAATATTTTTCAATTAAGGACGTCTCCACATTCATCCTTTCCGGCTAACTGCATACGCAGTTTTTACATTCTCATTTTGATACATCCACTCATTCCAGAGATATTTTCCCTGAAATATTATATTAATGGCGGTATCTTTACACCACTCGCAGTTCGCACTGGTAGCCAGCAAAACCGTAGTATTTTCGCGTCCAGGGCCACTTGTCGTTCTAGTTGACTGGTATCCAGTTAATCCTATAATTTTGCTTTTAGACGGGTCGGAACAAAAACTAGTCTCATCTAAATTAAAATTTTGTCAGGTTTATGATAGGATTAAAAAAATTGAGGTTAGAAAATAAAAACTTACTGAATAACATTGGCTTCTCCTTTCGACTCGAGTAACATTGGCATATATAATAAAATTGGCTCACAATCTCACATACACTCTCACATTACACACACTCACACACACTTACACTCACACAAGCACTCTTACACAACCATAAAATTCTGCTACTAAGTATTTATAATGTTTAATTTGTAATAGTTCTATAAGTTTTCTTTCTTAAGTTTACATGTAATAATTAATACCACCTATGCTAGCTCTTCACATAGGTCTACAAATACTGTTAGCTAAGAACATAATTAACTGTATCCTATTGCGGGGGTGGCCTGGTGACCTGTGTAACCGGTTTTCTTTTAAAACCTATTATGGGCACCAGCTTCTCACACTTCAGGTCATACTTGTATTTTGCTCAAATTGTTCTAGAATTAAGTAAAGTAGCCTATTGTGTGATGAGGAAATAAATGATTTATTTAAAAAAAATTAATTTAGGATTAAACGAACTTACCTGAAGTGAAGTTCAATCCTGATTATATGAAGTACTTAGTCCGAGATTATTTACTATGTAGTACTCGGTCTTTCACACTCTTGATACGCGAATTTCAAAGCTAAAAGCAGAAAACAAAAATCGCCACCTGGCAACACTTAATGTCAATGTCAATATTTCAGAGCCCCTAGCAACACAGCCAGGGAAAATTAATTTAATTACTACCTAAGAAAAATTAAATTAAGGGAGGGCGGGATGTTCTATCTCGGACTAAGTACTTCATATAATCAGGATTGAACTTCACTTCAGGTAAGTTCGTTTAATCCTATCATTATATTAAACTTAGTCCGAGATTATTTACTATGTAGATGTTCAGAGTAGATCATAACACTTTTAATTACAAATGATTTATACAATATTCAAACAGATAATTATGACAACTCCTTTCTTAAAATTTAAATTAAATCAAATTAAATTATTTAATAGTGCTATAGCAAACAACACTTGTTTAAAATGTTCAGAGAAGAACATAACACTTTAAAATTACAAATGATTTATTGTTTTAAGATTCATAATCAAAACAGATACCTATGTATATATGACAACTTCTGTCTTAAATATTTAAAATTAAATCAAATTAGATTATTTAATACCTTTCTATTAAACAACACTTAGTAAGATGCTCAGAGAAGAACATAACACTTTAATATTACAAATAATTTTATTTATTGGCTCAACATTAATAATCAAAACTACTTAGTTATTATGACTTATGCCAACTTCTGTCTCAAAAATTAAATGAAAGCAAATGAAATTATTCAATACGGCTCTAGCAAACAATGCTTGGTTAGGTTCAGTCATGGTACGGCTCATTATAGAGTAGTTTGTTATAATGTGCTGCAAAGGCCGGCGACCTAGGAGACCAACCCACTGGTCTAATAATAATGTCTACAGAGAGACCTTCCCTATGGACACATGGGGTCGCAGCACAGCATGGCACCACCGTCTGACATCTCTAGCTTCAGCCATCTACTGATGGACTGGTCAGACACACGATGGTGCGGTCTTTTGAAAATAATAAACAAATAATTGAATGAATTATCATTCCCCTGGTTATTTCCATATATTATGTAAGCGTTTGAACGGCACATATTTCAGGTTGACAGTGAAATAAGTTAAGATTACTTGACGTTGACGTCTATCAGGAGCGAATGTTTTTAGAATATCTATCTAATATTTCGACATCAGTAGCTATGTTATTTTTTTTTTTTTTTTAAATGGAATTTATAGTCTGGACCCTCAGGCCAGTACCAATACTAACAGCATAACAGACTTATTGGTGAGCTTTTCTAAGCTTCATTTATTCAATGGATACACATTGTACCAGATACAAACAAATGATAGAACTTTAGAAGGGTCCTCCTACACACTGCCATTGGGTTTTTTTTTTTTTTAAATCCCATAATCTCTAGGGTATAAATGAGAGACCATGAAATAGAATCGAATAGTGTAGGAAATATTTTTCAACTAAATATTCTTTACATTTATTATTTTTCATACAAAATAATTTAAAAAAGTTATGCAAAACACCTTTATGTGAAATATGGCAACGTCACATTTCCTTGCCTCTAAATAGGCTTATCATCACATCATCAATGAAAATTTTAGTAGTAGTATTTGTCAATGAAAGCTAAACGTCATCTTTACGTTTGTGATCGTTGATAATAGTAAAAAACTATATGTATGCAAAAATAAAGAATCGTCATAATGATAATAACTTTTGAAGTAATTTAATTAAGATTGATAAAATCTACAAAACTAGGCATCTTTAGACCACATGTTCGAGGGGTTTTTTGATTATTTTGACCCATAGAATATAAAAGTTCCTTAGAAGCTACTTCTGACCATAACACTACTGTCTGTTTAAATTTTTTGAACATCTTTTAAAAATAAATAAAAGTAAGTAATGCGTAAAAGAATAACTTTCAACCAATTAACAGTGAATGCCAGTATTCCACACAGGTGGATTCCTGTGCCAGGATATATTCTTACACATTTGAAGTTAACAAGAGATGCAAAAAAATATATATATATAGGTATATAAATGTCAGACATTCCCAATTTTATAATTATAACGTTGAAGGTTTCAGTCGACAGTTACAGTTAATTACTTGGACTCATAATCAGCATTAGTATAGTATATTGATTTTATGTATGATAAAAATCAATAATTTCAAGTCACACACCACTGCCAGATCTGTATTGCCAGACCATTTAATAAGGGATACTGATACTGAACTCCCCTAGTCTGTTGACTTAGAAGAATGCAGTGGTATTGCCTATTTCAAGAAGGATTTGAATTTGAAGTCTTGAGCAAAACATTTTAATGTAAAAAATGTAGTTAATAATTCACAATAACTGATATGAGAGTCTAGTTCTTCATCAGACCAATGACCTCTAGCACTCTGGCCGTTGCAAAATGCGCCCCAACCAGTGACCGACTCCCAAAAGATTTCCAATTTAAAATCATGTTGCTTTATCTTACTATTATAGCAGAAGTAATATTTCTTTTTCACCATAGTGAAACCAGCACTTTAATGTAATGCAATCATTACTATCATAGTTGCCTCCGGAGGCTTCTAACCTCCAGAACTAAATTTCCTAATAGTTATACAAATTCTCTAATTTTACAGCTATCTCTCTTTTAGGAACTGTTGAATTAAAAGTTTTTTTTTTTGTACTAATTATCAAAACCTGAGAATCTTTCACTCTGGAAGCCTTTAGGAAACTCCTTGTTCTATTAATAATGAAAACTAATGTCTCAAATACAATAATTGTGACATTATTATTATTTTGGAGACATTCCTCATAATATGACGGTCCCAGACAGATTGTGTCATATAAATATATTATTTTTAAATACAGTACAAAATGTACGGGTTAGGTAATTTTGTAAAAACAAATGGCGCTGATGTTAAAACAAAGTGCAGGCAATTTAACTGATATAATTTGCCATGAAAGATGAATCTTAAAGTTAAAAAGTGTCTGTGATTTACTAGAACTGGCACTAAGAAGTAGGTATTTTTCATTTCTATAGTAGTCATACAGTTTCCTCTTGTTAGTAATTTGCACATAGTCCTAACATCTCTAATTTAGAATGAGAAGTCTCTATAAACTTACTAAAGGTTTTTAAGTTAAGTATGAACTTGTGAGTACCATAACTTTTAGGCACAGTAAAAATACTTGAAAGAATTGACTACAGACTACACAACAATATTGCAACTAATTCAAGAAGCTTAACAATTTCTTTAAAAAGAATTAACTTCTTAGATAAATTAAGATTATTATTGCATGGTATATAGTTTTTTCTAAATTAAATTATTTTTATTTTAAAATAAAAATAAAAATAAATCTGTAAGAAGGATATGGTAACCCTTTCTTATCCACTGCAATTATTACAGGATCCTGAGTTAATGTTTCCCAACATAAATAAAAAATATTGCAGTGTTTCTGTAAATTTTACCTCTAGGTACGGGTAGCAAGATCTGCCTCTGAATCCCTCGTGAGCTTAGTGGGGCAGCGCCTGGTACCCGGGTTAATGTTGGTATCCTCTTCGAGTTGTTAACTTTGAGGTTAAAATCTAAATTCTTGTCCAATAATGGGCTAATCAGCTTCATTCTAATATTTGTATATATTTATAATTTAAACGACAGAGTAGTCTTATAACATCGCTTGAATTCTTGACGATGGTCATAGTGTATCAATGTTTGATTTAGTCATCATGTCTATTGTTTGACATAATAGTGGCAATAGCATTTCCTGTATCCTCTTGTGTCAATAAACCTGTAAGACCTACGTTACGCTTGTATAAATTTTCAATTTTCAGGAAAATGAAGTTAATTATCAAAATCTTTTCCCATTCTTCTGTCAAGATGTTTTGAAATCTTAGTAAGTATACTGTTAGTGTTGTTTACTGTTGATGGGAATGTTCCCCATGCTCTCATTCATCTTGGGCTAAATGTAAGTAATCTCATTTGATAAAAGAAAAATTATTTGGTAAATAACCATTATGTCTGGAGGTCTATGCAATGATTTTCCCACATTTTTAGAGCTTCATGAACAATGAATAGGTAACACAATTGTTGAATTTTAGAACAAAATTCTTACTTGATCTTACTAATAACCAAGTAAGCTCTTATCCCAACGGGATAACGTATGTACATATTAAACAATATTTGATACCTACTAGGTATTGGTATCATTCCAACGAAAAGTATGCTAGTATCCCAATGGGATTACGTACGTATGTACAATAGTAAAGAATATTTGATACCTACAATATCAGTTTATACCTTCTCAACGAGAAGTATGCTTTATCCCAACGGGATTACATTATGTACATTAGTTAAGAATATTTGATACCTACTCGGTATCTGTTTATACCTTCTCAACGAGAAGTATGCTTTATCCCAACCCAACGGGATTACATATGTACAATAATAAAAATATTACTGAGTATTGGTTTATCCTTCTCAACGAGAAGATGCTATTATCCCAACGGGATTACATATGTACAATAGTAACGAATATTACTCGGTATCGGTTATACCTTTCCAACGAGAAGAAAACATCGCTGTAACTGCTGCTAAATCAGCTTCATTCTAATATTTGTATATATTTATAATTTAAACGACAGAGTAGTCTTATAACATCGCTTGAATTCTTGACGATGGTCATAGTGTATCAATGTTTGATTTAGTCATCATGTCTATTGTTCGACATAATAGTGGCAATAGCATTTCCTGTATCCTCTTGTGTCAATAAACCTGTAAGACCTACGTTACGCTTGTATAAATTTTCAATTTTCAGGAAAATGAAGTTAATTATCAAAATCTTTTCCCATTCTTCTGTCAAGATGTTTTGAAATCTTAGTAAGTATACTGTTAGTGTTGTTTACTGTTGATGGGAATGTTCCCCATGCTCTCATTCATCTTGGGCTAAATGTAAGTAATCTCATTTGATAAAAGAAAAATTATTTGGTAAATAACCATTATGTCTGGAGGTCTATGCAATGATTTTCCCACATTTTTAGAGCTTCATGAACAATGAATAGGTAACACAATTGTTGAATTTTAGAACAAAATTCTTACTTGATCTTACTAATAACCAAGTAAGCTCTTATCCCAACGGGATAACGTATGTACATATTAAACAATATTTGATACCTACTAGGTATTGGTATCATTCCAACGAAAAGTATGCTAGTATCCCAATGGGATTACGTACGTATGTACAATAGTAAAGAATATTTGATACCTACAATATCAGTTTATACCTTCTCAACGAGAAGTATGCTTTATCCCAACGGGATTACATTATGTACATTAGTTAAGAATATTTGATACCTACTCGGTATCTGTTTATACCTTCTCAACGAGAAGTATGCTTTATCCCAACCCAACGGGATTACATATATACAATAATAAAAATATTACTGAGTATTGGTTTATCCTTCTCAACGAGAAGATGCTATTATCCCAACGGGATTACATATGTACAATAGTAACGAATATTACTCGGTATCGGTTATACCTTTCTAACGAGAAGAAAACATCGCTGTAACACGAGGATGTTTGTTTATAAACAAATCCAACTATCACCACCCCACGGGGGGCTCATATGTACAATAGTAACGAATATTACTCGGTATCGGTTATACCTTTCCAACGAGAAGAAAACATCGCTGTAACACGAGGATGTTTGTTTATAAACAAATCCAACTATCACCACCCCACGGGGGGCTCGCATAGTCGCAACGCGATAATGCGTACAATTACTTTGCCAGTTTGTATGTTATAACTTTGTAGGTATTCATGTTTTACCAGAAATTAGTTTTTCAACCTAATACGTTGCCAGTTTGTATGTTATAACTTTGTAGGTATTCATGTTTTACCAGAAATTAGTTTTTCAACCTAATACGAGCTTCTTAGATGGTGAAGATGAGAACTCAAAATACTTACAATCTTCCTTCTAGTTACAAACATATCATTTATACTTTTGGTGTTTTTTCCCAAATCTTTGAATAGTTACTTCTGTCGAATCATCTTCAGACTTTCGTTTGGGCATGCTAATCACAATTTAACACAATATTACACAAAAAAACAATTAAATTTCCAAATAAAATCCCGAAAGGAACAATCGCGTGCGAGCGCGAAAAAACAATTGACATTGACATTAAGTGTTGCCAGGTGGCGATTTTTGTTTTCTGCTTTTAGCTTTGAAATTCGCGTATCAAGAGTGTGAAAGACCGAGTACTACATAGTAAATAATCTCGGACTAAGTACAAATATAATCCGTAAACTCCAACTCTTGTGTGACCCTTTCAAGTATATCAAAATATTCAAAGACAATAAAAGGCTTTCAGGCCTTTTTCTATACATTTTGTATGAAATACGAAATATATAGCATCGTCCATACCTTGCCTATACCCGACGCTGATTGTGTTTGGCGATGCTATTGCCGTAGGTACCTTACTAAAATATCGACCACGAGGCCAGCACTAGCTCTTTCCAATTTCATACAAATTAGATGGGGTCATTGCAACTAACCTAAAAGTCGCATCGCAATAGCCACTCAAGGGATTTCCATGGGCAAATGTATCTGTAGCTATATTACTTATTAAACGCAGCATTTTATAAAACAAATAGTAAAATAATAATAATAATAGTTTTAATTCAGGCAATATACCCATATAACATAATAATAATAATAATATTCTTAATTGCACACGAAAAGACATTACAGACAAGAAGAACATAATACAAAGTAAAAGCAAAAATACATATAAAATTAAAATTACCTATCATTCTATCGCTAGGACTTGTCGTTATCAAAATAAATGCCCTACCTCAAGCAGCCGTTTCCCACAGTGTGTAATTTCGACCAATGACGGAAAAACACATTGGCTATATTTACTACTGATGTAGATATTAAAAATTTAAACTCGAAGTTAATAAAATTACAAATTCAGGACTAAATTAAAATCATTTTACTTTACTACTCATCTATAATGATGAAATAAAATGCTAGGACACTTATTAAGTAAACTATAGAATAAGAATACTATTAGTTGCAATCAAATGTTTTTCAATAGTATCAAAATAGCTACCTAATCAATAATTTCTTTTTTCATTCCTAAAACATACAAGCAGAATTTCACTACAAAAACGAATAAAATTAAATTTATATCTAGCGTTTATTTACTTACTATACTTAATAACAATATACATAAAAAAAGTATAATTACGTTCGACGTAAAAATAACAGCGGAAATTAATAAATATAAAATTAAAAAAAAATCTGACACTGATTATACGCAAAATATTTTTTTTCCTTTATTTACCATTTTAAAAAACAAGATAATAATAATGTTTATAATCACAATTTTAAACCACTAAGGTTTGTTTGATGCGATTTCATTCACTAATAAAACTTAATAAAACTAAAACAAAATTAAAAACTAGGAATTGGGTAGGTAATACTCGTAAGTGTAACAATGACAGTCATTACATAATATTTTTTAAATTACATAAAAAATAGACCTTGAGTTTGTTTTTTATATTAGTGCTTGTTAAAGTACCAGATAATTCATGCGGCAGATTATTTATTAGTCGGGGGACGAGATAGTTGGCAGTTCTAATGAAATCTAATTTTTGTTTAGTCAATGTCTTAAATAATTATTATGAAATTAAACTCGTAAATAAAATTTTGTCAGGCAAATGAAACTGAAATTAATTTTCGAACTTCCCTATCTACATAATTAGTTATTTTATAAGATAGAATATAGTTATAAATTACTTGTACCTGCATAAATATGTGATATTGCAAAGAAAAATAATATGTATTTATCTGAAGACGAAAGATAGTCTGTTATAAAAGTGTAAAGTCGCTAATTTCGTGATTAGTTTACGATTTTCATAAAAATACTCTTAGTTTTCTAACAATTTATTGTAACAAGTCAAGTACATACATACCTACCTACACTTTTTGAATGATGTTTTTTTTATAAGTATCTATTGATGAATCGTTAGGTATAAATATTACGTCACCACGAGAAATATTATTGCATTACTTAAAAACGATAAGAATGAAAGAAATTAGTACCTAATAAAAATATCATATTATTGTGTTGAATATCAATGTAGATTTATAAAAGAAGGTTATTAACATCAAATAAAAATACATCCTACTTAAATAAAATTGCTATCAACATCAGTGTCCTGCGAAAGAAAGGAAAATCTACCTAGTATTTATGCCATTTTTACAATTTCAATGAAAAACTTTATTTAGACAACTTAGCTTACGATAAAAAACAAACGAAATTTTAATTCTTTTGGTTCAACAAAAACAATTCCTACTTACAATATCACACGTGTTGCTATGTCAGCAGTTACGATGTCGGTCACTTATTTAAAACGCATTACGAAGTCCAAACTTTTACTTACGAAATGCAAAGCAATGAAAATTTAAAAACATTGACATCGCTCAATATTCTTTAAAAATTGATATAATGTAAAGTATTGAAAACAAAAAAAACATAGCTACTAAATTTATTTACTACTTCACTTTACCTTTAAAACTACGAGAAAAAAAATATGTCCATATTCATCTAATAAAATTAAATTTCACGTCAAATCAAAAGTATAAAATTAGAGTTACCTTTATCAACGATCAATCTCCGTACAAAGTTACTGTAAAATAAAAACAAACATTAATGCCAACACTACCAAAAATAACAGTTACTTTTTCTGAGCAATCAATTTTATAAATCAGAAACTTAGTTTTTTAAGAGAACAAACTTAAATCATTATCTACGAAAATGAAATTTAATTTTCTTCTCGTACTCCGATATATTACTTACTAATCTAGCTTATCGTCAAAAAACAAATCCTAATCGATTAAACATGTAAATACAAAAGAGGAGTACCATATAAAATATTACAATCATAAAATAAATTCTTCATAATGTGCATTCTAAATTTCTTATTTTTACTTCCAACAAATTACATTTAAAATGTATATATTTACTCATCACTTTACGTTATTTTACTTTACCAAACCAAACAAAAAAAACTTTGACACAATCATATAAGTACTTAGGTATGTAAAAAAAAAAGTTTTAAAGTTTCCATAAAAAAGCAAAAAAAAATCAAACCACATAATGGTATTGTAATGTCTTTGGAATAATAATTTTTCAACTCGCTCCACGTTGTAAAGACTCTGGCCACATTCCGTTGGTAATTCAGCGTTTGCCCCTGCTCCATCCTCACGACACCATCATTGGCCGGCAGCATCCACATCCGACTCCATCGTCTCCCGGCACCCTGCTTTTCACCCTCATTATGTTTCCAGGAGCAGCATAACCACACCAGCAACAGAGTATTCGGCAACAAACACTTTATCATAGATTGTTCATAATTATTATGATTTAAATGTAACTTTATTGAGTTCATTTACACTTAAGACTTGAAGAATTTATTTTATTCACTATTGTTTTTAAAATTAATATTTTATTTCATATTACACTATATTTAAAGTCATAAAAGTCCCCACTTTTATTAGTAGCACGCACATCATTTTATTTTATAGTCCATTTTTTTTTGCTTTATAATTTATTTGCACTTTATGAACAAACCAGCTACACAGCGCCGCCGACGTAGGCGGCACTGGCAGGGTCGCCATGCAATGTTGGCGGTTCGGGTCGTTTAAATGAAAGATCTGACTGCGATTAATCACTGATTTATTGTGCTCCGTAAGAGCTTATATATGGGGAGAGATGCGTGTGTGTGTTGGTTACATACATGTTAGTACACACTCTACAGTGACAAGTGAATTTCATATGGAGGTTCATATAAAATAGGAATTTCCGTATTTCCAGTTTTTAATAATTTATTTTTCATGTCAATATTAGCATGTAATTGGGTTGGTCAACTTTTCCAAAACTATTGTGAATTATATATTTTCTGGTAGCTTTTGGCTTTGGAGACAGGAATAACCAATTGCGGAATTTTTATAATACTTCATTTGAATTTAAATAAAAATTTAAATTTTTAATTTACAGCATAGTACAATAAATCACTATTACGGCTGTATGCGTGGGTAATGCCTTTGCTCCAAAGACTTCTATGTTGTTGCTCAAAACAAAAAAGCAAAGGTTGGCATTAGCAATGTCAACTATATTTGTCATGTCAGTCACAGTCAGCTAAAATAAATAAAATAACTTTCGTGAGTAAGTTTGTAGATATACATACATTTACGTGATCATCACAAACGTATAAAGCTCTTTGAGGACAATTCCTGTTTTATCCTCTACACCACGTCTCTTTCAAAGGCATGGTAATTGTAAAAAATTTGTTCTGCGGATGGTCAAGTCTATATTTCAAGCTTAACGAAACAAAGCAGTGTAGGTACTTCATCGGCGTAATAAGCTGGATTATGGATTTCTTCAAGCTGATTCATTTCCAATAACTGAACAAGAAAAACACTAGAAAATCACAGTAATAAGCTGATAAACAAACAACAACATTAGGTCGTGATTAAGATTATGCTCTTTGTCACTGTCTGTCAAATCTGTCAATCAGTTTATTTAATCAGTAAATGCAAAGGAACTTCGTGTTCAGCTGTAAGTTTGATATTTTATCGCAATAATAATATAAAAAAATATATTTGGTTAACAAGGTACAATAAAAAAACATAATATCATTTTCTTTATTCGTCAAACTTGTGCTATCAAAAAAAAATATAAAACAATTCCCTTAGAAAAAGTTTACCAACCCCATTGAATTAATAATTCGCTACCAATCAAACCATCGTATTTGTCGTCAACTGTGTATACGTAATTTTGGGACGAGAGAGTGGATTTGCACCTGCGCAATTGCTCATGCACTATAATATACTCACGCGCTGATGACACCTGGCAATCATCATCATACGTAAAACTTTGAATAGGTACCTGATGTTTTAAAAAATTTTAACATAGGTATTTCGATGACCTCTTTATGTGCGCTACGAGCGTGTGTATACTGATGACCTCAAAAGGCTCTTGATATTTATAATTTAAAAAGTATTTGTCGGCTTATTCAGGACTTATAAATGAGCGGGTGGGTACTGCCTGTATCAATCAAAAATTTTGCTTTAAGTTCAGGTAATTCTATGTGCGGTAAGCGCATAGCAGAGTTATAATTTAAATGTACTATTTCGTACTTTTGTCGCAGGCTATTATGTGAAAATTTTGATTTTCATAATCGAATTGGGGAATTTCCGTTTCATACTGTGAATTCTTGTGATCGGGACTTTCATAAGAATGGGGTAATGATCCTTCTTGATAATTGAAATCACAATACGTAGTTTCGTCCGAATTTTCGTTCGATTCTTGAGAATCGTTATCGAGAAGCATGTTTTGTTTAATTGGCGCCACTGTGCGCATTGAAACATCAGTATTTTGCGTTGGACGCAATGTTTGTTGTTGGTATGGAATACCGAATTTAAATTGATGGTTTGGAGGATTTCTAAAATACTGGAATTGTGGTCTTTGTTGGTTATTATTGTTGAAATAAGGATTTTGGGGTTTGTTGAATTGCATATTTGGAATTCCGAAATTAAAGTTATTTTGCTGCATCGGTTTTTGCATGTTGAATTTTGATTATAATTTGGTGGCTTGAAATTATTATTAAATTTATTCAAATTATTGTTTGCCATTTTTGTCCAGGATTAGGGAAAAAGTTAGGTTTAGGTATCTATTAGTGGTATGCTTAAATTTGTTTTTCGCGTTATATTGCAAATGGAAGTTTTCTTCTTCCGTAACAACGGCCAATGCTTCCTCCACGATTCGAATAATTCGAATCGTGTCTTCAGGTAAGTTGTAAAGAAAAGTATTCAAAGCTGCATTATTGTAAATTATCATTTTAGCAGCTCTAATGCTTTGGACCGGTATTAAATTCACTTTAGAAAATAACGCACTACGAACGTTCTGAATTTTATGCCAAAATTCGGTAAAGCGAGAGCCAATGAGAATTGGGCTTTATTAACGCACTACGATCGTTCTGAATATTATGCCAAAATTCGGTAAAGCGAGAGCCAATGAGAATTGGGCTTTATTTTAAGGGTGTCTAGTTCGATCGCGATGCATTGTTCGGATCGCGGATCTCCAAAATGCTGGGTAAATAGCTGTTTTAAACCATCCCATGTTACTTTATCATCATGTTCACTTAGTAAAACTGCTGCACGACCAATCAGCCTACTAGTTATATTATGAAACAAATACAAATCCTTAGCCGGGCTTGCTTGCTCGTCTCGGAAATTAAATAAAACGTATTCACATTTTTTAACGAATAGATTTAAAACTTTTCCATCGCCTTCAAACTTTGGAATTATAGCAATTACGTCAGACGGAATCGTTCGTATTTATTCCATTTTGTAAAAACACACACAAATAATAAAAAGTAAACAGTAACAAACACAATATAATTTAAAATATCTCTTATACTTTAAAAAATACACAAAAATAATAAATTTGGGTTTTATTTCCCTTATAATTACCTCCTGACGCCCAATGTACAAGAGGTTTGACAAATCCACTATATATACTAGAGCCCATCGCTTTCTAAAATAGCTTTGAAATTAATGCCCACTGTCCAACACAAGTGACAAATAATACAACTTTAATTATTTTGAAATTTCTCGCTTTTTGACACTATTTTACCGGCTGAATGAATGGTGTGCACTTCCAGGTAGACAAAAAAAAATAATGTCACTGTCATGTAATGTCAGTCGGATAAAATATTAAGAAAATGCCAGGTCGCGTGAAACGAGGTAAGTTAATCAGTGATTATCTCATTAATCAAGTAGTTTTATGTTATTTAACTTTGATATTATTTGAATTTACATAAATGCAGAGTAATTAGTTGTTTTAATTTTAATTTTGAAGTAATTATTTTCAAAATAACCCTATTTGTACAACGTAAATGACATAGGGCGTTAGATACATGAATGACGTGTTTTTATTTGTCATTTCATAATGACATTGGGCTTTAGTGATGTGGCAATTCGTTTTACAGTTTGGGATGACAATGACATCGCAAACATTCTTGACGAGTCTGATATTGAAGACTATGTACCCAGTGACGAAGACATAGGCGATGCGGAGTTCTTAGTAGAAAATGAACAGGAATCGTCCTCTTCCTCTGATTCGTCTACTTCTGAAGAAGAACGACAATCAAATTTTGGATCTTCGAGCACATCAAACAGAGGCAGAGCATCAGGCGCCTCAGTTTCCAGGCGAACACGTGGTCGAAATATTCGTCAAAGAGCAAGCAGAGAGCAAAGAGGTGCTTCGACTAGCACTCCAGGTAGGAACAGGTCTTCAGCTTCTGGATCTACTTCAGAAATAAACTGGTATGTTACAACATTTTTACCGAAGACAATGCAACTTATTGAGCCCTCGTATTTACCCATAGAGGTTGAGGATTTTGAAACTATAAAATATTTCAAACAATACATTGATGACGAAATCGTGAGCACAATTGTTATGAAAACAAATCAAACAGCAGTTTTAAAAACTGGTAAAAGTTTAGATCTGACTGTTGCAGAATGTTTCGTCTATTTTGGGATATGCTTAGCAATGGCAAGCATAAATTATCCGCAATTGCGGATGTACTGGCAAAGAAAATTTCGCGTAGCTTTGATTGCTAATGCAATGTCACGAAATAGATTTTTAACCTTGCGCAATTTACTGAAACTTGTTTTTGACGATGATGTCACAACAAAAGAACAAGATAAGCTATGGCGGGTTCGTCCATTGATTAACAAAATTGAATCTGCTTGCCGTGCGCAATTAAAAGAGCAATGCCTCAGTATAGATGAAATGATAATTCCGTTTACTGGAAACTGTGGCGTTGGGATTTACTGTCCTGGGAAACCAAATCCATTAGGAATTAAAGCCTATGTTCTGGCTAATCCAAATGGAATGATTGGTGACTTTCATATATACCAAGGATCGACAACATATGCCGAATTTGAAAACACAAATTTCGGCCAAGCAGAAAAGGCAGTACTGGCACTGACTGAAACACTTGTTCCTGGACATATTATATATTGTGATAGATATTTCACCAGCGAAAAATTGTTAGACAATTTACTTGCAAAAGGTTTAGGGTGTACAGGTACTTTGATGAAGAACCGCATTCCCAAAGAGGTAAGAGGTCTCTTGATGAGCGACAAAGAATTAAAAAGACGTGGAAGAGGTTCTTCCCATGTCGTTGTTAGGAAAGACGATAACATTTCTGTTATCAAATGGTTTGACAATAAACCCGTTATTCTCATGTCTTCAGTTGAAGCTATCAGTGAAGAAGATACCTGCCAACGTTGGTCAAAACAAGAAAGAAGATATATGACTGTCAACAGACCAAGATGCGTACGGCAGTATAACAAAAACATGGGCGGTGTTGATTTGGCAGACCGTTTACTAGCCGTTTGTCCAAATCGATACCGCACACGAAAATGGACTCAACGGTCACCTCTCACATGATTGATCTTTCAGTTTCAAACGCATGGCTTTTATATAAAAAAGATGCAATGATGCAACAGCGTGTTGCAAAAATACCCCAACTACGACAGTTTAAACTGGAGCTAGGCGAATTATTGATTGAAAAGTATCAGCAAAACACGCATAGTACTGATTCTGACGAAGAGGACCCAGAACCCATTCCACTAAAAAGGAGAAGGGGTATGCCTAGCGTGCCTCTCCCATCGCTTAATCAGAGAAAATCTCAAGCTAAGCATTTGCCTACTTTTTCGACATCACAGGGTAGATGTCGCGAATGCCATGAAAATAAAACTTTCTTCGAATGCTCTGCGTGCAATGTACGTTTGTGCCTTACAAAGAAAAGAAACTGTTTTCAGGCCTTCCACAGCAGTTAATTAATTAAGACTAATTGAGATTTAGAGACGTTGTATAAGTTTATTTATGTAAGAACATTTTATTTTATTTAAATAAGAGTTAAACATTGATCTCATTTAAAAAATTGATAAATATAAGAAGATTTTCGTTTTTATTTTGTTTCTTATAAGTGTTTCGAGCTTTATTTGATTTAAGTGGTGTAAATTTTAAAGCTGTAACTTTGTTGCTTACATTATAACTAAATACATTAATAGCAAAAAATAATAATTTCACATCTCTAGGCATAATAGGTCACTCATATCCCTGTTTACATCAGAATAAATTAAACTGCTCTTGTCCTAGGATAGAATATGTACAAGATTTTAAGTACTTAGGGGTTTACATAGATAAGCATATGAATTGGAAAAAACATATAGAAACTGTGTGTTCTCGATTGAGACCTGTACTTGGCAAGTTCTATCATCTTAAACGCTCACTAAACAAAAAGACATTACTAGTTACTTATTACGCACTTGTTGATTCTATTATAAGCTATGGACTAGCATCTTATGGACTTACATTTAAGACTTATTTAGAGAAAATTAAAAAAATACAATTCAGACTTTTAAAGCATTTTGTTAATAGAAAGAAGAGAAAAAAACTTAACAATAGTATCAACTGTGTAAAATAATGCCTATTGATGTCAAAGTAAATTATATGATAGCTTTAGAACAATTTGAGTCGGACATTAATAAAGAAATAAGATTATATACATATAATACCAGACAATCTAAAAAAATTAAGTACAAAGAGCCAAATACAGGTAATTATTATAAACAACGGACAAGATCTTATGTTACCCCTAGAATATTTAATAAACTCGGTTTAATCAACAATAATTTAAAGTCCAAGTATTCTATAAAAAAATATTTGAAGAATGCTTTCTCAGATTTATATTAAGAAGTAGCTAATCTGTATGCACTCTGTTTAATGTTTCTTGTTAGGTTACTTTAAATTAACTCCAAACACCTATTTTGTATGTCTTTTGTTAAGAACTAGAGCATAGTTTTATATTTCGCCGACAAACTGTTATGCAGTTTGGCGAAAGTTAAATGTATTATTTTTTCTATGTTTTTCAGTAATAAAAAATAAAAATAAAAAAAATATTAAACTGAACCTCTTTTTCTTCTCTCTAACACCCATTGTCATTTATGGAGTACAATACATTCTTAACTACTTATAGAATAGCCGCCCAATGTCCTGCTAAAATGACTATTTATATTTGAAAATAAAATAACGCCTCTCTATTTTAGAACATGAGTACAATATGAGAAAAATACAAAAATAAATATTTAATGCCATAATCTTAAAAAACACTTAATCTTGGCTTGGGCGTTTATGCTTATGAGACAAATGTTATTTATATAAGGTGCGATGTAATTAGTGTCAAATATTTTCAGGGCTGAACATGCAAGTCATAATACATAGGTCAGCAAAAAATGGGGTACCATTTGTAGGTTAGTTTGCGAGATATTAAGGTAAACAACTTGGTCATCTAACCCCAAAAAACATCACCCCTTTACAGCTGAGCAACAACTACATTCAACGATTTACACACACTAGCCTACTGCACACATGCGCCGGGCCATCGACCGCGGACGCGCGCGGCGCTTTCAAAGACACCGCCATGCGCCAGCGCCACGCGCCTGTTGTCTACACACCACCCCACACACACAAACGTCGAAGCGCGGGTTATTCCTAACTCAGAAAAATTTTATGTCGTAGGTATGTTAAAAAGTATTAAATTGGTATCAATAAATTTTGAGTTTACCTTGGATTTTGGATATAAAAAACTATGCCATTCTAAAACTAAGCCTATGTCTAGCTATGGACTTACTATGAGAAAAAGCGCCTTTGTTTAGAATAAAACTAGCTTTTTACAACATGGCTTAGTGGGCTTAAGATCAACAGTGGACTTAATAAATTTAGACTTTGCCCGACAGTGGATACGAAAAGCGCTTCCGTAATTGAGTATCATAAATCAGATATTAAAAATCATAGGTACCTACCTACTCAAAACTTGACCTCATGATCAGCAGTGGACTAACTTTTTAATAAATGTCTAACTCAATCATCTTTTAACAACTAAAACAAAAAGGAAGTTAAATAACTAGGTCTAGACTTATTAAATTTAAGCCTATGCCCAGCTATGGATTTAATGAGTGTACTTTTATGTAAAACATGAGCTGACCTGAACAACATCATGATCATAATTATTACATCATTTATTGCATACTTCGTTTATCGAAACAAAAGTGTTAATAGGGAATAACCCTTCAAATTCGCCGATTGCCGCCGAAAGATGCCGCGGTCAATCAGCGCTCCGCGCGCCGCCCGCCGGCCGGCCGCACTGACTCAATGAAAAGCCGACCGATAGTGCTGTAATTATTGATATAAAGATTCTTGATTGATTAATATTAATAAAATCAAGTGCACATCAAGCGTATATTTTTAAGGTTAGCAGCTTAGGATTGGTTGCAAAGGCAACACCTACTTGATGTACAGTATAGGATTGATTAAATTACCTCTTAGTAATATGCAACAGATAAAAAAATATTACCTACTATAATTTTTTCTGAGTTCATGGGAAACTTTCACATTTTTAGGCATAACACAATAAAATATTCAAAAGTAAACTGCGGGCGGTGTTGATCTTCGATCCTACTATTAATCGCGATCGTAGCGATGTTTCGACAACGCCAAACGTTTCCAAAAATCCATCAAAATTGTTTTCATGCATCAATCAACAACAGTTGGGACTGCCAAGCGTGTACATTCTGAGTCATGGAAACACAACAATCGCTTCTTTATTCCAATTCTCTCAATTGATTTACTAGTTTCAATGTACGAATAAACTTAAAACTATCGGGCATTTACAGGAAAAACTATCACATTACAGAATTTTGTTTTTGTACAATAGTTTTTATAATCTGAAAGATTAGCTAATGATTATTAGTTTGCCTCCCTTTAAGATAAAAATAAAATAAATTACTTAATGTAATCGTCGTTGAATCAATTAATCAATTGTGTACGTCATATCATGTCACATCTCTAGTATGTCGTAGTAGCACAGAATAACTACAAGTAGTAGCGTGCACTGGGTGCAGGGTTGCGTTCAGTGACTCAGAGTGCGGTTGTTTGGTCGTTTTTTAACTCACTCTAACAATGATATTAAATGTAAAGATAGGTTACCCGCGCTTCACAATGGCAAGACAAAAGTCAGGTAATTGCCCGACTTTCAATTAGTCAGGCACAGTCTCGCGACACGGTAACACACGCGGCTCTCGTCAATCAGACGCAATAAAATTGTGAAATACCATTAAAAAATGTCTACTTGCGTCTTTAGACGATGTACAAATTATACAGCAACGGTCAGAGATCGGAAAAATGCTTTATTTCACACGTAAGTACTGTATTTAATAAAAATATGTATTTTCTATTACTTTATTCGGCCATATTGTACAAAGAGCGAGCCGTCTGCTTTGCGTGTGGGAGTGAAGGAGACAGCTGACGCGCTGTCAATTGGCAGCCAATGCGCATGCAGCGGCCAATGTGTGTATCTATAGTACCTTTACGCTGTTTTAAATAGCAATGATGTTGGCGCATAACATATCTTTACATTTAATATCATTGCACTCTAAGGTCCGGACCGACCAAGAACTTTAAATGTCATTAATATTACAAAGTCTTCGTTTTCTAGTTGGAATACGAATAATTTAAACTTTCCTTTATTCTAAATCAAATAAAATTCGTTTTTTGAGGATCTTCGGAACGCAACCCAGCGCACACGCACACGCACACGCGCGCGCCGCGCGCTGCTTGTCCGTCAGTTGCGGAAATTCTTTTGTTCGGGTGCATTGTCGTGCGTGCGTGCGTAAAGCTGTAAGCCACAAAAGGCCGAACTATCGCTATAATAACGCGGATTATTTAAACATGGTGTTGTGCTGTGCTCTCAGCTTTCAGAGGATTTGGGGAAATGGGTGAAATGGTTCCGATCAAGGTGACTGACATGTGACTGATCACCCGTCCGGCTTCGCTGGCGCGATAAAATTGGCTATCTAAATAATAATCATGACGCCAACTACAGCCTACCAGAAGCCGTAGGCTGTTTCGTGAGACTGAGGTTCATGAAATCCAAGTGAGTTTTATTGTGTGCATTGACTGACAGATTGTGCAATAACTGTCAGATACAATGGTATTTTGAAAGTTCAGTGTCATTCAGTGTCAGTTCAGTGTCATCATATCGTATCGCGGTGGTCGTGCAGGATGTGCAGTGCAGGGGCCAGCAGGAGTCAGGCAGGACGCAATGACCCATCCGATATTATCGCATCGGCCTATAAAAACGAGCCTGTCTGTGGGTGAGTGTCTTTAAGTTCATTCACGCACACCACGATAGTTGTGTGTTGCGTATGAATGCTATGCGTGCTATTAGATAGTGTGAGTGTACATGTACAGGATGGGCTTATTTATAAAAATAAGGGTATTATTTTTTTGTTTGAAAAATTAAATTCTAAACTAGCGTGTAGAATTTCGAAATATTTTTATCCTTATGACTTATATGTTCAGCCCTGAAAATATTTGACACTAATTACAAGGCACCTTATATATGACGCTGGGCGTTTTTAGAGAACAAAACTTTTTATGATTGGGCGTCAGGAGGTTAAAAGTTTCACACAATTTTCATTATTTACTTAACTCATAGCCAGCGTAATCTTAATGTTGAAGAACTACGGGCAGATAAATAACGTTCTCGCGATTTTGGGCAAGGAAACGCAATAAATAGGATAGCGGACAAGGGAAACGGGCAACAGTGAAGAGGTTTAAGGATCATTCACACAGCTGCGGCGCGTCAGCGGCGCGTCAGCGGCAAAAATATAGTTACATACAAGTTGTACTACACTGTTCACACACATCAGTCACGTCAACGTCCAGTCACCGGCAAGTCAAACGCATATTGCTACGGCATGCCGGCGCCGCGCCGCTGCCGCGCCGCTGACGCGCCGTGCGGCACGTCACCGGTGCGGCGCGTCGCCGGCGAGTCACCGGCAAGGAGAACAGGGTTGCTACTTTTTTGTTTAACTAAATTATTGGTTGCTTTAATCGTTATAGAAAAGTACACTGTGGTATGGAAATAAAGTATTATTTATTTATTTCAACTTTGAAAAACATTTATTTTTATTTTGGTAATACTCTTAATTTACACCACCAGTTTAAGAGGAGTATTTTTCGAGATAAATTGCTGATTTTAGATTGACAGATGATAGCTGTCAAAGTTAAAACAGCAATATCTCAAAAAGAAATTGTTGAGGTTTGCGTACGTTGCGGATGACGTCATAATTTAATTACAGATCACTAGACTATGTTTTCCTACCATCACTTGTTTTTACGACATTCATTTGTTTACTCTAAATCCACTCACATTGTTGTATTTTTATTAAAATTTGAAAAAAATTACCTTTACTAGAACTTAGTGGAACAGGTGAATTAAGTCTCATAAAGTTACCAAAATATTAACAAAATTAAAAAATAAAACTGTTTTTAAAATTGAAATAAATAAATAATACTTTATTTCCATACCACAATGTACTTTTTTTCTACCTATTATAATACAACCAATAGTTTATTAAAACAAATAAGTGGCAACCCTGTTTGCCTTGCCAGGGAAGTGGGCGGCGGCGCGGCAGCGGCGGCGGCGCGGCACCGGCGGCGGCGCGGCTGCGGCGGCGGCGCGTCACCGGCAAAACAAACAGGGTTGCTATTTTTTGGTTTTAATAAATTATTAGTTGCTATAATCGGTAGAAAAAAAGTACATTGTGGTATGGAAATAAAGTATTATTTATTTATTTCAACTTTGAAAAACATTTATTTTTATTTTGGTAATACTCTTAATTTACACCACCAGTTTAAGAGGAGTATTTTTCGAGATATATTGCTGATTTAAGATTGACAGATGATAGCTGTCAAAGTTAAACAAGGGCGGATCCAGCTTTGGCGCCAGGGGGGGGTCACTTACTCGTGGTCTAGTCACAAGAACTTATAATTTAATTTTGATAATAATAGATAAGTACTATAGGTACTTAAAAATACCTACCTATATTTAAAGAACAAAATCAATTTTTCTTTTACGTCTTCTACCGAATCGTGTTATCACTTCATCAACTTCAATGGGTACGTCTTTATGGACGTGGAGAAGTGCCAGTCCGGTAAGGCGTTCTTCAACCATTGAAGTTCTTAGCCACGATTTGATTCTTCTTAAAGTGGAGAACGATCTTTCCGCTGTGGCTACACTAACAGGTAGTGTAGCCATAATACATAAAAAATTTCTTATATTGGGATACAGATCAATATCACAATTAAAAAAAAGTTCAGAAATCGACTGTGGTATGTCCTGAGTGTCCTGACTTCGCTGCCGCTGCCACTTCACCATCCACAGTCGATATTCATTAACAACGGCAGAAACTGGAGTATTATCTATAAGTAATGTATAATCGGTTGCTAGTCGTTTCACAGTTTCAATGTCTTGGTTACTGTATTCGCTTTTAGGCATGAAAACGCTTAGCTGAAACAAATTAAGTATTTCAGGAGACAGACGGTCCTGTAGGTCACTTATTATTGAATCCAGAAGAGGGATGTATATGGCTCTACGGAAATACTCTACAGCAGATTGAGCAGGTTGGTTATTGGCCCTATGTGTTTGTCTTGACACTATTCTTGGACATTTCAATTCTACATCCAGCTGCTCAGCTACTTCTTTAGCCTCTTCAAAAAGCTGTTGGTAAATTACGTCCGCATTTTCTCTTTTATTTTGTAGAACACTTATAGTATCATAAATAGCGTCCGCAGCTTTTTTTAAATCAATTGAGTTCGATTGCAGTATTCTGCTTAAAGATACAGTAGTACCTGAAATATAAAAAGTTAGTAAGTGACTGTCTGTTAGTATGAGTGAGTAAATTAAGGAACTATGACTTAATATAAACGGTAGCTTAAATTGTTTTTGCTAATCACAAAAAACATTAACAAAATAACAATATAATATTCAAGTAGATGTATGATCATTTACTAAACAATAAGAAACAAAATAATTTAGGCAAGTACCCACCTAATACATCACTTAAACAGATGGAGGATATAATAAAGTCAGAACTGCGCAATGTTTGCAGCAAGCAATGCGCATCATTAGCAGTTTTACTGTCTTGCCAAGTAAGTAGAAATCTTCTCTAGAGCGCTACAAATTTTGACTAAGTTGTCTCCTTGAAATTGAAGATGCCCATCATGCCTTTCTACCCAACGTGTCTCACAGATACCTTGCAAGGCAACTCCGAGTTCTTTTTTAAAAATTTCATGCCTCTTAGCGGATGCATTGGCAAATGCTACAACTTTTCTCATTGTGCCAGATGTATTGCGACAAGAGACTACTTTGGATGATCTAGCCAACGAGTTATTAAGTACATGGTTGTTGCACGGGCAACGTTTGGCGTGAATGGCTATTTTCTTTAGTTTTTGCACTGCAGCTGTGAAATATGTGATATATCTGTTGTTTCATCGAACAAAATTGAAAAAAATTTTGCTTCCCGCACATTCTGTAAAATTTTTTCCTGAATGATTTCTGCACAAACATCTATCAACTCGTTTTGTACAGTCTTGCTGATGTACGTGGCGTTCGATTTTGAAGATTCTAAATGTTGCTGCAATGCAGTATCGCCAGAATCTATACGGAATTTTAGAAGGGCTCTAAAATTTCCCTCATCGGCTACCACGCTGTCATAGCTCAACAATTTACCATCGTCGCGATGGCCACGTAACGATATATTTTGATGGCCACAAAATATAATAGTTTTTACGATTGGTCGCAAACGTTCTCTATTTTCATTTATTTGTGTCAGTCTTTGACTATTTACTTGGTTCATTATATTAATTTCTGGCTTGTGAAAAGTCAACAAAAAGTTCTTCCCTGCTTCGACAGCTAATTCGTGGTATTTGTTTCGCTGGTGTGTTAGGAGAACGCCATTTTCACCAAGCAAATTATCAAAAGCTTTTAACGGTTCTTTTACGAGTCGACTTAAAGGTGTTTTTGTCTGTATACCACCTCCAAGAGCTACGGCAAACAAAGCACAGTACTTGCAGTAAAGACCCTGGTCTTTGTGCGACAAAACAAGCCAGTGAAACTTGTCAAGGTGAGACTTCTGAGCATATTTTTTTGTTTGTTTCCCTTTTTTATTAACAACACAGTGTGGGAAAGTGTAATTAGGGGGAGGCTTCCAATGCTTTTCAAGCAGCATAGCTTTAGATGGATCATCTATATTTTTCCCTAGATGACATGCAATATCTGAAGCAAATTCTGATTGAGAAAGTGAAGTCTTTATCTGATCAGAATCAGAAGTCGACGTACATAATATAGGCTGAATATCGTTAATAACAGGACAGCATATTTTTTCTTCGTCTAAGGTTAATGTAGGCAATATAGCTGTAGAAGCAGAAGCATCGGCAGTACAATGATTATCCTCTGTAGTTGTTGTAGGTTTTTTCTTAGCAATCTCAAGCCTTGGTTTCTTTGTGAAAAATGAATCTATTTTTTTAAATGAACTGCCACCTATATTACGTTTCAGCCCACCACCACCATCTCCTTTTCCCTTACAGTCACTCTGCAAGCAAAACTTCAACTAAGATTATTTTTATATGCAAATTTATTTATTATAAAGAGCATTAAAATCAGTTTGGTATTTAAAAGAGTTTGCTTTTACCAAATTGCACGATTTGCACGGTGTCACGAAGATAGTTACACCTGTTTTCTTTCATTGTGTGACTTTATCTAAGATTTTAGGTTAGGTTAGTTGAATCCTACAAGGGTCCCTCAGGGCCAATCGGCGGCGAGAGGGCAAGTGCCGGAGGTTTTTAGTGGGTATTCCCTCCTCCCGAGATACCACCGAGCCATTTGGCTGGGTGGGATCACGGGAGGCAGTCGTGGAGGGAGCCGCAACGGTGAATGTTGCGGTCCCCTCCTGGCGAGTCCCACATACCCCTCCCTGCTCACCTTCGGGGAGGAAGCGCATAAAAGCGTTTTCCTTCGGCATGAAAAAAAAAAAAAAAAAAAAAAAAAAAAAAAAAAAAAAAAAAAAAGGTTAGGTTAGTTGGTTAGTCAGCTTAGGCTCTTCAAACTCCCTCGTCCAAAAAAATAATTAGGTAGGTAGGTATATAAGTCACACTCTTTCAGTAAGTAGGTACTTACCTACTTATCTACATACGAGACGAGGTACTTTAAGAACAATAACAACAATAACATTTGAGTTTGAACACACACGCACTGGCATAATGAAGAAACTGATTAGAATAGAATAGAATAGAAATCGTTTATTTGGTGCATTAAACAAAACAACACAGGAATATAAACATAAAAAACATTCCTTTTTCTTACATCTAACATTATACATTGTAGGTACTTACTTACCATTTCTTGTAATGAACTTGTAGCAACAATTTTTAAGAACACTATTATTTAAGTTTTTTAACGTAATAATTATACGTTCCGATTGAGGTTAGGTCTAGCTAGAGCGGCTAGACGTCAGTCGAACGAAATAAAGCGCGCGCAAGTGTCACACGAAATGTGTGTGACTGAAAGGTGGCGGCCGTGGCGGTGGCGCGGTAAAATTCAAATTTTCGATGCGTACGTTCCCGACTAATGCGTTTGCTTGCCGTGAAACAAAGGATTCTAAATAATTTAAATATTGAAAGTACTTAAATAAAACCTATATTGTGTAAAAAAACTATAAAAACATTATGTTTAACAATTTTAATTAGTGGACCACCTAGGTCCTGGAAACAGCCCAGGGGGGGGTCATGACCCCCATGACCCCCCCCCTGGATCCGCCCTTGAAGTTAAAACAGCAATATCTCAAAAAGAAATTGTTGACCTTCACATTGTTTTTCCGACATTCATTTGTTTACCCGAAATCCACACACATTATTGTATTTTTATTAAAACTCGAAAAATTGTACCCTTACTAGAACTTAGTGGCACAGGTGAATTAAGTCTCATAAAGTTACCGAAATATTAATAAAAGTAATAAAAAAATGATTTTCAAAGTTAAAATAAATAAATAATACTTTATTTCCATACCACAAATCACAATATACTTTTTCTCTACCGATTATAGCAACCAATAATTTATTAAAACAAAAAAAACAGCAACCCTGTTTGTTTTGCCGGTGACTCGCCGGTGACGCGCCGTAATAAAAAATAAAACTGTTTTTAAAATTGAAATAAATAAATAATACTTTATTTTCATACCACAATGTACTTTTTTTCTACCTATTATAATACAACCAATAGTTTATTAAAACAAATAAGTGGCAACCCTGTTTGCCTTGCCGGGGAAGTGGGCGGCGGCGCGGCAGCGGCGGCGGCGCGGCACCGGCGGCGGCGCGGCTGCGGCGCGGCACCGGCACGGCGCGTCACCGGCAAAACGAACAGGGTTGCTATTTTTTTGTTTTAATAAATTTTTAGTTGCTATAATCGGTAGAAAAAAAGTACATTGTGGTATGGAAATAAAGTATTATTTATTTACTTCAACTTTGAAAAACATTTATTTTTATTTTGGTAATACTCTTAATTTTCACCACCAGTTTAAGATGAGTATTTTTCGAGATATATTGCTGATTTAAGATTGACAGATGACAGCTGACAAAGTTAAAACAGCAATATCTCAAAAATAAATTGTTGACCTTCACATTGTTTTTCCGACATTCATTGTTTACCCGAAATCCACACACATTATTGTATTTTTATTAAAATTCGAAAAATTGTTCCCTTGCTAGAACTTAGTGGAACAGGTGAAATTAAGTCTCAAAAAATTACCAAAATATTAACAAAATTAAAAAATAAAACTGTTTTTAAAATTGAAATAAATAAATAATACTTTATTTCCATACCACAATGTACTTTTTTTCTACCTATTATAATACAACCAATAGTTTATTAAAACAAATAAGTGGCAACCCTGTTTGCCTTGCCGGGGAAGTGGGCGGCGGCGCGGCAGCGGCGGCGGCGCGGCACCGGCGGCGGCGCGGCTGCGGCGCGGCACCGGCACGGCGCGTCACCGGCAAAACAAACAGGGTTGCTATTTTTTGGTTTTAATAAATTATTAGTTGCTATAATCGGTAGAAAAAAAGTACATTGTGGTATGGAAATAAAGTATTATTTATTTATTTCAACTTTGAAAAACATTTATTTTTATTTTGGTAATACTCTTAATTTACACCACCAGTTTAAGAGGAGTATTTTTCGAGATATATTGCTGATTTAAGATTGACAGATGATAGCTGTCAAAGTTAAAACAGCAATATCTCAAAAAGAAATTGTTGACCTTCACATTGTTTTTCCGACATTCATTTGTTTACCCGAAATCCACACACATTATTGTATTTTTATTAAAACTCGAAAAATTGTACCCTTACTAGAACTTAGTGGCACAGGTGAATTAAGTCTCATAAAGTTACCGAAATATTAATAAAAGTAATAAAAAAATGATTTTCAAAGTTAAAATAAATAAATAATACTTTATTTCCATACCACAAATCACAATATACTTTTTCTCTACCGATTATAGCAACCAATAATTTATTAAAACAAAAAAACAGCAACCCTGTTTGTTTTGCCGGTGACTCGCCGGTGACGCGCCGTAATAAAAAATAAAACTGTTTTTAAAATTGAAATAAATAAATAATACTTTATTTCCATACCACAATGTACTTTTTTTCTACCTATTATAATACAACCAATAGTTTATTAAAACAAATAAGTGGCAACCCTGTTTGCCTTGCCGGGGAAGTGGGCGGCGGCGCGGCAGCGGCGGCGGCGCGGCACCGGCGGCGGCGCGGCACCGGCGGCGGCGCGGCTGCGGCGCGGCACCGGCACGGCGCGTCACCGGCAAAACAAACAGGGTTGCTATTTTTTTGTTTTAATAAATTATTAGTTGCTATAATCGGTAGAAAAAAAGTACATTGTGGTATGGAAATAAAGTATTATTTATTTACTTCAACTTTGAAAAACATTTATTTTTATTTTGGTAATACTCTTAATTTTCACCACCAGTTTAAGATGAGTATTTTTCGAGATATATTGCTGATTTAAGATTGACAGATGACAGCTGACAAAGTTAAAACAGCAATATCTCAAAAATAAATTGTTGACCTTCACATTGTTTTTCCGACATTCATTGTTTACCCGAAATCCACACACATTATTGTATTTTTATTAAAATTCGAAAAATTGTTCCCTTGCTAGAACTTAGTGGAACAGGTGAAATTAAGTCTCAAAAAATTACCAAAATATTAACAAAATTAAAAAATAAAACTGTTTTTAAAATTGAAATAAATAAATAATACTTTATTTCCATACCACAATGTACTTTTTTTCTACCGATTATAGCAACTAATAATTTATTAAAACAAAAAAATAGCAACCCTGTTTGTTTTGCCGGTGCCGCGCCGCCGCCGCAGCTGCGCCGCCGCTGGTGCCGCGCCGCCGCCGCTGCCGTGGACTGCTTGTTCACACACATTTTTGACGTTGCCGGACGGGCCGGTGACGCGCCGCTGACGCGCCGCAGCTGTGTGAATGATCCTTTACTCACCACTTGCTCCAGCCCATTATGCCACGCTCGAGTTGCAGTTGCAGGAGCACCGGGTTTGACAAATTTCTTTAGTTCGACAGGATTCCACCGTTGTGGTGTAGAGACACCAGCCGCGAAGTTTACGCGAACGAATTGCGGTTCTACGTTCACCACGCGACGCGGAATCCTACCGGCTGCGCCAGTCAGGATTCGGTGAACGGGAGTTTTTTTTAAATAAAAATTTATTTTACAATAAAATATTTTACTTAGAACTTGATTACATGATTTTTAAGACTATAAGTACTATACTAATTATAATCTAATACGAATGAGCGAATGCGCTCATACGGAACTAGTATCGGTCGCGGTTGGAGGCGAAAAGAGTTATGGGTCCTGGGTGATGCCATTATTTATACAGGCTTGAGGTATCATCTGAAGGGAGAGGGGAAGATAGTCAATTCTCAGGAATCCGATTGTTTATAATAGATATTAGAAATGCGTCTCTTCAACAGGAAGTAGCTTTTATTTACGTTACTAGGAATTTCAATGGTACTATTTATTTAAGAAATCAAATGATAGTTTATACATCGGTTATCTAAAAGCAAAGTAATACCAATTAGAGCTCGACATTCTTGGGTATATCGCCTCGGGCAGTTAAATGCTCTGTGACCACAGCAACACTGCGGCTAAAAAGTTGAGTTGCAGTCTTGACTTTCATTTTATTTATTTTCTCGGGGTTTATTTATACGTTCCTCCGTTAATTTATCCAGGAGTCTTAACACCCATATTCTAAGGCGTTTCCTCAGAACTACCTCGACTTCACTCAACCTCATTCAAGGAAATCGGTATTCATAGTTGCACAAAATCTCCAGTTGGCATCACTCATTATTTTTCCTCACTCGAGGTGAGGGCACAACTGTCAAACTCAAGGTACGTCGCGACGTACCTTAAGGAACATTCGAGGAAGGTTTACGCCGTTATAAAGCCGTTATTTTGTTTACTCTACGTGTGCAAATTATTTTATTTTATTACATACGTATTTAAATAGTGTTTTCAATGGATTTTCAGCGGTTTCTGAATTATCTGTATGATAATCCGTATGATTATCCTGGACGGCGTTATTTACGAGATGCAGAAAACCCCATCGAATTGTATGATAGTGTGGAATTCCAAAAACGCTATCGCTTTAGAAAAGAAACTGTGCTAAATATGTTGTTACCTCTTATAGCCAATGGCACAAACATGTTCAGCAGTAACAGAGGACTACCCATTCCACCTTTAATTCAGTTGTTAATTGCGTTTAGATTTTATGCAACTGGAAATTTTCAAGTACATTCATCACAAGCACAATACCTTCACAAATATTTATTCCATACAAAACAGAAATAAAATCATCCGTCATTTATTTCACGTGCCGGCCCGGTAGAATGGAAACGTGCAATCGAGTAGCGATCCATTGTTCTCGAAACTTGTATGTGCACGCGCAGCCTGCGTGCCGCCGCGCTCTGTTCCCACGCCAGTCGGAACCTAAGCTTGACGTGAGACGCACGAGAGTTTGCTCCGCCGTTTGCTTTCGATACACGCTAAATACCTAGCCTATTGTTTATGTTTGCTTGTGCTACACTTTCTTGTGATTGTAATCTTCTCTGCTGTGCTCTGTTCTCCTTCTGTGCTTGTGTACCCAATAAACTCTGTGGACTTGTATGCTGTCTGTTGGATTTATTACGCCGGCTACCTACTGCAGCTAAGTACCAGCACATACTATTTGCCTTGGCGGAATATTCGCATCACACCACCTCCGCCAAACTGGTGACCCCCTTGAACATCCATAATGAGCGACAGCAGTAATTTGGCGAAAACCGTTTAGTCGAACAAAGGCGCAAACGAGAACGTCACTACTCGTCGCAAAACAAAAAAGTGCGTTTCCACTGGCTCACGTCACGAGTCATCCGACTTTAAACCGTGTGCTATGACGGTTCCGTCATTTTCACCGGACGACCCAGAGATTTGGTTCGCGCTTTTGGAGGGCCATTTTGACAGTTACGGCATAACAGAAGATGCTGTCAAATTTACGAACGTTATAACAAACCTCGATATGACCCACGCGGAGGCAGTGAAGGACATTATTATGAATCCTCCGTCACAAAATCGCTACCAGATGATCAAAAGCGAGCTAATCAAGCGCCTCACCGCCTCCCATGAAAAGAAGGTCAAGCAGTTGCTAACCCATGAAGAGCTAGGAGACCGCAAGGCGTCGCAATTTCTCCGCCATCTGCAAGATCTGGCTGGGCCAAACGTTCCAAAGGAGTTTAGTCAGTCCATCTGGACCAGTCGCCTACCGCAGAATATCCAGACGGTATTAGCATCTCAGCCCTCACATTCTCTGCAGCAGCTGGCAGACCTGGCCGACCGCGTCCAGGAGATAACAGCACCTGGACAAGTCGCAGCTGCCTCTTCGCCTGGCATAGCACCTGCCGGCCACAGCACGTCAAGCGAAATGAACGAGCTTCGTTGGATGGTGGAGAGCCTCTCCATGAAACTCGACCAGTACACACGTTCGTCGCGCAGTCCCAATCGTTCGAGACCTCTTCAACGACGTCGTGAATCATCGCGCTCTCGGTCGAGATCGGCTTCCAGCTACCGACGACACCCTCTCTGCTGGTACCATTTCAAGTTTGGCTCGAACGCGAAGAGATGCCAAACTCCATGCGGTTTTTAAAGGCGGGAAACGCCGCAGGCAGTCGGTAATGGCGACAGACGATTGCCTCACCTCTCCAGGTCGCCTCTTCGTAATCGACCGCACCACGAAGACTCAGTTTTTGGTCGACACTGGCAGCGACCTCTGCGTCTTCCCTCGCAGCCAACTTCGATAGCGCCGCGCAGCAACGGACTACCAACTTTCCGCAGCCAATGGGACTTCCATCTCCCACTTTCGCGGTTCTGTCTAATACAGGTGCCTTAGCACCTAACAGGTGGAATCAATCACTGTTTTGTGTTTTAATTTTTAAGTTAAAGGAATAAAAAATATTTTATTTATTTATTTATTTATTATTTATCTCCACCTATGGCTATGCGCATTTCAACCTGGACTTAGGACTACGCCGTACCTACCCATGGCGTTTCGTAGTGGCAGACGTCACCAAACCAATTATTGGTGTAGATTTTTTGTGTTTTTACTATTTAATAGTGGACTGTAAAAATAGAAAGCTAACTGATAATTTAACTACTGTTTCCACCCCAGCTTCACTGGCTTTGAATTGCAATAATGTTCTTTCAGTTAAGGTTCTGACTGGTGAGTCGCGTTATCATCATTTACTGTCGCGTGAGTTTCCTGAAATCACGCGACCAGCTGGTACCCAACGCACTATACCACACAACACACAGCACCACATACGCACTACACCAGGTCCTCCAGTTGCGTCTGCACCTAGGCGTTTAGCTCCGGATAAACTAAAAATAGCTTAGGCCGAGTTTGATGCTATACTCGCAAATGGCAGAGCTAGGCCTTCTGAAAGCTCCTGGTCCTCTCCGCTACACCTGGCGCCGAAGAAGGACAACGGTTGGCGCCCCTGTGGCGATTACAGGCAGCTCAATGCATGGACCATCCCAGACAGGTACCCAATACGTCATATCCATGACTTCACCCACAGCATCACGGGTTGCAAGGTCTTTAGCACCATCAACCTTGAAAAGGCTTACCAACAGATACCTGTCTGCGCGGAGGACATACCGAAGACCGATGACAACAATAATTATGTTTTTACTTTACAGATTGTATGTGGAGATTTGCACAAATTAAGCCAATCGGCAACCTCCAAAATTGTGGCTAAATTATCAAAGACCATTGCTCTTAAAATAAGACAATTTATTAAATTCCCCACATCTAGTGAGCAGGCAGAAGTGAAACAAAAGTTTTATCAAATAGCAGAGTTTCCAGGTGCATTAGGAGCAATTGACTGTACACATATTCCCATCAAGAACCCCAATAGACAGCATGGCGAAGTATTTCGTAATCCTAAAGGTTGGTTTTTAATTAATGTGCAATTAATTTGTGGACCAGACATGGAAATTGACGATATTGTAGCACGTTGGCCGGTTAGCATGAGATTTGAAGATGGAGAATTCTCAGGCATATTAATATGAGACAGTGGATATGCACATACATCATATATGTATACACCAGTTGCAAATCCACAAACCCAGTCTGAAATAAGATATAATAGAGCTCACATAAGCACTAGAAATATTATAGAAAGACTGAATGGAGTCTGGAAGAGGCGGTTCGCTTGTTTGAGCAGAAAGCTTCAAAATAATTTAGGTAATACTTGCAATATCATTGTGGCTTGTGCAGTCCTCCACAACATTTCTTTGCTAACCCGTGGTGAAGATGATTGTCATAGCTGAGCCTATTGAAGTTGTACAAGAGGTACCAGTACAACAAGTAAATGACAATGAACGAGGTAGTTTAATAAGAGCTACGTTTATTAGAAGACATTTCTAACATTTGCTTTGGTCCTTTTTTAATTATTACAAACTATTACAAATCTATATTACATTCATTGCAACATTGTTTATTTTGGTAATTAATTTCTATGTAATCTATGTAAATAAAAGGACAATTTGTTGTACAAGAGGATTACTTTATTCAAAAAACAAACTGTTGTAGTCTTAATTAGGAAATGCATCGTTCGCTCTTAAGATCTATAATTTAAGCTCGGCTGCTTCCCTCTCTAGGCAAGCCTTTTTATAAATCTCCTCGGCTGCTTTTATAAGCAATTTTTTTTCTTCTACATTGAGCTTATGTAGCTCATCTTCCCTGGCTTGAACTCTTTTATAGTTATCTTGTCGAAGAGAAAACTCATGTTGAATTACATGAGCTCTTATGTTTCTTGTTCCTGAAAAATAATATAAGTATATACATAGAGAGATCAATCCAAAATCCTTACTAATATTATAAATGCGAAAGTCCGTTTAGTTGTTTGTTTCTTACGCCTTCACTACTGAACCGATTATCATGAAATTTTATTATACACGTTGTCAGGGGTACAGAAAAGTATGATTCCCGAGGGATAGCAAAAAAACTTTCCACGCAAACGATGTCGCAGATTGCAGCTAGTTAAAATTATAAAATTGAAACAGATTTAACATTTTAGAACATTTTAGAAAGTAGCTACAAACCAGGTGTTAGAGACGATGCTCCTTCATAGTCAGACAGAACTCTGCCTGCATTTCTTTTTTTTTTTTTTTTTTCTCTTTATTGAGGAACAAACAGTCACACATTTATACATATTGCAAAAAAAAAAACATGATGTACTTAAAGACCTATAGTTCCCTAGAATTATTATACATTATACATTATTTATACATTATACATTATACATTATTATACATTATTTCTGCGTCGACCTAGAATAAATGGAATTAGTTTATCTATCTATATATGTATATAAAATTCAAAGTCCTGACTGACTGACTGTCTGAGATATCAACGCACAGCAAAAAACCGCTGAACCTAGAGATTTGAAATTTTGCACATAGGTTCCTTATGAGGTCTAGGGATGCACTAAGAAAGGATTTTTCAAAACTCACCCCCCAAGGGGGTGAAACGGGGGTCCAAAGTTTGTATGAAAGGCCCTCAGTGTTGAAGCTAGGACCTTCAAATTTTGTGTTCAGGCTGACCATTAAAAATTAATAAATACGGGTCTCAGCGTTTTTAAAATTCTACCCCCGAAGGGGTCAAAAGGGGGATGAAGTTGTGTATTGAAGAAAATCCTTTATTTTCGAAGTAAAAATCGCTAAATTTATAATTTAGGCTTATGATGGAAATCTAACGCAACGTATATTGTTATTGTTAGTATTTCAACCCCTATGGGGATGAAATGGGGGTGAAAAGGGGTAAAAAAAAACCAAAAATAGATATGGATGTCGTTATTGGGGTTTTCTGGGATGACAATTGCAAAAATGACATTTATTTTGAAGTCCAACACGGTGGACATGATTTGACCCCTAAAGGGATGAAAATGGGGTTCAAACTTTATATGGAAAAACAACCCATATTACAAATTAAAAGATTATATAAAATGAAAAATAAGAATAAAATAAAATAAAAATTAAACATGCCGAAGCTAATACACTGTCACTACTCTACTACAGTGCAGGCTAGCCCAGTGTACCAGCATCGTCCCATCCCATCTATCGGCTATCATGCATAGGATGCTGTTAGGACTATTTCCCACGATCGTCATTAATTTACTTTGATAGTTTGTTATTACTGCAATGTAGGTATCAGAAACTTACCTTGAGAGGTATCTACAGGTAAATTGTCGCTATCAACAACATAGAGTAACTCTACATCGGTCTGTTCAATCAGAGCCTCATCTAGGAGTATGGGATCGTCCTTTACTGGCCCTGGCTTGGGATAGAATGGCCCTCCGCCTGTCCTCATTCTCTCTTTTTTTCCATATGCTAGTAATGTCTTTTTACGAGTCTTAGTTTAGTCCTATACTTTAAGTGAAGCCTAATAATGATGTACACAAGAATGTTATAATAGTTATTTAAAAAAAAAAACCAGATACTATCTGGTTATAGTAAAATACACTAGCTGCTTAATTTAATTAATTATAGCAATAAAACCTGGATAATGTTTAAAGTCAAAAACAAAATAAAATATCAACAAAACTAAACAGACAGACTGACCTCAATAAATCAATAAATAAGTACTTAATACAATAGTATTCAAGTAGCAAAATGGTTACACAATGTTTGATTGTAAGGTTTAAAGCTGTATTGTATTTATGAGTAGTGCTTCGATCAAGAATATCCTAGATAACGCATTACGAACTAAAACAGTACGCAAAAATGGTACCTCAAATAGCGTTCCATTTACAAACTTGGCGCTTATTTTGTATATAATCACCTCTTATTTTGTACAAACTCACATTTTATATCACTTATTTTGTAGAAAATAAGCTTATTTTGTACAAAAACACATCTTTTAACACTTACTTATGTAAAATAAGCGCCCAGTTTGTAAGTGGGACACTATTTGAGGTGCCATTTTTGAGACTCTGACCGGACATCTAGGATTTTCTTGATCGAAGGAGTAGTGTAGTGTTTGTAAAGGGTAAATAGTTTAGTGAATATCTGTGATAATAGTAGTCACCATCTTAACTTTACTTCCACTTCACGTCAATTAAAGATAAAATTGACTGTGCCAAGTCGTTTTGAGTTTTGACGTTACTCACTTTACGTGAATTTTGTACAAGTAGTAAATTCTCTAGTTGGTTCTCAATTTATCCCAACTGTTCGTTGGGATAAATTGAGAACCAAAATGCCACACAAGCCGTAGGTTTCTTTATGAAGGTACCTATGCCGTTGCTTTGCAAAATAAAATGTTTGATAACAGTCTAATTGGCTTAGTGTTGTAGTCTATGTTGAAATAATATAAATAAAATTAAGGAACAAAAGTACTTCCCCGTTTTTAGTGCGTAGTATTCCACAGATTTGTCCTTTTCTACGAAATATTCACAACGAAAACATTGGCGGTGGCTAGGTGAGTACGGTCGTTATGGTAGTTCGAAAACTACCCGATGGAATTGTTTGAAAACACTTCCTTATAATATTTGAGTTGTAATAAACACTTTAAAAACAATATTATAAGAGGAAAACACTATTAGATTAATCAAAATTAATTTTAAAATCAGCTGCTTAGATTTGACAGCTAGACCGGTTGCGGTTGCGTGAATGGATTTCGATACAACTTGCGGTACATCAACAGCAATTGTCATTCTATTTGACGTTGTGTTAAAATTAAAAACAAATGCACATGTACTTTGGTGACTAGCACCACTGTTATGATAAAACAGCAAAACCATACATGTACTCCAGATATTAATGGTAATGAGATCAAACGACGGCTTCATACATGTATGCAAAGAGTACGAAATGAATTGATTCCAGTTCACAGTATTTATGCAGATACTTTAGAGAGTATGAAGGATGCTGGCATAAACTTACTGACAAAATTACCTGATTATGGAAATTTAAAAATAACATTTTATAAACACCGAATAAAGCAATCCAGGCACAAAAAATACGTATTTTTAAAATGGAAGAAGTAATGATTCCTGGTGCCTTTAAAAACTTCCGGTTAGCAGATTGTTGCTATGATGGCGCAAGGGTATTAATTTTCGCCAGTAAAGAGGGACGTGAAATAGTAAAGAAAGCTAAAGAAGTGTTCTGTGATGGCACCTTCAAAAGTGCCGTCCCACCATTCAAGCAGCTATACACAATCCATGTTGATCTTGGCAGTACTAATGACAATCACATGAATATAATTCCTGTGATTTATGCGTTGATACCCAACAAACAGCAAAAAACTTACGAAACTATGTTCAAATTAATCAAAAGACAAGTTCCTGAATTTAAACCCGATTTGTTTATTAGTGACTTTGAAGTAGGTAAGTGCCATGTCTGCAATTCGTCGAGTATTTCCCGATTCTAAGTCACGAGGCTGCTTTTTTCATTTTAGCCAAGCCGTATGGAGAAAGGCTAAGCAGTTGGAATTAACAAAATCTAAACTAAATAAAATACATATAAAGAGGTGTATCGCTCTGGCTTATTTACCACGGGAATATGTAATTGACTGTTGGTTATATGTTTTAGGTGAACAAATAAAAAACGACGTTAATACCACTAAATTTAACGAGTATTTTGAAAAGACTTGGATGAATAATAAAGCTTATTTAAGTGACAAATGGTGCTTTCATAATTTTAACACAGCTCCGCATAGTTCCAACCGAGGTAGATAAATCTGCTATACTGGTACGACTCTGCTCTTAGCTTCAATGAGTGTAACGGTGATATCATCAGGTGTGATAACTCTGCAGTATACAACTGCAGCGTAAGCTATAGTGGAAGCGTCTGAGAATCCATGAAGTTCCAACTTTGTGCAATCATCTTTCAGTCCAATCCATCTATTGAGATTATTTACAGACATGTTAATTAGTTGGGTGCGAAAGGGTAACCACTCTTGTAAAAGTTCATCAGGTGCGCAGGAGGTGCCGTAAGCAACGGTGGTAAGTCGAAAATGTTGAATATCTTGATCAGTGTTGAATCTCCATAAAATACGCAAGTAGTCTCTATCTCTCTCTTCTAATGCTATTCTCCTAAACATTTGACGTATATCAGCTACTAAAACCACGCGGTGTCTTCTCCATCTTAATGTAACATCTCTTATGTCATTTTGTAACGGAGGTCCCACTAGTAAATTGTCATTAGGAGATTTGCCATTGGTAGTTTTAGCAGAGCTATCGAAGACAACTCGAAGCTTAGTTGTTAAATGGTCTTCATTGATAATTGGATGATGAGAAAAATTTTGGGAATAACCCCTGTATCACACAGCTTTTTAAGATCTTTGTATTCGGCCGTAGTTATAGGCAAAGATGTTTTATACTTTGGCTGCACTAACTTGGGTCTTGAAATTATGGCTATAGAATCAGTTTCAGCATCTTTAACCATGCTATATTTGACAGTCACGACATTGGGTGATGACTTTTTAAATGTTGCCACCCGCACTTTACTAATCTTTCCAGTTAAATTGCCTTTGAAATATTTTTCAGAAAATTTTTCGTAATTCATAAAATCGTTGTGCTTAAGAGTTTCTACGTAATATGAGGCTGGTTCTTTACGAGCCACCTAAAAAACAGTTGACCACTGCGACGGTGCCCATATTAAAGTATCTCTAACAGAATTTTCAATTATTGAAAATTCTGTTAGAAATCTGTCGGAAATGACTGTCGATAGTATTATCGACAGTCATTTCCGTATGCTATAAAGGTTTTTTATGTTTTTAAATTCAGTGGGGAGATATAACCTGGTACTGTGTTTACGACAGTAGGGGGATGGTAATGCTGGTAAACTTTTGATAAAATTAATGGCCGACTCCTTTACTGTGTGAGGCGTTTTGTTTTTAGGAACAGTTTTACCTCTGTTCTCCTCTTTTGACAGCCCAGACGATGCATTGGCTAAAGTATAACTAACATATTTTGGACTAACACCCAAAGTGTCTACTAGAAATTTTTTACAAACCTTACTTCGGCCTTCACCATCGTTAATATAGTAGAAATATGTATTGTGCCTCACACCAGAGTCCTTTGATCTCTTTCGTTTTATGTCAGTTTTTACAGTCATGCCTACTAGCCAATCTTTTTATCTTTGAGATGGTAATCCCCAAAAATAATCAAAGATATTTTTTCTTTTTTCTTCAGAAACATTATTGCATGCGTTGCCACAGTTTTTGTCTAGGCATGGATTAGGCTTAAGTGATCTTGCACTTACAATACTTCCGTCTTTTTTTACATACTCTTTTCCATTTTCTCGTGAATTTTTTGCTTCTTTGCGTTTATTCGTTTTTTTCTTTTTCAATCCTGCTTCACCCACTTTACCGTTTTCTGATCTTACCTTTCTTTTCTTTTTTTGAGGTTCATTGCTTTCCACAGTACTAAATATTCATTCATTCATATATTAATTCATTGCTTTCGTTTGATGAAGATTCATCCCCATTGTCTTTCCAAGAAGAGGAATCCCATACGAAGTCCTCTTCCTCAGATAGAAAATCAACATATCTTTTATGAATTTTGCTTCTCTTGTTCCTTTTTTTACGATTGACTTCACCGTCTTTTGTGTTATTATTGTCTTCTTCATCTTCTTTAAGGGATTTCCTCAGTAACTCAATCTCACTCGCAGAAATTACTTCCGTTAATGTAATAAAAACAAGTGCAGGTTCTTTTTCTTTGTCATTTTTTTCATTTGCAGTTATTAGTTCGTCATTATCGTTTTCTTTTTGTAGAAATGTATCTCTTATGTTTTCCTTACTCCACACGCCTTCAGTATTCTCCTCAATCTAAAATTAAAATTAAAATAAGAAATGCTATTTCCACGCAGATAAAGTCGCAGGTAAAAGCTAGTATTACAATAAATTACATACCGACTCGAATTCAATATCTATTTGTATCTCTTCTATATTTTCTGTATAACTGTTTTCTTTGGTTAGATCTTTATTAGTAGTATCTTCTAATGGAGCTTTGGTGGTACTATCATGATCATTCTGCAATAAAAAAGATAACTTAAATAAACGAGAACTTTTGTTATAATAATAAATTATTTTAAGTGTAAAGCTTTATTTACGTTCTGTGTTTCTTTTTCTATATTACTGTTATCTGAGTTTGAAGGAATCGTATTCACAAATGGAAATCTTTGGGTTTGGTAATAGTAGGACTGAGTCCCTAACATTGTATTGTAACAACACAATCTTTATCAGCTTCATTTTTTTACTGTTTTCATTTTCACTGTTTTCATTTTCTGTATTTTAGGTTCTTCAGTCTTTTGTTGAGACAAATCTTTTATTATCTGTTTCTTAAAACACATCCGGCGTGTACCCACAAAAATACCTACAAAAGTTATTTCGTGAACGAGTCACGAACCTAGCTTGAATTCTATGTAGGTATTGTAAATCAAAACAATGTCTTCATAAAACTATACTCCTAGCGCAATTATAGACCTTTTTATTAATTATTACTTAGATAAAACAAAATAATTTGTACTTACCAGAGAAATCAACTGTCTACTCACAGTTCGCTCGCACACAAGTTCACACAACGCACTTCATTCAGTGTTGGCTGACTGACGCGCCCTCGCGGGTGGGTGAAGTACTCGTAACGGACACTACTTAGAGCGCGCAATAGATTGAACTTAGTTCCAAGCGACTAAGGCGTAGCTAACCATATTAATTGATTGGACGGCCTATGTGTTAAAACAGATTTGATAAAATGATGGAAATGCCAATTTTACAAATACAGATTTTAATCAAAATGTTTCAACCGCCATAACACTAATAAAAGAGTTATGTCAAAACAGCCGAAGTGACATTACTCATTATCCTTATTAGAGGCTAAATGGGTCAAGCGACATAGTCAATGAATATAATTTAATGCAAAATGGTCCAAGTGACAAAGTTTTTTAATGTAATTAGTTGAATGTAAAATAGGTCAAACGACATAGCTTTTTGTTTTGGTGTAATCCAAAATATGCCAAACGACAAAACCACAACCATGGCGAAAAAGCCAAATGCCTTAATCGACACGACACGACACGACACACGTTATAAAAGTTCGAAAAATCAAAACAGCTTAAGTTGTTCTGTCCACAAATCGGTCTAATTTTGTGTCGTATAGATCAATGAGCTTAGAAATGAGGCCTGTTTTGCTGTGGGTGCCAAGACTGCCAAGCGCCAAAAAAGTAGTCAGAAAAATTTGAAACCTAGCTCAAACGACGGAGAAAAATTTGCTGATTCCGAATATGTATATAACTTAATATCGCAAAAAATGTAGCTTAGACCAATTAGCCTTTCAACCGTCGATATGATGTTGTTCACCTTTGCAATAACCACATGTGATGTAACGGGTTTTTATCTCTGTATCAAAACTTTTAGTTGTTGGTAAAACTGTTGGCATTGTGTGATCTTTAGTTTTAACGGTCTCAATTGGGCAAGTGATCAGTGGATTCGATTCTCCGTTCAAACATTTTATATGATTCAGGGTCAAGTTTTTGAATGATGATATATACCACTAAGTCATCCCATGATTCGGTAGGCAACCCTAAACTCTTCAAAACTGCTAAACACATAGAAGTGACATCGAGAAGTTCGCGTATGGATTTGGCAGACTCTGTTGTTACGCGTTTCTGATTCAATAGCTTCCCTATGTATGTTTCGACAATACTTCGCTTATTGTCATAGCGTAGCGACTGTTTAACATGTTCCAAATTATATCGTAATTGCCTTCCGACACTTATATTTGTTTAACCAAATTCTCTGCTTCTCCGCGCAAACTGGACTTTAGGTACTGACATTTGTTAACTTTACTCAGTGTCTCATTATTGTGGACTAAAGATTTAAACAAATCTCGAAATTATAGCCAATCTCTATAATCACCCGAAAAAGTACTCAATTGGATTGTTGGTAGCTTCACACATGAAGTTGGTATCTGTTCACAAATTTATTATTTATTATTTAATGGACTCATTATGCACGCGACTATTTGCATTTTTACTCTCTTCTTTTTCAATTAATGTATCTTTCATGCGCGTTTTATATCAAGATATTTATCAAAACAATCACCAAATATTACAAGTAACTTGTCAATTTGGTTATAAATATTCATTTGCGAGTCCTCAACAGTAACATACCTACTTTTCAACATGGATAAAAATCCATGTTTTAAAGTAGGTAAGTATGTTACTATAGATAAGTACTGGAATGTTCTGCACTGTTCTATTACTCACGGTTACCACGTTCGCAATCCTTTAAATATCAAGGTATGAACTTTATAACTTTCACTGCACAAACACAAATTGCCTTTTTTATCTAGAGATCACAATCACACAACTCAAAGTCAATGACCTTTTGAATTTCACTGAACTTATCACTGCAATCCTTGTTTTATTTTTATTTGATAGTGTGGGGTGTACGGATATTGTAATTGTTCCCGGTAACCTTGCGTACACGATCCATGCACAGTCAGTCAGTCACTCGTGTGTAGTTTTAACGCGGCGAACCCGAAACTAACTGATTTACTAGATCCGGCCGATAGTACCAAATGTTTCGAGAGAAACAAATTAGTACTCACAGAAAACTCAACTTTATTGACCGCAAACATATGCACTAAGCTAATTAGCGATACAATATTATACCACGATTCTGCGCGGCACAGCGCCATCTCTGGATGCTGTTGAGAACAAAAATTCTTTAAAATACACTAAACAGATGTATTGCAGATAAATAATGCAACCAAACAAATAACTTTAATTTAATCTTACAGATAAAGACGACGAAGAGGACGACTAAGAATAAAAATAAGCGTGGCAGCAGTAATACTTTTTATTAAGTAATCACAGTGGCGCAGTGGTTTAGCGCCAGGCCATTATCCTGTGGCCTGGCCCAGCGATTGCGGAAGTTAAGCAACGTTCGCAAGCGTCGGCCATGGGATGGGTGACCAAAAATGTATTATCTCGAGCTCATCCGTGCTTCGGAAGGCACGTTAAGCTGTTGGTCCCGGCTGCATTTGCAGTCGTTAACACCCACCAACACCAATCCGTTGTTTTTGTCGAATGTTTTTACCCAATGCATTCTTCGGGAATAAATTTTGAATAATTATGCTGTGCATATACACTGAATTCTTTGGGACAATGCTGTTTGTATATGCGATATTTCTGCAAGGTTATACACGTTTTTTTTTGTTATTTGAGGCGATTTTTTAAGTTAAAATGTGTAAAGTTTTAGATTTATTTCTAAATACTTTTTGCTAAAGCAAAAAGATTACAAGAATAAAAATCAGTAATTTATTATGTTTTGTAGTTGTAGATATTGAACCGATTTTAACGGAAAATTGCCCGGATTCCGGTTGAAAGTCAGACAGAGTCAGGGCGATGAGTCAAATTTGCCTCAGTCATATACTTTTGATCCAATCTTATTGAAAGCGCTGGGGGAGGAACAAATTCAAGATGATTTAGCAAAGCACAATCTACCACTATATACTGGTAAATGGACTTAAAAAAGAAGTAAAAGAAGAATTAATTAAAAATACAAATTCCCTGCTAATGTACCCTAAGCGAAGCCACCAACTTAAAACCCTGAGGTTAGTGCTATGCTTGCAGAAACATGCAGAGCTCGAGACAAAAGACTATTAGTAAAACAGGAGCAGTTAGGCGGCGCTCTAACTGCCTTAGGTAAATCGATGAGAGTGCCAGACAACCTCCGCGTGGTGCACCCTGGGCGTCACCGCTCTGTTGCGGTGATGGCGAATAGTCTGGCGAGGTGGGAATGGCGCCGGTCATGTCCCGGCGTTGTCCGCTTGTAACCCCGTACGTGGTGCGGGAACGGTCCTCGTTGTACTGTACAGTGTACAGTAGATGACGTAAAAATACAGTAGATCTCCTGTAATTACAGTGCCTGGGCCATGTTGGCTGGTCTGGTGATCCTCAATAGGGGCACAACCTTCACCTGTGTTAGGGGCACATATACTTGGTTATAAAGAAGAATACAATAGTTTTCTTTAATTTACAGATGAATTTTTATTTTATAAAATGCCAGCAGATAGACGTACAAACTTAAGTCGCAGAACTCGCAATGCTGCGAGTCAAAGATATACAAGAGCAAGCCAAACTGACGAGCAACGCGAAGCGCGGAATGAAGTTGAAAGGAATCGATGGAATCGAAATCAACAACATAGAAATGTTGCGTTTAACCCCTATCGAGCTGCATTCAATTATAACGTGGAAATCGATTACACTTCACAGCAAATCGTTGCTATTGAAACAATGAATAACCAGCTGAACTGACAGACGTTGTCTTGTCTAAGTTATAAATTCGAATTGGTAACTTAACTTGAAATAATAAACCCATTTTTTGGAATATTTTATTTTTTAAATTATACCAATTCGAATTCAATATTCTATTCATAACTAAGACAAGACAACGTGTGTCGGGTCAGCTAGTGTTTTAATAATTTCAAAGTTTATTGGCACACTTTAAAAATAAACTAACTTCAACTATGAGTCTGTTGTCTCTGATTCACTATCGTTTCCTGTGTTGATGATGATTAACTCGTCTACTAATTTATCTTTATGCCAGTTTTCATCTTCAAGCTTCTTCACGTGATTTACCTCCTTTTTCAATCTTCAATATCAAAATCTCTCAGATTACTCGGATTTATTTTGGCGTTGTTGTAAAAATTTTAAAAATTACCATGTTCTCAAGTTTACCTACTTTGCATTGGTGCGCAGTTCTTTGGAATACTGCTCTTCTGTTTGGAACCCAAAATATAAAATATCTAAATATCTGCTAAGTTAGTACATTTTTATGTGTGGTTTGACTAAAATATTGCGTGTGAAGTACATTTTACGACACCATGATACTAAAGAGGTAAAAGTCAATAATAACAGTTGAGAGAATAATAATTTTTATTTTTCATTATAAAAAGTTACAAAAATTTAATGTTTCCGTTTTCTATAAACTACCTACTCGACATCATCTGATTCAGATTCTTCTGAATCGGGTGATGTTGAGTGGCGGTTAACAACTTCGTTGTCTGTAGCCATAGATTGGAACCAGCCGTGATACTCCTCCGGAATAACACCCTTTTCACACAGATTTAACAAATCCTTCTTTTTTGCTAAAGATATTGTTAGTTGTGAGTTGTATAATTGTTGCAAAGGCGGAAAACTAAACTCATTGCTTGTCAAAGTCGTCGGACGTTCATTTACGAGTAATTCTGCTTGTTTTGATCTACGTCTTGTTGCATAGCCGTGGTCACTTTCCGCAGTAGTAGCAGCAGACGTGTTTGATTGCACACTTGAGCATGTGACGTCCATTTTCATGAAGTTGGTAGACATGTCATAGTTGTAATAGATAATACGGTCACCTTTTATATATTTCATTCGTTTTATCTTCAGCCATTGAACTTTCTGTCCTTCCGTGTTTGTAGTTCTATTTAAAATTATAGTGTTGGCTAGTTGTTTCAGATCTTTAAACTCAGAATATTTAAACTCCTTTACGTTATATTGGTTTTCTTCACTTTTTTAGTCCCTTTCTTATATGTTTCTTTCGAGCGGGCTTTTTTGAAAATTTTTATCCAGTCGGATAAACAGTATACGTCATTATGCTTTTTCGCAGTCTCGATTGCACTGTGCATAGAGTCGGCCTCCATGTAAGAGTGGCCAGACTTTTGGAGTCTCTTGGAACTTGTGCTCTATTATATTTAAGTGCTCGCTCTGATTAATAACCCACAAGAGTAATGCGGCGATGAATTGGTTTCTGTTTTGCCCCCCGCAGGTGTCAGAGAATAACTTCTTACCTTAATTTTCAAGTAGATACTTAAGGTAACTGTACCAGTCATGGTAAGCGTTCTAATGATGGTCAATTTCGAAAAAAAAAACTGCAAAATAAGAAAACTAAACGTTGTAGGGAAAATGGCAACATTTAATGATAAACCATAGACCTTCAGCTTGTCAAAAAATGACATTTGTCAGTTTGACACTTGACATTTGCAAAATGGCGAGTCCTTGAACAAAGTGCTGTGGTGAATTTATAAAATAATTGTTATTTTTGATAAGGTTGGTGAGTATTTCTGTTTATTTCTTTTATAATAATATAAGGGTTTTGATATATATCTTTGTTTTGATACTTAAGGTAACATGCCTGTGCGACGAATAATACTAGAAAATGCACTCATATTTCTGTTTTGAGGACTTCGAAGCTGTACTGACCATTACTGGAACGTCTATTTATGATATTTCCAATGATGGTCAAATTGATCATGATTGGCACAATAGGGTTTTCAGTTTTTTTTATAAAATTTTGAATATTTATCCACCAAAACGAATTCTAATTTTACCAGCGCATCGTTTCTGCATACCGGTCCAGTAATAGTCATATTACCATTATTGGGGTGACCATGACTGGATCACAATTATCATGGATGTTTGCATTTTAATGAAGTATCATATCATTCTTTAGCCGTTATAGGTGTAAATTAAGTTTTTATCCTTTTTACATGACTGCCCAAAAGAGGGTTTATTGTTTGCAAAATTAGTCAAAAACAAAGATATTTTTTATAAAATTTAATTCCTTTGTTTCATAAGGTAACAATGGCACCAAAGAAAAACTACACGCCCCATCAAATGAGCCTTGCAATGGAAGCTGTTAGAAAACGGGACAGTTATTCAGCTGCAGCTCAGAAATATGGTGTTCCGAGAATGACTTTAAGAAATAAAGTCACGGGAAAAAGTCCGGCTGTCTGTAATATGGGTCCTTCTACAATTCTTTTTACTTATAAGGAAGCCATTTTAAAAGAATGGTTGTTTGCGATGGCAGAACGACATTGCCCGATAGGGAAGGAGCAGCTATTAGATTCTGTCCAACTAATTATAAAATCTGCTAATAGAAAAAATCCATTTACAAATGACAGACCAGGAAGGAAATGGTTCGATTTATTTTTAAAGAGACATCCAGAAATATCTGAGAGGGTTTCGCAAAACTTAACCACATCCAGAGAATCTGTAAAAGAAGAACATATAGTCAAATGGTTTACAGACGTAGAGAAGTATTTAGAAGAAAACAACCTTTTAGAAATTTTGAAGGATCCAACACGTATATTTAACACCGACGAAAGTGCGTTTTTCCTAAACCCTAAGCCTGACCGTGTTTTAGTTAAAAGAGGAAAAAATATATATATTCTACGTCAGGGAACGAAAAAGAAAACCTAACAGTTCTTTTAACAGCCAATGCAGCTGGACAGCTAGCACCACCAATGATAGTTTTCTCTTATGAACGCATTCCCCGAGCTATTGCCGAAAGTATTCCTGAAAGTTGGGGCATTGGCCGTTCAGAAAACGGCTGGATGTGCGGGAATACATTCTACGAATATGTTACTAATATATTCTATCCTTGGTTGGTTCAAAACAATACGAAATTCCCCATAATATTTTTTCTGGATGGTTATGCTTCCCATTTGACTAAGCATTTGTCAGATTTCTTCAAAGAGAAACAAATTGAAGTTATTGCTCTATACCCAAATAGTACTCACTTGCTACAACCCATGGATGTATCGGTTTTTAGGCCACTGAAACTATTTTGGCGACAGGAAAGTATTATAGTATATCTGGAGTATAGCATCTCATCTCTAATATAGCAGGAATGTATTATAGTATATCTGACTATTTGAATGATAAAATTTGACTTATATTTACTTTTTTAATTTTATTTTAATTGACAATTTTTAAATTATGGACATACACTTGGTTTTTATTACCTTACTTATTAAATAAATATTACTTACTTACATAGTCTACAATTTTTAAATATTTGCACATCGATTGTTTTACGATAGAATATGTTGGAAATAACTTAGTTTAAGAACACTTTTGTAACCGTATTCTTGCAAATAAAATGGAAGACTGAAAATCTGGGGGAGCAAGTAAAAAAAGAAAACTTTGCCCCAATACTAAAACGTGAATTAGAAAGTATAACTCTGGACTGCATAAAAAGTGGGTTTCGAGTGGGAGGGCTCTTTCCTTATGGTCCAGAGCTAGTAGACTTTACAAAGTTAAACGTCCAAAACAGAGCATCGACAAGTAAAAGAGCCGGTGATTCTACAAGAAACCAAGCTTTTTTTAAGCCAACTCGAAGCAGAAATGGTAAAGATATTCAAACGGTCTAAGCTAGACACCTTTAACAAATGTTTTTACTTACCTACGTCAGAATTGGCTGATGTATTACCGACTGAAGATTTGACAATGTACACTATCTGGGCCAAATACAAACATTTGTGTGCAGTTAATGTTTCTGAAAGCAATACAGAAGCTTCTAATAATAAAAAAGATGATAGACTTGGTGTTGAGCAAAATACAAACCAAATGATAACTGCTTCTGAACAAACATCTTCTTCTGAAATCGTGCCTCTAATATCTTTTCGTCCTGTGGAATGCCACGATGATAATTCACCGACATCTGCAAGGTCTTCACAAATACTTCAAAATAAAGATGTTTTAGGGCCTACTAACAATAATAAGATAGGCAGTGACATTGAAAAAGGTGATACTAAGCATAATCAGGACCTGCTTTCTAAATGCGCTATAAGTGACTTAATTTCTATGCATAAAACTTCGATCAAAGTCACACCTTCGACATCTTCTGCTATTGCTGTAGATCAAGGCGAGATAATACCATCTACATCTACTGCAAGTTTTACTCATCATATGCTTAATAAAGGTATTCTGGTGCCATCACCGTTTAAGAAGGCTCTATTTTGGCCAGAACCGATACAAAAGAAGCGTAAAATATCCAAAGAGAAAATACCATCAGCTATAACAAGTAAGGCATGGAGAGAATTTCACGTGAAAAAAGATGCAGAAAAAAAGAAAAGGAAGATATCAAAGCAAAAAGAAAACAACTTCTTAAGAAGAAAGAATTAAAAGAAAAAGCCAAAATTGAAAAACAAAAGAATACTAGTAGACTTAAAGAAAACATGAAGAAACGCTGTCTGCGTTTCTATCACTTCCAGTGAATCTGATGTTGATAGTAATGTAACATATGCGGAGACAGGAGGAAGTGAAATAGATACACCAGATAAATCTGATGAAGATCTAACACTTATGGACTTGAAGCTAAAAAACACTATGAAAGAAAGCAATAACAATCAAAGGCAGTCAGATATTCAAGATGACTCCATTTCACTTCCACTATCCTTGGCACAAGCTGATGCAAAAACATCTGATGAAGATAATAATATAAAAGTTATAGTAGAGCAGTTGCCTTGTAACTTGTCTGCTACATCAGATGATAATTTAAATGAAAAATTGCTTCTTTGAATTCCAAAACGAAATAATACTTCCGGCTCTTGCAACGTTTCTGCTAACGATTATGTAATTGTTATTTGGAACGAAAGGAAATACCCAGGACAAATTGTTTCTGTATCTGAAGAAGGGGCGCTAGAATCTTGCCTTAAAAAATCCAAAGAATTTTGGCGCTGGCCTGTGATTAAAGACTTACAATTGTATAGTTGGGATAGTATTGTATGCCAAATAGCAATTCCGAAGTTTGCAAAAAAAGGTTGTTTTGTTATTCCAGAAATGGACAATGTATAAATATTTAAACATACTGAAATTTGGTTAAGGTGCCTTAAAGTATTATATTAAAACTTCATGATCTTGTAGTAGTTTTAACGCTCAATAACGAGACTGAATGTAGCCTAAGAAGAAATGTTATTTACTTCTAACGACGTTATCTCATTTTGATTTTAATATGTTTTTTTGAAGATTGTAAGTTCAGAATTATAAATGAAAAACTATAACATGGACACAATACTTCACAACTGCACATCTTTTCAATTTGCCGATGACACATGTTTGCTAATTAAAGGAAAAGATCTAAACAAAATCAGTTTGCAGCTTCAAAACGATTTTGATAGGTTGAATAAGTGGTGTCACGATATGGGTCTAGTGCTCAATGCTCAAAAAACTAAATTAATGCATATAAAATCACCTTACTTAAAATGCAGCACCCAAGCGTCTAAATTGTTAGCCCACACACACACATGTCTACACAATAATTCAACAAGTAAGTGTGATCTTAAATGTCCAACTATTGAACAGGTTGACACATACATGTATTTGGGACTGCTTATCGATAATAAATTTAACTGGAGTCCACATATTGCACGAGTGTGTGATAAACTACGTGCAATTTTGTCTAAATTTTATGTTATAAAAAATCGCTTAACAATTAAAGCTAGACTCCTACTATACAATGCGCTTTTTGATTCAATTGTGTCATACGGCATTTCTAGCTATGGCCGTACTTTCAAAATTTACCTTGATTCAATATATAGACTGCAGCTTCGAATACTTAAGTTGATAATACCACCCAATTTAAAATCCTCTTTTAAAAATGAATACGAAATATTCAAATATTGCAAAACCTTACCAGTACATGAAAAAGTTAATTACTACATCTTAAAAGAACAATTTTTTAGTGACCAGTTTCAAATTAAAATAAATCATTCTATATGCACCCGTCAAGTTGCGCAGGAAAAACTTGTTATTGTATCAGCACACAACTACTACGGTGAGCGGGCGAGCGCATTCCTTATTCCTAGATTAATCAATTCTTTACCTACCGTCACGCGTAATGCTATTACGAAAGAAAACATAAAATTAAAATTAAAAGAATATTTTCTGTCCTTATTACAATGAAATTTCATGCTTCCTACTGAACCATGCTCGATCTCCTAATATATAATTGTTATGTAATTAGATTAATTAACATAATATGTAAATTAACAATCACTTAGGTATCACTTATTGTCTACGTGTACGAATCTCTCAGGTACTATACTCAAACTCTAGAGGTTTAAATAGTACTTTTTTGTAAAATAAAAAATGTATTACACTGTGTCTGATAATAAATAAATAAATAAATATATTTTTTTTTTAACATGAATAACAGTTTTAACAAGATAAGTGACCATAATAGGAGCAAACCATAAATGGTGGGTCAATATTGGGTTTTTGGCTGACCATTACTGGCTCTGTCAACACTAACTTTTTAAAAATATTTTTTGACTTTTCTATTAATGACAATACCAATTTATTAACCTTCGTATGTATGGAAATCCTACTTTTATCAATATCAATAGTTTTAAAACAGATCTGCTTTTAATTATAACAAAAGGTCGAAAAATAAAATTAAAATATCTTAAAGTGACCATGACTGGTACAGTTACCAAATAAAAATAAATAAACTAATCTCCGTCACCTGTTCTGGAATGCATTTTGTCAAATAATGGAGCAAAACAGTGCCAATTTCAGCGCTCCCTTTTTTCCAAGTATCTCCGACCATACGAAGCAATATGCTTAGAAAATAAGGTAAGTAACCTCATTCATGGACGCAGCGAGGGGGAGATTTGGGGGTTTAACCTAACCCCCCCCCCCCCTCGAAATAAAGACATACTTAAGTAAACCGACCGATCCCTCCAAAAATTGGCATGGCTAACGCCTATTTTAATTTTCATAAGTATACTTATAATATCCCTATTGTAAAATAAAAAATCATAAAATAAAATTGGTCTGTACCAATAGTCTACTTAATAAATGAGTTGTAGAAATTTCTCCAGGAATTTGTTCAGGGTGCTTAGCTTACCTTAAGAAACAAAGGAATTAAATTTTATAAAAAATATCTTTGTTTTTGACTAATTTTGCAAACAATAAACCCTCTTTTGGGCAATCATGTAAAAAGGATAAAAACTTAATTTACACCTATAACGGCTAAAGAATGATATGATACTTCATTAAAATGCAAACATCCATGATAATTGTGATCCAGTCATGGTCACCCCAATAATGGTAATATGACTATTACTGGACCGGTATGCAGAAACGATGCGCTGGTAAAATTAGAATTCGTTTAGGTGGATAAATATTCAAAATTTTATAAAAAAATCTGAAAACCCTATTGTGCCAATCATGGTCATCATTGGAAATATCATAAATAGACGTTCCAGTAATGGTCAGTACAGCTTCGAAGTCCTCAAAACAGAAATATGAGTGCATTTTCTAGTATTATTCGTCGCACAGGTATGTTACCTTAAGTATCAAAACAAAGATATATATCAAAACCCTTATATTATTATAAAAGAAATAAACAGAAATACTCACCAACCTTATCAAAAATATCAATTATTTTATAAATTCACCACAGCACTTTGTTCAAGGACTCGCCATTTTGCAAATGTCAAGTGTCAAACTGTCAAATGTCATTTTTTGACAAGCTGAAGGTCTATGGTTTATCATTAAATGTTGCCATTTTCCCTACAACGTTTAGTTTTCTTATTTTGCGTTTTTTTTTCGAAATTGACCATCATTAGAACGCTTACCATGACTGGTACAGTTACCTTAAGTATCTACTTGAAAATTAAGGTAATAAGTTATTCTCCGACACCTGCGGGGGGCAAAACAGAAACCAATTCATCGCCGCATTACTCTTGTGGGTTATCAATCAGAGCGAGCACTTAAATATAATAGAGCACAAGTTCCAAAAGACTCCAAAAGTCTGGCCACTCTTACATGGAGGCCGACTCTATGCACAGTGCAATCGAGACTGCGAAAAAGCATAATGACGTATACTGTTTATCCGACTGGATAAAAATTTTCAAAAAAGCCCGCTCGAAAGAAACATATAAGAAAGGGACTAAAAAAGTGAAGAAAAACCAATATAACGTAAAGGAGTTTAAATATTCTAAGTTTAAAGATCTGAAACAACTAGCCAACACTATAATTTTAAATAGAACTACAAACACGGAAGGACAGAAAGTTCAATGGCTGAAGATAAAACGAATGAAATATATAAAAGGTGACCGTATTATCTATTACAACTATGACATGTCTACCAACTTCATGAAAATGGACGTCACATGCTCAAGTGTGCAATCAAACACGTCTGCTGCTACTACTGCGGAAAGTGACCACGGCTATGCAACAAGACGCAGAATTACTCGTAAATGAACGTCCGACGACTTTGACAAGCAATGAGTTTAGTTTTCCGCCTTTGCAACATTCTCGCAAATATATATATCGATATTCGTTATCCATTCTTGTCTGCTCATCGGCTTGCAACGCTGAACAGAATCTGCTGCAAGTAAGGTCCTTCAACATTTTTTTAGCAACAAAACCACTGACGTAAACCGCTGTCTGGTTGTCGAAATTCACTAAATGTTCATCGTCATCCAAATCCTCTGCTAAATGGAGGACAGGCACGTCATCCTCAGCGGACATCGGCATGCACGATTCTTAAAGTTGTACATCTTCAGCAAATATCATGGTTTCACCTGTCTCTTTCTTAGTTTGAAAAACGATATCATGAAAATCAAAAATAATTTGGCTGTCGTCTTGCTCACAATTTGCACCACGCTGGTGTACTTAACCGCGTCAAAATTGATGATTTTAATGCTGAATCGAAATGATATGTGGGATTTTTATTCGTGGGGCTGTGTTGCCTTATCAGACCAAAGAGTTTCTGAAGCGAATCCTGGTTCAACTGTCGCAGGTTCAAATATTTAATTCCCCTAACATTTACAAAGTTCCATATATCCTGAAAGGGAACTAATTGATATTTTATATCCTTTGACACATCTGACGTTTTTCAAGGGGACATTGCTGTCAGCTTTCAAAAATGTGAGACGTTTTAATTTTTCATCATATGTTCTCCACTTCTCGTGGTGAAAACTCGTTATTGATACGTTTTCTCTTATATTTTTTTAATATCTTTGTAACTAGACGAGCCATTAGTACAGTCAAAGAGCTGATCAAAATCTTCAATGACTTTGGGCTGTCTGCATTAGTTCATTTTTTGCATCGCCATCAACTGATTCTGCCTTTACGTATAGTATTGCTTTCTCTGTGGCCTGTAGCTTCAGTACGGCTGAAACTGTATTACTCGATATTTGAGCAGCCAGCTTAACTTTCATTTTGCTTTTATATTAGGGATTTTTTTTTTAGTTTATTTTTCAATACAAAAGAAAATTACAACAAAAATTTTTCAGTCGCAGCAAGAGAAACCGTGAAAGGTTTATGTATTGCTGCCATCACTCACTGACACATTGACAGATAAAAAGTTTTTTGAAAAAAGAAATATATGTAGCTTACTTCCGCAAACAAAATATGCAAGATGCACCGCCCGCCCGCCCGCAAAAATATGCAGCACACCACAAAATATAAGTGCACAATACCTGCATTTAGCAAGACAGCAACACACCTTGCACCTTCACCAATTAGGCTACTCTACACGTGTTTCGCCCCAACCCGGAGCATCCTCAGGAGTTAGAACGTGCGTAAACCAACACCGAATGAGCAACTACGCCCTCCGACACCGTATTTATTGTCACTTCCTCCCCACTGCGCATCGAGTGACTGACAGTGACAACGTTTGAAGAATGTTGCCAGTTTCAAATAAAAAAAAAAGAAAAAAGAAAGAAAACATGTTTTTTAATTTAAATTACCTACAAATAAATTGATATACATTAAATAATGTGTTTTATTAATAAGATACTTATTTTTAAGAATTATTATTATTTGAGAAAATACGCAGCAATGGCGAGGAAGAGACGTCAAGTTGATTGTTAAGTATGGTTCCATCAACATTGTGTTTGATAATTTCTAGGTTTTCCAACACGTTCAGTCGTAGACCTTTACTACAAGTATGTAAAACCTCATAGGAATGGCCATCAGATAATTGATGTCCGGTATTTAATAAATGTTCCGCGAAATGAGATCGTTCCGGTCGGCCATTCCTATAGGCGGAAATATGTTCTTTATAACGTATATCAAAACTACGGCCAGTTTGACCAACGTATACTGAATTACATTGGTTACATGTTAACTTATATATCCCCGACTTCCTGCCAACCTCCGTTTTTTCCTTGCCATTGCAAATGGCACGCCGAACGGTATTAGTAGTACGAAAAGCCACGTGAACGTCGTTATTTTTTAAGAGTTTTGATATTTTATCTGATATTTTACCTACGTAAGCCATACTTGACTGATAATTTTGAATAACGCGCTCACGTGGCACCGCATATAAAAGCCCAGTCACCTGTTTGTTGATTTTATTCCTAACCATGTTATCTATCATCCGCCGATCATAACCATTTGCAATGGCAATGTTATAAATTGTATTTAACTCTCTACTATAGGCTTGCCCTGATAACGGTACCGTCATTAAACGATTAATATATGAGTGAAAAGCAGCTAATTTATGTTGCCAAGGATGACAAGAAGTTGCGGGGATAACTACATCAGTATGTGTGGGTTTTCTATATATTTGAAAGTTATGGCGACAATGCTCCCGTGAGATAGTTAAATCCAAGAAGTTTAACGAATTATTAACCTCAATTTCTAATTTGAATTTTATTTTTGGGTGTAAACTATTTAAATATTGAAAAAATGATTCTAACTCTTGTCTAGTACCTGTCCAGCATATAATAATATCATCAACATAACGATAATAGTAAAGAATGTTATTATTGCCTACTATGTACCTATTCTCAAAATTGTCCATGAAGATCTCCGCCATCAAAGGTGATAACGGAGAACCCATGGCTAGCCCCTCCTTTTGTTTGTAAAACCCACCATTAAACTTAAAATAATTTTGTTGCATGCAAATATGTGTTAAGTTAATTATTTCATCTGCCTCCCCTGGATGAAGACCGCGGCGTTCTAAAATATTTGATAGTATATCTAAACTTTCTTGATAAGGAACGTTAGTGAACAAACTTTCAACATCCAAGGAAAGCAGAAACGAGTTAGAAGGCAAAACAACATTCCTTATTTTCTCAATTAAATCTGATGTATTTTGAATACTATACTTAGGTGAGAAAGATGATTTATCTTTTATAATATTATTTAATCTTTTAGCTAACTCATATGCTGGACAACCTATATATGAAACAACGGGACGCACGGGAACATTGTCTTTATGTATTTTAGGTAAACCATACAACACAGGGGCCTGTGGGTTCATTGGGACGATATAGCGAGATGAATACTCGTTTGGAAAAATAAATTTTGAATCATTAATATTTGTTTTGACCTCTGTGTTGTACTTTGTGGTTGGGTCCGAGCGCAAAGGAGTGAAGTCACCGCTGTTAATTACTTCCTGAACTTTATTTATATTATCCTTCTTATTCATAACAACCGCCACCTCTGAGTCCACCGCTAAACCCTCCACCAATGACTTAGTTATTTTAGGGGTTATGTTATATTTGAGGCCTTTTTCCAAAAGCGAAGTCTCGCTTTGGGAAAACTGCACGTTAGTTAAGTTTTCTACCCGGGGATAAAAAGATGTTTGACCACCACCAGCATTATTGTTACTAATTCTACCCCGACTACCCCCATTACTGCTACCAAGTTGAATTTCCCTTAACCTTCGTAACTTGTTGGATTGATTAATATACTTGTTATATACAGCCTGTGATGCGAAATCTCTGGCCTTTTGGTCTAAAAGATCGAATTCAATATTGTGTAAACTATGACTTAATTCTGTATGTAAAATTTTAATATGTAGTTTTAAATTATCCCTAATAACGAACCAACGCCGAGATTCCGCATCTAACCAGACCTTTTGGGCTTTACGTATGGCCAAACTAGCCGCGGGACTGGTCGTGTTGGAACGGATGTTGATATAATTTGGAATTAGATTTTGGCGCTTACACTGTTGATTGAACCACACATTTTGTGCCGCCACTCTATGCTGTGTAGTTAATTTAATATATAAACGTGCCTGTACAGCTATGCTTGCTGATTGTAAGTATTTGATTGAATCAGGCGTCACTGAAATAAATCAGGCGTTAAAAACCCACACATACTGATGTAGTTATCCCCGCAACTTCTTGTCATCCTTGGCAACATAAATTAGCTGCTTTTCACTCATATATTAATCGTTTAATGACGGTACCGTTATCAGGGCAAGCCTATAGTAGAGAGTTAAATACAATTTATAACATTGCCATTGCAAATGGTTATGATCGGCGGATGATAGATAACATGGTTAGGAATAAAATCAACAAACAGGTGACTGGGCTTTTATATGCGGTGCCACGTGAGCGCGTTATTCAAAATTATCAGTCAAGTATGGCTTACGTAGGTAAAATATCAGATAAAATATCAAAACTCTTAAAAAATAACGACGTTCACGTGGCTTTTCGTACTACTAATACCGTTCGGCGTGCCATTTGCAATGGCAAGGAAAAAACGGAGGTTGGCAGGAAGTCGGGGATATATAAGTTAACATGTAACCAATGTAATTCAGTATACGTTGGTCAAACTGGCCGTAGTTTTGATATACGTTATAAAGAACATATTTCCGCCTATAGGAATGGCCGACCGGAACGATCTCATTTCGCGGAACATTTATTAAATACCGGACATCAATTATCTGATGGCCATTCCTATGAGGTTTTACATACTTGTAGTAAAGGTCTACGACTGAACGTGTTGGAAAACCTAGAAATTATCAAACACAATGTTGATGGAACCATACTTAACAATCAACTTGACGTCTCTTCCTCGCCATTGCTGCGTATTTTCTCAAATAATAATAATTCTTAAAAATAAGTATCTTATTAATAAAACACATTATTTAATGTATATCAATTTATTTGTAGGTAATTTAAATTAAAAAACATGTTTTCTTTCTTTTTTCTTTTTTATTTGAAACTGGCAACATTCTTCAAACGTTGTCACTGTCAGTCACTCGATGCGCAGTGGGGAGGAAGTGACAATAAATACGGTGTCGGAGGGCGTAGTTGCTCATTCGGTGTTGGTTTACGCACGTTCTAACTCCTGAGGATGCTCCGGGTTGGGGCGAAACACGTGTAGAGTAGCCTAATTGGTGAAGGTGCAAGGTGTGTTGCTGTCTTGCTAAATGCAGGTATTGTGCACTTATATTTTGTGGTGTGCTGCATATTTTTGCGGGCGGGCGGGCGGTGCATCTTGCATATTTTGTTTGCGGAAGTAAGCTACATATATTTCTTTTTTCAAAATGGTTTGGGACTTCCGCCAAGTGACGCCTGATTCAATCAAAAAGATAAAAAGTTTTTAAGAGTCTTTTACATTGTTCCGGGTTATCCAGGATTTCATCAAGTAAATCTTTTTGCAGCTCATTTAACAATGACGGTAACATAAATATCGAGCAACGTTTACCATATGTGTTATTGTATGAAGGCAGCACATACTTAGGTAAGTAAATCAGATTCGCAAATTACTATTTCTAATTCTTAATTTTAACAAAGAGCTGTTTTCTATTTCGTCGCAAATTACATACATTTTTATTTTATTGTATTGTATATCTATTATTCTACAATGCTTGAATAAGCTACTATAATCATTTATAAATTTATTTTTGACTGAGTTAGGCACAATAGTTTTTAATAATCTAAGTTGCAATTTATATATATTTTCGATGTACGTTTTATATGTCCTGCCATAACTACTGAGGCCATATCCTATTATCGAGTCAGCTAGTGCATTATACAGCATTCTCATAATATTGTATGGTAATTTGTACTTCAGTAAAGAAAGTTTGGATAAAACAGCTCTTAGTTTTTTACAAACATATTCAACGTGTGTATATGAACTGCTCGTTTTGAAATTTTCGTGAAATGGAGAGTATTTCTATTTTTCTCCTCAAGTTGTATTAAATGCTTCCATTTGCCTTTTTTATTATCCCACAACACTTCACCCCCTTGTAAGAAATTATTTCTCAGTGATTTAAAGAGATGTGGGACATCATAACAAACAAATAATGTTGACCTTTGCGTTATTTGTGTAAATTAATTGTTAAAATTTAACTTATACGGGTGGCAACTCTAAATTGGTTCCTAGCTAGAATGCTATATTGGGATATGTAATCGCGGCTTTAGCCAGATATGGCTAAGTTTTAGTTGCGCCTTTTTCGTCCTTGCAATAGGTTTCTAGGCGTAATTATTCTAATCTGAGCTATTGACATTAGACTTGGCAGTATGATCAATTTTTTTGTTAAATCACGTCAAGTAAAAAAAAGTTTGGAACTGGAGCTGTTTTTCTTCGATTAGTCGATATCATCAGTGCGATGGCTGTCACGGGGCTGGTTGTTCCAACGTTGGGGTAAAAAGTTTCAGTAGTATTTTCAATCATTACTGATACAGTAGTAGTTTATGTTTATAAATAAATAAAATCTTTATTGAAATAATCTTTCATCAGACTGCTACAACTATTCTTAACATATGTACATATAGGGAAAAAGATACAATGTGCCTGAACTAGGATTAACCTGTATTTCAGGCAAAATAAGTACTTACATAAATACTTAAAATTATTAAACAATAAAGTTCAATTTAAATAATGTTGAAATAAATAAATAACAAATAATAATTTAGAAAAAATATTTACATGGCTCAAAAATAATAACTTAAAAATTAACATACAAAAAACAAAATACATTAAATTTAAAACACATAATATGACTAACTTAAATATTGACATTAAATGTGACAGTGAAAAAATTGAAGAAGTAAAAGAAACGAAATTCTTAGGTCTAATGATAGATGAAATGTGTAAATGGAAATCTCATATTGACACACTAGTTACAAAATTAGAAAGATATGTTTTTGTTCTTAGAAGACTAACGAATGTTATATCTAAAGAAGCAGCGCTAATGGCTTATCACGGCTATGTATCATCAATATTAAGGTATGGGCTAATTATATGGGGAAATTCTGTCGATATGCCCAGAGCTTTTAGAGCGCAAAAGAAATGCATTCGGTCTATCTATGGTGCAGACTTTTTGGACAGTTGTAAACCATTGTTTGAACAACTAAATGTTTTGCCACTTCCTAGTCTTTACATTTATGAAATGTTAATTTTTGTTAAAAAATATCACAATTTATTTGAATTTAATAAGAGTAATAGTAATTATAGAGGCAGAAAAAGAGAAAATTTACGTGTACCATGTCAAAATTTAGTGTTGTATTCCAAGAATGTATACTGTATGGCGGTTCGATTGTTTAATAGACTACCTGACGATTATAAAACATTGACATTTTACAAATTTAAACAAAGATTATTTTATTTTTTACTGAACAAAATGTATTATAGTATATCTGACTATTTGAATGATAAAATTTGACTTATATTTACTTTTTTAATTTTATTTTAATTGACAATTTTTAAATAATGGACATACACTTGGTTTTTATTACCTTACTTATTAAATAAATATTACTTACTTACATTGTCTACAATTTTTAAATATTTGCACATCGATTGTTTTACGATAGAATATGTTGGAAATAACTTAGTTTAAGAACACTTTTGTAACCGTATTCCTGCAAATAAAATTACTTACTTACTTACTTACTTACTTACTTACAAAACGTTTGCAGAAAGAGCAATAGTCTTCATAATCTATATCTAGGTCAAAGTTATAAATTGCTATCAAGTTTATGACCTACAAATTATTTATAATATTTATTGTGATTCATTTTGCGCACGTATTAAAATTATTAAAACGTATTAAAATTGTTAGGTAAAGTAAATTAGTAATAATAGACCAAGCTCCCACTGCATGAAACCTTACCTCATAAGGTGGAACAGCAGACATGTGTTACAGCAATAGATATTACTTAGGAACACTGGATTTTAGTGGGTTGCCATCGCATATCCTGGAAGAACATATATTTTTTTTCGTTTTCGTATCGCTAATTTGACCGAAAATTACATCATGAGGTGGAAGATCAAAATGTTTACCCATCGAAAGAGAAACATGTGGAGGTCAAAACCCGCATGGGTTGCCAGCCCTTACCCTGGCAGGTTTCAAGATCAGCCAAGTTTTATGAGGCCCAAAAATGGGGTCACTTACCTCATCAGGTGGAGAGATAAAATTGATGCAGATCGATAGCCCTAGATGTGCCGTTCATGAATATATAGGGTTGCCTGCCTTCAGCCTGGCAGTTTTTCTGGCCAGCCACCTCAAACAATCTATATCAATATCTTGGAAAAACGAAAAATCTTGTAAAGATGCTATGATTAAGAGTATTTTTAATGCAAACCGTGATATTAAATTAGTCTGCGCACTGGCAGTCTTGCGCCGTTGAAATAATAGGGTAAATGTACCAGTTATGGTCATTTTTCATTGGTATCTTCAAATATTGAAAAAAGTAATGTATCTGTTTAACGTCATCAGGTGGCTCGATGGAAATGATGCAGATCGATAGCCGTAGACGTGCCGTTCATGAATATATTGCCTGCCTTCAGCCTGGCAGTTTTTCTGGTCAGCCACCTCAAACTATCTATATCAATGTCTTGGAATAACAAAAATGCTATTATTCAGGGTATAGTTAATATAAACCATGATATGAAATTGAAATCTACGCACTGAAAGTCTTGCGAAGTATATTATGGTGTTGAAATAATAGGGTAAATGCACCAGTTGTGGGCATTTTTCATTGGTATCTTCAAATATTGAAAAAAGTAATATAGCCATTTAAGTTTAACGTGTTACCACGTTGGTGGTATTCTAAGTGAAAGGAGACCCGGCCTTTTATGCTTAAGTTGTTAACTTTTTAAATTTTTTATATTTTATTTTTGTGTGTTGTGTGACAGCTCAATGCCAAATCAGAAGTCAAAATTGATATTTAGTTTTCTTAATTTCGAAAAAGGAAAATAATTATGGTAAATGCAGCAACGTTTTTACATTTCATAGCTTGACTTTTCTGCCCTTTGAAAACTGAATATGAATAGCGGAACATTTTTCAATTTTAATTTCTCCGGATTTAAAAGACTTACAGTTATAAATAAATAAAAAAACTTTTCAAAAGCTAATAAAATCACCTATTAAGTAAATAAATTAATTATGCCAATGTAATATTTTAACTTTAGTGCGTACTCAAATTTCAGTTGGCCTTAAAGTATTTTGTTCACAGTAAGAAACAAGATCGTTTGTCAATAAAAAAATATTTTGAGTAAATTTTTCGTTTTACCGTACAAAATGTTTGAATACGGCAATCCTAAATTTGCCAGGAAAAACACTGAAACAGTTACTATTATCTCCAGTCCCCCTAGCTATACCAATAATAATAATAATAATCATTTATTTCATAAAAAAGTTTACAAAAAAACTTACAAATTAGGGACATATTTTAAAACATGTTTTAACAAAATGTAGTTAATTGGTCATGCTGTTATCCCTACTAGGCCAATAAAATGACCTGTATGAATAAAACATTAGTGCGTCGGTTACGCGTACTTCAGTACCGTATTTTGTTATGAATAATTTAATATAAATTAACTTACTTGGCCACTGAATAACTGCTTTTAGACAATCCAGATATTTTTTTGTAAATGAAATTTAAACTTTCACTGAAGTTAATTGGTCTTTAATGACAAAAATATGACAAAACATTAGACTACGACGGGCAGAACTATCGTATGGTATCGTTGCCAACTTCACATCCAAATTGTTCACAAAATACAGATTAAACCAATCAACGGTCGATGCGCAACTTCACAGTTAATAAATACAGAAAGGGACAGAACATACGCCTTATGCCTAAATTCACACGCAAGAGCAGGGATGAAGCTTTTTTGTCGGCCGGTAGTTTTGGACGCTTATGTATCCACAGTGTACTGACGGTCGAAATGCCTTGGATGCATTAGTATCCAAGGTGTATTGAGCGGTAAACTACGTGACGTAATATTTTAAATATATATAAGTTTTCGGGTTCGAGCCGATAGTTGAGCTATGTGAGCCTTAAAGTTTAGGTTACAGTCTATTATTATACCTAAATACTTGATTTTATCAGTAGGTTTAAGCATGGGACAGTGACACGTATAGTCTGCTGTTTGTCGACAGGTGTGGGCTTGGAGATTGATGGGAGTGTTAGGTTGTGAGACACAACTAATACTAAAACCAAAAAAAAATTTTTTTTTGCCAATCGATCCTATTTTATGTGGGGATCAAAAGTCTTTTTGGGACCATTTAAGGTTTGATTACTAGAATCGACAGATTCTAGTAATTTAGAGCGATTGCTAAAAACTTTTCCCATACATTTTGTACGGGAAAACGAAAAATTTACTCAAAATATTTTTGTATTGACAAACGATCTTGTTTCTTACTGTGAAAAAATACTTTAAGGCCAACTGAAATTTGAGTACCTACGTACTAAAGTTAAAATTTTACATTGTCATAATTAATTTATTTACTTAATAGGTGATTTTATTAGCTTTTGAAATCAAATCAAATCAAATCGTTTTATTCACACAAAACAGAGTGCATACAGTTGTCATTGATTACAATTCCGGTTCTCTGCCTTGCCTTACAAAGGGCATGTGAAATGTCAGTTTAGATTAAAGTAATAATAATTAAATTAACATTACATGTGATTATATTAGAAAAAAAAATCATTTTAAGTCCATTTTTGAATTTAGAAATTCCTCAATTGTGTAGAAACATTTATTTATTAACCACGTTTGTAATTTTTTCTTTAATATAGGTAAACTAAGCTCCTTTACAGACTTTGGTAGTTTATTATAAATTTTTATGCAGTTAGGATAACAATTCCTTCTATAATACTTTGAATGCGTTTTGGGTATCATCAGCTTTCCATGGTGTCTCGCTAATCTACAGTTGTTTGTATTTTTGAAATCGAAAATATGGGGGTGTGTTTTAACAAAAATGCAACATTCTAATATATAGATAGAGGGGAGGGTAAGTAAATTCAGTTCAGGAAATAATTCCCTTCCCCCCTGAAAAGTTTTTTTATATCTGTAAGTCTTTTAAATCCGGAGAAATTAATATTTTTTCGGCAGTGCCATCTAAAATTAAAAGTCAAATTTAAAATGCAAGTCATTCCAACAGGAGAGGGCATTCTGTTGGAATGACCGGCATCTGGATAGACCGCAACATGTGGGGGGTTTTGTCGATAAAATTGATTATGCCTTTAAAAGCTCCGACATTGCTAACTCTACATGTATGATTCAATTTGGTCTTATATTAAAGCCAATATATTTGGTAAATTGATCTTGTTCGAAATTAAATTGATCGAATGCTCTGTCTTAATTTTTCTTGCATGTAGTAAAAACAATTGACTTATAAATATTTTTGATATGGCATGGCAACACTCCGGAAACTTCGAGTACCTAATTGAAAAATGTTCCGCTATTCATATTCAGTTTTCAAAGGGCAGAAAAGTCAAGCTATGAAATGTTAAAACGTTGCTGCATTTACCATAATTATTTTCCTTTTTCGAAATTAAGAAAACTTAATATCAATTTTGTCATCTGATTTGGCATTGAGCTGTCACACAACACACAAAAATAAAATATAAAAAATTTAAAAGTAAACAACTTAAGCATTAAAGGCCGGGTCTCCTTTCACTTTGAATACCACCAACGTTGTAACACGTTGAACTTAAACGGTTACATTATTTTTTTCAATATTTGAAGATACCAATGAAAAATGCCCACAACTGGTGCATTTACCCTATTATTTCAACACCATAATATACTTAGCAAGACTGTCAGTGCGTAGATTTTAATTTCATATCATGGTTTCTATTAACTATACCATGAATCATAGCATTTTCGTTATTCCAAGATATTGATATAGATAGTTTGAGGTGGCTGACCAGAAAAACTGCCAGGCTGAAGGCAGGCAATATATTCATGATCGGCACGTCTACGGCTATCGATCTGCATCATTTCCATCGAGACACCTGATGACGTTAAACAGATACATTACTTTTTTCAATATTTGAAGATACCAGTGAAAAATGATCATAACTGGTGCATTTACCCTATTATTTCAACGGCGCAAGACTGCCAGTGCGCAGACTAATTTAATATCACGGTTTGCATTAAAAATACCCTTAATCATAGCATCTTTACAAGATTTTTCGTTTTTTCAAGATATTGATATAGATTGTTTGAGGTGGCTGACCAGAAAAACTGCCAGGCTGAAGGCAGGCAACCCTATATATTCATGAACGGCACATCTAGGGCTATCGATCTGCATCAATTTTATCTCTCCACCTGATGAGGTAAGTGACCCCATTTTTGGGCCTCATAAAACTTGGCTGATCTTGAAACCTGCCAGGGTAGGGGCTGGCAACCCATGCGGGTTTTGACCTCCACATGTTTCTCTTTCGATGGGTAAACATTTTGATCTTCCACCTCATGATGTAATTTTCGGTCAAAATAGCGATACGAAAACGAAAAAAAATATATGTTCTTCCAGGATATGCGATGGCAACCCACTAAAATCCAGTGTTCCTAAGTAATATCTATTGCTGTAACACATGTCTGCTGTTCCACCTTATGAGGTAAGGTTTTATGCAGTGGGAGCTCGGTCTATAAGGTTATTGGAACAGAATAAATTAAAAATTATGCATTTTGTTAAACATTAGATTTGATGCTATATATAAATAAATTACGGAAATATTAACAGAAGTGATAATATTTGTAAATGAGATTAAAACTACATAACTGAAAATTAAAAAGAGTAAAATTATGATACTTTTAGGCCCCTATATAATCTATCGAATTGACGTATCTTTGTTCGGCGATTTTTCTAGCTAGACAGTCAGCATCACCAGTTTTGTGATTGGAGGGCTTCTTATAGTGCAAGCATGTAGCACATTTTGGTGGCTCGGCTTTTTTCGTACAGTCCTTGATGGCGTGATCTTTTTCGCCACAGTGTCCGCAGGTGTTGGTCTCCTCTCTGCATGTCTTGGCAGCATGACCGTACTGCTGGCACCTGTAGCACCTTGTAACAAGAGTGAAATCTCTCACAGGGCACGAAGACCATTTAACAAATACTCTCTCATTCGTAACTAAGGCCTTTCGAATATCTGCAGTGACTTCTATTACATAGTTACAGGTCTCAGCGTCCTTCCTACCTGACTTATGACTTAATCTAGTCGAAGTCAAAAACTTTTCGAGTGTAAGGCCACTAAGCTTATCAGCTAAGTTTTGCTGAAAAATACAATTATAAACTTCCATATCCTGCATACACACAGGTACTCCGATGACTACGATTCTCGGTTTTCGTTTGTATGGTTCATCAACAGTGAGGCCAGAGGTCGTCAGTTGTGCTGTCTGCTTCAGTTTCTGAATGTCGTCCTTGGTGTCTGTGCTGATGATAACACCGCCGTTTCTCGTTTTTCGCAAACTCCTCACGTGCAACTTCATTTCTTCAGGTCTTATTATTTTTTTCACTAGTGTTTTGGTGTCTTCGCTTGACTTCATTTTATCAGTGGGGTATATAAATAATAATAAATAAATAATAAATAAATTTTTTATTGACCAAAGTAATTTTTGCACAGCTAAGTAGGGCACTAAGTAAGTATGGCAACGGAGTTTAGGTTACTAGGCTGGATGAAGTTGTTAGGGCTTTTTTTTACCATGTCGGCGAATGAAATTGAACCCGCGACAGGTTTTGAGGACTCTTCAATGCTCAGTTTGAGGTCTTTAAGTTGCTGCGAAAGGTCATATTTTTCTTTGTGGGCTTGGATGGATAAGTGAGACTGAATAGTTTTTTGTTTAAGGGACTGGTATTGGACGGCCATTTGAGATGTCCCATGGCTAACTTTTCGGCATAAATTATTAATCCGCAGTTTTTGGTCCGTATTTAATTTGCCTTCGCATGAAATAGCACACACCTCATTTAGACACTGCTCGATTGTTTTCATCCAGTTCTGGATCTATGGAGTGGACACAAGTTCCGGAGGCTCTTCTTCTTGTAGGGCCGGCGCGGGCGTGGGCGGCGGGCTGCAGGCCACTAACTCGCTCCGGTTAAAGGGGCTGCCTTCCATTTTCCAAATTACTAAGATACAGTACTGGAAGTTTGGGAGTTGGCTTAGTATGTCTATACAGTGGTTCTGAACGATTTTAAACTTTGTCGCCGTCATCCGCACAGACCTCCCAAGTAGCACACGATGCTGTATAGTCGCTGCACTACATGATATAGTAGCTCTCAGTGCTGTTTTAGGTTCCTGTATAAGGGCTCTGTAGTGTTCTACACAGACCTTGTATTCCTAAATTGGGCCCCAAATTAACCAGCACTACGCTTTACAGTCTCTGGTTAACAGCTCCTGTACTGATCTTTATGAGCTGTACAAGGTCTGTACAATTGCTATAATACACCCACAGAGTCTTAGATTCAGCTACTTTAACTCTTTACTACAGGTGTTTGCTGCTTAGTGGCTGGTTGACAGCTATATTTTGTGTAAATAATCAACAAACTTAAAAAAAAAAAATTTTATTATTTGTCTTAAGTATATTATAAATTCTAAATGGTGGATTTATGTTGTGTCAAAGTGCCGGACATCAAATATTTAAGGTAAGAATGTTTTGATATTTGTTTTGGTCTTTCGTAGCAAGTTGAGTTGAGTACCACTTTACTGTAAGTAAATGTATATAGGCATTTACATCAAATATTTTACGCGCCTTCATAGTATATTGCTCAATAACTAGGTTCGAAACATATGATTTAAGTCAGAAACTATGCGCAATATATAGTTTTTGCACTAAGCTACATATCTGCCGCACTCAGAGACGATTTAATGATTACTTACAGATTTTTAAGTAAAGATTAATAAAATCTCAGAGACAGTTAATGATTCATTATTGATATTTAATGTCAATTAACTTTAATGACCGCTGAACCCTTACTAAATTGACATTGACATTTCAAAAGTGTGGTTAAGTCATGTTGTTCTGTGGGGACTGTTGGCTAGGTTAAGTTTTATTATGAAGAGAATCAGTTCAATCAGTTGAAAAATTAAATGTTGTGAAAAATGTCTGATGTAGAAGATTTTGTGGAGTTCATTAATTATGTGAGAAGGATCAGAGAAACAGGTCCGAGGCGATATTTACGTGATTATAGTGATCCTTTCACCAAATATTCCGTACGTGAATTTTATGCCAGATATAAGTGCAGTAAAAAATACAATTTTGCCAATGTTGGAACCAGACTTGAGGCATCATTACAAGAGAGGCTTGCCGTTTGCTCCTGAAGTAATGGTTTTGTTAACATTGCGCTACTTCGCTACCGGGAGTTTTCAGGTAAATTTTACCAAAATGTACCTATATACTCGTAGGTACTTAATCTAAGCAATTTATACCCATTACATTATTGCTCATATCAACTATTTGTTGTAACATTAAAAAGCTCTTTTATTTACAGAAACTAGAAGGTGATGTCATGGATATATGTCAACAGTCGGTGTCCAGAATTATAGCCAAAGTGTCTACCCTATTGGCTAGAAAAATGAAAAATTATGTCAAATTCCCTTCTACTGAATTAATAAAGTGAAGCAAAGTTTTTATGACATCGCTGAGTTCCCAGGAATTGTCGGTTGCCTAGATTGTACGCACATCAAAATAAGAAGTCCTGGTGGAATATCATCAGAAGTTTATAGAAATAGGAAAGGATGGTTTTCTATCAATGTCCAGGCAGTAACAGGCCCCAATTTGGAATTTTATAATGTTGTTGCTAGGTGGCCCGGTAGCACACATGATAGTTTTTTTTATAATAGTAGTGCACTAAAACAACGCGGTGTGTTGCAAGGATTACTGCTTGGGGACAGTGGTTATGCAGTAAGCAATGTGCTTTTAACACCATTTTTATCACCAAACTCCACCAGTCATGAGCGATACAATAAAAGCCACATTAAAACCAGAAATACAGTTGAGTCTTTGGTATTTGGAAGAGGAAGTTTCCCTGTCTGCAAGTGGGCATGGGAATTAAATTAGATACAATTGTTGCTGTAATTTGTGCATGTGCGACACTGTTTAATATCGCTTTAGTGTTAGGTGAACTAAACACTGCTGATGATGATGAAGACGGTGATGATATATTGACCGATAGCACAGTCAATGATGTTGATGTTCAAGAAAATTCCAGTAGTAATGGATTTTTGTTTCGACAATCATTAGTCGAAAGGTTTTTTAGTAATGATTATTAGTGTAGTGTAGTATATAGTTTAATGAAATACCAACTAATTACAAAAGTATGTTCAATAAAACCGTTCCAGTATCATTTAAAAGTGTTTTATTTCAATTAAAATTAAATACAAATAATTATTTGGTTTAATAGAACTGCCCGGCATGTAATTTAGCAAGATAAAAACGAGACAAAAGATGCGCAGTAGCTACAAACACTACACTCGGCGCATGTTTTGTCTCATCTTTGTCTTGCCAAGTCATATGCCGACACCTATAAGTACATTTAAAATAAAAGTTTTATATCTTAAACGTAAAAAACGACTAACCTAGACGTTTTTTTACCTCGTCTAACTCTAATTTTGCCATCTCTAACAGAGTTTTGTTTCTTTCTTCCTCCATCTCGGCAGCCCGTTTTTTAATTTGTAGAGTCTCCAACTAAAAAATTAATATTATTTATATTATGACAATAATGGCAAACCTTGAATACAACTTCCTACTAATAAACTTGTACCTATACTATGTATTCTGTGCTAATATTATAAATGTTATTGTATGTTTAGTTGTCATGTCACTCAATCACCTGTGGCTGAAAGGATTTGGATAAAATTTTGCACATAGAACATCTATGTTCTTATCTATCTAGTGAATAAAGATTGGTGTAATGTAACGTTAGTGGCGTTGGCATAATGGTGCAATAAATAACTATCCATAAATACCAGGTTGATTCATTTCTACACACGCTACAAAAAGATGGCCGTCACCGGCGGCGTCTCATAAAACCGCCGGTCAACACGTCCATAAGTCAGTTTTGACTCAATTATGGGTCTTTTTTTAATTAATTGAGCAAGTAAGGCTTTTTCGTCAGCCGTAAAGTTTGTGACTCTTTTGCGTGGTATTTTCTCCTCCTAAAATAAAAAGATAGGTACTTTAAAACCATGCTTTAGGCACAGGGGCGGATCTACTTAAAGGCTTTTTGGGCTGCAGCCCAGGGCCCCGCGAATACAGAGGGCCCCCAACCGTACTGAAACAGATAGACGATATTGTCAATAATAAAAATTATCTAGAATTAAAAAAAATCCGATCATAAGGTTGGCAACACTGCGACCAATCAACCCGTGTATCAATAACCCAATCTATCAAACGGAACGGGGAATTCCCTGTCGCTTGTTTTCGGCCGGTGTATTCCGTGTATTGTCTTTTACTGGGGACTTCCCTCCGCTTACTGCAGTCTAAGACAGAGTCTTACACCTCTTGCAGTGAATTTTTTTGGCTAATTTATGAAAAGAAAGTTGTTGATATTTTCCCAAACTGCTATACCATCTTAAAGATTTTTTTAACGATGCCGATCACTAGCTGTGAAGCGGAGCGTTCTTTCTCCAGGATGCCGTATATAGAAAACAAATACACAACAATGTCGAACTATCGACTAAATCATTTATCAGTACTTTCGATAAATTGCGATTTAACAAAGGACCTACAGTGCGATGACCAAATAAAAGAATTTGCAGCACAAAAATGCAGAAAGGTTGCTTTATAATTTATATAACATAACCATTTATAACCTGTCAATTTAAGATCCGCCCTTGTTTAGGCAGATATTTTTACTTCACAACAAGTTAAAACAATGATACTCACCATTATTTATGATAAAATTGGAAATCCAAAGAAATAAAATAATTACAATCGCAAACACACACAACTTTCTTCTTTGACTTGACAAGACAAGAGTGACATGACATCTGAAATTTTGACAAATGACTTCCGGTGTCGCCGTGTATAAAAGACATGGCGGTCTACTTAATATGTTTTACTCCATTCATGCGAATAGTAATTAATTTTATTTGCAAATAATAGTAAAAGGTCAAACTAAGTTATTTTGAAAGAAAACAATATTTTAAGCCTATAAAAACAATTATATCTCATAATATAATTTCCAACACACTTGCTCGTAAAGTGAGCCCTAATACATCGCTTTTAGGGCCATAAACCGAGCTATAACAAACGCGTGCAATAATATATAAAACACTAGTACGTAATAGAATTAACCCTACAAAGTTAAATTAGTACCTTATTGCAAGTTCTAGGCGAGTAAACAGAGCATTCCCAATTTAGCCGGGTAATACAGTAATTATATTTTTTTTAGTAACAACAAAGAGGTTTTATGCTGTTCAAAATTCATATAGATTTTTGGAATAAATAAATGTGTAAGTCCTTAATTAAGTCAAACAAATGTTTATTATTATTAAATTATTCATAATTCACAATATTTTGTTATAAAATATTAAAATATTTGCATTTTATCACTTAAAATTATAATTTTGAAGTAGGCTGTATGCTCCTCACCCGTTTGTTCGAAAAATATTCTTGCGTTGTGCGTGTGAAGAAAACAAAAAAAAACCTGGGCGCCTTTTCCCCATAATTGTCATAATTATTTTGTTTTTGTCGTATTTGTTGCTGTGTGGTAAATTACTTTGTTTTTTCCTTGCAAATGTGTTGAAAAACGTGGTATGAAACTCGTGAGCTTTTGCTTATTGCACACTCGGCTGAGTTACGCCCTCGCCTACGGCTCGGGCTGCAACCCACAGCCTTGTGCGCAATGAACAACCTAAGCTAACTTGTCTCATAATGTACTATTAAATGCCTTTATGCATGTGTGGCAATACTGCACTTTACCGACATAGATTTCGATATGGGGCACCGCCTTACGCTTGCTTAAAGTTGTCATTAACTAATGAACCATTAATTTTAGTCTCTGGGAGCAATGGCTAATTAGCTATGAAATAAAACACTTTTAACGGATACTAGCGCGGTTTTATTGAAAGTACTTTGGTAATTAGTTGGTATTTGGTCTGATTTTTGATTTTCCCGACGTTTCGGCACCTTTGCAGCTGCCGTGGTCACGTGTCTAGTGAGCGCGTAAGCTTGAGAGGCTAATTAGCTGTTTTAAGTATAATTAGTTAAATGTCAATTAGCATTAATTTAACACGTTGAGTGCGAAACCAGGTCTATACGCCTCGCTTACAGTGCGACTAAGAAAAGTATAGACTTCCTTGTCACGCGGAAGGCATAACTTTAACTTGGTTCGGTGTAGAAAAGAGATGAATATATATCTAAGATGTACCTATTCTTAAAATAGAATCCAATGGTGTACCTACCTTAATACCAGGTTTTTAAACCTGGCACCGCATGGATGAAATAAAATTTCATCACAGTGCGTAACCTGGTCGAAGCACCTTGTACCCCGCGCACCTGGTACCGCACCCCGCGCTCGCTTCGCGCGGCTAGTGTTGGCTTGCATTCACCACGAAACGCACGCGTCGACATGGCGTCAAGACCAACCAAAAGGTGCCAAAAAAAAATTGTCTACGATGTTTGTGAGGACAGTGATGCAGTGAATATTAAATCTAATCATAGATTGATAAATCAAAGACAGGTGAGTCATCATTACTATTTATTTTATTTACCTAATTACATTTCCCGTACCCACGGCACCGGTACCTGCCTACCCAGGCAGGTTTTTATTCTCTGTTTTATTACAGAAAAGTAACATTTAGTGCGTATCTACTTCTATAGGTACTCTATACTAATATTATAAAGAGGAAAGATTTGTATGTATGAAAAACACATACATACACATACAAATAAAAAAATAATTAATAAATTAATCTTTTCAGAACCCGCACGAAACTTGATAAACACAATTTGGTTAAAGGTGTTAAGAAGAGGAATTGTGTCGGATGTTACGAAAAACTCCGAACCTTTAGTAAAAAAGTGGTTTTTTTAACTGAATGTGTTCAGTGCAAAAAAACCTTTTGTTACCCATGTTTCATTGAAAAACATTAATTCATATTTATTTTATCTTTTTTTTTTCATTATATTAAACTTAATTAAGACCATCGATGTTTTTATTTTACATCCCTAAAATACGCACCAGATTTCCCTTATTCAGTGCGGCACAGGGTGCATAAACCCTGTATTATAAATATAGGTTTAATTTTTAAACTAAGCAAGCTGTTAACGAACGCCTTCGAGTGTATCGGCCGAATACTCAAACGCTGCTTAAATAGTTGAGAGCTGCTCACACAGTTGAGACCGCCTTAACTCATACTCAATTCAAAATTTGAGAGCTGCTCAATTTCTAAGACGGCCTTAAGTTAAGGACCGCTTATCTGCAAAAACTATAAAAAATGGAATACTCAAACGTTCATTAAGATCTGACAGGTATTTGAGGCCGCCTTAAGTTGATTAAGGTCGCTCTTAATTTAAGGAAGCTCGGACGTATCTCAAGTATCACACGTCAAGGTGATTGTTTTGCGTTGTGAGGTTATTATTTTGAAAAAATATTTTAAAAATGTCCTTTTCTTCGTTATCATCACTTTCCGATGGAGAAGATGCGGCCCCAAGTGTTTCAAGGTTAAACCCCCCTAAACTGGACGCTTTCAATAAATATGATGATGCGGACTTTAGAGTAAGGTTTCGCCTTAGTAAGGAAACTGTGATCTTTTAATCTAGATTGATAGAAAATAAAATAAAACCTGTGACCAGAAGAAACAGGGCATTACAGGCGACAGACCAAGTGCTAATAACACTACGCTACTTTGCCACTGGATCTTTTCAAAAAGTTGTGGGTGACCTTTTCCATGTACAGCAGCCCACTATACACAGAATCGTTCACAAAGTGGCGGCAGCAATTGCCTCTTTGGGGAATTTATATATTAATATGCCTGGAGATGCAGGGGAACAGGCAGAAATTGCTAACGAATTTTACTCGATTGCGGGGTTCCCTCGCGTGCTCGGAGCAGTGGATTGTACACACATCAAAATTAACTCGCCTGGTTAGTAAGCAATTTTATTAAACAAAAATTTACTTAAACTTTGATTAAACTTAATGATCTGAATACTTACTACTTATTTCTTTCAGGTGGATCTAATGCAGAACAATTTAGGAATAGAAAAGGATATTTCAGTCTGAATGTTCAAATGGTATGCGACCCATCACTGAAAATAAGGAACATTATCGCACGCTGGCCTGGATCCGTACATGATAGCACAATTTTTAATGATTCACCACTTTGTGCTGAATTTGAACGAGGTGATTTTGGATATTATTTTTTACTAGGTGATAGTGGCTATCCCTGCAGGCCTTATTTACTAACACCATTGACTAATCCCAGTACACCAGCACAGGAGCGATATAACCAAGCTCAAATAAGCACCCGCAATCCTGTGGAGCGTTTGTATGGTGTGCTGAAACGCAGATTCCCATGTCTACGGATTGGACTTGGAGTAGATATAAGAAGGGTCCCAACAATAATAGTGGCATGTGCAGTGCTGCACAATATTGCTATTATGCGCAACGAAGCAGAAGAGGTCATAGAACCTTCATCTGATAATAGTTTCAGTGAGGATTTAGTGGAGGAACAGACGACACAACACTCAAATGAAGGAGGAAATGCAGTTAGGAATTCAATAATAGAGACTTATTTTACATAATGTTTTTATTACCTATATTGAGCATTACAAAAAAAACAAATAAACATTCCAAGAGCGAACTGGTATTATAACTATCATTTTTTTTTTGTCAAGTTCATCCTTTTATTAAGTAATTGTAGTTGTAATTTGTAAATGATTATTTCACTTTTGTTTCTTTGTATTAAGAATTTTCTTTCTAGTTTGGCATTACTGTATTTTAAATTAAAATATTTTTCTTTGATGGTTTGGGTTTTTTTCTTAAGTTGTTTCTTCTTAGTAACTGAAATATGAACAATAAATCATGACCAGAGATGTATGTATTTATTTACATAATATCATGAACACTTCGAAAATCATATATTTTATTTATATACCTGCACTATTCACCTGTTCCTTATTATTTGGTTTTTCCATCTGTTCCTTATAATTTGGTTTTTCCAAGTCGTTACCTGAAATAAAAATATTAAATTAACGTAAAATGAAAAAGGCATAAGTACATAATTTATTTTTTATAATGAACATAAATTACCAATTTCTACTTCATTTATATTATAATTTTCTATTGACATGTTCATATCATAGTTTTCATTAAGGGTAATATTTTCCAATATTATAATATTACTATTGTCATCTGAAACACAAGCATAAATTGTTATAAGTATTGAAATTATTATTGTATTGAGACTGTATTATTACCTACATGTATTTGCATGAGCATTGATATTAGGTACCTGACTTTTTCAGTGTTTTCTGTGTAAGCATGGTTTCTCCTGCCCCAACATTGATATCTGCATCACCTACGGCACAATACACATTCCATACTATCATTATAATATAAATGCGAAAGTCAGTTTATTTGTTTGCCTTCAGGTCTTACTACTGAACCGACTATCATAAAATTTGGCATAGGTACGTGTTGTCAGGGTTACAGAGAAGAATATAGGGAACCTTTCATCCCGAAAAAAAGGATTGTTGCTGAGGGATAACAATAGAACCTTCAAGGCAGATGAAGTCGCAGGCGGCCACTATTGGTATTGGTGATGGGCACTTTTCTCCGCATATTAAGTAATGTTAAAAAATTAGGTAGGTACGTACCTGAAGGCTTTTTTGGTGTATTGTGTGCAAGAATTGTTTCTCCTGCCCCAATATTCCCTGCATCACCTACGGCACAACACACTTTTTTATATAATATGTAATGTATTTAATAATACAGCATAAATTTAAAACTAATGTGTAAGCTCAAACCAAAATAAATAGCACCATTATCAAATGGGTTTGGTAACGGTTTTACTTGTGGGGCTATCAGGGCTAAAACTTGAGCATCCTTATCACTTAAATTACTTTTGTAAAACCCACCACCTGTTTTAAATATTTCTTTCTGTAAGCAAAATAGATAAGACATAATAATATCACATATACATAATGAAGTTACATAGTTTATCAAGGAATTCAACTACCTTATCATCAATTGCCTTTTTCTTAAGTATGCATACATCTGTATTATATTCTTCTTCATCTATCAGGTCAATATCTTTATCTATTGAGTCATATCTCTTTCGCTGCGAATAAAAATATCATAAATGTAATAATCACCCCAACTTTCAAGTCATAAAAATATAATGTATCTTACGTTTTCTTTAGCTACAGTTTTTTTCAATTTTTGTTTTATATTGTCGTATAGGTGCCGCAGCTGCAACCACGTCCTCGGGCCTGTAACTGCTCTAGAATTATATTCGTGGGCAATTTTTTCCCAAACAAACTGTTTCTTTTTAAGGAAAACAGAATTTGTTTCTTTATTTTCTATGATATGTTTGTATCTGAAACAATTAGGTACAACAAATTAAAGAGCAACCCGACCCGCTAATGAACAAAGTTTAACAATATTTTACCTTCGACTTACTTTTCAATTATAGTAATTAAATTAGTTTTATCTAATTCCGAGTAATTGGAGCCTCTTTTCTTTTTATTCTCCATAGTTACGCTTTCCTGTTTGATTATTTAGTAAAATAAATAAATTGGGCGGTTTTATTATGACAGTCAGTATTTATTGACAGTTGACATAAGAGCTTCTGTGGCATAGAGAGAGATTGTTCCGTTGCACGCTATTATTTTTGAGGTAGCTTTGATTACGTAGTGCCAGGTGTGATATCGATGGACTGCATGCAAAGAAACGGTTTGCAAATCTCAGTAATGTTACCAGATTGCAAATGGTTAATGCGTCCTTAGCTAAGCAGACATTACCAACAGATAAAAAGCGTTTGAGTATTTCACTTAAATCTAATGGCTTCTTAAACTTAAGATGGCCTCAGCTAAGATTTTAGTTAAGCAGCGTTTGAGTATTCGGCCGTATGTCAATTAGTTCATTGTTATTTATATTCAAAGCAAAAAAATCATATATCTTTTTGCATGAAGCCAAAAAAGGATTTAAAGTTTCTTAAATGTTACAGGGTCTATAAGCCTTGTGCCGCAACAATGGAAGTTTTATTACCAGGTGTATAGGCCTTGTACCGAAGGAATGGAAAGTATAAGAAAAATCCTGCCGCAGCGAATGTGTTAATGAACGTCTCTGAGTGCAGCAGTTAGTCTCGAAATTGAGCAGTAATAATTTAAATTTCGATAACAATAGTCGTTCGTGTATTGTTAAAATGGCGTCCATTTGCTATCTAGCATGTATACTTACTCAACTGCATTGAAAAGTTCTTTGCTGTACAGTAGCGTTGTTAAGTTTAACAATAACATTATTATAAAATCAGTTAAATAATCAGAAATACAACTTTCATTATTATTAAATGTTCCTGTCTGCACTCTTTAAAATCCTCAAGGATCCCAAATCACCTAAGTACCTCGTTTCCCGGTTCCAAATGCTTCCTCCTCCCTGTCGCCCTAGGCGTGCTTGCATCATACCTAAGATGCTGGAGTTACCTAAAAGCAACACCAGTTTCCTCCGTAACTCCTTCTCTGTTAGAGCTGTACAGCTTTGGAATAAACTCCCGTTGAACATTCAGGATTGTCTTAACGTCAAGACCCTTAAATCCAAAGTTAAGTCGCACTTTCTAGCACAACTATCGTACATCGAGTCATAAATAACATATTATCTCATAATCACTTACATGTTTATTTATATGTATGTATTGAGTATGTATTTAATGTAGGTATAAATTTTTTTATATATGTATGTATATTTTATATATTATAAAAATGAATAAGTATTATTATCTTATTATTTAATTATTATTTTTTATATGTCATGCACTTTATGTGCCCGCTTACTGTAAATCTCTGACACCTCTTAGGTTGGCTGGAAGAGATCTCTTTAGAGATAAGTCCACCTTTGCTCACAATTATTATTATAAATTATGTAACAATAATTATTAGTGCAATAAAGAATATATAATTAATGAGTTAAGTAATCACAGATATAATTTCTCCTGCTTTTGTTAATATCCCATAACTCTAGGGTATTGATGAGACCGCGAAACTGAACAACTTTTACTATGGTACCAACAGCTGTTTCATACAAAATAATAACGAACATATCAAAATGTATGAAACAGCAGATTTTTTTCGCGATTTCAGAGTTGGTCCCATAGTAAAAGTTGTTCAGTTTCACGGTCTCATCAATACTCTAGAGTTATGGGATATACATACAAAAAAAATTGTATAAATATAAGCGACTAGCGGCTGCCCGCAACTTCGTCTGCGTGGAAAGTTTTATGCTATCCCTCGGGAACAATACTTTTTTGGGGATGAAAGGTACCCATGTCCTTCTTTGTACCCCTGACTGACAACGTGTATGCGAAATTTCATGATGATCGGTTCAGTAGTTAAGACGTGAAGGCGTAACAAACGTGTCCGTTACGCCAGCAGGAAAGTAGCTTCTAGAGGGAAACGAGTTTGATGAATAATTTGTGCGTAATTCGGTGTAAATGTGCGCCAAATAAAAAATTTGTGGGCCCCATACTTTTGGAATAAAACGGGAAAAACGAATCCTGCTGGGGTAACGGTGCTCCAGCAGGAAGAATCTAAACTAATGATCGGAGAGAAATAAAAGATATATGGGCGGGTAGCTTGATACTAGCAAGAAATGTGCGCCAAATATATAATTTGTGGGCCTTACAGTTTTGGAGATATTTGATTTCCTGCTGGCGTAACGTTTTGCCGAATCCCAGATCTCGGAAACTACTAAATGTGCGATCTTACAGTAAACACATATAAGTAGCCCCTAATTTGTGCTATTTGTGCGGTAGAAAACATTTCAAAAATATTCACAGATTTTGAAGTAATCAGACATTTTCTGAAAACAGAAAAAAAAATCTAGCTCCTAAACTACTACATAAATAAAGAAACCAGAAACAGTGTTCTATTCTTCTTGTTATTTCTCATTACCATAAAAAGTTTGAAAATCCCACATTTACGCGTTTTTGAATAATACCCATATGAAGGTGAGACTGACCAAGTCATGACTTTGACGGTCAGCAGGATAGAAATATCAGAGATTATTTAGATCCTAGCCCAATGAATAATTTGTGCGGTTACTGAAGTACACGCTCTGAAAATTTCAGCTTCAAATTTTTCGTATTTAAGTAAATATCAATAAAAATCTGAAACAACTGTCAGTATTCCGATTAACCGACCAAAGTCGATAGACCACTAAAAAGCGACGCGTTCATACATTTTGATGACCTCCTTTAATGTGTCGTATTATGCAGAAAAATTGTTTGTACAGTCGCGTTCATAACTTTTTATTGGCAATGTGAGTAAATAGTGTTTTAACATTTAAATACATAGTTTGTGCCTTTATTCATACCTGTGCCTATAGTATATAGCATTGATATGTTACATTACGTCCAGGGCCCTATTTCACCAAGTCGACATTTGTCAGTGACATAATATGTCGGTTAATTTTACATTTGTCATTACTTTAATTATTAGGGACAGGTATGTTGTGAAACAGGGATATTTTTTACAAGTCGACATATTTGTAGATTTGTCATTGATTCTTGACATGAGATTGGAGTCGAGTCAAGTTTGCATGACAATTGTCGACTTGTAAAAATTATCCACTGTTTCACAACATAATTGTCCCTTATTAAAGTAAAAAAGACGAGCAGATTCCGAAGGTATAATTTCCGAGAGCCCATACTTTGGCAATGTATGTATCTCGGTTCCTATCCCGACAGGGCTTACGCTTTCGATTGGGTTATTATTATATTATTATTGAAAGTAGTGTTTGCAATTTTTTGATGTTGGTGTCATGAAAAAGTGTTTTTGGCATGATTTTAATGTTAGATTTGGAATCCAAAATGGCGGCCGCACATTGGTGAATTTGTTTATATTGGTATATTTTTTTGGGCCGATTTCGATGAAACTCGGGTTTTGGTACTATTTTGGAAAGAAAACAGCAACGCAATGTTACAAATATAAAAAAATCCAAGATGGCGGCTATCTTTTTTGTTTATAGGCCGATTTCGATAAAACTCTGTTTTTGGAACTATTTTGAGAAGAAAATAACAATGCAATGTAAAAAAAATAAAAATCCAAAATGGCGGCTATCTTTTTTGTTTATGGGCCGATGTCTACACACATGGGAAACAGGCGTGAGTATATGTATGTGTATGTATGTATCGATGAAACTCGGTTTTTGGTACTATTTTGACAAGACGACAGCAACGCCATGTTAAAAAAATGAAAAATTCAAGATGGCGGCCATCTTTTTTGTTTGCAGGCCGATTTTGATAAAACTATCGTTTTTGGTAATATTTTGACAAGAAAATAACAATGCAATGTTATATGTGAGATCAAAACTATGTGTAGGGGGATCTGTTGAATTCATCCTATCAAACTACCTACCTAAACAATTACTTATAAGTGATCAGGTTGGGTAAAATAACTATAAACGGTCTGAGAATAATTGATTCATTTAATTAAACTTAGAAAGTGAGTTCTTTTGCTTGTCTATATTTTCCTACCACCCATTCGAGACTTTTTTAGCTGACAAGAAGAATGGGCGCAAGAAACTTATCAGCTTTAATGCTTTTCAATAATTTTATAATCGTACAATCAGCTAATTTTATAATCAGTCCGCACTAGTGCTAATTGCACTACGTACGTACGTAGCCTGGACAAAGCAAAGCACTCAGTCAGAATTCGGACAATATCGGATTATTCTTATCAAGTGGATTTTAGCGAGAAACAGCAGCGTAGCTAGTAAGGAATCGGACAATCTGTAGCGATCGGTCCTATTCCTATGGATTGAGTCGACTTAACAAGGATTCGGACAATCTGAGACGATCGGTCCTGTCCTAGGCGACTCGGTAGCTCAGCGGTCAGAGCATTGGACCGGATATCCAAAGGTCGCGGGTTCGATTCCCGTCTGAGTATTGATCTGGTGCGAGTCGTATTTTTTCTAGTATATTATTTAGTATTGATTAAGTCGGCTTAACAAGGATTCGGACAATCTGAGACGATCGGTCCTATCCTAGGCGACTCCATCCACACCAAGTAGCGGATTTTAGTAGTTATGCTAGTTTCGGACGATCCAGAAGATCAAGTCCTTATTGAGTCGACTCCGAAGAGCGACTGATTGCTATGCGCCGGCGCAGGCTTTATATAGTGTTCGGCTCGACGGGGCGGGGCGGCGAGACAATGGCTATCGATCGATGGCGCTGGCGCCGGCGTGTCGCGCAGGTCGCGCCGCCTGGCTGGCGCCATGCGCTTGCTCGGTTTGTTATGATTTTGCGCCGACACGGCCATTCTGACATCTGTTGCGTGCTCTGCAACAGCAGTATCCTGAAAGTCGAAAATATTCTGGAAGTATCTCTAACTTGTGAAGCCTTAAGGGCTCGATATAAATTTTTCATGACAAATGACACTTTATTACACTTTAGAGAATTTTATTAGGTACTGTGCTCTAGACTTATCAGCCGTGTTACACAAGTTGCTACTGTGTTCTGGGTTTGGGAACCGTGTTACACAGGAATTTAGAAAAATATGGAAGACTGATTTTGTGCTCTGGGTTCTTTGATCGTGTTACACTGTTAGTCACTGAGCTCTGGGTTTCGAAACCGTGTTACACAGGAGGTTTAGGAAAATTTTGAATACTGCTGCTGTGCTCTGGGTTTCGGAACCGTGTTACACAGGGGGTATAAGGAATAAGGTGAGTTGATGCTGTGTTCTGGGTTCTATAACCGTGTTACACAGGGGCTCTTAAAAGGAAGGAACATAAGTTGTTAAGTAAAAATAACTAAATACGCTCACCGGGCGATGGAAGCTATTGCGTCTCTAAGGCTGTGTCTGTAGATTCATCAACTTCTGGTGTGGTATCAGTGGAACTCGTGGCAGCGTTCTCTGGGTTTGGCACATCATCTTGGATAAAGTCGAAAGATATTGCAACTGTAATAGCCTCAGGTGCTGTGTCTGTAAAAGATCGTTGAAGAAGAAAAAGTGGTTGCTGAAAATGAGAACTTTTTTTCTTTTTTTTTTTTCTTCTTTCTTTTTCTTTTATTTCTTTCTTCTTTCTTTCTTTCTTCTAGTCGTGCTACTTTCATTATGGCGTACTGTAGTCATGATTATCTGCATGTACTTCAGCCGACACGGTTATTTGCTGACCAAGATTTGGAGGGCGTTGAAGTTGATGATGAGCAATTTTTCGTGGTCTACCACTGTCCACGACACGTACAATGTACCGATCATTGTCTAAGTTCCTTAACACCTCAAACGTTATCAACCTCTGCGTTTTTTGACTTGACAATTTGCTCGGCCGACACCTGACGTAATTGTATGAATTTCTAAGTAGCTTTTGAATTTTATTGATCAATGACCTGAGTTTTAGATCACGATATTGTTCTTCTATTAGCTATTCATGATCTTTGTTAATAACATGAACAGAAAATGTCAGAAGAGAAGGATTTAAACTAAGAAATCTGCATGACGGATGCGTTTCTCTTTCCTATATTGTTTTTCTAAGTTTTAAACTCATGAACAGAAAAAGTCAGAGGAGAAAGATTCCGACTAAAAAAAATCTGCATGATGGATGCGTTCCTCTTTTAAATATTCTATTTCTAAGTTGAAACTCATAAAATTCGGTGAATTTCAGTTGAACGTGCACCTCGTGTGTGCATGCACTACCTGCTAGACCACTGTAGAATAGATGTCGATTAGTAAGTCGACAGAAAATCATCGTCGGAAAGTATGAGATTCTAATTCACCATTAATACCATTATATGAGTGAGAAATAAAAATACAGGGGCGCGACAGCAGCCAGGCTAACCTCGGCTGTTTCTGGAGGTTCAGAAATAGAGGATCGCAAGGATTGCAATCCCACTTCTGATGTGAGATCAAAACTATGTGTAGGGGGATCTGTTGAATTCATCCTATCAAACTACCTACCTAAACAATTACTTATAAGTGATCAGGTTGGGTAAAATAACTATAAACGGTCTGAGAATAATTGATTCATTTAATTAAACTTAGAAAGTGAGTTCTTTTGCTTGTCTATATTTTCCTACCACCCATTCGAGACTTTTTTAGCTGACAAGAAGAATGGGCGCAAGAAACTTATCAGCTTTAATGCTTTTCAATAATTTTATAATCGTACAATCAGCTAATTTTATAATCAGTCCGCACTAGTGCTAATTGCACTACGTACGTACGTAGCCTGGACAAAGCAAAGCACTCAGTCAGAATTCGGACAATATCGGATTATTCTTATCAAGTGGATTTTAGCGAGAAACAGCAGCGTAGCTAGTAAGGAATCGGACAATCTGTAGCGATCGGTCCTATTCCTATGGATTGAGTCGACTTAACAAGGATTCGGACAATCTGAGACGATCGGTCCTGTCCTAGGCGACTCCGTGATTGATTAAGTCGGCTTAACAAGGATTCGGACAATCTGAGACGATCGGTCCTATCCTAGGCGACTCCATCCACACCAAGTAGCGGATTTTAGTAGTTATGCTAGTTTCGGACGATCCAGAAGATCAAGTCCTTATTGAGTCGACTCCGAAGAGCGACTGATTGCTATGCGCCGGCGCAGGCTTTATATAGTGTTCGGCTCGACGGGGCGGGGCGGCGAGACAATGGCTATCGATCGATGGCGCTGGCGCCGGCGTGTCGCGCAGGTCGCGCCGCCTGGCTGGCGCCATGCGCTTGCTCGGTTTGTTATGATTTTGCGCCGACATATAAAAAATCCAAGATTTCAATAAAACTCTGTTCTTGGTACTATTTTGACAAGAAAACAGCAACGCAATATCCAAAGGTCGCGGGTTCGATTCCCGTCTGAGTATTGATCTGGTGCGAGTCGTATTTTTTCTAGTATATTATTTAGTATTGTACAAAAATAGCAACGCAATGTTAAGAATGCAAAAAATTCAAGATGGCGGCCTACTTTTTTGTATGTGGGCCGACTTCGATGAAACTCTGGTTTTTGGTACTATTTTGATAAGAAAATAGCAACACAATGTTAAAAAATTAATAAATTCAAGATGGCGGCCAACTTTTTTGTTAGTGGGTCGATTTCGATGAAACTCGGTTTTTGGTACTATTTTGATAAGAAAATAGCAACGCAATGTTAAAATTGCAAAAAATTTAAGTAGGCGGCCAAATTTTTTGCAGGTGGGCCGATTTCGATGAAACTCGGTTGTTGGTACTATTTTGATAGAAAAATAGCAACGCAATTTTAAAAATAAAAAAATTCAAGATGGCGGCCAACTTTTTTGTAAGTATGAAACTCGGTTTTGGTACTATTTTGATAAGAAAATAGCAACGCAATGTTAAAAAATTAAAAAATTCAAGATGGCGGCCAAATTTTATATATGTGCATTGCTATTTCTTTTTGGGGTAAAAAAACATCAAAGAAAAGTAGCAATGTATCACATTTATCTGTAAACTGAAACCGGTCGCTATGTGGTTTCTAATTATATAACCAGCCTGCTGGTTTCTAATATTGCATTGTCTTGTCATCAAGTTCTGAGCTATGTTCAAAATGTCAAGTCTAGCTCATCGAGAAGCTAATAAAAGGAACAGACATTAATAAACATAGACAAGAAAGCGACATAAAAAAATGAAATAAAATAAAAATAATGAATTTACTAACATTATCAAATAAAACTAAAAGGACATTGCCTAGGTTTGGACCAAGTATGCTGCCTAGAATGCTCACATAGTGCATTTTGTTTCTTAGACCAACACTAATCTGTAATCCAAAGAGCATAAAAATTTTACTCAGGACATAGAAAACCAGACTTTTGTTTTGAATATTTTTATTAGAAAAAATGAACTTAATAGCAACAAATGTACATAATCAACTATTAAACAGTTATTGTGCGTTTAATTACAATTGTAATAATTGTATTTTTGATGTTGTGGTACGGTAATATTCAAAACTAAAGTCTGACAACGCTCGGTCCGACCAGGTGTCGGATGGGTGACCGTGACCGTTAAGTGGCATTACAATTACAACTGAGCGCTTCCGTGCTTCGGAGCGCACGTTGAAGCGTCGGTCACGGCTGTTGTCATTTGTTTTCATTACACATTTGTTGCTATTAAGTTATTTTTTCCAATAAAAAATTCAAACCAAAAGTCTGTTTTTCTTTGGACTCCTGGGTTAGATTTTTATGCGCTTTGGATTACAGATTAGTGATAATCTGAGGAACAAAATGCACTATGTCAGCATTCTAGGCAGCACTTGGTCCAAATTCCATATAAAAATAGGCAATATCCTTTACATCATACACAGGTATATTGTTCTACTCTTGTTTAAAACAATATACAACCCACACTTTTTATTCGTCGTGCCAACTGTCGGCTTTTTCGCCAACACAAAAGGCGATGATCGACTGTATGAACTAAATACTCTTTAGGTTTGATTTATTATGTTTTTAACATTGCGTTGCTGTTTTCTAGTCACGAAAATGCGAATTTCATGAAATCGGCCCACACAAAAAAATGCCACCATCTTGGATTTTTATTTTTTTAAAGATTGCTTTGTTATTTTCTTGTCAAAATAGTACCAAAAACCGAGTTTCATCGAAATCGGCCCACAAACAAAAAAGTTGGCCGCCATTTTGGATTTTTTTACATTGCTTTGTTATTTTCTTGTCAAAATAGTACCAAAACTCGAGTTTTATCGAAATCGGCCCACAAACAAAGATGGCCGCCATCTTGTTTTTTTTTATTTTTTTTACATTGCTTTTTTATTTTCTTGTCAAAATAGTACCAAAAACCGTGTTTCATCGAAATCGGCCCGGCCTACAAACAAAAAAGATGGCCGCCATCTTGGATTTTTTATTTTATTTAACATTGCTTTGTTATTTTCTTGACAAAATAGTACCAAAAACAGAGTTTCATCGAAATCGGCCCATAAACAAAAAAGATGGCCGCCATGTTGGTTTTCCTATATTTTCACATTGCGTTGCTGTTTTCTTGTCAAAATAGTATCAAAAACCGAGTTTCATCGAAATCGGCCCACAAACAAAAAAGATAGCCGCCATCTTGGATTTTGAACATTGCTTTGTTATTTTCTTGTCAAAATAGAATATTTATTTTGTACTTATTTAGCCCTAAATTAGTAATGATTTACAATAAAAATTATTATCATTATACATATAAATTCCTTTATTTCCTCGCATTTATGATGAAAGAAGAAAAAAAGAGAAAATACTAAGAAAAACTTTTTTTTCCCAATTTGAAGAGCATAAAAAGAAGAAAAAGAGACGAATTGAAAATAAAAAAAAAATTTTTACCTCCTCGAAAAAAATGACAATAATTTATTCAAAGAATAAAACAAGAATTTTGAAGTGACTATCTTATTTTTCCTAATTATTTTTGAAATTCAAAAAGGCAAATCAAAACGTGCCAACCCTTACACTTTTAGTCGTTGCTTCACTAAAAGTCTAGACGAACGGCGGCGGTGGCTTTTTCGCCAACACAAAGGGCGATGTCCGAGTGTAAGAAGAATACTCTCTCGGCTGTGGTAGTAGTTTTGCCTACTATATATTTTTGCAAAAAAATACAGTAGGTGAGCCCGCAATATAGTAGGGATATTATATAGTAGGGTTGGCAACCCTTGTTGAAACCACCGCCCGCCGAGCCGTGCCCCGCGACGACGACGGACGGCGAGTTTTGGTGTAGCAAGTAGGTATTTATTGTAATAATACTATTATTTATTCTGTGATAGATAATATTTTATTTAGGTAAGTACCTACTTACAATGCGATTTATTTTAGAACAGAAGTGAGTGGTCAACTTCAGAGCGCTAGTGCGGTATAAAACGACGTTTTTTAATCTGTAAAATTTTCTCTTTTCCATAGGTACCTACCTTCCTACCTACATTCTCTAGTGAAGATGCAGCGGATCACTGTCTATTGTCAATTTAATCGCATTGTAATTGTATGTATAATATGTTTGACAAAAAAACGAAATAAAATTACAAAATATCCTTAATTTTTTGAATAAAATAATGTTAAAATGGTTAAAATTCTTTCAATTCAAGTAAAAATGAAATAAAAGAGATATAACTTCATTTTTATTAAAATAAAAGCACTCACTCAAATCACTTTTTTACTTAAGTGTACGCAGACGTGACGCGTACAAACCTGCTTGACAACAAATTTAAGGAGGTCATCAAAATGTATGAACGCGTCGCTTTTTAGTGGTCTATCGACTTTGGTCGGTTAATCGGAATACTGACAGTTGTTTCAGATTTTTATTGATATTTACTTAAATACGAAAAATTTGAAGCTGAAATTTTCAGAGCGTGTACTTCAGTAACCGCACAAATTATTCATTGGGCTAGGATCTAAATAATCTCTGATATTTCTATCCTGCTGACCGTCAAAGTCATGACTTGGTCAGTCTCACCTTCATATGGGTATTATTCAAAAACGCGTAAATGTGGGATTTTCAAACTTTTTATGGTAATGAGAAATAACAAGAAGAATAGAACACTGTTTCTGGTTTCTTTATTTATGTAGTAGTTTAGGAGCTAGATTTTTTTTTCTGTTTTCAGAAAATGTCTGATTACTTCAAAATCTGTGAATATTTTTGAAATGTTTTCTATCGCACAAATAGCACAAATTAGGGGCTACTTATATGTGTTTACTGTAAGATCGCACATTTAGTAGTTTCCGAGATCTGGGATTCGGCAAAACGTTACGCCAGCAGGAAATCAAATATCTCCAAAACTGTAAGGCCCACAAATTATATATTTGGCGCACATTTCTTGCTAGTATCAAGCTACCCGCCCATATATCTTTTATTTCTCTCCGATCATTAGTTTAGATTCTTCCTGCTGGAGCACCGTTACCCCAGCAGGATTCGTTTTTCCCGTTTTATTCCAAAAGTATGGGGCCCACAAATTTTTTATTTGGCGCACATTTACACCGAATTACGCACAAATTATTCATCAAACTCGTTTCCCTCTAGAAGCTACTTTCCTGCTGGCGTAACGGACACGTAACAAACAAACAAGCGGACTTTCGCATTTATAATATTATTAATAGACTATACTTACTTGTTTTTAAGTAAAGAAACACATCATAAGTTTCGCAACCCAGCTCTATCAAGCAGTGTGCGCGTCTACTGTGCGTAATTTTCACAGCACTGTTACCTATATGCCAACTTCATCACTTCTTCTGGTAGAAGATCAAAATAAATCAATGAATATTTTAATCAATATACTTACAGCCAATGCCCTCTCATAGTCTGGGTTAAACATCTGTCTTGCATAAACATTATACAAGCCTTTAACTTTTTGACATATGGTAAATAATGTCATAGCTAATATGACATATTTCTAATTCCCGAGCGTTGTGAGTTTCTGACCATCTTTAATTCACGTGAAGTCATACTTAGTTTCATTTTTGTTATAATAGGTTCATATCCTAAAACAATTTTTGTTTAAATTAATCAGTTTCTGTATCATAGGGTATGTTTTTACGCGGCACAACCAACCCCATATCATACTTTGAGCCCCAAATTCCATTTTCTAGATTATGTATATTTTTTTTAAATAAGTATCATATAATCAAAAGTGATATTTAGAAAAACAATCTCTATTAATTTCCCAATAAATGAATGCAAGTCACACATTAAGAGATAATAAGTAAAGTTAATCGAAATAGACCAAAAAGTTTCCACACAAAAATAGTTATTTATGTACCGCTGAGTGACTGCCACACTTTCTGGCCGTCATGGCGTCACTAAAACGACTGCCGCAAGTGCGCTATGGCATGACGTTTAACAACGTGCTTCACACTTATTGCTATCACTTTTCTTGGCGAAGCTATTTGCATCGGAACAAGTTACCCCCGGCACTTTGAACCCCGGCCTCCCCTACTTGAAATCTACACACTTGAAATAGGTAACAAATCGAAATTTTCGCCGGCCTGGTTTGCTAACGGTACTGTGTTCGATTTCACTACGCCATTTTGACGTCATCAACATGGTCGCCAGGTGCATTACCAATTTGCGGGGATAATACTATGGTACAACTTGGCGCATCTATTATTAAACCACCTTATAAACCATATTATGGCCAAAAGTACAATATTTTGTTTGATCCGTGTCTCCTTATTAAACTAATTAAGACTTGTTTTGCTGACCGAAAAACATTATGACAATATGCCCCCCTAGCATGACCGTCAAAACACGATATGATAAAGCGTTTTATCGACGCCAACTGTCAAAATACGTTAAATATCGCCGCCATGTTGAATTTTTATCGAAACAGCGAACATAACCGCGCCCAGTGACGTCACGTGTTACGTTACAATAGATAAAAGAGCGAGCATGATAGTCTGTTATTTATCGAAAAGTCGAGCATGACCAATTATTGGTGGATATAAAAAGTAAAATTTATCGATTTTTGACATTTAGCCGTGTTATTTTATCGACGAGGTTTAGAGTGCGTGATACGCTAGATAAATAAAAAATCGCCAATTATTAACTAAACAATAATTTATTCATTATTTGATAAAAAAGGTAAGAATTATTTTAGTGATTGTTGTGTAAATGTTTATGAAAAATACAGAAAATATTAATATATTGCAACCCCTTTTTTCAGTTACAACCTGTTACAATACAAACAACTTCACAGTCAAAACAGTTTTTATATTTTTAATCTTATAATATGGCTAGACCATTTATAAGAATGAATTTACTCGCCGCGGAGGAGAAAGAAGAGAGAAAACAAGAGAGGAGATTGATTCGAGAAATAAGAAACGCTTTTCTCCACCCCGAAAATGAATTCTTACGAAATTATAAAGTGTCAATTGGTATGGTATGGTACACTACTTGTGTTCGGAGCTAGAGGGAGATTTGGCTCTTCAAACTTCTAAGGGATACCCTGTTCCTTTGAAGGAAGGTCAATTAAAAAAAAAAGGCTCTAACACTGTACTTCGGTACTTGTTGTTATATTACCTACAATACCCATTATGTTCTATTGTTAACCATTTGTCATTAAAAATGTTACTGGATGGCCACTACCAGCGAGCTAATGCCAATGAGGCCAGCCAGTGCATTGGGCAAACCACTGTCAGCAAATATTTCCATCAATTTGTGACAGCTGTGAATGCAAGGTAAAATAGTGCTATTGTAAATAATCTACATTAAATATTAAAATTATCAATATTCCTTCGATAGCTCTTTTATTTCTTTTCTTAATGTCCGGTTGTCAATATTTTTACATAGTGTAAAAAAACCTATTTTGAAAAGGAGTTCTTAACATTCTCCCGCCACAGCTTAAAAAAATAACTATCATAAACACAAAAAATTAACAATAACTAATGACCATTACAACGGGTAACAAAAAACATTGAACAAAAATAAGTCAACAATAATGGTGCAAGTTTGGTTAATGGTTTTTAAAGATGATGCCACCAGCCGATCGAACATCCGCCACTCGCGCGACTCCAGTCTCCATCGCGACCAGGTTAAACTTTTCCTACTATCCCCTTTGGCCATACATTGCGCGGTGATGCTGGGTTACCACTTTAACATCCACAGTTGCTCAGCTCTCTTCATTAAACTGCTATCCAGTTTAACATGCCTTTTAGATTTCAATCGCATAATATATACCAAAACATTAGCCGTTGTTCTTTATTATTAATCTCAACCACTTCAAAAATCGATTGATCTGGTAGTGAAAAATCTGTCCGATCATTTGTGATTAACACCACATTTTCCTCTTCAACCGGCACAGGTGGTATTCGTGGCCATTCTTGCTTGTCATAATGAAGAAATTTAGGACCCACTATCCAATTAGATTCATAATGCCCTTTGGCTCTGGTAGCTTCATCTGCTACATTTAAATTTCCGGGCAACCAACGCCACTCCTTAGGACTAGTCAAGTCGCGAATTTCTGACAGTCGATTGTCTATAAATGAACTCTTCTTGTGTTCGTTACTCTGAATCCAATGCCACACCGCGCGTGAGTCAGTCCAAAAAAACCGTCGATTTATCTGTAGATCCTGTTCTTTCTCGACTATAGTACCAAGACGAGCACCCATCAGCGCCGCCTGTAATTCGAGACGAGGCACAGAGGTAGACTTTAAAGGCGCTACTCGACACTTTCCTATTACGAACGAAGTTTCACCATTGTCACGACGTAAATATACAACAGCGGCATAAGCCTGCTCTGAAGCATCTACAAATACATGTAACTGAAAAGTATCTAACCGACTGAAATTGTAGCACCGCGAAACACTAAACTGTTGGCACGCCTTTAAATTTCGCAGCCAATCGAACCAAGTTTTAGCAAATCCGTCACCGACCTCTTCGTCCCACTGTACTCCACTACGCCATACTTCCTGTAATAAAATTTTACCACGAATCAAAAATGGACATAAGAACCCTAAAGGATCAAATATAGACATCGTTACTCTGAGCATATCTCTCTTAGTAGGTTTCTTAGTCCCATTGGCAACTTCAGGGTTAACTTTTTTCAAACTTAAATCGAACCCTAGTACATCAGCTTTTGGCCGCCATATCATACCCAAAGTGCGTTGTACAGTATCGTTTTGAAGCAGATTTACCGTTTCATTTTGCGACTCATCAGGTAAACAACTAGGTTTGTTCGACACAAATCCTCGAATCTCGAACCCTCCTCTACGATGAATCATACAAACATCCTCAACTAGCTGCTTCATTTCGTCTACAGTGTCTACGGAGTCCACGTAGTCGTCAACGTAATGTCTTTCTTTAATCGCTTTCACAGCTCTTGGGTGTGTCTGTGCAAATGTATCTGCATTTCTCCGCAAAATATATGTAGCAGTACATGGCGAGCATTTTGCTCCAAAGGTCATAGATGTCATTTTATACGTACGTGGGGGTTTATCTCTATCTAAATCACGCCATAAAAACATTTGAGAGTATTGATCTTCTTTAATTATCTTGACTCTTAGAAACATTTCTCTAATATCACCAGTTACTGCTACTGCACGTTCTCGAAATCGCATCAGAACACCTATTAGTGAGTTCAATAAATCAGGCCATGGTAACAATTCAGTGTTCAATGAGATACCTTTGGTTTCTGATTTAGCATCAAAAACTAGTCGGAGCTTACCTGGTTTATTGGGATTACGGACACCAAAATGTGGCAAATACCAGACTCTTTCACCCGAAATAGTCTCTTTAACTTCTTCTGCATAGCAACGTTCGAGCATGGTATTTACCTGTTTGCTATAGTCAGCAGCAAAACTAGCATCTTTATCCATCATTCTTTCAATAATCTTCAATCGTTGCATAGCACTCATCTTATTATCAGGCATCTTCAAGTCGTCCGATCGCCATATTAATCCGGTTTCCCAGCAGTTATCAAGCTTATTCGACTTTGTGTCCAGAATATGTAAGGCGCGTTCTTCATCCGCCGTAAGTCTGTTTTTATCCTTATTTTCTTGTTTCAAACCTATGCTATCAATCCGAAAGTAATTCTTCACAAGTTCGTGTAAATCTTCATCCAAATTATTTTGATGCAGATGATAATTGAATTCAGGTATATTCCTTGTAATCGAGGAGACAAACCCATGCAATACCCAACCCAACATTGTTCTTGACGCAACCGGCTCATTCTTACGACCTTGTCTTATCTCTCTGGTCACAATCAAATGCCAGTTGTCTTGGCCAATGAGCACGGTCGGCTGTCCTTCATATGTCTGAAATAAAACACTTTTAACGGATACTAGCGCGGTTTTATTGAAAGTACTTTGGTAATTAGTTGGTATTTGGTTTGATTTTTGATTTTCCCGACGTTTCGGCACCTTTGCAGCTGCCGTGGTCACGGCATATGTCTGTAAAGGAATATCTTGTAAATGCGAATACTGCTTTAAAGTGAGTACATCAAGTTTTTGAATAGGCAAAGACAAATCATTAATAGTACGAACTTTATCGAGTGTATGAACGCCAGATAATGTACTTAATTTAAGTGAGACAATACGGCTGCTCATTTTATTTTTACCGCCAACTGCCCCTTGTAGATTAAGTTCAACCGGCGGACCGTCGACACCAACTTTATCGACAATAGATTTGTCAACTAAACTAACTGTTGAGCCTTCATCCAATAAATCGACAGATCCTAGAGGCCCTTCTATTGTGACAGGCAAAACTTTTAAAAATACTCGCGTGCACTTTGCAGCGTTGGCCCATACATTAGCAGTAGTTTCACGTTCACTTTCATCACTCTTTTTCTCGTCATTCTTTTTATCATCATCTTTCACCCAATCGTACCTATGAAGCAATATATGATGTCCTCTATTACATACCTTGCACTGGTTTCTTGATCTGCACCGTTCACGTCTATGTGTCGGACTCAAACATTTGAAGCATAATTTCTTATCGCACACCCAGGTCCATCGCTTACTTACGTTTTCTTCACTGAAAATTGCACACCTTGCTAGTATGCCCATCCTTATCGCAATATAAGCAATGTATTTCCTGTTTTTGGCATTGAGCTGAAACAATGTTAGTAGTAATGTCCTCTTCAGAATCGTTAATAGTTGTTAACACACTTCTTTTAGCTGAAAATTGAAATTGTTTACTAATACTTTTCTGTGGTAGCTCCACTACCCCAGCCTTACAGACAAGTTCGGCCTCCCGCATTAAATAATCAGAGAGAGCGGATAATCGAGGGTGGTGGGCATCCTTGTCATCAATGTAATCTATCCATCGGTAAACAAGATTTTCAGTAAATTTATTCACAATTTCAGAGACTAAATCGCTATTATATAAAAAAATATCATTGGTTGCTCTAATAGCCGCTACACAGTTTGCAACTTTAGTTGCAAGTAAGACTAATTCTGACCTAGAACCTGTCAACTTAGGAAACTTTTTTATGTCATTAACTAATCTATTTAACACTAATTCTGGCCTACCGAATCTTAACTCTAAAGTCTTAATTATTTCATTGGATGACGTAACTGTAATTAATCGCGCAGCCTCGGCCTCCCAAGCTTCTCCTTGAAAACATAATAGAAAAAGAGAATACTGAAAAGCCGCAGAAGGCAACGTATGCCGGAGTGACCGCAGAGAGATGGCATAAAACCCCACCCAAGACACTGCATTCCCTTATCATCGCGTCAACTGACGAGACCCTCACCAGCGACCAGGTCATGGATACTGTCAGAAAGACGGCTGACGTGGACGCAGACGGGGAGTGGATAAAGGTACAGAGAGTTAGGAAAGCAAAAGATCAGAAGGTTATAATTGGGTGTGGCACAGAAAAAGACGCGGAAACACTACATAAGAGACTAGAAAAGGAAAGAACATTGATAATTGAAAAAGCAAGGAATAAAAATCCGCTAGTGATTATAAAATATGTAAGGGGGGACAAAAAGAAAGAGCAGGTAGAAGAAGCAATACGAAGAAAAGTGAGCAATACAGAAACCAAAGACGGAAAAGAAGATATAGAAGTAATATATGAGAAGAAAACTAGAAATCCACACGTGGCGCACATGGTGGTCAAGGTCACTCCCAAGATATGGCAGCAGCTGACAGAGGTGGGAACTGTTCAACTACAATGGGGTATTTCCAGTGTGGAGGACCAGTCCCCGTTAATCCAGTGCTCCCGCTGCTTGGGCTACGGCCACATCAAGCGGGTTTGCCAGGAGCAGCTGGACAGCTGCAGTCATTGCGGGGGTAATCACCTGTATGCAGCGTGCACGGAGAAACAAAGCCCCCCCAGCTGCTTAAACTGCAAGCGAGCCAACTTGGAGGACAAGGAACACAATACCTTCAATACGGTATGCCCAATAAGAACCAAATGGGACAAATTAGCTCGGGCAAAAGTAGCTTATTGCTAAAGTTTCGGTTTCGGTGTCGAACAAACAATTATATACAGTCATACAGGCGAATCTCCAACGAAGCAAAAATGCAACGTCAGAAGTCCTAATCGAGGCCAGTAAACGAAAAGTCAGTTTTGCACTTCTTCAGGAGCCTTACATAGGGAATAAAGGTGTGATGGGGGATGTTACGGGTGCGCGGATCGTCCAGGCTGCCTATGAGGTTGGCAAGAACAATAAAGCCGCCATTGTCATATGTGATAACAACATAAAAATTTTGCAATTTCCCAATCTCACAACATCTAATTTAGTAGCAGTAAAACTAACAACAGTGGTCTGGACGATCGGCGTAATATCATATTATTTTGAACCCAATATAGATATTGAGCCCTATGTGAGGCTCCTGAAGGAAATGATTAGAAAATTAGACTGTAACAAAATAATAGTTGCAGGGGACGCAAATGCCTGGAGTGAGTGGTGGGGCAGCGACAAAAGCGATGAAAGAGGGATAGAATTAGTAGGCATCTTCAACGAATTGGGTCTAAGCATCTTGAATGAAGGAGTCACCCCTACATTCGACACTTGGCGAGGAGGACGTAGGTATAAAAGCTCGGTGGACGTCACGTGCTGCTCGGAAGACATAGCCTGCGAGATTCAAGACTGGAAGGTAGATACCAACCTAACGACCTCGGACCACAATGCAATAACTTTCAAAATAAATTTAGAAAAAATCAAAGAGATAAATAATACAAGAACTACAAGAAAATATCTAACAAAAAAAGTGGATTGGGCTAAATTTAAAGATGAATGTAAAGCAGAATTTGAAAAAGAACAACTTAACAAGGAGGAAATTGATAAAATTAAAGATATCAAGGAATTGGAAGAGAAAATAGAATTGTATATAAAAAGCATAGAAGTAACATGCGATAATAACCTCAGAAAGAAAAAGTTGAAAAGTGAAATTAAATTGCCATGGTGGTCCGAGGAACTAGAAGAAATGAAGAAAGAAAAGAATAGAAAGAAGAACAGTATAAAGTGTGCAGCGCCAAACCGCAAGGCATGGGTAGTCGAACAGTACGTGACGGCTAAAGCAGAGTACGAAGAAGCTATGAACAAAGCAAGGATAGACAGCTGGAAAGTTTTTTGTGGTAAACAAGATCGGGAAACAGTATGGAAGGGAGTCTACCGAGTGATAGGGAAAACTAAGAAGACCTATGAAGATCTGCCTATATCCAGGGATGGCATTAACACCAGCCCCAAGGAATCGGTGCGCATCATGGCAGAAAGCTTTTACCCAGAGGACACCGATTTGGGGGAGAACGAAGACCACAGAGAAGTCAGAAAAAGGGCAGCCAAAGCGAATGAGGGTAACCAAGATGAACTTTGCGACCCTCCATTCACGGAGGCTGAACTTCTACACGCACTAGGTTCGTTCAACCCCAAAAAAGCCCCAGGTAATGACGGCTTCACGGCCGACATATGCGCAGCGGTCATTACAACAGACGTACCTCTATCCCTGGCTATATACAATAAATGTCTGGAGCTCTCACATTTCCCAAAGCCCTGGAAAATTGCCACAATAATCCTGCTTAGAAAACCCAACAAAGATGACTACACGCAACCCAAGTCGTACAGACCAATAGGGCTCCTGGCTATATTAGGAAAAATTTTAGAAAAGCTACTAGTTAGGCGCATCAAATGGTTCGTGTTGCCCAAATTAAATCCCTGCCAGTATGGGTTCGTGCCGCAACGCAGTACCGAGGACGCCCTCTATGACATGATCCAGCGGATCAGACATAATCTGGACGGGAAGAAGATTATGGCCCTGATCTCGCTGGACATAGAGGGGGCATTCGATAATGCGTGGTGGCCGCAGATTGTCTGCCAACTTAAATCAAAAAACTGCCCGGTAAATCTGCGGAGGCTGGTAGACAGCTACCTCAGCGATAGAAAGGTAACGGTGAGATATGCAGGGGAAGAGTACAGTAAAAACACAAACAAGGGCTGCGTCCAAGGTTCCATTGGCGGGCCTTTGTTTTGGAATATAATTTTGGATCCCCTGCTCGACCAACTCACCGCTGCCGACGTGTACTGCCAAGCCTTTGCAGACGACATAGTTTTGATTGTCGAGGGCGACACAGCCATAGAAATAGAGAGCAAAGCTAATGCCGCTCTCTCCTGTGTCCGGAAGTGGGGTGTTTCGAATAAGTTAAACTTCGCGCCACATAAAACCAACGCAATGGTAATTACCCGGAAATTAAAATTCGATTCGCCCAGGCTGGAGATGGGGGGGACGGACATTGAACTGGTGGACGAGATGAAAATCTTAGGTGTCTTGGTAGATAACAAATTGTTATTTAATAAGCATATAGCATACATTTGCAAAAAAGCTATCAACATTTATAAAGGAGTCAGCAGAGCGGCACGAGCTACCTGGGGATTGCATTCAGAGATTGTTAAAACCATATACAAGGCAGTAATTGAGCCTATAGTCCTCTACGCAGCTAGCGTATGGTCCAAGGAGGCACTGAAGGCAATCTCCAGGAAAGCTCTCGACGCAGTGCAAAGAGGTTTCGCGCAGAAAATTATAAAATGCAATAAAACGGTATCCCTCAACGCTGCCTTAGTACTGTCGGGGCTGCTTCCGCTGGATCTTCGGATCCAAGAAGCCTCCCTGCTTTTTGAGGCAAAGCGTGGGAAACCCCAGGTAGTACTAAGTGGTAGGAAGGTAGAACAGCGCGTCTCATTCATGACAGACACCCACCCTAGCAGGATGCTAAATTCAAAATTCACGTGTTTGGAAAACGCGGAAGAGGATGGTAAACTTGCAGAAGGCTTAGTGAGGATCTATACAGATGGTAGCAAACTGGAGGGGAAAGTTGGAGCCGCCCTGACCTGTTGGGAAGGGCAGATTGAAACGTGTACCCGGAAGTTTAAGCTGGAGCCATTCTGTACAGTCTTCCAAGCCGAGTTGTATGCCATCCTCCAAGCTACTGAAATTATTATTGGCCGAAAATTTAAAGAAACAGCCGTTCTTAGCGATTCGAGATCTGCTCTCCAAACGCTACTTGATCCGGACTCCACACACCCAATCACAAAGGCAATTCAGGGTAATCTACAATTTCTCAGAGACAATCACCAACTAGTATCATTATTCTGGATTAGAGCCCATGTCGGAGTGGAAGGGAATGAGAGGGCGGATCAACTGGCGAAGGAGGCGGCTCTCAAATTGAGGACCAGACCGGACTATGACTGTGGTCCCATCTCGTTCGTCAAACGTCACATCCGACGTTCTCCTTGCAAACACCTTTGCAGACGAGCGACATTTTCTTCGTCGGAGTAATGTCCTACTCTCGTCGTCATCTCAAACGCGTGCTTGAATCTCAGCCAATCCAGCGGATCTCCCGAAAACGGTGGTAAGTCTCTAGCCGACAGTCGACCCAGCATCTTATCTCCCGAAGCCACATTCGCCGGTGCACTCGTCAACTTTATAGCATCGGTGATAGCGCGTGTCAGGTTTGTTATGTCATTGCCAACATAGAACCTCCTCCTTTTTTGGAAGTCGGTTAAAAATGAACTGCAGCGACTCTACAATGAGCAAACCGGCCAGTACTTTTTGCTTGGTAAGTTATATATGTCGTAGGATAATTTGATACTTCGAATCTTCGCGAAAATCCTAGGGGTTTTGCGAAAACGCGGATAATTAGACATAGGCGAAAAATTATCAAATCTTACTGGACAAAGTCAGGATTTTTGCGAAAATACTCGTTACTATAGCAATATTGCGAAACGAAACGCTGGCTGTTATGAAATAAGAACGCTGATTGGTCGGTCAGCGCGTTCAATAAGAGATCGTCTCTGATTGGTTGACGTCTTAAATGTCAATCATTTGTTGCCGCACGTTATTTGTTTACGTTTGTGTCTGAGTTAAATTGCAGAAGTGTTTTGTTTTTTATCGTAAATAGTGTACCTACTTGGACTTAAATAAAGTGGTAAATAAAAGTGCTACACGGATGTACATAGTGTCATATATCATAAAAGTCTTAGTCAACCACTCAACAACAACAATGCTTTCGAGATTGGTTTAGCGGTGTTTTGTTTGTCATTGTGTTAAAAGTGGACTATAAAATTGGACTTGAACTAAGAAACGGTGTGAATAGGAGGTTTGGTTTTCATATAATTATGACAGATTCGACAGAGAATGATGTTCAACCTTCAGCAGAATCGGAGAATTTGGAGGTTATCTCCGATAAAGACAAATTTTACATAGAGTTAAGAAAGTTTTACGATAATAGAGTTGACGGTACAACTAAACCAGAATGGACTAAAGAACGCGTAAATGCTGTAATAAATTCAATTGAACAATTTAAAACTGCGAGTGTACTTAAGCAACCAAAAACACAACAACAGTATAGAAATGCAAAAAAATACGACGTGATGAGTGTAGGTGAAGAAAAACTTCTGATACTGAGAAGAAAGGATCTTAACTCTCCTGTTGTACAAGTACCTTCAACAGATATGTACTATGATATTCTTCTGCAGGCGCACATATCAACTGGGCATGGAGGACGCGACAAACTGATATATAACCTAAAGCAACAATATGTGATACCGGTACAGATTATGATATTGTTCCTCAACTTGTGTAAGATCTGTCTGAATAAAAAAAGTTGCCCAAAAACAGGAATTGTTGTACGCCCCATAATTTCTCAAGACTTTAACAAACGTGGACAGGTAGATTTAATTGATCTCCAGTCAACTCCTAGCCACAATTACAAATGGATTTTAAACTATCAAGACCACCTCACTAAGTTCTGCTTTCTCAGACCTTTAACCAGTAAAAAAGCAACTGAAGTAGCCATGGCTCTTTTAAAAATATTCTTAGAAGTGGGTGCGCCAATGATTTTACAGAGTGATAATGGCAAGGAATTTACTGCCAGCATAATAAAAGAGCTAATCACATTGTGGCCTGCATGCAAGATAGTGAATGGACGTCCCCGACATCCTCAAAGTCAAGGTTTGTTTGCAAGTTTTGCACTATCCCGCTTACCGCTATGCATTTTTCTTTCACCCAAAGGTTGCCTGGTAGAGATTGCTACCTTAGCAATAAGGCCACCTATGTTGTACTGTCTTTTGTTGTTATCTGTTGTTTTGTATTTTTTTTTATGTGCAATAAAGTATTTTTCTCTTTTTTAGGTTCGGTCGAAAGGTGCAATCAGGATGTTGAGAACATGTTGCGTTCCTGGATGTCCGACAATAACTCAACTGAATGGTCACTGGGATGCTATTTCGTTCAGTTCCAGAAAAATTCTTCGCATCATCGCACAATAGGACGTTCACCATACAGAGCCTTGTTTGGTCACGATCCTGTAATTGGCCTGTCTTCAACTTATTTGCCTAGAGGTACATTGTCAAAATTAGAAAATGAAGAAGACTTACAACAGGTTTTAATTAATGAAAGTCCTCCTCGCACTGAAGATATTCAAGCAGGTTGTAGAAATGAATCCAAAGTTGAAAATGCAATCCTTTTCTATGAGCAGCTTTCTAACGAAACCACAAATCAGTATGTTTCCACTGATCAAAAAATGACTATCCGAACACAAACTTCAACACAATCTACCCCTCTTTCATCTATGACACAATATAAAAAAGAAGAAATGATTATCGATCTGAGTAATAAAGCGAACAAATTTGTAGTAGCCGCCGATTCTGCAAATAACATTACAATTTTAGAAGATGTAATAATTGTCCCAGCAAGTACAACAAAAACGATCTGTCTTGATAACAATATCGCTATAAATGACACAAATTCCCACACAAATGTACAACAACAACATTCCAATAATATTGTTGCTACTGAAGTTAAATGTTGTATTTGCCAAATTACCACATCCGATTCACTCAAATGTTCAAAATGCCAACAAGTGATTCACGGCGCATGTGGAGTGTCTGAAGTTAGAGAAGGTAGTAGTTCTTCTAATGTTAAATGTAACTTATGCTGGCAAGAAGATTCTATTAAGAAAGAAAGAACAAGTTCGCATGAAAATTTAAAAAGAGCAGCTGCGACTATGTGTACTACATCCAACAAAAAATTTAAAGAAATAGATGTAGGTGCTACAATTTTGGTTGATGTTCCGAAGTACGATCGTGCACCCTTAGATAACAAAAACATTACAGGACGAGTAATTGATAAGAAGAATGGTTTGTTTCAAGTTGGTACCTCCGTTGGTATAATTAAAGATTGGCTACCAAGAAACGCACTTCAAATATCTCCAGGAGCTCAATTTACCGGCCCCGTTCCCGAGGTAGTATTACCTATTCGTGGTATTTCCTCACAACTATCACCTTTCGGCGGACAAGGGTTTAAGCAATGTCATTGCAAGAAATCAAGCAAACAATGTTCCTCAAATAAGTGTGCTTGTAAAAAGCACGGTTTGCTTTGTAATTCCAAATGTCATAAATCTTTGAATTGTTGTAACAAGTAAAGTCTTACTAATAATTTCATATTACTATTTACTAAACGCAGCTGTGCTTGCATTGCAACTCCAATGTTACAGGTCCATGCAACTCAGCGTAAGTTTCACATTAGTGACGTATTTAATTATCTTTTGTTCTGTGATTATTCGCTTTTCAAATTTTTTTCTAGTTATCTTTTAATTTCTTTGAATAAGTCTATTTTTTCCTATTTTTGCTAATTCAATAATAATTTGTTGTAGTTATTTTGTTCACTATAAGTGAACCAGAATGTGATAATAATTTTGCCTCAATATATCTTAAGTTTAGCTGTATAAGAGAAGAGAAGGCTGATGAATGAGTGATTTTATCTCAAGACTTTAATTCACAAGACTGATCAATTCCATTGTTGCACTATTAAACTAATTGTTTACCTAACCAGTTTCATCCAATTTATGGATTACACCCTAAAATTGGATCATTTTTTTTCACTACGACTGAGATCTCCTATTGTCTGTAGAAAACAACATACATGCTAAAATTTTCAATAAAAAGTTTATAAAAATCAATTTAGTGATTTTCCTTTCTCACCTATTCTAAACCTTCATAACTCTATGATACATACTTGAAGTTAATCATCGGCAAACTAGGAACCAATTAGAAGTCAGCCAGCAAAATTGTAGCCAATCAGTGTTGAGCACATCAAATCTTACTATAGTAACGAGTATTTTCGCAAAAATCCTGACTTTGTCCAGTAAGATTTGATAATTTTTCGCCTATGTCTAATTATCCGCGTTTTCGCAAAACCCCTAGGATTTTCGCGAAGATTCGGAGTATCAAATTATCCTACGACATATACAAGTTCAATGCACCGACTCTGATGCTGGTGATGTAATTTTGCACAATTTACATTTTAGCGAGAATAAAATTCTCACCGAACTGAATGCTTTAGATCCTTCAAAAGGATCAGGTCCTGATGGACTCCCATCATATTTTCTGATTCATGCTGCTGAAGGCCTTTCTAAGCCCTTGAGTATTATTTATAATAAATGTATCTCAGAGGGAGTTTTCCCTGAGATTTGGAAACGAGCAAATATAGTACCTGTACATAAAAATGGCTCTAAGCATGAGGTAGAAAATTACAGACCCATTTCTATTTTGTGTGCCCTGGCGAAGCTTTTCGAAAGACTTGTTCATAATGAAGTTTACCCTGTTTTACATAGTACTTTTATCAAGGAACAACATGGATTTGTAAAAAGAAGGTCTACTACTACCAACCTAATGATTTATGTTTCGTCACTATTTGAAAGCATGGATAATAATACTCAAACAGATGCTATATATACAGACTTTCGAAAGGCCTTCGACAGGGTTGATCATGAACTCCTTTTAAAGAAATTATCCTTTAATGGCATACGCGGCAATCTACTGCGCTGGTTCTTTTCATACATAACTAATAGAACTCAAAAGGTTGTTATTAATGGATTTCAGTCTCAGAGTATTCGTGTAACATCTGGTGTTCCTCAGGGGTCCATACTTGGTCCGCTCCTTTTTGTATTGTTTATCAATGATATTGGACGGTGTTTCCATAATTGCAACTTCTTGCTCTATGCAGATGACCTCAAAATTTTCAAACCCATCAAGAACATCTCGGATTGTGTTCTTATTCAAGAGGATTTAAATAGATTGTCTGATTATTGTATTAGAAATAAGTTGCAGTTAAGTCTACCCAAATGTAGCTATATAAGTTTAAGTTTATCAATGATATTGGACGGTGTTTCCATAATTGCAACTTCTTGCTCTATGCAGATGACCTCAAAATTTTCAAACCCATCAAGAACATCTCGGATTGTGTTCTTATTCAAGAGGATTTAAATAGATTGTCTGATTATTGTATTAGAAATAAGTTGTAGTTAAGTCTACCCAAATGTAGCTATATAAGTTTTTCAAAGAAGAAACAAAATATTAATTTTAACTACTCCCTTTGTAACGTAGCTCTAAGTAAAGTTTCTTCTATACGTGACCTTGGTGTCACATTGGATAATAAATTGCATTTAGACATTCATGTCGAAAATATAATAAAAAAGACGTATAGAATGTACGGATTTATTATGAGATCGTCTAAAGACTTTAAGAAATCTTATACATATTTGTATCTTTATAAAACTTTAGTACGTTCCCAGTTAGAATATGCCGTACCGGTATGGAATCCCTTATATAATAAGTATAACGATATGATAGAGGGTGTGCAACGCAAATACTTGAGATCCATGCATTACAGATGTTATGGCTCATATCTACCGTCTGACCAACATTTAGATAGGTATGATCTACTTACCTTGCAATCTAGACGGAAGCTTCTAGAATGTATGGTGCTTCATGGTATTATCCACAACAAGTTCGACTGTACTGAGCTGACAAACAGACTGTGTTATGTTGTTCCTAGAACCATTCACATTAGAGAAGTTCGTACCCGTAAGTTGTTCGCTATTGGTAGTTGTCGTACTAATGCAGGTAAACGTTCGCCTCTGCGACGCATAACTGAAAATTATAATTCATTCTTTCTGAACGCTGACATATTTACACTCTCTGAAGTGCAATTCAAGCGTTCCATCCGAAGTGTACTAAAATTAATTAATTGATTTAATTGTAAGTAAAAATTTGTTTACTGCATAGCCTAGTGTTAGTAGTTATCTTGTAAGGCTTTATAAATCTTGGTTATTTTGTTGTTTAAGTATAATATTTATCTTTGTTGTTGCTTAGCATCCCACTGTCTTGTTAACTCTTCTGTAGTAACATGTGGTTAACGGCTTTGACTGCATATTTGTTTAAATTTCATAAGAAATATTTTATTGTTATAGTTTATTAATATGTGGTTGTTAGTTGACCCAAATAAAGAGGAAAAAAAAATATCTTTCATCTATTGAATGACTTGGTCAAAGGGAAGTGAAAGGTTTGTGGTGTAAAAATGGATAAAAAGAGAAATAAAACATGTTATTAATCATTAATTTAATTCAATAACAATCAGTCATGGGTCACTTCTAGATCAACAATAAAAACATAATAAAAATAAATCAACAACCTAACATTTATAATATAAAGTTACCTATAAAAATATATGTAAATCAATCATTGTTTAGTCAAAAACAATGATAGGTACAAAATACTAGGTGTACGGTCTATACAACCGCACAATTGCGTCATCGCCGATTCAGCACTTTACTGCACTATAATGTAATTTTAATATCATAATTTTAGTACTCATTCGATCGCCCCGATGTTTACTCGTATCATTTAGCATTAAATATCAATCCAATTAAATTCGTGACTTTCATCAAAAACTTCTTATCATTTCTTATCAATTTAAACATTGTACGGCAGCAGCTCGTACATGTTTATGGTCCTTCGAGCATTTTGATCTGGCGCGCGGGAAGGTCAAAAAGCGGAACCACGTGTATCGGCAACGTGACATCGTGAACAGTTCGTGTGCACGCGGAACCTGTGACTTTCCGTTCGTTCATCAAACTTTATATCAAGAATCAATCAGCAATCAACAGTGCCCTCGTGTTTTTGAGTCCTAAGTGTGGTAGCGAATCGGTCGAACCGGCCTCCCACCAGCGGGTCTCACCGGAAGATTGAGACAGGCGCACATACCGCACCGCGGACGCTCAAGCGCGTGGCACGAACACGCGACGCACAAGCGCGTAGCAACAGCAACTAGACATCAATTATATCAAACTCCAACTCTTCAACCATGGAAGATCTACTATCACTTCAGAATCAGCTCATGGATGCCATGCGGCAACTTATTACCAATTTCAAGAAGAACGGTCCGGAGCAAAAAAACCCTTCTTATCTCAAGAGACGCTTGGAAACTCTAGATCGATATTGGGGGGAATTCCAAGAAAATTACATGAAGTTGTGTGAATGTGAGAACCGTGACTATACGTATTTCTCTAAAAAGCACTACGAGAAAGCGTCGGACTTTTACACTGAGAGCCGACGAATCATTCAAAAGCATATGGATCAAGACCCCAAACTAGTGTTCAGACCGGCTACTCCATTAGGTGGCATGGACTGGCAGCAAGCAGAGAGGCGACAACCACCTTTACCTGCTGCGGGAACCCCATCGGAACAGCAGCCATCTCGATCTGAAAATCAAAGCAACTTTTTTCCACCGTCATCTATCAAGGCCGACAAAGGAAACCCTAGCAAACTCGACGAGATGTACCGTAAGCAGAAAAGTAACAACAAAGCGCTCGAAAGAGCTTTAAACAATATCAATTTAGAAACACTTACCGAGAAGTGGGAATGCGACGACGCTTTGCGCACAGTTCAGGGTCGTTGGAACGCTGTTGACAACTTACATTGGGAGATCGACAGTGAACTCACCACGGAAGATGTACATTACGAAAATACCTACCACACTTTTGAAGATCGGTATAATCAAATTAAAAAAACAGTCCTATAGGTACTAGGTAATCAGTCTTATAGGTACTAGGTTATCAGTTTTACATTAACATTAATCAACAATTAGGTAAACAATAAAATTGTTTAAAATTTTAACAAAAAACCTATCAATTGTAAATCACTGATGTCTAGTTTGGAATTACAAAACAATCGATCTAAAGATAATCATTAGCAAAATACAAAAAAAATCTTACTTATTTACTCTAACCAGCCTACTAATTGTCTAATTTCAAAATCAATCGCTTTCATTTGACAGAACATTAATACCTACTTCTTTTTGCGAAAAAAAATAAAAAATTAAATTAAATTTAAAAGGGCATTTTCTTTTTTAAAATATTGACCTGGGGCCCTATTTTTGAATCGCTCGGCTGGCGTCGAGCGATTGGTTTCTACTGATTTTCGTTCGACATATGACTTTTCATATTTTTGAATCACTCGATCGCAACGAGTGCCCTCGCCCACTCGTTGCCAGTCGAGCGATACGAGCGAGTGATAGAATAACTGTCAAAATCAAATGCGTTGTGTCAAAGTCAGTCACTTTTTTTTGTTATTCAGTCAAAATAATTAATTTAGGCAAAATTTTTTTTTCGCTTTTCGTTGAGGAAATTAATTACTGATACCTAAGAAAATGAATCTAGAGGAATATCTGGTGCATTATGGTTATCTAAGCAGTGGAGAAGAAGATAGTGATGAAAACGAAGAAGGCCCTAGTTCCACTGGAGAAAGATGCAACCCTTTTGCGATGTCTAACTTCCAGTTCAAGTCATTTGACTTGAACTTTTGATAATTTGATAATTTTATAGACTGACAAAGGAGCTCGCCAAAGAATTGATAGAAACACTTAGGCCTTTCATGGTTCCGAGCAGACGGCTGTACACCTATTTATTAATAATAAAAAGTTAATTTCAAATAAGTAACACTTCACAATATATTTTCGGAGTGAACAGAATGGCAATATTTTCTCAACCTTACTACATTTCTGTTATGAGACGAGAATTCGATACTTTAGAAATAGATATAAGATCTGATACAGGGAAATTGATACCATTTCAATTTGGAACGTGTGTTGAACTACATTTTAAACGTATAACAAAATGAGATACGTCAAACACGGGTATTACATTAAATGCTCATATGATGATGAACTTTCTCAGTATAGGACTTATAACGGAAGAGACTGTGCTAAAGTGTTTGTAGAATCATTACGTTTTGATGTAAATCAAATATGTTGTGCACTACAAAATAATATACCGATGATGGAACTGACACCTGATGAGTATCATAGTTTTATAAATTCAGTTAATTGTCACATTTGTAAAAATCAATTAAATGGTGACTCGGTTAGAGATCACGATCATCTTACGGGTAAATACAGGGGAGCAGCGCATAGTAATTGTAATTTGAATTATATTGTCCCGCAACACATTCCAATTTTTCTACATAATTTATCAAACTATGATGCTCATTTCATTGTTCATCAACTGAACTTTGTTGAAGGTGACATTGAAGTGATTCCTTTAAATAAAGAAAAATACATATCATTTACTAAAAACATTAAAGTCAATGATAAAGTTGTAAAATTGCGTTTTTTAGACTCATTTCGATTTATGAGTTCATCTTTAGACACTTTAGCAAAAAATTTAAAACGCGAAAATTTTGTTGAGCTTCGGAGACTGTATCCAGATGATAACGAATTTAATCTGTTAATACGTAAAGGAATATTCCCCTATGAATTGATTAAGTCTTACGAAGACCTAATAAATATTACAGCTTTGCCAAGTCAAGAACATTTTTATAATCATTTGAATGATTCTACTATGTCTGACGATGATTATAATCATGCATCAAGAGTTTGGAATAATTTTAAATGCAATAATTTGTTGGAGTATTCTGATCTTTACTTAAAAACAGACGTGTTACTATTAGCTGATGTTTTTGAAAATTTTAGATCACTTTGTTTGAAAACATACAATCTAGATCCAGCTCACTATTACACTCTACCAGGGTTAAGTTGGGATGCCATGCTAAAATTAACTAAAATTGAGCTGGAGCTATTAACTGATTTTGATATGCTTTCTTTTGTAAAAAAGGGTTTTGTATCAGAGGTGTCTCAATGCTCGAGTCGATATGCAAAGGCCAATAACAAGTATTTACCAACATATGACTCGAATGCAAAGGAGTCATATATAGCATATTTAGATGCTAATAATCTATATGGGTGGGCAATGCCAAAACATTTACCATACGGTGATTTTAAATGGGTTGATTAATACGAATTTTAATGTATCAGAAACATCTAACGTTGGATACATACTTGAGGTTGATCTTGCGTATCCCTCCAATCTTCACGATGTCCACTCTGATTTACCCTTCTGTCCAGATCCAGAACTAACTAAAACTCCAACGTGTAAAGATAAAAGACTAATTTGTAATTTAAATTCAAAAGAAAAGTATATAATACATTATCAAAATTTAATTCAGTGTTTAGAAAATGGTCTTATTTTAACAAAAGTGCATCGCATACTTCAATTTAATCAAAAACCGTGGTTGAAAGATTATATAGATTTAAATACTTCTTTGCGAGCGAAGTCAGAATCATCATTCGATAAAGATTTCTATAAATTAATGAATAATTCAGTTTACGGTAAGATAATAAAAAATGTTGAAAAACGTGTTAATGTTAAGCTTTTCACCCATTGGGAAAATATTGGCAAAAAGATGGGTGCAACAGGTTTAATACGTAAACCCGAATTTCACAGTAGATCTGTGTTTTCTGAAAATTTAGTTGCCATTCAGTTAAATAAAATCAAGATAGTCTACGATAAACCGATTAATTTAGGGTTCTGCATTTTGGATCTGTCCAAAACATTAATGTATGATTTTCACTATAATTTTATGAAAAATTAGTATAGTGAAAATTTAAAGTTAATATCAAATTTTCACACATGACTTTTATGAAGACATAAAAGCCGACCTTCCCTCGCATTTTGATACAGCTGGCTATCGGTCCAACAATCTGTTTAATTATCCTTTAGTTAACAAAAAAACAAATTGGTTTCTTTAAGGGTGAATTTAATAGATCAATATTTAAAGAGTTCGTAGGGTTGAGATCGAAGATGTATGCATTAGATGTTTATAATGAAAATTTGGTGACAAAAGCTAAAGGTGTAAATAAATGTGTGACACGTAAACTCACAATGCTCGATTATAATAACTGTTTACAGAATAAAAAAAAAAAATTCGAAAGAAATGTATCACTTTAAATCTATCAAACATATTATTTACACACAAAAGCTTAAGAAAAATGCTTTGTCGTGTAACGATTCTAAAAGAGTTTTAATACCCAATTCTACAAACACTTTAGCATGGGGGCATTATAGAATTAACTCGTCATAGAATTAAGTTTTTATTTTATGTAATTTTTTTGATAAGAATTAGCAAATAAAATAGACTAGTGAAGGTAATATCTTGTAAATATAATAATAATTACTTCATGATTACTTTTGTTACTTTTTATGACTATGAATCCTATCTGTTCAATACTTTTTTTTTCTTATAAAGTCTGTAACAAAATTTCTTGTAAATAAATAAAATAAAAATTTATTTTCTATATTGTATGATGTATATTCTGTACAATACTATAACAGTTTTTGTGTGTGTGTGTGCTTATTGTAAATAAATTATAATCTAATACATTTAATCTTTCATTCATTCATTTACCTAGATTTATTAAAGAAAGACGTTTAATATGTTACACTTTATCCTTCCATTTACTACAATCATAGCTGGACCAAGTGGATGTGGTAAAACATATTTCATAAAAAAAAATTTACTAAACATACATAAATTATGTGATGTGTATTTTGAAGACATCATTTGGTGTTATGATGAAATGCAAACTCTATATAAAAGCTTTAAACATGTCACTTTCCATCAAGGAATGCCAGACTTGTCATTATTTTCTGGTGAAAAGCCAACGCTAATTAGAATTGATGATTTGATGAGAGAAACCGATGGTCGGATTGTAGATATTTTTACAAAGGGTAGCCATCACAGAAACTTAAGTGTATTTTATATTACTCAAAACATGTTTCATCAAGGGCGTGGACAATAGGGTGGAGCGTCGTTGTATGGTGAAAAAAAAAGATTGCTTTATCGTTTTTGAATACCAGCAAAAAGTTGCGTAAGAGCTTACTGTTAACAAATATATTTTTACTTTATTTTTGGATATATGTTTTAGCCCTCTACCCTCATTTGAAAATTGAGTTTTTTTCTGAATTTTCAAAATTTTATTTAGCTGGATATTATTAGTTATAGTTTACATCTTGCATGTTTTCATAATATTTATGACATTTAAACACTAATTAGCCAAAAAACATGATTTATTTATGAAAATAAAACAAATTTAATTTTAAAAAAATAGAAAAAAAACAATATTTTATATATTACTATTTTGATATTTTATTATTTTGTAAGAAAGTCTTTTTTCGTCTCAAAATGTGGCATAATTGCTCATTATTGAATTTAGCCTTTTGAAACGAATAAATCCGTCTCTCGCTTTTTCACCAGCCACAGACATCGATGCCTCACTCATCATTTTAACACCCTCTCATCTGCTCGAGTATGACAAGGACAAACTAGAAACTCTGATAAGTTAAGGTTTTCCAAATCATCTTGTATTTTCTTTCATCGAAGGAGATGCTTTTAATTTCCGAAAAACTGTCTCTGATTTGAATATCTTGTCACATTCTTTTTCTAGCTCTGCGAAGTTTATTTTCTGAATCTTCTGAGTTTATGAAACCAAAATCTTGCAATTCTGGACTTGCAACTGCTGCTGCAGAACGATAAGAAATGCCATAACGGTCACATACTTCAGCTAGCGTTGGAAGAGAACATATTTCTTTTTTGGATCAAAATCTAGATCAAAAGCTGGATCAAAATCGGGTGCTTTTGAAGTGCTTGACTGGGTTCTGCTAAATCTGAAGCAGAGTAGGTGGTTTTGGAGGAGGTTTTTTCTTTGTCTTTTGATGAATAAAATCTTTCTGTGTCTATACTATAGTCTCAGAAAGCTTTTCTTTATCGAAAAACAAAGATCAGAAGCTTGGATCGATTTTCGTTTTCTTATGATTTTTCGTTCTATTTTTTTGTTCTAAACTACCAATTGCCATCCTTCTCGCATTTCTTTGATCATTAAGGAAAGGTCTTTCTAGCTTAGGAACATTCTTTTCGTTAGAACAAAATGAAATACATTTTTTAAATCATTACATTTGCAGCTACAAATATCAAACAACTCTGGTATACTCTTGTTTTATATTCATTTAACTTTAGAAGAAAGTTCGATTCGTTTTAATTTTGGGTAACGAATGATACAGAGTATTTATGATAATCTATATTATCACAAATGCTCTGTAACAGCTGTTTCACACGTTGAATGGTAACGACAGTCTATGAAGCTGTAGTCCAGATTTCAACAACTTCACTAATAACGTCATCAAATACTCTTGAGATCGCAGGTTCTTTTTTGTTTCTTTCAGTCTTAAAACTTTATTACGTCGGCTGTTTTCGGTAGCACTGATTTATCACTTACTCGGCGATCCAAAAATTGGGACAGTCAATATCATTTCGCTCTTTTCGACATTTAAAAAAAATATTTTACGAATAACACTTTTGTTTTATGTTATTTAGTTAATGTTATTTAGTTAAGTGACATTGTTCAAAAACGATGTTACTTAACTAAATAAAATAATATGCGAGGAAATCATTAGACATGAAAGTAATCATTGAAGTAAACAGATCAAGTTATAGAAGTACCTGCGAAGTATGGTCTAGTAAAGACAAATTATGTATAGTTTCGGCGTCCTTTAAGGTGTTATGTATCATGATTGTATTAAATTTATGTTTATTATAGTAGTTTATGATACTGCCACATAATGAGGGGTATTAAAACATGAGTGTGTGTTTAAAAACCGAGCCGTAGGCGAGGTTTTTAATAGTATCACACGAGTGTTTTAATACCTAGTTATGTGCAGTTTCATACACTACTTTATCTACACTCATACATTTAGGATTGAACCTACTAAATAAAAGATCAACGTTAGAAAAGAGAGTGAAACATTGTTGGTATTAGCTAAGTATTACCTTGTAATAAGTCATTTCCTTAGCTGCATCTAAAATATCGAGCAGAGTCAAATTTTCTTCACATTTTAAATCAAGAATTAAAAAAACCTACAAAATGTTAAAATTGAAATCAAAACATTTTTGTAAAGTTCTAAAAATGGCGCGCATTCCATTAGAAAAAAAATAATGAGATGAGTTCACTGGGTTGCGTTCAGAACCTACGCTCCGAGTGCAACCGAACGCTCTAACGGCGTTCCAAATATTAGAGCGTGACTTCCGGTTGTAACAGCTTTCCCGTTTCAAACGTCAGAGCGTTGCAACTTTTTAACCATCAAAATCGGTGGTTGAAAAACGCTGACGTTTGTCTATAGTAAAATTGTCAATGCCATTTGACATTATTTTGTATTTTGATGTTTTTGTGTCTAAATTTTTTAAATATTCATGGTAGCTCCTCAGAAACAGATTTTATTTCATTTAGAATAAAGGAAGGTTTAAATTATTCGCATTCCAAATGGAAAACGAAGAATTTGTATTAATGTCATTTAAAGTTCTTGGTCGTTCCGAACCTTAAAGCTAAAAACCAAACAACCGCACTCTAAGCCTCTAAACGCAACCCTGCAAACTAATCGCACTAATGTCATCGATCACCATAGAGTGCATTTTAATCATGGAAAATGTGTAGGAAAATATCGTTGTTTTTTTTAATATCAAGGCACTGCCTACTTCTTGGATTTGCCCTGTATCGTAATGAGAAAAAAAGTTTTTTTATGATTCAGTTGACTGCATCGTAATGAGTTTTTTTTAATTTTTCGTGTCCACGAAAATAAAGTATGTATTTATATTACCTTTTTTGAATTCATATTTGGAACATTGTTGCAACTTCATTGTAATATGAGCACAAAATAATAATTTTTCGGAAAAAGAAACGTTGCGTTAAAATTATAAGATTTTTTAAAAATAGGTCGATTTTACGAATTTTTCAGATATTTGAACGACAGTAGAGGGCTATAAGTAGGGTCCAATACAAGTTACTACTATACTTAAACGAATATCATTCTCATTCTACTACCAAGATACAAAAAACTACTACTACTACTGGTAAAAGAATAAAATGGGAGAAGTGGAGTCCTTAAATGAATTGTCTCGAATATATTACACACCCGGACATCCAGGAGGATTCAGTGGTGCAGACAAATTATCAAATGCTGTTTCTAGAAAATTCACAAAAACGCAAGTTAAGGATTGGTTACAATCACAAGAAACCTACACACTTCATAAAAGTGCACCAATACGTTTCCCTCGTAACAAATATATCGTATCAAACATCAACTATTTATGGCAAGCAGATTTAAGTGATATGAGAAGTTTAAGTCACTATAATGATGGATATAACTATATAATATGTGTCATAGATGTTTTCAGTAAATTTGCATATGCTCGTCCTCTGAGGAAGAAAGATTCAAATAGTATTATAAAAGCATTTAAATCTATCTTCGCTGAAACTAATTCTAAACCTGAACATTTACAAACTGATAAAGGTACTGAATTTACTTCTAAGCAAGTAAGAAATCTTTTTAAATCTTTTAATATTAACTATTATGTTACTAATAATCCAGACATCAAAGCAAGCATAGTAGAACGATTTCAAAGAACACTAAAAGGTAAAATGTGGCGTTATTTTACATATAAAAATACATATCGTTACATAGATGTTTTGAACGACTTAATTTTATCTTACAACAATTCGAAACATTCTAGCATAAAAATGTGTCCTAGTCAAGTTAATTTAGATAACATTTCTACTGTTTGGCAAAACTTGTATGATAGAAATTTGAATAAAAAAATTAACGTAATCAAAGCACATCTTAAAATCGGTGATTACGTAAGAATAACTAAAATGAAGTATACTTTTGAGAAAGGTTATGAGACTAATTGGAGTGATGAAATATTTGTAATATCATCCATTATACCCAGAAAACCTTGGTTTGTATACACTTTACAGGATTTAAAAGGAGAACATATACAAGGAACATTTTATGAAAGAGAGTTACAAAGAATTATTATGAATTCAAATTCTTTTTATAAAATAGAAAAAGTTTTAAAATCAAGATATAAAGGATATAAAAAGGAGATATTTGTTAAATGGAAAGGTTATCCTGATAAATTTAATACTTGGATTCCTTATTCAAACGTTACTAATTTAACATAAGTAGGAAGGTTATTTCATAAGCTAAATGTGTTTCAAATTAGATTTTCATTCAATGTTATCATTTATTAATCAACATTTATTGTTAATTAGAAACGTACATAATAAAGATAAGTATATTAAAAATGCATAATGTTTATTCTTTCGATCCTTCACACTTATTATATTATAAAGTTTTTTTTTAAGATTCTTAGAATTAACTGATTGAAAGTCAAAATTATTTATCAAATCTTTTGTTGGTTGAACGAAAGTACCAGATAAAATAAAATTTACTTTTATCGATTTATTTCTTGTAACCAAATCAGTCAAAATCTTTAAGAGAGTATCTTTTATATTATTAAAGAACTCACCGATGGTTCTAAAAGTTTCAGGTGAGTTTGGTGAGATCCTATAGGTGACAATTCTATTTTTAAAGGCTGATTCTATAATGCTCACATTGTGTAAATAACTAACAGAAGCCAAGTTCTTATGCTTATTAGACATTAAATGACTAGTAAAGTATCTTTTTTTCAAAAATATTTTACATATATCACAGTAAACGGTATCTTCTAAATTAGACTGACCTCCTGAAGTTGACGGTTCGTTACTGATCTCTGTTGAACGTTGCTCGTCAGGTCTCGAACTTGAAGATGTACTGTCCTCATGGACACTTGCACCGGCACCGTTTTGACATGTCACTTTTTCCACATCTTCACAAAGCACAAGCATTTCATCTTCCCATGAATTGCTACTGAAACCACTTATATTCAGATGAATATCGTTTTCCACTTGATCACAAACTTCATACATTTGTTCATCCTATGACTGTGTTAATAATTCCACACATGTTGATGTATCCGTAGTTGGTGATGACAATTTAGGAATTTTAGCTTGGTTCCCAATGTAAATATTTGCAACACGTTTGTTTACACAATCTTGTTGCACTGAACTCAAAGAGAACTCTTCTTCAAATAGTTGACTTTCTAGCAAAATATCAGAGATCTCGTACATTTCTTCGTACCAAGTCTGCGTGAACAGTTCTGTAGGTTGAACAGTACTTCCTCCTTCCTTCGACATTATTGTTACACTTAGATCGGACATAATGCTCGAGTTGAGTATCACTATCGTAATAGTTATTTAAATTGAATGTCTATAGAGTATATAAATGTTCTTACTACACTATCCCTTCCTCTACATTAATATTTTCTATAAACCTTAATGAGTAAGTTAATAATTAATCACCCTTGTTTAGTGATTATTAAACTTTAAAGTTGATCTGTGTAATGAGAAACAATTAAACAGTCGCCAATTAGTAATCACTTAGTTTTATTTTATTTTTATCAAAGTCAAAAAAGTAACTTTTACATTTTGGGTTCTCAGCAATAAATTTCGTTATTTTAAATACCACATCATCACAATGCTGTTTTAATTCGTCATTAACTGAAAAAGTAATATACTTGATTCTAACATCAGCATGTTTCCATTGGTCAGCCTGTGGAATTCCTCGTATTTTATTATAATCAAACACTTCTATTTTTATAAGATGAGTGGCACTGGCTCCTTCTTCAGCAACTGAAATATACGAAACCCCATTCGAACGAGTTTTTCCAACACTTGAAGTCATTATTTTCTTTAACTTCATTTGGTTTCTTTTGACAAAGAACTCATCAATGCTCTTTCTCTTACCATTCATGATTTTTTGTTCAATTTTCCTCTTTTTGGTATCTGATGTAGTAACTGCAGCCTGTGGTAACTGCAGCCGTCGACTCTTAAGGTAGGATTCCGCGGGACGCGGCAGACGACAGGCGGCAACAGCAGATGACGACGGCATGTGCCGCAACGGCAGACGGCACTACTTTGTAGTATTAATTTGTATGAGACCGATTCCGACATACGACTGCAACTGCCGCGCGACAGGACGTCACTTGTTTTGTTCACAGCTGATAAGTTTCTTTACAGCTGATAAGTTTCTTGCGCCCGTTCTTCTTGTCAGCTAAAAAAGTCTGGAACGGGTGGTAGGAAAATATAGACGATTCAAAAGTACTTAATAATTAAGTTTATTTGAATAAAGCTTATTTCACTTTCACTTTCACCTTCACTTTGACGCGTAGCGGCCGACGGCACTACCGCACAAACACAGTACTGCCGTTGAAGTTTAACATTATGGACGTGTTGACAGACGACGAAAGCGAAAATTTTATTAATTTAGTGTCTTAACATCCGTGTTTATTTGATTGCAAACATCCTAATTATAAAGATGCACGTATTAAAGAAAATATTTGGAAAGAGATCGCTCAAGAAATCAATAAAACCAGTAAGTAAATTTTATATTATTTACTAACAACTTATTATTCTGTACGGTTTACAATACTACTTTGCCAAGATACTTCACCTACTTGGGAACAAAAAAAAACTTTTAATTTGTCTCGAATCGCTAAACCTCCGGCATTAGAAAAACCACTAGTACTCGCCATTCTTATCATATTATGAGATGATATTTCTTCTTCAATGCGGCGATATCTTGGAATCTGCTGATTTTCGAGTTAACCATCTCGTAATATGTTGTGAAGGCAACAGGCAGACACTATTAAGTCGTCACAAGATTCAGGTAAAATTGGAATAGGTATATAAAATACTCGAAAAACTTGAGATAATAAGCCGAATGCGTTTTCGACTACTCGTCGAGCACGACATAGCCTGTAGTTAAAAATGTCTTTCTGGTTGTCATGTCTTGCAATTCTTTGAGAATATGGCTTCATCATAAATGTATCAAGAGCAAAAGCTTCGTCTCCTATTAGGTAATGTGGTAAAATATCATTTGTTCCCGGTAATTTTTTTGGTTCCGGAAAATTGAATGTATTGTTCTGTATTTTCTTTCCCATTTCTGACTTTTTAAATATATTGCTGTCACCTTCTTTTCCATATGACCCCACATCAATTGCTATAAATTTATAGTTTGAATCAACTATTGCAAGTAACACTATAGAGAAGTACTCTTTATAGTTAAAGAAAAGTGATCCACTGTGCTGTGGTGATTTTATACGTATATGTTTTCCATCGATACTTCCAATGCAATTTGGAAAATTCCATATTTCCCAAAATTCTCTTTCAATTCTTTGAAAATCATTTTTACTAGGAGGAGGAATACAAATTGGAGCAAGTTTTAGTCTAAGTAAATGTAATACTTGTTTTACTATTCTCGATATATATGACCTTGATATACGATATTGAAATGCCAAGGAAGCAAAACTTTCTCCTGTTGCCATGAATCTGAAATAAAATAACTACATTAAAACTTTTAACGACGGTCTAAAAATTTACTAAGATTTAATATTTACATTGCAGGTGAAAATTGTAAAAAGCAGTGGAAGACAATACGCGATGGTTATATGCGTTTTAAACGGAAAAATAAACTTCCCACGGGATCAGAAGCTCCAAAAAGCAATCGCACGAAATGGAAATTATATAGATTATTGTCCTTCTTAGATAATGTTCTGCAGGAAAGGTCTTCTATTAGTAGCGTAGATGGTGAATCTGTGTTATCACAAAATAACGATGAAGAGTCCGCGGAGTCTGCACAGAATAATATCCAGCAAGGGACTGATGCCACGCTTTCTGAAACTAATACCCAGGAAGGAAATGCTAGCATGAATACCGAACGTAATGTACCTGCTCCTCCTACCGCAGTTGGCCCACAAAAAAGAATCAAAAAACGTCCTCGAAGCAGTAGAGATGATATTTTATCATATATGAGAGAGAGAGAAAATTCACGACAATCGCTAATGAAAAATATGTCTGGAACTGATGATGAGTTCAAATCATTTGGTATTCATATTGAACATGTTTTAAAGAACTTACCAACAAGATTACTTCAAATATAAGCAAAACAGGAAATCTTTGAAGTTCTTACCAAGTTCGAGATACTAGCAGCAGACAATAGTACTATATCTGGTTCTTCAACGCCATCTACTTCAAGAGATGGTACAGCCATTTCAACTGTTTCTGATGACAGTCAGTATACTATTTTAAATGTTTATTCTCCAATTAGCTCTTATTCGGAACCAACTGATTTGACATATGCACGTAATGCCGAGTTTCATGCAATTGTTTCGGAAGCAAATGATTTGACACATCAAACAGAAAATCAAAAATTTCCTTCAATCTCTGAATTTTTGAATACCTAATTAGTTTACGTTACTTTAATATATTATTATTAAAAAATCATTTTAATAAGCTTACCTTAATGTTAAGAATAATTTTTCTTTTGGCGATATTGTGTCTCGCAATGTTTTTGGAGCAAGATCATTATAAATTAAAGAGATTACAAAATTAAACTGGTTTTTATTTAAACGGCAATAACTTCTAAAAACGTCTTCGCTATCATTCAAGTGCCTTTTTATCAAGGTTCCGTAAGAGCCTTCTTCCAGTCTGTTTAAGTACAGAGGCTGTATAGGTTTTCTGCTTAAGTAATAATACAATAATAAATCATCGTCGTCTTCTTCTTCTTGCAATAAAATTTGCAACATTTGATTATTCATTACTGTATATCGAAAAGACAACCGCAAGTTTGTAATGCTGCGTAGTAACTGCAGTGCTGCCGGCTTCGGAATCAATACGACGGCAACTGACGCCCGACAGCATTTGCTGCCGTCCTTCTGCTGTTGCCGCCTGCCGTCTGCCGCGTCCCACGGAATCCTACCTTTAGGTGGTAGGCGTCGGTCGACGCCTGCCGCCTTAGAGGCTGGCAACGTGCCGCCCGTGTGTAAGAGCTCTTAATACTATATTATTGTAAGAGCCTTGTAGCAGCTGCAGCCGTCGACACTCTTAGGTGGCAGGCGACGACGCGGCGGCTGCAGTCGCCGACATGTCAGCGTCGAATATCTGCGGCTGCCGCCAAACTGCAAGCGTCACCGCCTGCCGCCGACGCGTCGACGGCTGCAGCTGGTAACGTGCCGCCCGTCTGTATGAGCTCTTAGGGTAGATCCTACTGCATCTTATTTAGTATCTATTATTATCATAAATGTTCTAAGTTTGAAATTAAAATACTGTTAGTGAATAATCTTATCGAATTGAGTTTTTAGTGAGAGAGAGCAAGAGCACTCTTGTTGTAGGTATTAATAGGTTTTGTAGGTAGGTACTTAATAAGTATTTTGATTTATTATAGACTACAGCTACATCTACAACGACGACGAACGAGCGACAGCAGCGCCAACGTCGACAAGACCCTAGGGCAAGGGCAAACCAATTTTTGGAAGCACAACATCAAACTAATAATATTTTGAGGGTATGTATGCTTATCACTACAGTATGGTATATACCTCCACATGGGCGTAGCGAGGTACGGGCGATGGGGGGGGGGGAGGGGGCAGCTGCCCCCCTTTAGAAAAGGGGTAGTTCGCTCTTAAACTGTAATTCTTGCGAGCTTCATAGCTTGCGACGCTTCTTATAAGACCTAAGTAACTAACAGGCTTGAAGGCTGGCTTCTGAAATCCAACAAAACCACGATCAAAACAAAATAATTTAGGATTTTCTGTGTCTGCCCCCCGTCATACAATCCTGGCTACGCCCTTGTACCTCCACAAGGTGGACCGACGTGTGGGTACTTGTCGCGGTGCGCCGCTGGATGCGGGCCAAGCAGGACCGAGCCAAGTGGAGATCCTTGGGGGAGGCCTATACCCAGCAATAGGTGTCGTGCGGCTGATATGATGATGATGATGTGTACTTCTTAATAGGTATTTAATTATTTATATCTACCTGTAAAATTTGTAGTTCTATACTATACTATGCCCTTTTGGTTTAGTCTTTGTGTAATGTAACACTTTATGGAAAGGCTGTGACTTAGAAAAATCACATTGTCCATCAGTCATTTTTGATGTTTGCTGGAGCACAGGCCTTCCTTAAGGGATGGTAAGAAGGATGGGCCATAACCCACCACGCGGGTCCAATGCGGATTGGTGGTTGTTAACGACTGCAAATGCAGCCGGGACCAACCTTCCGAAGCACGGAGGAGCTCTAGATAATACATTTTTGGTGACCCATCCCATGACCGACCCTTGCGAACGTTGCTTAACTTCCGCAATCGGTGGGCCAGGCGCTAAACCACTGCGTCACCGAGCTCCACAAAGAAAAATCACATTACTCGTTTAATATTATTTCGCCTCTTTATAATCATCTTTCTATTTTAGATACAGCAATGAAAGTTAAAGTATTATAATTTTGATTAAATTTGTTACAGGATGTTGCTAATCAACTAGCAATCGCTAACAGACATAGCGCAATACGTTTGCGATTCACATATAAGGAAAAGTAAGTAACTAAAGCTATTTTCATGTTACTGGGACTTGGGTTACATAAGAAAAGTCTCAACTCAACTCAATCAAATAATTTATTCAATATAAGCTATTACAAGCACTTGTGAATGTCAAAGCTACACCTACGCGGGAAACCTTGTAACGAGAAGAACCGGCAAGAAACTCGTCAAGGTGCTTTTTTCTCCCTGTAAATTTCATACAGTCGTCAAAATTTAAAAATGACCTCAACATTTAATCAAAGTAAGGTCATTTTCCATCACAATAATTAACAAAAGTTAACACACAATGGGTAGGTATTTAAATTAATTACCTATTTATATATCGGATAGGTAATTATAAGAGTAAATAACTTTCAACTAATTGAGAAATTACTGCCCTCAATATTTACCAAAATCATTTGATACAAAATATAAAAAACGCAATTCTTACAATTCAATTATTTTTATTATACGTAAATCAGGGGCTCTATTTTTGAATCGCGTGCCAGGCGTCGACCGACGCCTACCACCTAAGAGTGTCAACGGCTGCAGTTGACAACGTGCCGCACGTGTGTACGAGCTCTAAGAACTAAAAAAGCACACTAACCCTCGCCCTTTGATTTTGTTGTGGGAGTCTTGGACGCTGTTGCTCGGTGGTTACAGGTCTCGCTCTCGACTGGCTCAGGTCTGGTGCAGCCTGTAATAAATCAAAAGGCTTAGTATTAAACTCCTTATACAACCCACGCCAAGAGAGCGTTTCTCACTCCTAATAACACTGAGTAACTTACTTCATTCAGTGAGAGTCTTGGACGCTGTTGCTCTCTGGTTACAGGTCTCACTCTCGACTGGCTCGGGTCTGGTGCAGTCTGTAATAAAGTTCCAGTTGCCATTAAATTCCTGCTTAATAGTTCTTTTATCAGTTTTGCACTGGTAAAATATTTGTCAAAATAAAGATTGTGACCAGGCACAAGATTTTCAGTTAGATTAAGAATTGCTTTTTCTCCTAATCCGAAATTTGTGTTCTCATAGTTAGGGTATGTTGTAGTACCCTGATAAACATCAAAATCTAGAATCAATCCTGTTGGGTCGGCCAGAACAAATATTTTTAACCCGACTGGATTAGGCTTGCCAGGGCAATATTGTTTGATGCCGCAGTTGCCTGTAAAAGGCACGATCATTTCGTCCACGCATAGATCCCGTTTTTTAGGTAACGACCTACAAAACTACAGGTTTGCAAAATAGTGTCAACAAGTGGACGCACTTTCCAAATCTTGTCAGCAGCTCTATCTACTTCTGACACATCAGCGACTACTACAAATTTGATATTATTTCGTAACAAAAGAAATCTATCACGCGCCATAGAATCGGCAATTAAAGGAACCCTGTATTTTTTGTCCTAATACATTCGGATGGTTGGGTAACCAATGCAAGACATTACCATTGTAATGACCATAAATGTGTAAAACTCAGGGATTGTCAAATTAAGTTGAGATTCAGTTTTCTTTTCATAACTTGCATTGGACTTGTTTACTGCAATACATACTATTTCTTCATTTATATAACGTAGAAAATAATGGACTTCTTCAAACTGTTCACTTAAAAGTGGCAGATAGACAGGTTCCATATGAGCAATTATTTTTGGCTGGAATTGCTGTCCAAAAGACCATTCTGCATTTTGACGTGGTACAGGGATTATGGCTCTGATACCCCTTGGTCTACCGCGGCGTCGACTAGAATTTTGTTGAGTTCTACCCCGCTACCTCGCCCTTAGTGAAGATAGTGGTACAGAATCCGAAGAGTCTAAATTGGAACTTGAATCTGATAAATGCCCATTTGGGCTATTTTCTACATCAGATATATCATCTGCCGGTTCAGCAGACGCAGGATCACTAACTGCAACAAAATCATCATCATTATCATCGCCGTCAAAATCTGATTCGATTAAATATTCTTCTAAATTATTTTTTAACTCCTTTTCCGCGAGAGCTGAAAAGAAAAAAAAGTTGTTACTTTGATGTTACCAACCGAATTGAGAACCTCCTCCTTTTTGGATGTCAGTTAAAAAGACGTCACTATTTGAAACCGGTTGTTCCTTTCAAGGAACAAAAACATTTTGGATTTTGCGTTTAAAATGATCATAAAAATATTTAAATCGCAATTTTATTCTCAATTAATGTGCGCTTTTATAATTCCCAACGGCCCGGCACGGCACGGCCCGGCAGCCGTCCAACGGCACAACACGGAAGTGAAATGTATGGAATTGTATGGAGACGCTTTTATATTTTCTCAACGGCACCGGCAACATTCTACGCTGCCGTCGAAGTTTTACGATGTAGTGCGTAGCTACAAGGATTCATATGTGTGAGTGTGAGTCTAGAGCAAAGAATATACAGCGTGTATAGAGGGCACAACCAGAATATTGGCGTAATATTGTTAATGTGTTGTTGGTACTTATGATAAGTACCTGTTCCGTACTTTAAACAAATAGTGTATAGTATTAACGCTAGCACAAATCATTTTCTTTTCTTTAATTCTTAATTTAAATTGAAACTGTATCGGCCACAATAACTGCAAGTCTTCGTAAAACGAATCGCAGCACCTTACTATAGACAGTGCTGCTATCAAATACTCTAACGTCAGTATAAAAAACTACCGTTCCGGAACGCGAGCGCGCAGCGTGCGACACACGCACCATAATTCGTTAAAATTCAAAAAACCAAATCAAATCCCAAAATCGAACTGTGAACTATTTCAAAATATAGCCAGTGCACGTCGGGAGAGAATTTGTGATCCATCAGCAACCAGCGACCACTCCTGGGGCCCCAGAGACGAGGACATACGAAGTCACCAGGTACGTGGTTGATACAGTTATTTCTCCAACATAAGTTTTTGGTCCATTCGATCCTGGATCATAATTAAATTCAAAGTTAGATTTGTGCTGGTTATTCGTACTAAAAACTATTTTTCGATAGTTTACTTTGTTCAATAAGCGCGTGCTACCGCCATTTTACAACATTCATGCAACACTTTTATGCAATTAGCGTTATTATTTTTCGATAATACCATTGCGTACAGTGATTTTACAACGTATATTTGCGATATACAACGATACATTTACTTAACAAGTGATATTTTTCAACTTAGTTTGATATTATTTCGTAGCCGGTGGTGTGCCATTACGCTCGGCAGGCGCCACGCAGTCGCGAATCCGTTTCAATCTCAATAAGGCTAGTTACACACAAAATATTTATAGTGTTTATGTATTACGCACATGACATTATTTCTTATTTAATTAGTATTTTCGTACTAGTTAATTATTGTTCCACTTAGTATTACGTACTAAGATGTAGCGAACTATTTAGCAATTTTGTATTTTCGTACAAAACTAAAACTTTATGTACTAAGCGGTTCCTGTATTTTCGTACAGTTCCCAATTTAGCGGTTCGTATTTTCGTACTTACCCATACATAGTTACATACATACCTATTAAGCGGAACCTGTATTTTCGTGCAGTTCCCATCTCGCGGTCAGTATTACGTACTTACCCATAGGTATCTATTTAGCAGTTCATGTATTTTCGTACTGAACTCACCCTTAAATATTTAGCAATACCTATAAAGTGTTAAATTTTAATTTTAGTCTGCGACTATCCTAATTACATACGGTACACATTACCTACCTAAGCATATTTTACATTTTAACCTAACATAATAACTAGCCTACGGAACATTTACTTAAACTTACAAACTACATTTTACTTAAACTTAACTACTACATTTTACCTACCTAACTAAAAACATACAACACAATAAACTATTCACAATAAAATTTAAAACTACGTTTTATCTTATTCACCACAATGGAAGTTGAGCAATTAATTTTCGAGCGTGAACTCGCCCTTAATAATATCCAACGCATGGTCGATTGTATTGATAATGAAACAGAATTTCGAGTTCGCACTAAAGAATTGAATAACGTTAAGAAGACATTTTTCGCAGTTCAATTAAAGATTGAAAAATCATTAGCAAAAGAATCGAAGTTCGATAAGGATGAACAGTTAAAAATCCGTAACTCTTTTGATACTTTATACTACCAAGTGCAAGTTGTGTTGGATAATATGAAGGAAACTCAACGTAGACAGAGTGTCGCGAACATTAGTATGTCACAACCCTGTCATGCCCACAGCTGTGCTGGCAGCGGGACAACAGCTGATTCGCATATTCGTTTACCTACAATTTCATTACAAACCTTTGACGGTAAAGTTACCGAATGGAATGCATATTACGATTTATTCAAATCTATTGTTCATGAAAATAAAACATTGACAAACGTCGAACGTTTTCGCTATTTGTTGTCGTCCTTAAAGGGTGAACCGTATAACCTTTTAAAAACTATTCAGATTACAGACAGTAATTACGAAGATGCTTTACAAATCTTATTAACTCGTTACGAGAATAAGCGAATTATTGCAACCAAGCATTTAGATAGAATATTAGATCTCGAGCCAATGTCAGAGAAAAATGTTGAACACGGTTTACGTAGTATTATGAATACCTATGCCGAAAACTACTCTGCTTTACGGGCCTTAGGTATTAATATCTCTGATTGGAGTTTTATTCTTTTAAATATTTTATTACGTAAAATAACGCCAAATATTCGTAAACGCTTCGAATTATCGTTACATTCGCCTAATGAAATTCCGCATCTTTCCGAATTACTCGATTTCCTTGAGAAGGAATTGGCGGCAACAGAAATCATGTCGGCGACCGCGCGCTCCAGCGCCGCGGCCGTCCCCACGGCACCGTCCGCGTCGCGCCCGCACGCCGCTGCTGGCGGCTCGGCCGGCTCGGCGGCACCTGCTTTTCCGTCGCGACACGCACAAGCCGCTCGTCACGCACTATCTCGCTCGCACTCAGACGCGCAGTATAATATACATCGTAATAATAAGGAGTCTTATTTTAATCGTAATATGAACGTTCATGCTGCAACTGCATCTGATTATTTTAAGCAAATAAAATGTGCTTATTGCAAGGATAATTCTCATCCACTAAATAAATGCGATAAATTTCAAAAATTATCTTTACCGGAGCGTAATAAATTCATAACTGAAAACAAAGTTTGTAGCAATTGTTTATTCCTTGGTCATGAAACTAAGGACTGCAAATCGCGCCATAACTGTCGTATTTGCTCACAGCGGCATCACACTTCATTACATGAAGATGTGCCCGTGCAAAATGTTACTTTAAAAACAGAATGTTCTATTTCTTCCCCTGAGTTACACTCGGTAGCGGAACCCTCAGCGCCCCCACCAACACTCGGTGTTTCTGGGCCAACCAATAAAAATGATTGTACGGTTTTATTGACCACCGCGTTAGTTAACGTTCGTCCCACTGATTCTAAGCCCTTTACTCCGCGTTTAGTTCGCGCCCTCGTAGACCAAGGCTCTCAAGTCACTCTAATTAGTGAGTCGTGTGTCCAACGTCTCGGTTTACCACGTTATCATTCGCAAATGAGTGCTACTATCACGGGCATCGGTGATAAGGGTGAACAGCCGCGTGGTTATGTTTTATGTGAAGTTACGCCTCACTTTAAACCGAAACCTAGACTTTTTATTGAAGCTCTTATTTTACCTAAAATAACGAGTTATTTACCGAACATTCCGGACTCTTTTGAGTTTATTTCGCATCTTAGAAATCTTCCTCTAGCGGACCCAGAACTGCGTTCTGCCCGTCCCGTTGAACTTCTTTTGGGATCAGACTATAGTGATAGCATTCTGCTACACGACAATATCAAAGGCCCACAGGGCACTCCTGTGGCAATAAATAGTATATTTGGTTACCTTCTCAACGGTAAAATCTCTCATAGTCTTTCTGCACCTCAAGTGTGTATGAACCTTAGTTCAAGTCAACTTGACAAAACCATACAACGGTTTTGGGACATCGAGTCAGTGCCTGACGATGAAAAACCCTTGACTAAGGACGAAGCCCTTTGTGAGTCCATTTTCGTGGAAACTCATAAACGCACCGAAACTGGCAAATATGTAGTTTCTCTTCCTTTCAAGAAGGATGCACCTCCTCTAGGTGAGTCTCGAGACATTGCGCTCTCACGTTTATACAAATTAGAAAAACGACTTTCTCATGATCCAGCTTTACGAGCGGATTACAATCAGTGTCTGCAAGAGTATATAGACTTGGGACACATGGAACCTGTTCCTACCCCTACGAACAGTGACACGCCTTCGTATTATATTCCTCATCACTGCGTGGTGAAAAAGTCAGCAGTCACCTCTAAAACTAGAGTAGTGTTTGACGCTTCATGCAAAACTACTTCTGGGCGTTCACTCAACGATAATCTTCTTATTGGTCAAAAATTGCATCAAGATATTACAGACGTTCTTTTAAAATTTCGACTTCATAAAATCGTTTTTACAGCGGACATCAAAATGATGTATCGTTTTATAGATATTTGTCAAGAACATCGTGATTTTCAACGAATCCTATGGCGATTCTCTCCCCTTGATCCTGTTCAGGAATACCGTCTGTGCACAGTCACTTTCGGAATTTCTTCTGCGCCATTTCTGGCCTTACGCACTCTTCGTCAGTTAGCTGTCGATGAAGCTGCTTCCTTCCCACTTGCTTCACAAGTGCTTCTAAACGAAGTCTTCGTAGACGACATCGTCTCGGGCTCAGATTGTGTCAATAACGCTCTTGCTCTTCAACGCGAGCTTATTGCCATTTGCAAAGCGGGTACGTTCGAACTCCGCAAATGGTCAAGCAACAGTCCTGAGTTTTTATCTTCTTTAAATCAAGACATCTCCAATCAAGATGATGCTCTTATTCTTTCAGCACTTGACAATGACGCTTCAGTCAAAGTGTTGGGATTGAAGTGGAATCCCACATCGGATACTTTTACCTATCAGACAGAGGCACCTACCCAAAACTGCACAAAACGCATAATGCTTGCAGAAATTTCTAAAATATACGATCCCTTGGGTTTTTTGAGCCCTATAACCTTGTTTGTCAAACATCTGATCCAACTCTTATGGGTTTCTGGTACGGATTGGGATGAATGTCCTCCTGATGGTATTCGTGATCTTTGGTTTAGATTTGTCACAGAACTTCCACAATTGCAAGACATTAAATTGTATCGTCCTGTGCTTCCATGTACTAATGATGTTCAACTTCATGGCTTTTCAGACGCCTCTGAAAAGGCCTACGCTGCATGCGTATATCTACGAGTTGTTAACTCGGACGGTGTTATACACACTTCACTTCTTCTTGCTAAAACAAAGGTTGCACCTTTGAAACGCCTCAGTCTTCCTCGCTTGGAACTCTGTGGGGCCATGCTTCTTTCGAAGCTTATACAAAAAATTCTCGGTGCTTACAGCACATTCTTATCGAGTGATAAGGTATTTGCATGGAGTGATTCTTCTATCACCCTAGCTTGGCTACGCTCACCTCCCCATGAGTGGCGTACATACGTCTCTAATCGTATCACGGAGACCACCAACCGCGTACCTGCCTCACAGTGGCATCACGTGCGTTCGGCAGACAACCCTGCGGACGTTGCGTCGCGTGGTGTTCTCCCATCCGAACTAGACCAACGACAGTGGTTCGACGGCCCATACTGGCTTAGACTACCTGAATCTGATTGGCCTATTTCGAATGTAGACATTGACATAATCTCGACCGACGAGGAACGTCGAAAGCATGTACTTGTGTCAAATGTTCAAACCGATATTCAATTATTTGAAAGATTTTCATCTTTATCTAAAATGCTACGCATTATCTCATTGTGTTTTCGCTTCTTCCATAAATGCCGTAAGTCGAAAACTTATGAATCTTCTCAAATTACAGTCCACGAAACTAAATTCGCTCTTAACCGAGTTATCAGTCTTGTTCAACAAGAAAACTTTGCGGAAGATATTGCGCGTATCAAAAACGACGACGTGTGTACCAAACGTTTAAGAAAGCTTAAACCGTTTCTTGATGACGCCGGACTTCTCAGGGTCGGCGGCAGAATCAATCGTGCTAACGTTCCTTACGATGCAAAGCATCAAATTCTTTTACCCAAACGACATCATTTTACCAATCTTTTAATCGACTTTTACCATCTGACTAATTTGCACGTCGGTCCGCAAACATTACAGTTTTTACTCGCCCAGAAATACTGGATACTTAGTGCTCGTGACGCAGTCCGTATGCGCACTCGCCGCTGCGTGCGCTGCTTCCGTACGCGCCCTGTCGCTCCACAGCCCTCGATGGCTCCACTTCCGGCCGCGAGAGTTCGTGCATTTCGTCCATTTCTACACGTTGCAACCGATTTCGCTGGGCATTTTTTCCTAAAATCAAATAAATTTCGTAACGCGAAAGTCTTTAAATGCTACGTGTGTGTTTTTGTATGCATGTCGACGAAAGCGACACACTTGGAACTCGTTCCAGACTTAACAACCGATTCTTTTCTAAATGCATTGCGCCGATTTATATCACGACGTGGCCTTTGCACCGATATTTACTCCGACTGTGGCCGAAACTTCGTTGGATGCGATCGTTACCTTTCCGATCTTTATGAGTTCTTGCGGAACGAAGATAATCAAAATATTATCAATAAACAGCTGACCAATTTAGCCGTTACTTGGCATTTTAACCCCCCCTATGCTTCTCATTTCGGAGGGATTTTCGAAGCAGCCGTGAAAAGTATGAAAACGCATCTTTTCCGTGTCATAGGTCAACTCACTCTATCTTACGATGAATTCAACACGCTTCTCTGCCAAATAGAAGCAGTACTCAACTCGAGACCACTTTTTGCTCAGAGTAATGATCCTGCGGATCCATTACCCATCACACCCGGACACTTTCTAATCGGGGAACCATTGACTTCTTTACCTGAATTTAACTTCACTGACGACAATACAAGTCGCCTTGTTCGTTGGCAAGTCTTGCAACAAGCTGTCCAACATTTTTGGAAACGCTGGAGCGTTGAGTATCTCCACCAACTTCAACAAAGAGGTAAATGGTTTCGTGATCACACTCACACACCCCTCCGTGAGGGTTCAGTAGTCGTGTTAGTAGATAATACACTACCGCCACTGAAATGGCGCCTGGCTCGCGTGCATCAGCTGCATCCAGGCGCAGATGGTATTACTCGTGTCGTCACTGTACGCATTGGTAATACTCTTGCTAAACGACCTGTTGTTAAGGTCTGTCCGTTGCCCTTCGAGTAGGCAACTTTAGTTTACTTTCTTAGTTGTAAGCTAGGTTAGTAAATTTTTCTTAGTTTCTATCTTATTAAAATATGTATATTTTAAGGTCGGCGGCATGTTCCGTACTTTAAACAAATAGTGTATAGTATTAACGCTAGCACAAATCATTTTCTTTTCTTTAATTCTTAATTTAAATTGAAACTGTATCGGCCACAATAACTGCAAGTCTTCGTAAAACGAATCGCAGCACCTTACTATAGACAGTGCTGCTATCAAATACTCTAACGTCAGTATAAAAAACTACCGTTCCGGAACGCGAGCGCGCAGCGTGCGACACACGCACCATAATTCGTTAAAATTCATAAAACCAAATCAAATCCCAAAATCGAACTGTGAACTATTTCAAAATATAGCCAGTGCACGTCGGGAGAGAATTTGTGATCCATCAGCAACCAGCGACCACTCCTGGGGCCCCAGAGACGAGGATATACGAAGTCACCAGGTACGTGGTTGATACAGTTATTTCTCCAACAGTACCTATTATGAAAGATTGTGGAAATAAACAACATCAAAATTCAACAAATAGGTAAAATTCCAACAAACAGTTATTTCGGAAAGGTACCAAAGTTAAATATCGTTGTCGTTCGTATCGATAAAGCCTATCTCAACAAATAATTACCGAGAAATTACTTAAGTAGGTAGTTACGTCCTCGTCTATATTTTTTGTTTTTGAAAGATTTATTATTATTTAAGTAAGTACCTAGTAATTTAGTATCATATCGTACATATAAACAATCTTCTGTTAATTTGACGCTTTTTACGGCGTAAATATAATAAATATAAAATACGCAGTCGATTGTTGACCATGACTGCACTGCACTACGTACACTTGGTAACTTCTTCGCTATGAGTGTTCTTTGATAAACATTCAACGGCACGGCCCGGCAGCAATTATACATCTTTAGGCGCCGCCGCTACCGTGCCGAGCCGTGCCGTGCCGGGCCGTCCGCAATTATAAAAGCGCACAATGACTTCAAAGCAATTTTTATAGCACAAACCATTTATGAGATATTGTGCGAATTATTTTAATAATTATGACCGAATGTTCCTTGCAAAGCACAAATATTTTTCGAGCAAGAAATTTTCTTACAAAACTAGGAGAAATCGGTGTAATTATTATTTCAGCATATTCACCAGTATTTCAACTTACACTTTTGTGACTGGTTTCAAAACTGTACCTGATTATCAAACAAAAACGAATAATTTTACTCACCTCGTCCTCTTGTACGCACCATCTTGCCGGCGAAAATTTCAATTTGACGTCTGACTTTTTTTTTTATAGGTACAACATCCGGAAACATGAACGGAACGACCGCCGCCACAGACTAGCACCGTACTTACGTACCGTATTACGCGCCAATTTTCTAACCCTAATTTGTCGATGATTTTTTTGTTCCTGTGAGGACACATCGGCGTTAATTTCAAGTGGCTGATTTTAGGGTCTCGGGAACATACGGGATTACGAGGCCAGATTGTATTTTTTTTGTTTTTCTTTTGGTAACAATAAAAAAAACATCTTGGAAGGAAGTATTATGCACTTTCTGGTGTTGTCAACTACAAAATATATTTAGGGATGCCACTATTATAACCATATGTCACAACACAATTGACGGAAAATTAAAAGGACACCTTTTTGGGTGTAATAATGCCATGGAAATATTTACAAAATTGTGTGAAAAAAATAATAAAATTCTCATTACTACAAGCGTTTTTGAATTTCAAGCTAGAAAACAGATCACTCAGTCAATTATTATTAATTTCAGAAATAGAAAACTTAAAGTGCAGACTTAATTAAATGAGTCAAAATATTAAAGAAGAAATAACGATGTCAAAGATACTAACATGCTTGCGAAATTACCTAAATTACTTTAACAAGTTCATCATGACGGTACTACGGTACGGTACGGACGGTACGGCTAAATCAATGAAAAGATAAATTACTCTCGAGTCTATTTTTTTTGGATTTTTTTAAAGGACATAGGTACGTACATCTTATCCTATCAATCAGCCATATCGACCCCTCCAATGTTCGAGTTTTTTTTGTCCAAGAAAGTGGAGTGACATGGTCTATTGCCGACCATACAATTGGATCTTGCCCTAAAGTCGGCTACTTCGGCCATTATAACTGCTGTACTTAATTTACTTTCGAGTCTGTGTTCGGGCATAAGGTGTATAATTGTATATATACCATACTATAGTATGGTGAACATGAATAATTAATTATAATATATATTTTTTTCTTTTAGTTAACAGAAAATAACATAAAATATGGCCCACAGAAGAGACAAAATTATGTTGGCTCTAAATTCTAATAAAAAAAAGACTGACAAGATAGTTAGCGAGTTTGATATTTGGCAAAGATACGTAGATTGGAAAGATTTTCCCGTTATTTTTGATTATAGAAATGAATACAATAATTCATTTAGATTGATACAAACATTTGACATAAATGTTTTAAAAGAGTATGCAGAAAGATTAGTCGAACCAAAAAATAATTTTGAGGTTAACTTAAAATGTAATGAATTAATGTCACCATCCATTATTGAAGATTATAGAGAAATTGACCCTTTTGCCAACTCCGATGGTGACGATAACGACAAAGATTATATGCCTGCACAAGATGAGACATCTCGTAGTTCTAGTTCTAATGAATCGAATGTCCGTCCGCAACAACAGTATCGAGAGATTTTAACACCAGTTTTCTAAAACTTACCTCTAAGTAAGAATAGACAGTCTGATACACAACATTGTGAATATTTCAATTGTAAATTAGATGTCTTCAGTACTTGCTATCAATGCCAATGTTTTTTATGTTGGGAACATTTCGATGACACGACTTCATACAATAGTTGTCAAAACCATATGCCATTCTATACAGATCAGACAAAGAATAAAAAAAATAAGAAGACTTATAACACCAACTCTGAAAAATCGGTTTACCCTACAGAAAAAAATAAAAATAAATCGCCTGAAGCACCGAAACGCCAGATTCAGCATTGTGAATCGGCCTATTCTGCATTTTCCTTTAGGCATGTTTCTGAGCGAGAGGTAGAAAAGGCCTTGCTTGATATTAGATCAAATGCAGAGGGTTTGGATGCAATAAGTAGGCGAATGATCCTGCAGTGTGGTCCCGTCATTCTTCCAATTCTATGTTACATCTTCAATTTTTCCCTCGATTCAGGCACTTTTCCAAGTTGTTGGCGCCAAGCTGTGGTCATTCCTGTCCCTAAATCTTCAAATCCTTCTCTATCCTCTCATTTCAGACCTATCTCTATCCTTCCATTTCTCTCTAAAGTACTCGAGCGTCTTGTTCTTCACCAAACCTGCGCGTTTGTTACTTCAAATCATATTCTTAGTCCCTTTCAGTCTGGTTTCCGTCCTGGGCATAGCACTGTTACCGCCTTGACCAAGGTATCTGATGACATCCGTGAAGGTATGTCTAATCAACAGCTCACAACCTTAGTACTTTTAGACTTCAGCAATGCTTTCAATTCTGTTGATTTTGACATTCTCTCGGCAATGCTGAAAACTGTACTCGTTTCGGATACCGCGGTCAAATGGTTTCGCAGCTACCTCATCGAGCGTCGGCAATGTGTCCGAATTGACGATAAATTGTCCGTTCCTTGTGACGTCGTGGCTGGTGTACCTCAGGGTGGCGTCCTTTCCCCTCTTCTCTTCTCCATCTTTATAAACTTCTTAACTCCTCTCCTCTCATGTCAGTATCATTTGTATGCTGACGACCTTCAAATCTATTCCCAAGCTCCCACTAATAACATTTCCCAACTGATTGCAAATCTGAATGCTGATCTTGCTGTGATCCACGAGTGGAGCCTATCCTATGGCCTCACGGTAAATCCTAATAAGTCGCAAGCCATCATTATTGGAGGAGCAAAACAGATTGGCAAACTAAAACATATCAATGTCCCACCTCTCCTATTTGATTCTGTTCCTCTACCGTTCAGTGATGTCGTTAAAAACCTTGGCGTCCTTTTCGACAATACTCTGTCATGGTCACCCCACATTGCTGAGGTTAGAAGAAAGGTCTACACTGCGGCTGGTTCCTTACGGAGATGGAAAAACTTACTCCCTGTCAGGACTAAGATCGAGCTTTCGCAATCGCTCTTGTTGTCTATACTTGACTATGCAGACGTTTCTCTAATTGACCTTAATGAAGATTTGTTGAACAAACTGCAGCGCCTACAGAACCTTTGCATTAGATTCATATACGGATTGCGCAAGTTCGATCATGTGTCTAATTTCAGAACGGAACTTGGGTGGCTCCCCATTAGGTTGCGTCGTGAAGAGCATGTTTTCACGCTGCTCTTCAAAATCCTGTATGACCCTAGATCCCCCCCCCTACCTCAAAGAACGTTTCCAGACTCTCGGTGTGGATCATAGCCGGGCACTCAGGAGCAAAACTGATAATCTCCTGAAAATTCCTTTAACCCACTCTGGCTACTACCAAGATTCTTTCACAATTAAGGCTGCAAGTCGATGGAATAACCTTCCATCCGAGGCTCGACACTCCGAATCCCTTGCCGCATTCAAAAGGAATCTGCATGCTTATCTTTTGTCAAAATCCTAGTTTGCAACACTTTTTATTATTTAGATATATGTAGTATATTCTATTATTTGCTTTGTATCTGTGTAAGTTTATTAGGTTATAATTATAGTAGAATGATATTATTTTAATGTGTATGTTACTGGCACACTGCCCTTCACATATCTCTCCAGCTATCCAAAGTATTAAAGGTTGTCTGGAAGAGATCGCTCTTAGCGATAAGGCCGCCTTTGCTCACCATAGTTTTAAGTTTTATGTTATTGTATTTTCTGTAATGTGTGTGTTCAATAAAGTGTTTATCTATCTATCTATCTATGCTGAGTGCAGTAGTGAGATTATAACCACTTGTATAAAGTGCTCTTGTTTCATGTGTGAAGAACACTTTATATTATTTAATTTAGATGAAAACTGCGATAAACATGGTTCAAACTTATCTAACAATGTTGAAACAGAAGAAATACACATAACAAAAAAAGGTAAAATCAGCAAGAGAAAAGTATTTACAAAAAGTTTGAATGAAAGGAACCAGCAGAAGAAACAGTTAAGATTAGAAAGATTTGAATTGAAAGAACCTTGTGATAATAAATGCACAAAGAAATGTGCCAATAATATTAATCAACTAAGAAGACAAAATATTCACGATGAATATAACAGTTTGGATTGGGAATCTCAAGGGATGTTTATCAAAGGATTAGTGGATATAAAGGAAGTTCAGCGGCGAAAAAGCACACAAGTTTTTAACCCTAGAAGAAAAACAACATTCGCTTATAACTTTCTTTCAGAGGACTCTTTAAGAGTATCAGTTTGCAAAAAGTTCTTCCTGACTACTTTAGGCTATAAACCTACAAACGATAGGAGAGTTTTGGGAGGTAAAATATATAGTGACTATTTTCTTTATAAAATACTAGCGGCCGTCCGCGGATTCACCCGCGTGGTTCCCGTTCTCGTGAGATTATCGGGATAAATTGTGGCCTAAGTATGAGTTATTCTGATGTATAAGATATATAACTGTAAAGTTTCATCTTAATTTGTGCTGTAGTTTTTGTGTGAAAGAGAAACAAACAAACATCCTCACAAACTTTCGCATTTACAATGTTAGGACAAGATTAGTAGGATTTAACTTAAAATATGATAAATAGATAACAAATTATTGTATCAATATTATAGTATCAGTTTATTTAGATTTTAATTTACTTTTTACTAACTTTTTATATTTATTTTCACAGCAATACAGAAGCCAATAAATAAATAAAAAAATCAAAAGGGAAGTTATAAAAGAACTAATGTTATTGACAAAAATATTATACAAGAACATATAAAAAAATACAAACCTTCTATATCGCATTATAGACGAGAACATGCACCAAATCGCCTATACTTACCAAGTGATATTACTATAAAATTGATGTACGACGACTTTCGTTCCCAATATCCTGATTTGAAAGTCTCTGGTGAAGTATACAGAAAAGTGGTTCGCAAGGACTTAAATATCTCTTTCGCAAACTTAGGAAAAGAAGAATGTGAAAATTGTTGCTATTTTGAGCAGCATGACAAAAACCACGTTAAAAATTTGGATGAAGCCTGTAAAATTTGTGTCGATTATATGGAACACAAAATTAAGTATACAACTTCTCGTCAAGAATACCAACGTGATGCCCAGAAAGCTAAATCCAGTAGTGATACTATCTTCTATTCAGTGGACCTCCAAAAAATCATAATGTTACCCAGAATGGACCAATACAAAGCCGCAATCTTTTGCCCGAGAATCATTGCTTACAATGAAAGCTTTGTACCACTGGGACCGGACTCAAAATATTTACCAGTTGCTGTAATTTGGCCCGAACCAATTTCAGGCAGGCGCCAAGAAGATATTATTTCTGCATATCGTGCCTTCTTTCTCTTGAATCGAGATGTGACAAACAATACTATGGGCAGACAATTGCGCATCTCAAAATAAAAATTGGTGTTTATTTACGTACCTTGTGTACATAATAAATAGTGATGAAATTGCTACACAAACAATAACAGTTAAATATTTTGAGCCAGGGCATACTTTTATGTCAGCTGACAGTTTCCACCATCAAGTGGAATTGTCACTGCAACGAAAAAAGAAAGTCTATGATTTTAGTGACTTTGCGGATGCCGTCAAAAAATCTAATTCGGAAAAGACTGTTGTTATACAGATGCAGTTAACAGACTTTTATAACTTTACAGACGAAACATCACAAGCGAAGCTTAAAAAAAATTAACCCCGACTATATTTAAAAGATATAATGTCTGTACAAGCACATAGGGGACAATTTACCTTGTTAATTAAAAAGAAACATAGTGATGAAAATACACACTCCTTAGATTTCTTAACCCGGCGTCATTGTGGCGGAAAAAAGTTACACTAACGTTGAGGTGGGTCATCATGACCCTGGTTACAATTGTTAAAATTTTGCCTAGTATAAAATAATTTTAAATTTTTCAAATTTTATATTAATTATAAATACTGTATTTATAATCAGTAGCAGCAATAAAACACATTGGTAATGAGTGAAATAATCTTTATTTTTCGTTTTTCTTATAGACTATTAATTATACAACAAAACTGTAACTCTTTTCTTAATTTTCTTATATCAACAAAAAACAATATCGTTTCTAACAAATACTTACTTAAATAAAATCTATACTACCTTACCTCTCTATCATTGGAAGATAAGAACGAACGACGAACACTAACATGATCTTCATATAAAATATATATAAAAAGTATATGGCACAAAACAGCAACGTCGCCGTTGAGCTGGGTCATAATTACCCTGTCGCAGGTTCACACACGTGTTGCTCGTTGCGCTGGTGATGGACGAATGAAGTGAGATACGCGAAGGGGAGGGGTGATCTTTAGCTGCAGCTACTGAGACAGACAGTTGTGGGTGGCAATTATTTCTAAGCAGTTTTCCGTATGCAAAACATGCAGGGTCATATTGACCCTGCCTCAATGACGCCGGGTTAAAAGTGAAAAATACTGCAAAAAAGTATATCCCAGAACCAACTCAGAAATCAAAATTTAAGGGAATATCAGCGGCCACAAAGACTGTCATTATAGAAAAATTGGTTCCATTAATGCCTGAAAATAGAAGGAGGTACTGGTACAATTTGCCAGTTGCAGAATCAGCTGGCTCAGATGACGATGTCTAGTAACTATGTAGTTATAAAAGTCAGTTAGGTAACTAATTTTTAAACTTATAATTTTGTATTTCTCTGTCAAACGGGTGAATATATCAATTAATGTGTTCAAAATATTAAGACTGAAAATAAGACTTAGTGAGTAAGACTAAATACCAGCCCCTAGCATGAACGACGAAACACGATATAAATCGCGTGATATATATATAGCCGTTTTATCGACGCCCAACTGTCAAAATCCATTGTCTTTCGACAGTTAAACGTGATTAAGCCCTATATCATATCGTGTTTCGTTGGTCATGCTAGGGTGGCTGGTATTTATTATTTTTTGTAAGAAACATAAATACCTGCATATTATAATAAGTAGATAACAAGTAACATAACATTTTAGGATAAAACATTAAAATGAAACTTATGATCTCAGTTACAAACGTGCCATATTTTATATAATTTTATCTTAGTGTATAATCAGAGTGCATGAGTGAGAGAAAACATATTGCTATAAGCATTTAAATTCTGTTGTTAAATTAAGTTTTAAGTATCTATTTTAATATTATTAATATTGGTAAATTAAAAAATAAATAATGGCATTGAGAATGCAAAAAATACTTTGGTGAAAAGATTTTTCAAAAGATTTTTTTTGGTGATAAGTATAATGGCAATTTTACACAGGGTCAGTAACTGACGTCAGTCGACTGCCGAGTCAGTGCTGAGCTGGTACTGCCATCGTATAAATTGATTTCATGTCAGTACAGTACTGTCGTGTCAGCACTGACTCTAATATTCCCGCTTCATATTTTCGGCGTCAGTCCGCTCCCCCCGCCACCCGCGCCAGCGCAATTGACGCCGTGTAAAATGTCGAAGTCAGTCGCTGCCACTGTATTGTACGGGGACCACGCTGCGTCGCAGCACTCGCACCGCATCACAAAATGACGCGAAAACTGAGCGACACGGAAAACTTGAAGCTTATTCAACTATATCGCGATAATGAATGCCTGTGGGATAATAAATCACAAAATTATAGAAATAAAGAAATGCGTGCAACATCATTACAGAATGTTGCACGAGTATTGAATTTAGAAGGGTTTGGTCCTACCGAGGTCAAAAATAAAATTAAAAACTTGAGGGCAACTTACTACTTGGAACTGGATAAAATTAAAAAGTCCTCAAAATCAGGCGCTGGTGGAAATGTGTATATCCCTAAAGTGAAATGGTTCGAAGAAATGGACGCTTTTATAAGAAATGTATCTGTACAAAGGAAAACAACAGTAAGTACCCACAATATTTATTTATTTTTAGTATAAAAATCACACAAAATATAACTTAATAAATTCTGTTTAACTGCCATGGTACACTTCCATTTGTCATAAAGTATTCTTTTAATAAATCTCTTCTCTCTTTCGCATTTACGGAGTGGTTACCTCTAAGTTGATCAGTTATACTTGTTAATGGAGTTATTTCCGATCTCCAAGTACCTGGTATTATTTGTCCTTTAGAGTCCTCTCTGTCTACACAAGTAGGTGTTTGTAGGAGTTAGATTTTTTTTGCAACCAATTATGAAGGGCACAGGATGCACAGACGATTGCATCAATTGTTTTCAAACTGGTGGGAATTGCTTTTTCAAACACACGGAATCTGGAAACTAGAATTCCAAAAGCATTTTCCACTATACGCCTCGCACGAGATAGTCTGTAATTGAAGATTTTTTCACTGGTAGACAGTTGCCTACCTGGATACGGTTTTAGTAAATAAGTCTTTAACGGAAAAGCGGCATCGCCAACAATTACTCCGTCCACAGGCAGTAATCCATCTTCTAAACGGCGATAAATGGAAGAATTTTTAAAGACTCCCCCATCAGAAGCGCTGCCATTCGCACCAACATCGATGTATGAAAAACAGTAGTTATGGTCTACAATAGCCATCAAAACAATACTGTTTGTTTTTTTATAGTTGTAAAATTTACTTCCACTATTTGGCGGAGCTTTGATAGACACATGCTTTCCATCAATTGCTCCGTAACACGAGGGGAAATTCCATCTGGTGTTAAATCCGTATTCGATAATTTTCCATTCATCCTCTCCAGCTGGAATCTGCAAATGAAAAATAATAATTGTATTAAACAAACAATAAACAATCAAATCTTTCCTGTTGTAGTTATGTGTGTGTACACACACATCTATACTAATAATAATAATAATAATCGATTTAGGTACTCGTTAACTAACTGATTACTTATTTTCAGGATAATTCTGATACTCCCAGAAATATCCCTGTTTCTGGTGATGATGATGATGATGAAGATGAGATAAGATCAGAGAGAAGACAGCTTAGTAATGCTGAAAATAATAACACTGGGAATTCACCAGCTTCAGAATCCGGGCCGACCACACCAAACTCCAATCAACCGAAAAGACCGAGGTCAAAACGTAGCAAACTCTCTCAAATGTCCGAAATGATAAAAGACATAAAAAATGTATCACATACTCGTAGTATCAATATGCCATCAGACGAAGAAAATGATTGTGATATTTACGGAAAGCATGTGGCTTCTCAGTTAAAAAAACTCTCTGAGGAACAATGTATAAAAGCACAGGAAGAAATTCAGAGAATAATATCCAAGTGTAGACTGGCAGATCTAGAAAAGAGAAGAAGAAACGTGAATATCTACCCAAATACACACTTTTCTATGAGGGCCACTACTAGTACACAGCCTCAGCAGAACCGTTATACTCCTAGTCCAGCTTCTACGACAAACAGCGGCAACAGTAGATCCTTAGGATTTTATCCCATCCAGCCTACACAGACAGCTGTCCCCAGTAGCAGCTCTATGGGAGTTTACTTTTCATCGCCAACTGAAGGTCCAAGATATGTAGATCCCAGTCAGGTGATCATCAGTGCCGCCCGTACTCCTAATGTTGAGTGGGAAAGCGACAGTGCAAGTGCAACTAATGTTATTGATTATGCTTTTGATACAGCTTAGTATCTACTTTTGTCTAGATTATAATGATTTATATGTAATTGTTTCTTTTTTATACTTTAGTACTTTTTCAATAAATAACTTACCTAAATATGTGTTTTCAATGACTCATATATTGCCCAACACACTTCCGGTATTAAATTAGAAATAGATGGTATCGATACACGATAAAAGTGACTGAGATTTCGAAACGACATGCCAGAAGCCAAAAATGACAGCGTGATTTCGAGTTTCACTTTGGCTGGCAAGGCGTCTCTCATAAATGTGTCTTGACGCTGAATGGAGCTTGACAACAACATAAGCAATTCGTCGAAGTTGTTTGACGTCATTCTCAAAGCAAGTTTATATTCCCGAGGACTGGTTTAGTAACATAGCAGAACCTCCATGTTTATCTCTGTCATCTATCCATTTTCTCACCCAAATTCTTTTCTGTTTGGATAATTCTTCTTCTAACATACCAGTTACTTCTTGCATCATGATAAACGTAAATTTTCTCAACAAATTATTTAGTTTTATTTTTTGCTGTTTTCGAGAATCCATTTTTCCGCACTGACTTTACAAACGCGTGTACACCGAAAGAAATATCCTCAACTACTGACGGCGTCTAAATAGCACGAGTCAGTTTTCGGCGCCAGCACTGACGTCAGTTACTGACTCAATGTAAAATAGCCTTCACTGTTGATTCTTTATTATTTCTAAGAAATTTAGATTGAGTAAGTGCCTATGCAACATTGACAGGGTAATATGTGCCTAAACGTGATTAAAGTCAATTGAAATGTATGTGATTTTTTAATAAATGTTCTCTAAAAGTATATTCGTACTAATTTTATTTCTTTTTCTCTATTCTCTATTTGGCAAAGTCCCAAATTTAAATGTAATTAACTCACAATAAATGCAGTATGACACCCATTTACTTCATAACTTAAATTTAGATTCGGAAATTTCTTATATGTCTCCTAGTTATAAATGCAGTATAACAAATGGATACAGTGCTAACATTATGGTGTAATATTAAAAACTCGTATTCATCTCTTAACATATTTGCAGTAAGTAGCAGAACCTAGTAATAAATGCAGTAAGTAACACTTATACGGCGTTTATGCATCATTTGAATCACGCGAAAACTTAATTATATCATAATATGAACAGTTTTTTTTTTATTTTAAATACAAAATATTAAGTTTTGAACAAAAAAATTTATACCAAGGTGTTGGCCGTGTTTTGCTCTTTTAGTACATACATCATTTTTGAAAATCAGATGAATAGGTAACGAGAGACGCCTTAAAACTTTTTTTTAACTTTACCCGCCTTTTTCTCAAAACAGTGCTGATGTTCCATAAATTGTGCGGCAGTGCTGCGCGAGCGAGCGCGACAGAGATCTGCCCAACCTTGTACTAATGAAGTGCTCGGAAAGCTTGTGATAATTTGCCTTCCAGCCTCGAATTCATGATCCGCGAAACCAGAAACTAGTTTTCTTAGAGCGCTCTAAAAATGGGGTCTGTACAAAGAGCTTTATGAGGTATTTATTATCTGACCTTTTGAAGTACATTTTAGGTAATGACTGTTGCATAAAAAAATCGTAAATTCTAATAATTTTTTAGGCTCTGAGGAATGGAAAAGCTCCCGCTCTTGTGCAGCTTTCGACCACACTCTGGCTGGCGTAGTATAGTGCTGTCAAGATTACGCTTTGTCAACGGAACTGCATGACCTCCATAGAGAAATGTTACACTGCGAGAACTCTGGCACGAATGTACAAAGATCCCACACATAAATTATATTTGGTATATTTAAACCAATTTTACGGGAAATAACATTAATGAATAAGGCGTTTCACGCGACCAGCGACAGGTTCTTGGCACATTAAGGATTTAAAAGCTAAGGGCACTTAATACATCTTTTCTAGTAGTGTGCCAAATACACAAAATTTGGCACCCGAAGTGTATGTCTGTGTGTAGTGCTTACAGTTATTTTTACTGTAACATTATTAGTTTGCATGGTGAAGTAGGAATGGACAAATGGTGATGAATGAAAGTATGACGATTGTATGCGGATAAATTTGAGTGTGAAAGAGCAGGGAATTGCCGGTAGCCAAGCTATAGATAGACGGAGGCCTGGTTTAGTTTTTTTGTGTGGTTCTAATCTCTAATGAGTAAGAATTCACTTTTTGTTACAACTTTCGAATCTATTTTTTTACCTAGGTCTATTTTTTTATTCGGGTAAATCTTGATATTTTTTTTGTTGTTTGCTGTTTGGTAAGTAGGTACTATATTTTTATATAGGTATTTTTTTTTTTTTTTCAATTCATATTCCAATGTAGCGACGAGTTGTTACTTTGAATGCTCTAAGGTTGTTACTAAATATTTCTTTTTCTATTTAGGTGACTGAAATTTATGTCACAAACGTCTTTTCTTAATTTTGAATAATTAGTTGTTGTACAGTAACAACAACTGTTGCATATTTTGGTGAATGCTACATTTTTTTAGGAGCGTAGTTTCGACTCCTTGTTCGATTTACAACCGGATTTGAGTTGTGAATGTTTTGTTTGTGCGGTGTTGTTTTGTTTTGTTTAGCTCTCGTTAGGTAGAAAGTCCTGTCTTTAAATGTGACGTCACTAGGGTGATAGGTTGTACGTCCAGGGTAGTTTTATTTTGTTTTTTTGGGTTGTCGGTCGACATAGTTTGTTGAATCGTTGCGTTCAATAGTTCTTTTCTCTGTTTGTGTTGGTAGTAGGGTTTGTAGTTTGAGGACGCTGAGGGCAGCGCCTTTTTTTTCAGTAGAGGGGGTATTGTAACGTAGTGCTCGGACAATCCACAAGTTTAAATTTTGGCGCGGAAGCGAAATAGTAGTTTTCAGTATCTTACAGGAATTAGCACCTCCCCTTTAACTTCATTGGCTGTTTTTTGTAGCAGTCGCAACTTTAATAAATGTCTGTTCAAAACTTAAATTATTTGCATAGGGTTTTGAAATTAATAAACATTTGTCGATTAAATATGGCGCGGACGACACGTGATGATTTCAACCAATAGCAACAACGCCCAATGGGAAAGCAGATTTTGAGCTACGGTGTTGCCATTGCGTGTCACGCTCTTCTATATGACACTTTTGTTAAAGTTATGCGCAAACACATTTTTGATAACTGAAGTTTTGTCCAAAAGTTTTAGAGTTAAGAAACGCACAGTTATTTGCTTCTGTAGGTTAGATTTTGTTTGCAAAATATTTGGTCATTTTTCTCATTTCCATTTGTGTAAAGAATTTTGGAAATCGGAACGTTTTGAAAGGAGTCTCGAAGCGGGTTAGGGCAACCCCAAACCAAAGCTTCAGTTTTTCAGGGAAGTAATGTCAGTTTGATATTCTTCGAGTGATAAAGAATTGCTCATTTTTTTAGAGGCAGTTCGCCAGGTTGTTCGTTTAAGTCCGTTTAGCTAAAAGTTTAGCACAAAGTAACAAAAAAATTAGCTAAGCTGAACTAAACACCCTCGTAAAACTTAGACATTATAGTGTTGACATTATTACAAAACAGTTTAGTTAAATAAATAACCCAACAAGATTTTGTAACGTATTGCTTTAGTTTTGAAGTCACTTTTTCTATGTTATACGTCGACGGAAGTTGAGCTATGTACAACAAAAGTATTTTTTCAGTGTAGTCGCCATTATAATTTTTAATAGACGCACGGTCCCCAAGATAGCCCAATTGGCTATATGTTACCCAATCTGGAGACCCTGAAGTTTGTTTTCTATATTTGTTCTTAATTGACCCAGCCAGAAATTGAACCCAGGTTTAATTCATCTCTTATCTTATCAGCCGCACGACACCCACTGCTGGGTATAGGCCTCCCCTAAGGATCTCCACGACGATCGGTCCTGCGCTGCCCGCATCCAGCGGCTTCCCGCGACCTTCACCAGATCGTCGGTCCACCTTGTCGGGGGCCTACCCACGGAGCGCCAGGTTTAATTACCTGGGTTCAAATCTCTAATGAGAACGTAATACCAAAAAAACAGGTGTACGCCCCACTAGACCATGGAGTTGAGTGACATTGTTTTATGGTTTTAAAACATATTTTAATCAAATTACTTTTTTTTTTTAATATAATTGACCTTACAAGTAACTTTTTTTTTTTGTTTAAGTCTTCTACGGAGCGATATCCAGTTTGGTTTACTGCAGATATTATCAAGGATATTCGTATGAAAACTTCTCTTCATCGCACTAGGAAACAATCTAAGTGCCATGAGAGTTACGTTCGCTTTTCAAATCTTCGGGCCGGTCTTAAGACTTGACAGGTTCTTTATAACGGTGAAGACGTGTAGTTTTAGTTCATTATAATATTGTAATATAATATTTATTCACACTCAATCTTTCATTCCATACAGTCCATTCGCTTTCACGGGGTGTAAGGTTGGAATAGTTATTCCGTGTTTTGTCTTCGTCAGACATTCAGAAGATAGTAGTTGTCAGAAGGTGAGAAAACACAGAATAACTATTCCAACCTTACACCTCGTTTATAAGTAAGGGGGTTAAAGTACAAATTACGAATAGTTGTCATTTTGCGAAAATATCATTCAAGAGTTGACATTATGAGAAGTTGACCAAATGCGAAGTTGTTATTGTGAGAAGTGGACATTTCGAGAAGTTGTCCTTTTACAAAGTTGACATTCTAAGAAGTTGACGATATAAGAAATGTGCATTTTTTGTCCGGTTGACATTATGAGAAGTTGACATTATGAGCTGAAACGTATTCTTTGCGTTCGTTGGTTTCGTAAACTAAGAAATCAATCAATTTAAAACCGATAAAGGCAGTGATTTTTTGGTTATAGATGGGTCTAAGATGCTGAAAAACAAAGTCTGTGATAAAGGAAAAAATTACTAGTAATTTCGTTGTCTATTTAATATTAAAAAATATATACAAAATATATGAGTATTCATGGGCGTACCGAGGGGGGGAGGGGAGGCAGGGAGGGGAAGCTGCCCCCCTGGATTTTGTTTACCTCCAACTAACTATCAATTGTTATTAATAAAAGTTATTATTTGCCATACAATATATTTGATTTACAATAAATTTGCCTCCCCCTGGGGGCGATACAATAAATTTGCCTCCCCCTGGCCCAGAATCTGGGTACGCCCATGTGAGTATTATTCGACTAAATGTTACCCAATTTATTATAAAATGTCGTAAATATTTACTATGGCATGGCGGCGCAAGTGCCGCGTCCCGTCAATTGCAACCGGCGATGTCAAAACCTGTGACTGCGTCCATCGGCCATTTTTGATGTCCCCACTGCTGGGGCACAGGCCTTCCTGGTAAGGAGGATGGGCCATAACCCACCACGCGGGCCCAATGCGGATTGGTGGGTGTTAGCGACTGCAAAACCACTGCGCCACCGAGCTCCTGTGACTACTGACTATTCGATGTCGTACCAATCGAGATGTCGCGAAATTCGACGTGGTATACCGTCGATTTGATAACCTTTCGATGATTTAACCTGTCGATGCTGTGATCATTCAATGACGCGACATTTTTTTTATTTATAAATCTTTATTGTACAAATACATATAGTAAGGTACAAATGGCGGACTTAATGCTAATAGCATTAAGTCCGCCATTTACAAAACAGATAAACGCGAATGCGGCACAAATAAAGAAGAATGATATTTACATGCATACAAAATACATTGATACACACCAATAAATAGATAAATATATATACTTACATATAATATATTATATACGCCAAATGCCGAGTTTAGATAAGTAGTGACGTTGACCTTTCCACATCACGGACATAAGCCCTCCAACAGGTGCGCATGAACTTGTTTCTTGAAAGAAAACTTACTGGGAGCCCTTCTAATAGAATCGGGGAGACCGTTCCAAAGACGCGTCGCTTGCAGTGTGAAGGAGTCGGACATATACCCAGAACGATAGAGAGGAGTAAATAGAGAAAGAGAATTGGCAGAGCGAAGGCTACGATCATGGGAATCATAGAGATGCTGAAACTTACATTTTAAGTAATCAGGAGAATGAGGGTTGTAAAGAATAGAATAGAGAGTGCAGAGCAGCCGTAACTGTCTGCGTTGACGGATAGGAAGCCATTTAAGCTGAGATCTGTACGACGAAACGTGATCATATTTGCGAAGGCAAAATACAAAACGGATGGCATTATTAATGAGGCGGTCTAGCTTATTAAGGAGATCCTCATTTAAGTCAGGGTAACAGACATCGGCATAATCAATGAGTGGAAGAATGAGAGAAGTGACAAGAGTGACCTTAGTGCGGGAGACCTTATAGGGAGAAAATTTCTGAAACGATTTAGAAAGCGCAGTGAAGATATAACAGCTCGACTGACCTCGGCAACTTGTGTTGTCCAACTGAGTGATGAGTCGATATGCAGGCCAAGGTTTTTGACGTTAGAGCAGAGAGGGAGACATTCGATCTGGCGTACCATCGCTTTGACGACCGATCGGCGTACTGTTTTCGCCGTCGCGGCGTTCGATATATCAAATTTCGATATCAAGTAGGAAACACCAAACTGAGAACCTCCTTTTTTAAGTCGATTAAAGAACTACATTTAAGATATTCATTTTCCAACAAAAAAATAATTATCTTATTAAATTCATAAACAAAGAAGTTACACGACCATAATCATCGAGGTAGTTATATTGTAAGATACGCTGACAGAGCACTTCATAGCAGGACAAAGTAACTACATTGTAAGCCTATTTCTATAAAATGCTCTGGGGCCTTACAATGAGCTCTTATAGCATGTTGTTATAGGGACAGAGCTATACATCGCGTATAGCGCCATCTCATTTACAACATTGCTTCGATATTACTTTTGACAGTCATTGTAGGGGGGGCTGGACAGGAAGGACCGCAGACGCAACGTAAACAGTCTCTACCAATTCTCTGAACCTACTTGTTTTTGTACGAGTATTGTTTTCGCTCCTCAGTTCGGCATCAAACTCTGCGGTTCTCACTAGTCGTAATGAGGATCAACACGACAATTGAATTTATCAATTTTGTATATCACATCAAATACAATATCAATATCTGAGTAAATCTCTGTTTAAATTTCTCAAATCCATCAAAAAATTTCAAAATTATTAAAGATTTAAAAAGTGAGTTTAAAAACACGGCCGGCCCTTGCGGATCATGCGATGACGTCACGTGCCACGATAGCCCGAACAAACACCTGCCGCGCCGTCAGGTGTTTGTTCGGGCGCCGGAGTCATCAGCCAATCGTGAATTGGGGAGCGTTTTTGAGAATGCGACACGAAAATCGCTCTATCTTCGTCATTTTTGGTCCAATTTCAATAATTCTTTCACCGAAATAATTTATTTTGATGTGACTGAAACTCTACATATTTAACAAAAACCTCGTGGATCCTCAATGTAGTTTTTAAAAAAGGATTTTTGCGCTCCTAAAAGTTAACTGGCGCAGCCGGTAGAATAGCCGACTGTTGCTAGACGCGTTGATTCTCATAAAAGTACGCTAAAATCACGGAAATCGAGAAAAGCCGTAGCGAACTAGAGATCGTGGCTGGCGTTCGGCGTGTTTACGCAGTTTGTGTGTTTCAACACCAAACAGGCTATCCTCGAACCGAATAAATTTTGTTAACGGGAGTAATATTACCTAAAATCGGTGATGGCAAAAAATAAGGTGTTGACTGGAATGTAAGTAGTAAAATCCTCTTCTTTCCTTTCCCTCCTTTACCTAAGATTTTTGTATTAGAATTAAGTTGATAAAAAGTGAAATATAAAAGTATTTTATGAAGAAACAGAATATTGAAATGAAAAAAATTGTAATTGAAACAAAGTAGATTTAGGTACCTATAGGTGTTTATATGATTCACATATCAAACTCTCTGTATTTCTGGTATTTCCCGTAAACGATAGCTGTTTTATGAGAATTGAACGATAAAATCTCGAACATTTCCTTTTTTTTTTTTTTTTATTTCTTCATTTATTTTAGGGACTTTTGTAAATTTATTTACATGTCAGTCCCATCGTGACTGTTGTCTTAATTAATTTAACAATTGGACGTTAAGCTTGCCGCCACAAATTTGTAAATCAACAAGGCTTCCTTCGATGAGGGTTTTGATAGAAAGCTCTGAAATTTGCCCACATCGGCATTATTAATTCTCAGAACTGCAGCTAGCCTATTTCTCTCAACCCGATTCTTGACACATTCCGCCAACAAATGTAGTACATCTTCTACTTTTCCACACACAGTACAGTTAGGTGAGTTTACTTTTTTCATTAGGAAACCAAACTTGTTTAGCGGAATGTGTCCAGATCGTAGTCTGTGAGCAATGACTACCAATTTCCTACTTAAGTGTATGTCGTTAAACCACGGTACATGAGGAGGTTCGGATTGCATGGTCTTATACCAGATGCCTGTTGATGTTGATCTCTCATCAAAATATGTCTTCCACTCTTTATGGCAATCTTTTTTAAAGATCCGATTTTATTCAGTGAAGCTCGGTGCAACTTGAAGTGGTTGCCCTCCAGCTACACCGAGCTTCGCTAAAGAATCAGCCTCCTCGTTACCACTTAGGCCTACATGCGATGGAACCCACTGCAATCTGAGCGTCCTGTTGTTCTGAGTTAACTCTAAAATTAGTTTTAGTACAGCATACGCTGTAGATGCACCTCTGCTGCCAGAGGTGCATCCAGCTATATGTTGTAGAGCACTTTTGCTATCAGTTAGTATTACCACATGTCTGTATGAAAGGTTTTTGATATAATGAAGTGCTTCTAAGATTGCAGTAAGTTCCACTGACATAATAGATAGGAAATTTGGTCTTATATTAAAATGTCTACCATGGCCACACCCTGAGTCATAGAAGGCTGCCCCTGAGCCCTGAGCACACTTAGATCCGTCAGTGTAAACCTTGTGCCAAGCTCTGTATTTCATTTCCAATTCAATTAGTACATTACTTCTCAAAGAGTTAGGATCAGTTCTCTTCTTTGGTGCTGTAATACAATCTAAATTAGTTTTAACAATTTGGTTTATATTAATATTAGAAATCCATACGGGTAAGGTGAACATTTGTAATGGGTAAGATGTGTGAATACTTTCATTTTTAGTTCTGTTAAAAGCTTTTACTAGTAAAGGTGATTTTTTATTTTGCCAGTATCTATTATTATTACATAGTGTGCTCAGGTTCTCTAGGGATTTTACGGTTGGATTATCTGACCACGATTTAGCCTTCAAGCAATATTTGTATGCCAAATACTGTCGTCTGACAGCCAAAGGCGGTAGACAGATCTCGCTCTCCATTGCCTGTATAGGTGTACTTCTAATAAAGCCTCCTATCACTCTTAGCGCCTGGTTCTGTACCTTGTCCAACTTAGAAACGTGAGTCTTCGCGCTGCTATCGTATAAAAAGCTGCCATAATCTATGCGACTCCTAATGACCGCCATGTAAATTCTGCGGAGTTGTTTTGGATGTATTCCCCACGAAGATCCTGCTAAAACTTTCAGTATGTTTAAGAATTTTTGGCTTTTTTCACGTGTTTCATTTATGTGCTTAGCCCATAGCAGCTTTCTATCCAGCCACATGCCCAAGTATTTGACGTTGTTCTCACATTCTAACCTCCTCCCGTTCATTGTTAGATTAACTAAACATTGCCTATGCCCTCTACTAAAAACACAAGTTTTTGATTTAGCAGGAGATAACTGCAAACCGATATTTTCCAAAAAGTTTGTTATTGTCTCTAATGCCCCTTGCAGTCTTTCTTCGCTAAATTGTAGTTTATCGGTAGAGTACAGCACGAAGTCATCAGCATACTGTAGTAACGTGACATTCTGGATTGCTTGAAAAATTTTGTGCGTTACTATGTTAAAAAGCAATGGCGAAATAGGATCTCCCTGCGCCAGGCCTCTCATTGTCCATCTACATAGGTCAGTCTCGCTCCTTCCTATATCCCCTTTAATTGTAAGGTGTCTTTCAGAAAGAAAAGAGTGAATGTAAGCACACATTTCAGCACCTGCACCTATTTCATCCATTGTACCAGAGACAGTCTCAACTAACACGTTGTTATAGGCGTTATCAATATCCAGGAAGCAGGCTGAAGTGTGTACACCATTAGAGAAACCAATTAATATTTGTGAAATTAAACGAACTAGAGGGTCCATGCAAGACTGACCTCTTCTAAAACCAGTAGTATTTCTAGTAAGGAAATTATTTTTTTCGACGTACCATTCCAGCCTTTTCGTGAGCATAAGATGAAAAGTTTTGCACAAGCATGATATTAAAGATATAGGCCTTAGTTTGGTTTCATTGTTAGGAACGTTTGCTTTCGGTATTGGTAGTATTAAGATATTGCGCCATTGATGTGGAATAGTCCCTGTAGAGTAGATATCATTGTAAATATTGAGTAAGTATTTCTTTGCGGAGTCGGGCAAATTATAAATCATTGAATATGAAATGTTATCCTCGCCCGGCGCAGTATCCGATTTTTTAAGGCAGTTATTTAATTCGTGTATGGAAAATGAAGAGGAAAGCTGAGTATTTATTGAGCGAAATACTGGAACCTTTACTGGGACAGAATCAGGCGCTAGGTTACACAAAAGTTCTTTTTTCTTGTCTAAGTCTACAGTGTTGTTTCTCCCTTTACAGCCCTTCAACCATCGCATACGTTTCCACATTTCATGTCTAGATGTTACGTCGTCTATCGAGTCACAAAACATTTTCCAGTTATTATTCCTGGCTTGTCGTATGAGACGGCTACTTTCCTCGATTTTTTTATTTAAATTATCAAAATTTTCTGGGGTAGGATTACGTCTAAATTGGCTTAAGGCGAGTCTTCGTCTAGCTACCGACTCGGAAATGACTGGGTTCCAATAGCTTTTTGGGATAAAGTTGGTAGCTGGGTTATTGCAGCTTTTAGAACATGGTATAGTTTCGGAGGCCACAGTATTCATTAAGTTAACGAATTTGTTGTAGTTATCCTGTAAGCCACTTTCCTCAATAGGATTTGTGAATGCTTCATCTAATAGATTTCGATATTTGTTCCAATCTGCATATTTGTATTTACGTTTTTTAGTGACATATGTATTTGGACGATAATTAAGGCGCATATTAATTAAAAGGTGATCACTGCCAAAGGTTTCGTTCGCTACCTCCCACTGTACTTTCATAGCAATATCTGACGATGCAAAGGAGATATCAGGTGAAGATTTTTGAATATTACCGTCGACTAATTTGATTCTAGTAGGACTACCATCATTAAGGCTAATGTAACCGTATTCCAGAGCTGAATCTAAAAGCTGTATACCTCTAGAATCATTTTTATACGACCAGTTTGAGTGATGTCCGTTGAAGTCCCCAGCGATGATCGTCCTATTAGAAAATTTACTAAAAATGCAGTCCCAATCTGATTGTGACGTTCGTACGGTTGAAGGGCAGTAGATGGAGACTATATTTTGTAAGTCATTACAATTTAACACCTTAATATGTAATGTTTGGATACCAGAATTACGAACATATATAGGACATTCTAAAGTTCTAAGAGATTTATGAACTATAATGGAAACACCTCCATAAGAGTCTAATCTATCATCCCTATATATATTATAATTACTTATGTTCAATGATGATTCTGGTGCAAGCCATGTTTCGCTTAGAATGGCAACATGTATCTTTTGTTGATTTAAGTAACAGTCAAAATCTGTTAATTTAGGTCTTAGGCTTTGAGAGTTCCACTGGACTATATTTAAGTTGCTAGTCCCTTGATTTGTGTTAGTCATTGATGAAATAACTAAGAATAGTTTTGACCCACTTACCTTCCTTCAGCAAATCAATTAAAAAAAGCTTACACTCGTCTATTAGCACCTGAACCACCATTGAAATTTTATTCTCTAGACTTCTATTTGCTAAAATGACGCGTTTTAGCTTCCTGAGTAAAAACTTGAACCTCTGCCCAGTAACGCATTCTTTATCTTCCTCCACGTCTGCGCTGCTTTCGGTAGACATTGTATCTTCTTGTATTGTCGATTCACATTGATTATTTTTCTCCGTTTTTTTAATTTTCTTTTTTTTGTTGTGTCGTTTAGTTGTTTGGGATTGTGTCAATAGTTCATGTTCGTGCTCACTTTGTGTATTCTCGTCTTCATGTTCTAATGCCATTGTATTCGTCAGAAGTGCATTTTTATAAGGGGTTGAAGGTGGGGCCTAAACCCCAAGACTGCCCTGTGGATGTATACTGCCATAGTCAGGCCGATGATAACGTATGCCTGTGTAGTATGGTGGAAAAAAGCAACTCAAACGACAGTTATAAACAAGCTAACTAGTCTGCAAAGATTAGCGTGCCTTATGGCAACGGGGGCCATGTCTACAACACCAGGAGCAGCACTCAATGCTCTGCTTAACCTACCGCCACTTCACTTGTTTATTGTGAAGGAGGCGAAAGCGGGGATCTATAGAGTGGGCAACACTGGTAAAGTAGCTTGGCACTCTCAAGCACTGAGATCTTTACATGAATCAGTGCTTGAACTCAAACAACTTGCAATGACATCTGATGCCATGCTTCCACTCTGTAACTTCACTAGAAATTACTCAGTAGAACTACCTAGCAGAGAGATGTGGTCTGATGACCAAAGCTCCTGTAAGGCTGGAAGCCTAGTCTGGTTCACGGACGGCTCCAAAATGGGTCATGACGTAGGCTGTGGTATATATGGCGTGAGACCAAGAGTCAACCTTAGTGTTAATCTTGGTAAGTACGCCACAATATTCCAGGCAGAGGTCTATGCCATTATAGAATGTGCAGAAACCAACCGCCAACGAAACTACACAAATCAGACCATCTATATCTTTTCAGATAGCCAAGCAGCACTTAACGCCATAAACTCGAATGTAATACGATCGAAACTGGTAAAAGACTGCGTAGACAAACTGAATGAACTGGGACATAAGAATAAAATTATTCTGAAATGGGTCCCTGGTCATTCAGGCATCATCGGTAATGAAAAAGCCGACGAGCTTGCTAGAACTGGAGCGCAAGGTCAACAGATCGGCCCAGAACCTTTCTGCGGGATCTCAAAAAACCAGGCTATGCAACTCCTTAAAGACAATCTCTTGGACGAGTCGAGGAAATTCTGGCTAAAACAGCCAGGACTGAGACACTCCAAAGCCTTGGTAGAAGGCTACTCGCAAAGACGGACGAATGAGCTTATACAACTCAGTAGATTGAACGTCAGCGCGACTGTTAGAACCTTAACTGGACACTGCAAATTAAACAGACACCTATTTCATATGAAATTGAGTGATACTGACATCTGCAGATATTGTAATGAGGAGCAGTAAACGCCCAAGCACCTCTTATGTGATTGTGGACCTCTAATCCACAAGCGTAGTATCCATCTGGGACGACACGTTATCGACCCGGAGGAAATAAAAACTCTTAAAACCAGGAAGATACTAGACTTCCTGGAAGCCGCTGGGCTCAAAGAGTTACTATAATTAGGTGGCGAGTTACAATAGATCTTTTAGGTCGCAGTGACTACAGCCTCATCTTGAGCTGCATAGCCCCTAACACTCAAATAATAAATAATAAGGGGTTGAAGGATCGTTCGATACAATGTTTTCATTTTGGAGAGATGTTGAAGCTGTGATTGTTGTCTGACTGAAATTTTGATTTATTTTTGTTGACTGTCTTTGGTTTAGGTACTTTGTTAATGCTTGTTTGTATGTGAAGTTTTCGCTGAACATTATGTCACGGATATCTTTCTCTTTTAGGAATGCAGGGCAAGACTTGTTTAAAGCCATGTGGGGGCCATTACAATTACTACATTTGAAATCTTCTGTCTCGCAATTTGCATGACCTCCTCCGCACTTTGGGCATTTAATTTTTTTTGTTGGACAAAAGCGAATGAGGTGTCCGAACTTCCAACTTCCTGAACACTGGGTTACTGGAAATCTATAGGGGCTGACCTTGAACCTACAACCATACCCAATAACGTATGGAGGTAAGGTGGGCCCTTTAAAACAGAGGCGCACTGTTTCGCTAGTTATCCATTCACCAGCTGCTAATCTTTTCATTCGTTTAGCAGAAATTATCTCCAAATTACATTCCAAAGTAGACAAAATTTCCTCTTCCTTTAATTCCAGGTCCACATCTTTTATTACGCCATACGAAAATGAGTTTTCGTATGTTAGTTGACATCTATAGTCCAATTCCTTCATTTTTTTATTTGATAATAAGTTCTCAGCATCTTTTTTATTGTCAAATGTTAATAGTATTCTGTACGAGCTTTTATATTTAATATTGATTACATTTGATATATTTTCTTCTTTCAATAGTTTAGCGAAACCGAACTGTTTAGGTAGGGCTTCTTTTCCGGTAACACAGACTTCGTACTTACTACTTTCTCCCGTACAAGTTTGTTGTTTGCTCTGTGAAAAGCTCGTAGCCAACCGCTTGGGGTTTCTTTTTTGTACCGTTATAAATTCTCCTTCACCGTCATCTACAATTTCTCCGCTTTCTCCACTCTCTTGTCTTCTCCTCTTCTCGGCCGCTCTTTGGAGTTCAAGGCCATTATTATCCCACTCATAATCTTCATTCACTTGTTGCTCACTCTCTTCGTTTCTCCCTAACAGCTTACCACCACTAATCGCATCTATACCATCACAGCTAATTTATATAAAATTTAATATAATAATATTTTTTATTAAATATTTTACTGCTGTCGAAAACCCCAACCATGAGCCACCCACCATCCACCACCGGAAGAAGGTTTCTTGACAGAGAGGACATACAAGCGTCTGAGCGGCTAGTGATAAATCTGGCGCCTGTAACAGTGATGTCCACATGTCTCCAATCCATTCCCAACGGCCAGGTACCCCTCAATCCAGGAGTAGTGGCCTCTTGTGCATACTGGATCATGAATCTAACCCAATCCGAAAATGTAGCCTATACAGAGAGGCTCCCTGAGAACGTCGTTAAGACACAAATGGGCCAACAAGCTGTCGGGTTCATAGGGCTCGCCTATATGATGGGCTTTGTGAAAGAACCCACAGCCCTGAACCAGCCAGCAGGCACAAAGAGGTGGGCAGCAGGCCTGGCTGGGGTAGGAAAGGCCAGCTGCCTTCCAGAGACCTTTACTCAATGGGTGTGGAAATACATTGTAGAGGACAAAGCACAATTATACAGTAGAGCGGAGATTCGGTCAGACCTCATAAAGGCATATCTTAATGGTCGCCTATCCCGGGATGGGGAACCCGCTATAGTTAGAGCAGTGTTAAGCCAGCTAGACCTTATATACCCTGAGGCTTATCTGAAGTCCGTTAATTTGATGATGCTATTTTCCATATCTGGAAACAGGGCTGTAGAAATTCCTTCAGTCCTGAATGAGGCTATGCGGTTGGACAGGGCCCTGACTGCGGTAAAGTCTATGGAGGGAGAAAATTATTTACTATGCAGGCTATTAGACAATAATAAGTATCCAGACCTGAATCACTCAAATTACCCTAATTTATATGCCGCCACTCTGGAATGGGCAAAGAAAACAAAGAAAGTACAGAAGAACTACATTGGAAGTAAAGCCCTAATAGACAAGGCAATCAATCAAGACATTGTACGCCAGGTCATACGCCTCACCTCGGCTCATGTCGGATCCGCTGATCTCACTGAAGAACAGAAGACATGGTTAGAAATGAAGGGATATAGAATACCTGAGACTCCCTTGGCTGAATTTCTCCGTACTCATGAGATAACCAGAAAACGAACACGAGTGCAATCAGAGAGTGAGTCCGAGTCGGAAAGCGAAGATGAACAACAAGAGAAATCTCATAAATCTAAGAGACGCCGATAACAACAACACCAAAGAAAAGTCTCCTTTTAAACTGTTTATATGTACATCATAGTCTTAAGTTATATTATTATATAAGGTTCTATATAAAAACTAACCATCAAGATGTCCGAAAAGAGGGTCCTAGGCAAGACACCTACATTCACCGATAGGGCGGCACTATCCGAATCGGATGACGACATGACACCAGGTCCGTCAACCAGTTCTGAATCATTTCGTCCTGTACATGACACGGGTGAGAAAACAGGGCTGATGGAGCGAACAGCACCATGTGGAGTCAAGAGACCACTGGAAAAACCAGCCACACTGTCAAATGCACCCATCAAGAAACAAAGATACAAACCGGATGATATGTCCCGAGTAATGGTGAGGTTGGATCAACAAGAGAAAATACTGCAAGATATTCTAAAAGAAATGAGGAACTTGTCCTCAACAATGGATGACCTGAGGACAACAGTCACCAACAAGATGACTCAAATGGAGACCAAGATAGGAGTGCAACAGGATAGAATTGAGTCACTTCAGGCTGCAAGACGAGACGGCTTTCTAAATTCATTGACGCTAGACACAAGCCGTCAAGAACCCCTACCAGAGGTACCCCACTTCGTCAACCAACCTGCAACCTCATCTCGCACTCCTGTGCAGAAGCCCTCTGATGCAAGCAATATGTTGGCAATGTTTGGTCTTTAATAATAAATATTATTTAATATTAATTAATATTATTTAATAATAAATATTATTTAATATAAAATATATTTTGTGTTTAGCTATATAAGTAATTAATTTTGTGTTTAGCTATATAAGTAATTATCTATATTAATATTTTCGTCAAGGGGTACGGTAGTATCTTCTATATTAATATTTTCGTCAAGGGGTACGGTAGACTCGATCGAAACCTTATATGAATAACAAAACATAAAAAAAAATATTGATTTCGAGTCGACAACATATATCCGCAAAATTCGGATTATGGAGAATTTCGTTAAATTCTAATGGCACTGACAAACAAACCGCAGACGCCATCCAAACAAACCGCAGTCGCCATCTTGGGTAGTTAATAAACTTTCCGTTTCATACTAGCTCTTAGATACGCCTCGCATATCAACACATCGCGTGCGTCGCGCCAAAAAATTATCCATCACAAAGAACTGTGACTCATGTGACTGTGTAAAACGAAACGTCTTGCCGGAAACATTGAGATCATAACATAACTAAATACTTTTCTTCAGTCGTTGACGTTTCGCGAAAATATTGTTTTTGACACTTTTTTATGATAATATACTCTGTGTTATGTGTTTTTTCTTTAAACCTGAGATTGGCCGATTGCGATAACAACCGTAGAAAAAAGAATACTAACCATAACCATAAAAGTAGAAGTTTGGTTCAAATGACATTTAGTTTTGCATTATATTCTCTTTGGTTTTGCATATTGATTTACTTCTACACACATTATGCCGAAAATCGTAAGTATTTCATAAAATCTTTCATTGGTCGTGTCTCCGTCTTTGTTTGGTCTTTTGTTTGATCATACCTAATATCTTTTTGTTAACAGCCGAATCAAGGCAAAAGGCAAAAGGCGAAAGAAGCCGAAATGCAACATTGTCACAATTGTGGCAAGTGGATGCAGCGAAGGCCTCTTCGTAAAGATGGTGAGTAGTATTTCAGTAGGAATATAGGCAAGTTGTGTTTTTAAGTGAATTTTGTTCTATGTTTTCTTCTTAAAGTGTAGATTGTAAGACTTTCTGCATTCAAATAAAATAAGTACTTATTTACTTCCAGTGGCATGCAATTTTTGTAATGTTACAATATTTGCAAGAAACTGCAAGTGTTCATGCAAAATCGATCCGTGACACTGCACTAGCTTTGTCACATCTCTCGCTCGCTAACCAGAAACGGAAAGAGAGCAGTCTTGTCGCAAGATGGCCAAAACCGTGAAGCACGTAAACACGGGACGCTCCGTAAAGTAATTAATTAAAAGGAAACTGAAGCCAGTAAAATCTCTTGTGAATAGAAAATAACACATAGCGTGTCACAAGGCTAGTGAGGCACAAATCTTAAAGTCGATTAGTATAAATCATCGAAATTGGTGTCAAGTTTGCACGCGGTATAGAACCGCCATTTTTAATGTGTAACCTGTGTTGGAAAGTGTAGGTACTGTGCAATAAATATCGTGAACTAAGTGCTGGTGGTATTACTGATTAGGGCCACTCACTCACAAACACGAACCCGCAACCTTCTCTTCGAACTGCAAGATTTAAAGGCGTACAGAGGTAACCAAGCGACGCGCCAAGTCCTACTGATACAGCCCATTTCGAGCAGTGTTCACCGGTTCGAGGTTACGTCGAAATAACGCATGAGGGGAGCGCCGACGGAACATTCGAATAACCGGAAGCCGAAGCAGGTTTGGTGAACATTTTTGGTAGCCCATGAGGGGAACTGGCCGAATCGGACCATCAACATTTTGCTGGCCACGGGAGAAGCGGCCCGACTCAGCTCACTACGCGAAGCTGCGGAAAATCTGAGAAGCATAGCAACATCACGTCGCGAAGCGCGAAATCCAAGGTCGTGTAAAAACCCGGAGCCGGCGTGACAACCAACGACCAATCAGAGCGCTGGAGCGAGCCACTGACAAAACGGCACGACAAGTGTGTCATTGGAATACCGACCTTATTAGCTCGAGATAAGGAGCAAAGTCGACCGAAGCGGCCAACACTAGTCCACGTGGACTGATTTACGACGCGCAACAACACACGACGATTTCTGCGAGGCGGCAAAGCGTTAGCGACGCGATAGCCTAGTGTGAAAAGTGAAACTCGGACACTTATAAAAAACTGTAAGCAGACTTAAGTTTTATAAAGTGTACCACTTTGTGTAATAGAAAGTGTATTTGTTGACGTCGGCGCGACTGTCGCAATAGGTATTAGCACAAAATAGTGCATAGGATTATTAAATCTGGCCATTTAATGTTATGACAGTCTGTCAATACTGTCTGTTATCAATTGTAGCAGTTGTTTTCAATTGTGTTATAGGAATAGTGATTGGGCTGGTGTGCTCAATCAGTGTAATGTCAGATGATGTCAGGTAGTATCCGGATGATGATGCGGGAAGATGTCAAAAATGCACTAGAAATGATACGATCGACCGATACTACGGAGTTACTTTATTGTACTGAAAAATTATAATAATTGAATATTGCAAGTGATTAAAGTAGGTCGCTACGTTGCACAATATATTAGCGGCTACTAATGTACGATGACCCGTACATACTCCCAACAACACAAAAAAGAAGAAATGCATGTAAAAATGATGAAAATTGTTATCAAATACAACTTATAAAGTGTAAATGTAAACTTAAATATTTCAAATTAATTTAAAAAAATATAAAATTGCACTAAAACATCAAAGTAATATAAAATGTCAATAAAACTTAAATATTTCAACTTAAATAAGTATAAAATGTCAATAGAACTTAAATAGGTCAACTTAATTAGTTGGTAAGTATATAAAATGTCAACTTAAATATTGCATCTTAATTTTAATATAATTAGATAACTAAAAGGTAAAACTTATAAACGGAATATAAGAGTTAATACAAAAAAACAAATTAATTATTATGTAAATTTGTAGAACTATGAAGTTCAAAATGAATTTTCTTCGGCATCGTTGGTGAGGTACTGGTGTCCACACTGACTGTGGAACCTCTCAATGCGCTAGTCATCCTTGCGGACGGCAACAAAGTGCGTGGCGTCGTGACTATTATGTCATCAATGAATGACGTCTCGTCCATCGTCCTTGCCGACTGATACGTCGTATTTTGCTGTGCAAGCGCATCTTTTTGCAGTTTGCATTGTTTTATTTTTATATAACATCCAACCACGAATAATGATACTATTAATGCAAGTATAATAGTATAGATAATTATGTAGTGCGTGGTATGACTCGAAGTAAAATCTTCTAATTCTTGATGTTTCATACTGTCAACCTTCTGTTGAATTTCTTTAAATGCATTTTCATGATTTTCAGGAACAAAGGTGTTGGGTAATGAAACATTGATGATTTCATTCAAAGACGATTGAATCTGTTGCATGTTAAGGTCAATGGATGGGCTCACTGAAATCTGATTGGTATAGTCATGTTGAGCATAAATCAAGAATTTTTCTCCTTTAATTACACATCCCGGTTCCGGGGTTATCAGTCCATTGCCTCGTAATTGTTTTATTATTATTTCCGTCGAACATATGATTCGTACGGAGCACTCGTCGCAACATGAGTATAGCCAAGTGTCGCGAGCGTGCAATTTGATCCACCTGTCAGCACATTTCCTTGCGGCGGGCATGCAGTATGGTTTATCTTCATTATTTATTTGTAATTGTAAATCGCAAAGGGATTGCCCCATGGTCAGTGCATATATTGGCTGAGTTAACGGGCAAAACATCTGTTGATCGGTGTGACGTATGCAGGTTTGTATATCATTGTGTGTCATAGGTATAACTGTGTCTTTCTTGACGTTCACAGCTAAATATTTTGTTGCAGTTTTCGTATAAATTACGCTTCTTTGTTTTCTTTGCGGGATGTCAATAATGTTGGTAAGCTCGAATGAATCACGATTTAAAAGTGGTATTTTTATTTCCATGATCAGCAGTCTTGAAGTCACTCTAGCTTTTACGTGAAGGAGTCCATACAAATCTCTCACGTTGTCAGTAGGTAAAATCAGGTCATTTTGTAATTGAGCTGATATAGTGTTAAGCTCTTGTTGCAGCTGAGCTGGTTCCAGCATATGGATGTTCAGGCGACCATGGTAAATGTCAGTTACCATGTCTAGGATTGAATCCTGAATTCGGCGAATGTTAGAAATTATAACATTGACTGTTATTAATGATGACATAGAGTGAAATGCGCGTAATGCAATTTGATCTGCCTTTGTTATTGCGTTCATTTCGGAAGTCATGACTCTTAGATGTTTGTATATGTGCTCGAATTGAGTGTTCATTATCTTTTCGTTCCGTCTAAGTATGTTATTTTGCGCTTCGACGACTGAAGTTTGATTTTTGAACAGGGTGAGTAGTTGATCTTCTCTGTGGCGTACGGTTTCAATATCCTTCTCGTATTTTTGAGCGAATGAGTCATCAAGCACCCCAAATAAGGTGTTCGCCAAACTTCCAACCCCGTTGAAAAATCCTCTCTTTTTTCTGCGAGATATACGCTGATAGTTTGTCAATAAGTCATTGTAGTGCCGTATTTCGTCGAGTTCGTGGTTAAATTGCGCAATGACGGGTGAGCATGAACTGTCATTACTGCAAATTGCATCTACTGTGTTTATATAGTTTTTCACTATTTCCATACTTTGCCAATATGTACTCATATTATAATATACGACCATTTTCCAATGATCCTGGATGATTCGTATATCAGAAACCTTGTCAAAAAACAATGTGTTGTTGTTATCTAGGCTTTTTATGTCTGTCATGCCTTTTATAGGAGTAAAAAATGCCATTAAAATTGTCATTGTCATCAAAAGTAGATTGCACATGCTCCTTTTCTTTCTCATACGTCTCGTTGTTGGTGGTTGTGGAATGTCAGTGTTAGAAGTAGGCTTCGTTAAGTCAGGTTGAGCGTTCACTGGCAGCGGTACAAGTTTAATAATTGGTCGTTTTAGATGACCTCCTTTTGTTTTCAAGGTGACAACCCTAACGCGTCCGTCTTTGCCAGGATGCACCTCGGTCACTCGTCCTAAGGCCCATTTTGTTGGTGGCATATTTTCTTCTTTTATGAGGACGATGTCATCAACGTTTAAGTCGGCTTTCGGATGATTCCATTTCTGCCTTTTTTGAAGATGATGCAAGTAATCTGAAGACCATTTCTTCCAAAAGTCACGATGCATTTTTTCTATCAACTGCCACCGTGTTTTTATGCATTTTTCATGTATGTCAGTCATAGGAGGTGACAACAATGATCCTCCAATGAGAAAATGTCCTGGAGTTAAGTAATCTTCCTCTGGATTTTCTGTCAGTGCGTACAGCGGTCTGGAATTGAGGCATGCTTCAATCTGAGCGAGCAGCGTAGAGAATTCCTCGTATGTCAGCTTTTGTTCGCCTAACACACGTTTTAGGTGATACTTCGTACTCTTCACTGCCGCTTCCCAAAGGCCTCCAGCGCTGGGCCATACCGGGGCATTCAGGTGCCAGGTTACACCCATTGTAGAAATGTCAGCGAGGAATTCTTTTGTGATAACTTGTAGAACCTCTTTGTACTCCATCTTCAAAGCTCGAGATGCACCAACGAAATTAGTGCCGTTGTCACTATACACGTGCTTTGGTGTGCCTCTTCTCGCGCACATGCGCTTGAAGGCTGCAAGGAACGCCGGTGTGCTAAGGTCCGACACTAACTCTAAGTGTATCGCCTTAGTTGCAAAACACACAAAAACTGCGATGTATCCCTTCGTAGTCCTTATTCCGCGTCCTTTGTTTGCTTTCAACTCCACTTTCCCGCTGAAATCGGTTCCTGTGTGTGTAAAAGCTCGGGAGGGTGTCACTCTTGCTTCTGGTAAGTCTGCCATCAGCTGGTTCTGGGTAGGATGGTTAAATCGAGTGCATCTGACGCATAATCTTAAGTATTTTTTAACTGTGCGACTTCCTCCTATCACCCAGTAATTCTGTCTCAAATGTGTCAAGGTTAGTGCAGGTCCACCGTGAAGTGTTTGTAGGTGACCTTGATTTATGAGTAACTCTGTCAATCTTGAATCCTTTGGTATAATAATAGGATGTTTTGAGTTTTCGCTTAGATTTGAGTGGCGTAGTCTTCCACCCACTCGTAAAAGGTTATTTGTATCCAAATACGGCTGTAATTGCAGTAAAGAACTTTTTGATTTCACAGACCCATTCCTTTTGAGTTCTGTAATGTCTAATAGGAATTCTTTACTTTGCGTTGCTCGAATTATAATCATAAGTGCATAATTCATTTCGCTCGCTGTGACGTAACTCGAGTTGTTCGGTGCATCGCGGACATTGCCCGCAGTGTCATATTGCTGTCTAGACGATTGCAGTCCTCGCGACGTCAAGCGGTGACGAATGTTGTTTATGAAACGAGATATTCGGGCAACCACTCTTACGATGTGCGTAATCGAGTGATGTTTATTTAATAGATTTTCTATCATGTCAGTTTCTATGAGCGTTGTGCATGTTAGTGGCTCTTTTTTCATCTCAATTTGAGGCATGTCAATCTTAGTACTGTCTTTTTTGGGAATTGTGTCCTTGATCCACGCAGGTCCATTCCACCACAGCGTATGTTCCATCAGCTGAGATGTTGTTAGGCCTCTAGTTGCGCAATCAGCTGCATTGTCATTTGAGCTCACATGTCTCCAGCACGAAACTGGTATAATGTCAAGGATTTCCTTCGTACGGTTAGCTACGAACGCCTTCCAACGTGTCGGCTGTCCTTGGAGCCAACCCAGGACGACTAAGGAATCCGTCCACCCATATATTGGGATATTTGCGTGTGGCAATGCATTTAAAACTTTTTTCATAAGTTTTGATACGAGAAGACAGCTACACAGCTCTAAACGTGGTAACGTTACAGTGCTCTTCCGCGGTGCAAGTTTTGTTTTCGAACAAACTATTCTTACAGTCGACTCGTTCTTGTCATTTTTGCATTTTAAGTAAATAACTGCTGCGTACGCTCGTTCGGACGCGTCACCGAATCCATGAATCTCGACTGACGTGTGAAAATTGCCAACCCATCTTGGGATTTGAAACTGATCAACGTTTTTTAAATCATCACGAAGTTTAATCCATTCGTTTAAAATGTCATTTGAAACCTTGTCATCCCACTCCATTGTCACTAACCAAAGTTTTTGGAACAATAATTTGGCTCTTATCGTAAGTGGGGATAGCCAGCCCAATGGGTCAAAAATTTTCGAAATTTGTGACAATAATGTTCGCTTAGTACACATCATTGTTTTGTTTTTGTCATTATCAATGGGATGAAATGTAAACATATCAGTGGCGGGGCTCCAACGTAACCCGAGCGCCTTTGTTGAGTTTGCGCTTTTGAAGTCCATTGTTGTCGGGTTAATTTGTTCAGCTGATAGTGACGACAACAATTCCGTACTATTACTTGACCATTTTCTAAGGTTTATTTTCGCGCCTTGGAGCATTTTTATTAACTGTTGTTGAACTTCTTTTGCATCCGAGATTGAGTGATGGCCTCCTAACAAATCGTCGACATAAAACTGGTTTTGCAACACTTCAGCAGCCAATGGGTACTTATCTTTGTCATCACACGCTAGTTGTTGCATAGTGCGTATCGCTAAGTACGGCGAGCTTTTCATACCGTATGTAATGGTACACAATTGGTATTCCTTAAGTTTATCCTGTGGATTATCTCTCCATAAGATTTTTTGCAAATGTTGCTGATCTGCTTGCAAGAGAATGCATCTATACATTTTTTCACAGTCAGCCGTGTATACATATTCGTAAGTACGCCATCTGAGCAATAAATCTTGTATGTCTTTCTGTAATTTCGGGCCACACTCCATGAGGTCATTTAAGCTCTTTCCGGTAGATGTTGGTGTCGATGCGTTGAAAACAACACGAAGTTTGGTGGTTGTTGAGTCTTCTCGGTGCACACCATGATGTGGCAGATAACACATAGGTTGTTTGCGCTCCTTGCATTCTGTCATGTGCCCTAAATCTTCGTACTCGTGTATAAACTTTTGGTAGCTGTCATGTAAAGAAGGATTTCTTGCGAGACGTGATTCTAATTGCTTGAATTGGGCTACAGCTCGAGATTTTGATAAGCCGAGCTCTTTTTCAAAATTGCTTTTTAATGGCAGGCGAACTTCGTATCTTCCATCTGGCAGTCGTCTTGTGGTTTTGACATATAATTCTTCACAATACTGCTCCTCTTTGGTCATCGTGGTAGAGTCGTTAGATATTTCTTCCATCTCCCAGTAAGCGGTGATATCTTCAATGTTGTTGATTACTACACTGCATTGGAGATGAGATTGCACTGGTCCAGACAAAATCCACCCTAATTTTGTCTGTTGAGCGATTGGTTGGTTATCTGATCCTTTTATCAACCCGCTCATAATTATACTGGTGTAAATCTTTGCACCCAGTAAGATGTCAATTTGTCTCGAAACATTGTAATTGGGGTCAGCGAGCTGTATGTGTTCGATATGAGGGTAAGGCTTGTCAAATGTTGCATGCGGTAAATTGTTGATGAGTTTTGTCAATACTAAAGCTTCCGCTGTAAAATTGTAATTGTCATGGATTGACATACATTCCAGATTCATTTTTCCTCTGCCTCTCTTCGCTGAATCACCCACCCCTATGACGGAGGTGTTCACATGTTGACGAGGTAACCCAAGCCGTTGAGCGGCATTTTCGGTTATAAGGGTGACTTGAGAACCCTGATCTAAGAGTGCTCTCATTTTTATGTACGAATTATCAGCAGCTCGTACTTGAATTTGCACAGTAGCCAATAAAATATCATCATCATTATTTGTTATATTATTTGCATTACTAATCTGCTGACGCTGAGGTTTCGGTGGCGAAGTCCAACCGTTCGTTTGTGTGTCACTTACCGCGTCATGCAGTAAAGTATTGTGCAATCCATTGCAAGTTTTGCACCGTTTATTTGAACGACATACATTTCGCTCGTGGAAATACAAACAATTTTTACATATTCGATTGTTGGTTATAACTTTCATCTTAGCGTCAGGTGCCAAATTTTCAAATTTTCGACACTGATACAACATATGATCATTGCTGTTGCATACCACGCAGCGTGGTTTGGTGTTGAATGTAGTTGTATTCATGAAGGATATCCTTTTTCCACTGTATGGAGCCTTATCTTTGGTGTTGTATGACGTAGAAGGCTTCGGCGACGACCAATCTTCCTTCTCCTTTTTGTGTATGGGCTCAAGTGCTATAAACTTGGTTTCTAAAAACGATATAAACTCATCGAACTCTGGAAGTTCACGCGGTGACTTGCGCGACTCCTTGTAATCGCTTCTGGTCGCAGGATCCAACTTCTTAAGCAGGAGATGAACGATAAGGGGATCCCATGAAGACGTATCCACACCCAAATTGTGGATAGCATGGATACACTCCACTGTAGTGTCATGCAGGCGTTTCAGCTCGGATGCTGATTGCTTGTCAACGTTGCGTTGGTTCAGGAACACTTCAATGTGTTTAGTAAATAACAATTGAATATTATTATATCGGTGATATAACAGTTCCCAAGCTGTTATATAATTATCTGCAGATACATTTAAATGCTGAATAAGACGTTGTGCTTCGCCTCTCAACTTCCCTTTTAAATGTTGCATCTTCTGTGCGTTTGTCAAGGAAGGATTGTCATGTATGCTACTTTTGTATAAATCTAGGAACGTGGGCCACTGGGTATAGTCACCATAGAATGGCGGAACTTCTAATTTTGGTGTAGACTCGAACTGATGCATAGTAGACAAAATTTTCTTATTTAAAAGCCGTTTCATATCTCTGTACTTTTTCTCGTGAGCTGAATATTCTTCGTCATACTTCTTATCATTGCCTTCTGAAAGGGTGTCAATTTTCAAGTGCAATTTGTCAATATTTGCCCAACGTAATTGCAAGCTTTTTAATTCATCCTCCATTTCCCATTTTTCGGTAATTATGTCAGTGTCAATAGCATTTATTTGTCGCAATAATGCACGAAAATTCGATTTCTGCTCACTCTTCACCTCGTCTATAGCTAGTTTTACTACTGGCTCTTGAATGTCCTTGGCAGGGACGACCATAGGATTCTCTTCAGCGATTGGAAAAAAGTTTGCAAGCAGAGACCGTATTCTGTCATAAAGATTTTTTGTATCAAGGAAGATGTTTTTTGCAAAATATTCATGAGTTTTTTCGTACTCAGAATATTCTAGTTGCACGTTGTTGCTGTCAAATTCTCCCCACAAACTGTCAAGTGCAAGTATCCGTTTCTGAAGGTACTCTTCCGTCTTTCTCGAGGAAGCATCCTTATTAAAATTCCTGTGAATATTCTTGATGGACTCGATAATCTCCTTTTGACGACCAAGAAGGGCTTCCATCGTTGCAAAAAGTGTAAAAAAATCACACGAAAATTGTAAAAACAAAATGCAGATCAAACCTTGCCGATGCTGATGTCACCTTACCGCTGATGCGATGCTGTCAATTTCACTGCAATCCAAAGTCTAAAGTGCGTGTATCACTGCAATCCGTGAATTCACTCAAAAATGTCACTATTTTTTATAATGTCACGATAATGTCAATATCACTTGTCAAAAACTGTCAATAATCGATAGACTGATGAAGGTCTGGTTCTCCCTGGCAATCTTGCACTCGTCACACGATTTGTAACCGCACGTCTCAACTTAACTGGTGAGACCCGCTTGTGGGAGGCCAGCCAAGCCGATGCGCTAATCGCACTCTGAGATACAAAATTCACCAAAGATTTAAATCTCGAAGGACCAAATGATTGGGCTGGTGTGCTCAATCAGTGTAATGTCAGATGATGTCAGGTAGTATCCGGATGATGATGCGGGAAGATGTCAAAAATGCACTAGAAATGATACGATCGACCGATACTACGGAGTTACTTTATTGTACTGAAAAATTATAATAATTGAATATTGCAAGTGATTAAAGTAGGTCGCTACGTTGCACAATATATTAGCGGCTACTAATGTACGATGACCCGTACAAATAGTGTTAATAATATAGTTTTCTTGTGGACAGTCGTCGCGACACTTTGTTTGTATGAAATAATTGTTTCATAATAGGTCGAAGCGATCAATATTATTTATAAAACCTGTGTGATAGGTTGTAATTAAGGATTTGTAGCAATATAAGTGTTAATATGGTATTTGTTAATTAAACGTAGCGTGTTTAACAAATAATTTATATAAATCGTCGCAGTTAGATTTTGTTTATATAAAGTTAGGTACAATTTACTGTAGATACGTAAAGTGGAGTACTTTCATTTGGTAAAAATGGATATCAAATCGGCTAGACATATTTTTAATGCTCGTGCTCGGATGCTCCGAGACTTTTATAATTCCGTGGAGTCTACCACATCTTCAATTGCCGTGCGGGTGATAAACCGGCAATTCGAGAAGTATTATGGAGATTTGTTGCAGGCTTACGAGGCGTTGGCAGCCGGCGAAGCCGAGGATTTGGACAACCTGGGGCAGGAGTTTTCAAAAATTAATGCCATGTTGATTTCAGTCCAGACTAAAGTGGAAGAGACCTAAGCGGGACCCTCACCACCATTGAAGAATCAAGCAGCTGCAAGTGGCTTGCATGCTGCCGAGAGCGTAGCGGCCAAGCTACCGTTCATCCAACTGGGGCAGTTTGGCGGTAACCCGATGGACTGGGTAAGCTTTTATGATTTATTTATGTCGTTTGTGCACAACAGGCCCAACTTACCCGAAGCGGAGAAGCACTACTACATGCGGAGCTGCTTGGTAGGCGAGCCACTGCAATTGGTGAAGCATCTCCCAGTGGACGCCAGCAACTATGAGGTAGCGCTCAACCTACTTAAAGATAGGTATCAAAACACAAGGTTATTGGCTGATACCTACCTGCAACAGATTGTGTCCCTGCCCAATGTTCCTTCGACGCTTAAAGGATTGAGGCAGAGGTTTTACAATCCGTTGCTGGAGTCGACGCAGGCTCTGACACAGCTAGGGCTGCCCGTAGCAGAGTGGTCCTACCTTTTAATTTTCATTATGTTGCAGAAGTTACCCGCTCGACTGAAGAATCAGTTTGAGGAGCGGAGCGGAGCTGCTCCAGGGGAACTGCCGTCCTTTGCGGCATTGATGGCCTTCCTCGACGAGGTGTGCCGGAGGCAACTCGTCGCTCCTTCAAACGTCGAGCCGGAGAGGGCAGAGTCGTCGCGACAACGAAGTTCGCCCACGAGTGCGGCGCGCAGGGGCACTGCCGCAGCGGGTGGACGCCACTCGCCGCCAACGAACAGGGTTCGTGGGCAAGTAGCCACTATGGCAACGGAGGTAAAGTGCAATTATTGTACAATTTTAGGACATAACATCGCCGATTGTTACGAGTTCAAGCGTTTGGCTCGTACAGCCCGTAAAACATGGGCACGGAGTACCGGGGCATGTTTCGTATGCCTAGGGCAGCATTACGCACGGGAGTGCGTACAGGGCGAAGGATGCAGATCGTGTGGATCTAGATATCATCACACGCTGTTGTGTACCGCAGATGGAGGAGCTCCGAGGCGCGCGACACAGCAGGCATTCAGAGCGACGCCCCCGCCGAGAGGTAGTACTTTTAATTTATTTTATCTAATATTACGGAAGGGAGTTCAGTAGTCCCTCCGAATGAGCTGTAATTTTTCCATATCCTTTGACTTAAATGGGGTTGAAAAGATTTTCTTAAAGGATGTACCTAAAATATTTTTATAAGGAATAGACATTATAAATTGTTCGGGGGTATTGAATTCATTCCTGTAATGAGAGTCCCAGTGGAGGGTTTTAAAAAGGTTTTTTACAAAGATAATTACAACCACCCTGAGAGTTTTGCTGATGCAATAGTTGAGTATTTGTGGAGGAAAGCAAATAAAAAATATAAAAGAGATCCATTTATGGAGTTAATGAAAGTTGTTAAACATGTATATAATATGTGTGACTTACTTTTATGTATAATTTTATATGCTTATATATATAGGTATGTAAATATATGCATATTAAATTAATAGTTATTTATATACTATATTTATATTTAGTATGTATGATATAATATGTTTTATTTATAGTAAGTAATTGTTGAGTATTTTTATTTTAACTATGTACTTATATCATATTATTTCTTTTTTTTTATTTTTCTTTTTACTCTGGTTGTGCACCCTACCACACAAAGTCTCCACATCACCCAATAGTTGACTGGTAGAGAATGCCTATGCCATTAAGTCCGCCATTGTACAAATTGTGCATCAAGAATTAAATAAATAAAAACCTACCTCTAAAAAGCAAGAAATAATATTCGTAATAATAAAAATACGTCTATTGAAGTCGGTTGGGGCTGGAGTACAAATTTCTTTTTTTTTATTCTAAAAGCCCCACCCGACTTCAATAGACGTATTTTTATTATTACGAATATTATTTCTTGCTTTTTAGAGGTAGGTTTTTTGAAGTCGGTTTTTTGTTATTTTTAAACAATTTTTTATTTTTTTATTTTTAGTGTAGGTACCTTGTAGGTAAGGTATATTATATATGTAGAAAAATCGGCTTAGCCAAACGTAAGATAATCGCGGAGAAACATACTTAAATACGGGTCAAACTGAGAACCTCCTTTTTTAAGTCGGTTAAAAAACTACACTTAAGATATCCCTCTTCCAACAAAAAAATAATCATCTTATTCAGTTCATAAACAAAGAAGTAATACGACCAATCATCGAGGTAATTCACACAAAATCATACTATTTTCGTGCTTTTTTTCAAAATTACTTGAAAAGTACTGAACCGATTTCCAAATTTTAAAAAATGGGACCAACTTGGGAGTGTATCTAATGTAATACGTTTATATACGTATATACGTTTGAATCATTTCAATCGGTCCAGCCGTCTTCGAGTAATCGGTGGACATACACAAAAAAAAAAGAAACAAATATACAGACGAACATAGAACCTCCTCCTTTTTTGGAAGTCGGTTAAAAACATTTCTTACCGGCAGATTATATCAAACCCATGGGCTCAGTGTTAGGAATAGGGATGATGATTAATGAATAAAATAACGAAATACTAATAAAAATCGTAAACATATTAAACTTTTAGAGTAGCTTGTATACCTCTTGGTTTTATATATTGCATATTATTTATTTTATGACCCTTCAAAGTTGGGTGGACAAGTCCATTTAAAAAGTATAAAATTTATTAAAATAAATGATACCTTTAATTACTCCGTAAAATGTATAGCAAATTTGTCTAAGAAACTATTTTGATAAACACAATATTTAATATAGCTGCCGAACAAATTTCCTACGCGTTGCATACAAACTTCTCAGGCGTGACGTCATCACTTAGTAGCCGTTAGTATGGAGCGTTTTTGTGCGAGTCCATTTCACACTGTGATTTATCTCGGGCAGTTTTCATGCTAGTGAATTAATTCTTTTACCAATGTTTCTTTTTTTGAGAGGTAATTTATGTAACATAAAATAAAAAAAGTTGTCATCATCCCTATTGTATAAGCCCTACATGAACGCAACTATATTGATTTGAATGACATTTAAAGCTGTCATCTGTCATTTTGATTTTAACTTGCACTTCCTGCTCACGGCTCTCAGCCTTTTGTTTTTGTGTCGTCCCAATAATTTTAATAATCTTAATTCATCGCTATCAATTTACTAGAAATAATGTAATGCAGGATTTTATCTTGAAGAATAAAACTCTGGATATAGCAACAATGTGTTTATTTGGTTGATCACGCCTAACACGCCATTCCATTGCCAATGCCACATCGCAACGTCTGTATGAACACTCAGTAAGCGAAAATCGTATTTTTGTACTTAGTATTTGTGTTATTTTGTCAAAAGTTTTAATTAAAAAAATTGACAGAGGAACATGCAGTCATTGCTAAGGAAAAGATGCGGAGTATATTGACTAAATGCAGACTTACAAATATACGAGCCAAGAATGCGTATTCTTATCTAATGCAACAATCGGTTCAGCAATCTCAAAATACGCTATCTACTAATTTGAATTCTACACAAGTTTTTTTATTTTTTATTTTAAAAAAATCTTTGAATGCAGTTCCAATCATATTTAAAAACAAAATGAAGTCTTATTTCAGTTAAATTTCGCATGAAATAAAACACTTTTAACACTAGTATCCGTTAAAAGTGTTTTATTTCATGTCTAGTGAGCGCGTAAGCTTGAGAAGTGAATAAATTTCGCATCTTCAATATTGAAGGTACTTTTCCTCCGTGTGGCAAAGTTTTGGGACACCCTGTAAGTATATGATTTGTCATCAAACCCAATATTTTGTAGAAAAATTCTACATAATTCTACATTTTATTTTCAAGAATATTCATAAAATGTAATGTTATTATGAAGGTAAGTTGTTTTTGTTGTTCTCTTGTCTAATTTGTCATCCATCAAAGTGTTGCCCACATTTTTTCGTGGACAGGCTTTAATTTCTAAATTGGATTTTTTATTAAAAAATATTTAGGTACATATCATTATACCTTACAGATTCATCTGAAGTACCAGGTACTTCTGTGATGGGTAGTTGAATGGGTCTGTTGGTGTTGTCGTTGCCCGATGAAGAAGATGATCGACAAGTCGAAGATTTATGTTCTTTTGAGGATCAGCCTGTGGTGTATGTCAGTGGGTATTTGGCATCAAAGTTATTATGCAACTCAGATTGTTATAATTGCAAAAGTTGTTTTTATAAATGAAAATACGTTGCAATTAAGTTGCGGGAATGGTGGAAAGATAAAAAGTCACGGACATACCATACCCCAGTATTGCTTCATGCAAAACAGTAAGTCAAGCGAAAACTATTTTTGGAAAATTGCAAAGATTTGCATGAAAATAATTAAAGGGGTTGTAAATTTGAATTTACTGTTCACTGTGACCGTACATAGTTTACGTGTGCAAAACATGTAGAATTACGTCACACACATTGAAACAATTGAGTAGGTATATCTTATCTATTAGAAAAAAATGTAAACTAATTAATGAAACTTTCTCGATTGCTGAAAATAAACTGGTGATTTTTATAAAAAAGCCCAAGTACAAAGTAAAGCTTAAGGCTATTAGATTCCTTCCTTACCTAATGAAATTTATTGTTCGCTAAGTACATAACGTATCGAAAATTCACACGTATCGATTGAATGAAGCGAATGTTCTATTAGTAGATTGTTATACAAGACGCTAAAATGACCCATTGCATACGAGGTAGTTTTATTCCCGAGCTATAGTGAGGGAATAAATAGAAACCGAGTTACAATGGGTTTTAGAGTCGTGTGTTACACTCTACTTTTCACTACGATTGCGAGAAAATAAAATACAATATTAAATAGTTTATACCTTCTTCCGTAAACGAATCCACTCGTTTTTCAATCCTCCACTTCATAAACTTTTTGTACAATATTTAAATAAATGATTTGTGCTTGACGGCAAAAGATTAAAATTATTTCTTTCCAATTACAGTCACACAATTCAATCAGTTTGTAATTATAGAAAAATTCTAAAGATTTCGCGCCATGGTATACCTTTTTTAATTTCTGCTGTAGCAGCAAAGCAACACAAACACGCATTCTAGGATTCACTCTGTGCACAGAGTATAAATAAGTCTATGATTTCACCGAAGAGATACCTTTGGTTTTTGTTACATTTTCAAATATAAGAATGAGAAACAGTATTAAGTCGAGCGAGTTTTTATTGGTGATTATGAATAAAGACTTTTTCGTTTTAGTAGGCTCATTGGTAATAGACAAACATTAAAAAAGAAAAAACTTTATCCCCTAGGGGTTGTTATGCTATTTTATCTCGGCTCTTGTACGTTACAATGACGGACTTTTTGAGCAAGAGGAGTGAAAAGTTTATTTACAAACCTCTGTAAAATATAATTCGTTGTAGTAGTAGTAGTGGGCAAAAGAGAACTTTTGCCTACTACTATTCGATATCGAATTTCCGATACATTATGTACTTAGCGAATTAAGATGGCTCAGGACTTAAAGGTACTAATCATTACTCCGCTCAAGTACACACGTGTGTATTTATTTTATACTACTGTTTTGAGTCCATCCTGAGAAAATGATCTGGTGGCAAGTCGATTTTATTTTTAGTTGGTTTGTCAACTGTTACTTTTTAGTCCTTAAACTGTCTTCTAGAGTCTTTCTAGAGTTAACGAGGTTGTGAAGTAAACATTATGTTCACCTATTTTCTGTCGTAGCAATTAGGTACTTCGGTACTTTTGTCACCTACTTTGATTTGCATTATTATTTCCGTTAAGCTATTCTGTCTGTCTTGTTTCTAGATTGCTACCTTAGTAAACAAAATCGAATATACAGGTGTCCCACTATGCCGATCCAATTATTTTAAAAAACTAAATGAACTCTTCTTTGAGTATCTTTTTTTCTACTGAAAAAAAAGGATTTACTGAGGAAGATTAACTTCTCTATTGAAAAAAAGGCTTAAGGCTTCTCCAAACAGAACGCGTACCTAGCGCCGCGTTATAGCGTCATTAGCGTCGCGTTTTAACGTCGCGTTCTTTTACGTCAAACTGATTGCGCTCGCTTCTACAGCTCGCTTCTTCGCAGTGCAGATCGCTAGTATTTGGAAAGTTTATTCGCTGTTAAATAATAAATAAATTAAGATGTTGAGTGATTAAGACGAGGAAGCTACAAAAAAATGTCTTCGAAAACAGCGAGCAGAGAATCCATGAGCAAGGTTAGTGCCTGCTGCTTCTAACATCGGGCCGGCGGCGGCGGGCGCATACACAACCTCACTTTTCTAAGTGTATCTACGACTACGAGCCACTATAGCGATGCCGGCGACCACATCATCCTAAGTCCAGCTCTTGGATAAAAAACGGACACAGCGTTTAACAGACAAGTTAAAAAATTAAAACATAGCAATATTATTATTTTTCCTGTATTTGGTTGAGATGAGTTATAAAACTAAGTTTCCAGAGACGCACAGGCGTTAGTGTTAGAAGCTTGAGCCCCGAGCCACCTCATGAACTGTTAGTAATCTGCAAATAAATGAAACCATGAGAGAGATGCAGTTATAACCGTAGCTGCAGGTTCGTTGGGCTCGGTCGTTGCCTCCCTAAATTAGTACAATAATATTGTTTCTCCAACTAATAGCCTTCATAGAGACGAAGACTGCTCGCAGTCATATAATCGAATTGATTATGAAACTGCTCGTAGTCATATAATCAAATTGATTAGCAATAATTATTAGTTATTTAGTAATCAAAGCTAGCTTTTAAAGTGAGTTATGTTAATAACTCTGATACAGAATTTCACATGTTATATTATCAATATTTCAATGAAATTAAATGTGTTTTCAGTTATCTCAAGTTAATCATGCCTTCAACAGCATCACATAGCGTCGTTTGGAGTCACCAGGAGTTAATAAACACGTCTCTCACAGATGCTGTGCATCGTCACATGCCGATAATAGTGCAAGTTTTACACAACAATAAAACTTGTATTATTGAGCAGAGACGATGCACAGCATCCCATTAAGGTCTCCTGGTGAGAGACTTCTTGTCACGATACGATACGCTTTGTCACGATCACAGAGAAAAAGAGTATTGGTACACGAAATCAATAAAAAGAGAAAGGAATTTTGAAGAATTACACCAACTGCTCATCCCAAAAATAGAAAAATGTACTACAAATTGGAGGACGGAAAAAATGTTACTATTCCACTGATGATTATTTAAATGATAGTAATAAGTGAAATTGAATTTGTTAAGATTTTATTTTCCGATACAATGTATGTTGTTTGTGAATACTTACTTAATTAATTAATACGTTATCCAAAAACTTAAATGCTTTGAATTCTATAGGCGAACCCTCAAATAATTGGGACTCATTGATAATTTATATGGCCTCGGCGAATCTAGACAGTGTGACCGCTCGTAAAGGGAGGAATTGGGGAGCAGCGAGGGTTCACCCATTCTGGAAGATTTTTATCCTTTTCTGATGGGCAATCGGGCTACACTTATAGAAACAAATTAATGCCACGGGAACTCTGTCAAAAATGAAAAACGTCATAGTTTGCCACAAAATCATCGATTACTTCATCTTAATCTAATGAATTTTTCCCTGAAAGAAAGTGCCCATTTTGTAAACAAGATCATAGAATATTATGAAATTATGTATTATCAGTCTCCGACTATCGACCGTTTCTTCGCAGATAAGGTTTAGTGGGTGTAGAATCTGTAATAAAAAACAAAATATTTACATTATTTATAACACTGACAAAGCAAAGCTCATTGCATTCCATTCAACCAAAAAAATTGGAGATTCAACTTAAACAATTAAAGGATAAAAGATTTTTATTTGAGAGATGATGTTTCTCGAGCCACAGCCGGGAAAAGAGAAACTAGGTCATAAAAGCACCTAGTCACAGTAGCACATAGTCCAAAAAAGGTTTATGTTGGATTCTATGAAAAATTTATATAAAATACCCTGGTCTTCATTTTTCGTATTTTTATTTCACAAGAAATAAGCCATTTTTAACCGACTTCCAAAAAAGGAGGAGGTTCTATGTTCGTCTGTATATTTGTTTTTTTTTTTTTTGTGTATGTCCACCGATTACTCGAAGACGGCTGGACCGATTGAAATGATTCAAACGTTATTACATTAGGCACACTCCCAAGTTGGTCCCATTTTTTAAAATTTGGAAATCGGTTCAGTACTTTTCAAGTAATTTAAAAAAAAAACGCACGAAAATAGTATGACTTTGTGTGAATTACCTCGATGATTGGTCGTATTACTTCTTTGTTTATGAATTGAATGAGATAATTATTTTTTTGTTGGAAGAGGGATATCTTAAGTGTAGTTTTTTAACCGACTTAAAAATGGAGGTTCTCAGTTTGACCCGTATTTAAGTATGTCCGCGATTATCTTACGTTTGGCTGAGCTGATTTTTCTACATATATAATATACCTTACCTACAAGGTACCTACACTAAAAATAAAAAAATAAAAAATTGTTTAAAAAAAACAAAAAACCGACTTCAAAAAACCTACCTCTAAAAAGCAAGAAATAATATTCGTAATAATAAAAATACGTCTATTGAAGTCGGGTGGGGCTTTTAGAATAAAAAAAAGGAATTTGTACTCCAGCCCCACCCGACTTCAATAGACGTATTTTTATTATTACGAATATTATTTCTTGCTTTTTAGAGGTAGGTTTTTTGAAGTCGGTTTTTTGTTTTTTTAAAACAATTTTATGTGGTAAGGTAAGTGCTTCTGTTGATGCCTTTGTAAGATACATACACACAAACTTTTTTACTTAAGAAAATGTTTTGAAGAAAAGTGGTATTACTGGTACTGACAACTTAAATATTCTTATTGAGTCGACTGTTAGCAACGTGAAATAAAAAATGTGTATGTACGGTATATTATGCAATCATTCATAATGTCACTTTCTTTATGCATGCCTCCGACTGCATGTTATTATGACATGTTGCCTTTAATATTTATTTAATCTTGTTTCCATCTTTTGAGTCGACTTGTCTTTTTATGCAGGCGGGTTTTTTTTTATTTTTTATTTTTTTTTTCTATTTATGCAATAATTTTGCAATGCAGGAATAGGTTATCTCTTGCAATGCTACAAAGTATCATGATGGTGAGATTTTCTCTGAACAGAGATGGATCTTGTGTGAATTTCAAACCAACGGCTGATATGTTAAAAGCCTTTAATATAAGAATGTATGACTTTAAAAATACGTTGACAAGTGGCACTACAGACGACGATGATGATGCCGTTATGGAAATATTTAACAACATTTTAGGTTAATTTGATTTTATTATACCTAGTATAAACTGCGCAATTAAAGAAATTGATGTTTTTTCAATAAAAACACATACTTAATTTGCAAGCGTTTATTTGATTAGACACGCACGACGTACTTTATAAGATTTTTAAATTTGGGGGTTTTTAGGGGAATTTCTAAAATTTCTTGGGGGAAAAATTTGGCAGAGGTTGGCAACACTGGGGACACGGAATCGAAAGCTTTGGCGAGGTCTAGGAAGATTCCTAATGTGTGCTTCCTTTCGTCTAGATTTTCCACTATGTGATTGGTTAATTAATGAACTGCATCAGTAGTTGAAAATTTCGGTCTAAATCCAAACTGCGCCTTCGATAGAATTGATTTTTCCTCCAAAAAATTAATTAACCTTTTATTTATGATTTTTTCTAGTATTTTAGATATGATGGGTAGTAAAGATATAGGCCTATAATTCGTAACTTGTTTTTTTATCGCCGGATTTATGTACTGGGACTACAATAGCTTTTTTCAGACACTTCGGCAAAACACCTGTTGACAGGCATTTTCGAAAAATGAAAGTCAGAGGAGGAATCAGAATGTGCCTAAAAGTTTTTACAATTTTGGCTGGAATATTATTCCATCCGACAGCACAATCGTCAAAATGTCATAATTATCCTATAATGGCTGTTGACTTAAATGGAGTTATGTATTTGAATGATGTACAAGAATTATTATCAGGAACACAAAATGTAAGAAAAAAATTGTTGATCCAACGAAATGGAAACGAAATTCTAACAAAATTGCGAGATTCAAGGGATCTCCATATCACTCAGCAGTGGCGAAGAAGAAACCAGACGTAGAGGGCCGTATGTTAAAACCTCCGTGTTCATGTAAAGCTAAATGTTTTCCGAAGATGTCTCATGACAAAAGGCTACTAATCTTCAACCAGTTTTGGAAGAAATGTCGTAGTTGCGATCAGCGACAATTTATTGTTAGCAACGTAAAAAAAGGACAGAACGAGCAGGGGGAATTATATTCCCACATACAGACACATAAAGGGTATAATCGGGCAAGGGGAATTATTTTCCCACTTTCAGTGGGACTGACGTTTCACTTTCAAACCCTCCCCCCCTCTTTCTTCCACTTATGGTTTTTTGGAATCTACGGTATCAATTTACCCTAAACCCATTCCTTTTTTAAAATTAACATTCACACAGGCTTGCACCTTATTAAGGATTATGAGTTATTCTCCCTTTAATATGTATTATGAATTTGATAGTCTGTTGTGTACACCCCAACGCACGTGATAACACATAATACAACAGAGATTCTTCCAGTACAAATATGTCCGTTTTTTATCCAAGATAGAAAAAAAAACCAGTTTAAACCTATGGGCGAAGACTTCAACTGCATTGGCAGCTGGCGGAAAGTTTGTTTACAAATTACCAAGAACTAAAAGTGCCAAGAAAAATTCTGTAGCAATCTCATCTACTGAGGCTGAATTTATAGCTATGAGTGTAGGAGTAATTGAGGCATGTTGGTAAGAAAAGTTGTTGTCTGATTTTAACTTAAATTTTAATGTGAAGGGTATTGTGTTGTACGAAATGTTTCAACTTCAAAAATTCTGTCCCTTGGTCAGTTCTTAATACATCCAAATCATAACCTGTTGTAAGCTTATACTCCAGAGCAGAATGAACAGTTCTCATCTCTCGTTCAATCTTTCCATTCTGCTCTGGTGTATAAGCTTACAACAGGTTATGATTTGGATGTATTAAGAACTGACCAAGGGACAGAATTTCCTAAAAGATTGAACGAGAGATGAGAACTGTAACTGAGGCAGCGCGCACTATGCTTCAAGCGAAGAAATTACCAAAGTATCTATGGGGAGAAGCAATTAATACTGCCGTGTACACCATCAATCGCACAGGCACAAGCACAATTCCTGGAGTTACACCATATCGCCGTTATACAACGAAAACCAGTTAAATTGAAATTTTGACGAAAATGACTTATGAATGCCAAAGTAATTAAAATTTTGTGCTCTTTCGTCTGCGAAAACCCATTAATCTCTAAGTCCTATAGTTTCGCTTCTACTAATTAGATAACCAATTATTTCAAGCTTTGCCAAGGTTTGATTCCAAATACAAAATATTAAGCAGATCTAACTTGACTACCGACATATTTGTCTCCAATGATTTTCAGTTAATCTGATAACTTATAGAGAGCTCATAAAATACTCTTTTTTTTCTCCAGTTACAACCATTTTCTAAGATTTAAATCTTCATACTAGATTAAAATGGTCAAATAAAAGCTATTAAAAGAATTTAACTTATTTTACCTGACGAATTTCATATTAACCACTACAATCTAATCGTCTAAGAAAATATTGTATATCCAGATAATTGTTTTTCTCTGACGATATTTATTCACGGATGCAACATAATCACTACAGCGTAAAACGTTTAAACTAGTTTAATTTGTTTTACCAGACGAACTCCATGTCCAATACAATCTAATCGTCTAAAAAAATATTGTACATCGAGGTAATTGTTTTTCTCTGATAATATTTATTGACGAATGTAACCTAATCACTATAGCGAAAAGCGATTAAACTAGTTTAATTTGTTTTACCTGACGAACTCCATATTAAATTATACAATCTAATCGTCTAAAAAAATAATGTATATCTAGATAATTGTTTTTCTCTGACGAAATTTATTCACGAATGCAACCTAATCACTACAGCGAAAACCGATTTAACCAATTTAGTTCCGTGTCACTGGCGCTAGTGTCGGTCTTTCGGCCATTTGCATTTGCAACAAGCGCGCTCGCGTCTCGCGGAAAAAGTTGATTTTTACGTTTTTAATTGTATATTGAAGTTTTTAGTTAATGTGATACATTAAAATGAGCTCAAATTGTGTCAAGGAACTGAATGTCGATCGTGTAAAACAAAAAAGTGAGTAACTATTAAGTTTACTATGATTTCAATGAAAAAAACCGCGAAAGTTAGGTTATGTCTGACAATTTTTACTTTAATTTCCGATTTCCAATGAAGTTGAATGTCTGTGATACGATATTTATAATAGATGTGGCAAATTAAGATCGAAACACACGGTTATTTGTAACTGATGTCATGATTGTAGTTACCTGTAGGTTGTTACCCGTTTAAATACCTACTTGCCTAAATATTTTTCAGAATGTTTTGCTGACAGCGATGAGGACGATCTTTTGTCTCAAGCTTATGAAGACTTTTTATTAAAAGACGTCAGCAATGACACTGCACCTGGAGCTGGAGGTTCGTATTTATCCATTGTTTATACTAAACTTTGTTTCATTTTAATACTTAGGTAAGGTATCGACTTATAAATAAACTAGCGGCCGCCCGCGATTTCACCTGCGTGGTTCCCGTTCCCGTGGGAATATCGGGATAAAAAGTATTCTATATTTTAATCCAGGCTATCTACTATCTATGTGCCAAATTTCAACCAAATCCGTTCAGTAGTTTTTGCGTGATTGAGGAACAAACATCTAAACATCCAAACCCACAAACTTTCGCATTTATAATATTAGTAGGATGATGATGATGATGATGATGAAACTTATAAATGCGAAAGAATGGACTGAGAGCGATAGCGGTATAATCATAAAGTTGAACATAAACCTTTTTTTCTAATGGTAATAGATTTTTTTAAATCTTTCCGGTACCTAGTTTTTGAGTTTGTCTGTTACAAACGTCCAAACACAGGAATTTTTCCTCTTTATAATATTGGTAGTAAATTAAGCTCTGAGATTAAGCTAAGAGAATTAAGAAAGAATTAGTGTTAATACCTGCCTACTTTGTTTACTTTTTTACAGATCAAACAAAAGATGCGGACTCAATATTCAAAGGAAAGTTGAACGATTTTGATTTAATTACACTAGAAGACTTACTTGGACCTTCCTCAAAGACTTGTAAAGAGGACTCGCCTACTATAAATAAAACATTAGGTAAACATTATAATTAATTATTATCTTTAACCACACATGGTTCTATTTTTACTATTTATCTGTTTAGCTTACAATAGGTACTCACTTTTGTTTTTTTACACAGATCAAACTAACGATGTGGACTCAACATGCCAGGAGATTATTGACTTTGACATGACACAAGAAGATTTACTTGTACCTTCCTCAAAGACTTGTAACGAGAGCTTGCCTACTTTGCATGACCTTATCAACAATGATGTACACCAAAGTTTTATGGTGGTGAAGACTTTGAGAGATCTCGCTTTGGAGGCTTTAAATAAAAAAGATTTAAACAAAGCAGATAACGACATACCTGAATCTTCTGTAATAGTGACAATAATTTTAATGGACATTTTTGATATAGCGTGCAAAAGAGCTAAGCAATTAAAGCGTTGGAGAATTCCTAATCCTGCTTCATGGAAAGTTAATGTGGCAAAAAAAAGGCGCGCTGAAGGGTCAGTTTATGTTATAAAAAATAAGATTAGCCCTGCAAAAGTACCTAAACAAGTTGATTGCTCGAAATGCTATCATCGCTGTTCAGAGAAGATTACTGAAGAGACTAGAAATCAAATTTGTAGAAAGTATTGGAGCTATGACTTCATTGGACAAAAAAAAATTATATTAGCTAATGTTGCAGTGAAAAATCCAAAAACGATGTCGCTAGAAAGAAAAAGAACAACTACAAGGGCTTATTCCACACAATGTTCTTTTGAAGTCGAAAATGAGAAACTCAATGTTTGCCAAAAGTTTTTTTACACAACCCTGTGCATCAGTCAAAGCGTGATACAAAATGCTATAAAAAATAAAGATTTTATTGGACTATACAGTAAAGATAGAGACCCTCGTGGAGTGTGCGGGACACACAATAAGACACCTCATGAAAAAGTTCAAGAGGTTCATAACCACATACGATCGTTTCCATCCATGGAAAGTCACTATGTAAGAAAAGAGAGTAAACGTCAATATTTGGATAAAAAACTTTCTATTTCCAAGATGTACAGTCTTTATGTTGACGAATGTAAAAAGATAAACAGTTCACCTGTTGCTGAGATAACGTATCGAAGAATTTTTTCCAATGATTTCAATTTGGGATTCTTTAAGCCCAAAAAAGACCAGTGTCTGATTTGTACTAAATATGCACGAAGCGATGTTAATGATAAACTGGTACTCGAAAAACAATTTGCAGAGCACAATGCCAGAAAAGAGGCTTGTAATATAGAAAAAGAAAATGACAAGATAAGAGCCGGTGATAATAAGGATTTTTTATCTGCTTCTTTTGATTTACAAGCCATCCTTCAGATACCTAGTGGGGACATCGGTCTTCTATATTATACGCGCAAATTAACTGTTTATAATTTGACAGTATACGAGAGTGCACTTCCAAACCATGCGTATTGTTTCACTTGGTCAGAATTAAATGGTAAAAAAGGTAGTGCGGAAATAGGTACCATTTTGTACCACTACTTGTCGAATTGCATTCCGAATTCTGTGACTAAAATAAGCCTTTTTTCCGATACCTGTGGCGGGCAGAATCGGAATAAGAACGTAGCGGCAATTCTACTCTGGGCTGTTCAAAAAATAGAAAACTTGAACATCATTGAACAAAAATTCCTTGAAAGTGGACATTCACACATGGAGGCAGACTCTATGCAAAGCGCTATCGAGACAGAACAAAAATATACAGATATCTTTTCTATGCCAGATTGGATAAATGTATTTAAGAGAGCAAGATCAAAAAAAGTATACAAGAAAGAAAATAAGAAAGTTCTTAAGAACCCGTACGTTGTAAAAGAATTCAAATATGACGAGTTCAAAGATTTAAAAGACCTGTCTGACAAAATTTTGTTAAATACAAAAAAAGACACAGAAGGAAAGCAAGTTCAGTGGTTGAAGATTAAGCGACTGAGATATATTAAAGGAGAAAGCAAAATATTCTATAATTACGATATGTCGGAGAATTATTCTGTAATTGATGTTACTAAAAAGAATGAAAGAAAAGATGGCAAAGCCATTGAAAACTTAGATTCTGAACAACAAAGACAACATAATTACGGAACAAGAAATAAAAAAAAAACGACTGTAGATAAAACGGCAACGTCAGTGATTTCTGAAAGATCAGAAATCAGTGAAGTGCAATATTTTCCTGATAAACTATTGCAACTCTACAAAAAACCGTTATCTATAAGTGTTGCAAAAAAAAAAGATTTGCTGCAATTATGCAGCAAAGGTGTCATCCCAGAAGAATACCATGGCTGGTTTAATAATTTGAATAGCGATGTTGTTTGCAAAGACAGGGTACCTGATTGCACAGTCTCTGATGACGAATCTTCAATATCTTCGGATGATAACTAACAACAACTATAGTTTATTTTTTTAAGAAGGTATTGTGTTTTTACTGTCTTAAATTGTTTTGATTGTAATTTAAATGGTATATTCTCAGTTTCACCTAGCTAGAATATGAAAATGTTTAGTCTAGTAATCCTAAACAAATCCTAAACAAATAAGATAACTTTGTTTAGAATTTAAGTTTATCAAAGTAATACATTCCTTTTTTGATTTCTTAATTTGATTTTGATTATAAATTTCAATGGCCTATTCTCATTTTTACCTAGCCATAGCTAGGTATCATAATATGAAAAGGCTTTGTCATAAACAAATAAGATAATTTTATTTAGAATTTAAGTTTATCAAAGTAATAAATTTCTTTTTTGGTTTCTTAATTTGATTTTGATTATAATTAATTTCAATTGCATATTCTCAGTTTTACCTAGCTAGAATATGAAAAGGCTTTGTCATAAACAAAATTAAATAAGATAATTTTGTTTAGAATTTAAGTTTATCAAGGTAATAAATTCCTTTTTTTGTTACAATTTCAATTGCATATTCTCAGTTTTACCTAGCTAAAATATGAAAAAGCTTTGTCATAAACAAAATAAGATAATTTTGTTTAAAATTTAAGTTTATCAAAGTAATAAATTCTTTTTTTTGTTTTTTTAATTTGATTTTGATTATAATTTCAATGGCATATTCTCAGTTTTACCTTGCTAGAACATGAAAATGCTTAGTCATAAACAAATAAGATAATTTTGTTTAGAATTTAAGATTATCAGAGTAATAAATTCCTTTTTTTATTTCCTAATTTGATTTTGATTATTATTTTAATTACCTATTCTCGATACCTAGAATATGAAAATGTTTAGTGTACTTATAAACATAAAAGATAATAATTTTATCTAGAATTTGGAGGTGCCTGCAACTTTGCACTTTTTATTTATTTTTATCCCAAAAAAATATTTTCCCGTTGGAATTTCGGGAATTTCTTTCCAAGCAGGATTATCAAAGGTCTCAAAGGTACATTTATGTAAAATTATAGACGTCTAGCTCAATAATTATAGGCTTTGCTTTGGTATGTCAGTCAGTTGGTCGGTCACTCAATAACAAGTCAGTTTTTCTTTTATTTACATTATTTTTTTGGTACCTATTACTGGCATTTGAAGCGTGATTTTATTGTTATTTGAACTTATCAAGCTAATTTGTATTAATTAATTACTTCGAGATATAAATTTGATAACAAATGAATGTACTAAAATTCTAATAAATTACTTGCTTAACTTTTAGGTTCCTTAATTTTCTACAGGGAAAACCAATTATCTTGAATCATTTTCACTTGTAACTTCACAAGGGACAGCTGTATAGGTATTTTTTTATCATGGTTAGTCTAAATTAACTAAAAGTAAAAAGTAATTTCGCGGTATTTGCTGTATTCCTAATACTTTCGAATTTATAGACATTTATCATTTCTCAGTGAAAACCAATTAAATAGGTGACCTTGTGACAATTATTGTTAATTTCATTACAAAGCCATAACCTTTTTAAATATCAAAAGATATTTACCAATGTTCTAATGCTATTAAATAATACTAACAATATAATACTACAAAAGGTATTTTCAACCCCATAAACTTTGTAATCGCGATATCTCCGTTTGCACTTTTTATGATTTAATTGGTTTTCGTCGTATAACGGCGATATGAGTTATGGTTTGGAAAAGAATATGACATAACTCTGCTAAAGGAATTTGGTACTGAAGTGTATGTTCACGTGCCTGATCAGCTACGAAGAAAATGGGATGCGAAAAGTGAAAGAGGTCTGTTCACGGGATATGGAGAACAAAGGGGTTCAGAATGTATTTACCTGAAAAGAAAATAATAACAATCAAAGAGATGTCATATTTTCAAAAAGCAAGAATATTCCAAATAATACAACTAAGATAAATAAAGAAAATGAAATTGTAGAAGAAAGTGTTTTGGAAGAAGATACGGAAGAACTTGAAAATTTAGAGACAAATGAGGAAATGTTAAGAGAAACTTTTATAGATGCAGAAGAAGCACCAGAAAATGAAGAGAACTATCCCAGATTAGAGGAAAAGGAAAAAGAAAACATAGAAAAAAAGTTAGAAAGCCTTGAAGAAGAGGAGAAAAATTCTACAAATAGTACAGAAGAAAGAACTGATGAAACTGAAAATGAGCCTATGCTAGGAAGAGGGAAAAGAATGATACGAATGCCAGAAAAACTCAAAGATTATTATTTAATAGCGACAGAAGAACCTAAGACCTACGAAGAAGCTATGTCGAGCAAGGAAAAAAAGGAATGGCAGAAAGCAATAGAAGTAGAGCTTCAAGCATTGAAGGAGAATGAAACCTGGACAGAAACTACATTACCAGAGAGTAAGAAAGCAATAAGTAGCAAATGGGTATTCAGGAAGAAAGTTGATGAGGTGGGTAATGTTAAGTATATAATATGTAGACTTGTAGCTAGGGGTTTTGAACAAGAAAATAATTTTGATTTAAGTGAGCTATATGCTCCTGTTGCTAAATTACCTACTGTTAGAGCTTTTATTGCAGTTGCAAATAAGTATTTAGTTAACTAAAGAAGCTTAATTTTGTTTTGTGGTGAAGGGAACATAGTTTAGTACTGTGTCAGTATCTTAAATAAGGGAATTTAAAGATTGTTAGGATAATTCTATTGGGCAGGGGTGTTAGAAAAATATGGCAATAGAAATACTTATGGCAACACTGTTTGAGTGTGTCTTTGCCCGTAGTCTCCCCTCTCAAAAAGAAATGTCTTGCATTGTGTAATTTTTATAATGTGCTAAAGTGAAATAAAACCACATAATCCAGTCGAAGAAGTATTTTATTAATCTTCCGCTGCCATTACAATTGCTCTGCGCAATTAAATCTCTGATAAGTTTGTTATTACAAAGGTGTTAATGTCGTTGCAAAACAAAAATCTTGTATTCAAGATTTTTGTGTCGGCTTGGGAATCGGCACCTGCTGATAAGCAAACCATTGACAACTTGGTGGCCAGATTCATTCATTCATTTTAGAAGAGTTTCAAGTAATCTTTGCTACATACCTACCAAGGTAGGTGCTGTAAATAAAGTAGGTAGGTACGTTTCTAAGATCAAGAAAATTTAAAATTATACAGAGAATACGAATTAAACTACCCATATAATAGAGAGCATAAACCGGAACAGGGGTGGAATTGCGTAAGGTAATTGTAACGTTGCAATTTTTAACGTTACATTTTCTTACAAAATGGTTAAATTGACAATAAACCAAATTCTTTAATTTCAATGAGTTTAGTTCCAAAACGTCTCAATAGATGGCGCTAGCAGTCTCCCAAAACTTAGTAATTCGATACTGATCGATATTGTTTTGTCTGAGCCTATTATTTTAAAAAGTAAAAAGTCGACTGACATGCATGACAGCTGTCATGAGGACAGGGAGCTGGTCTATGTAATTCGAAGAGCATTTGGATTCCAAGTCTGTCGAAGGGTGGAGCCCTAAGAAAAATTTGAAGAAGGCCTAATCCGGTGTGATCCGTCATGGCTTCCAAAATAAGTTTAAAATGGATGTGAAATAAATATTTTGGTAAGTAATCCATTTCCTTTTGTGGTATATTTTTTCATTATTTCCATAGTGGATTTTGTCACGACCATGCGCCTTTTAATTGCAGGGTGGGTTGTGGATAGCATGATGTTCTGATGAAGATATTCCTAATACAATATAATCAGGAGGCATCTGCAGTAAGTGCAACGATTTTCTAAATTTTCAGTTTAAGATCTGAAACATAGATTTTATTCTCACCTCAATGTGGTTTTGTTTCAGATGGGATTTTCATATTTTATTTTTTGAATTTTCATATTTTATATTTCATTTCTCAATTTTTATAATGTAATTTAATAATACTACCTTGTGATGTAATTATTTACAATCACTCACCTCCATTTTTCTGAAGAAGAGAAGACACATTTCTTCCAACCAATTGATGCTGTTGTCGTTGAAATGGCTCTAGTAAGAAAGGGTTAGCCGTGTTGGCTACAAACTGAAGGTACCCGCTTGGAGTTATAAGATGGCAATCAGGTAGCTTCATCATCACTAAAGGATTTCATCAGGTCAGTCACCTCGTTCGATCAGTGGACGCTCAGCCCGGTATAACTTGTGTTATATCTCGCTGAGCCGCCACCGTTCTGGAGTTGGATCTTCTGGCAGAGTCCGTCATGATAGAAATGGTGTAACTTCTATATAAAATTTCGTTCTATAAATTGGGATAGTCTGATCACAGTCGCGAATCAACATAAAGCGACCTTGAGAGTTTTAGTCTTTTGCATACAATTTAAATGAATAAAGGTTCTCCAGTAAAGTAATGAATATATAATAATATAGGGTGATTAACAATAATATTTCTAAGTCCATAATTATAGAATAAAGCAGAACAAAGAGTAATCTCTGTATGTAATTGTTATGCAGGAACAATAGGAATAAATGAGCTGGCTTTGAGACAACTACCATCTTTGATTTCATCACCCCGTCATTACATTTCATTAAGTTAACTTTGAAACAACATTTTATATATATTATAACCCCTGGAGGAAACATACCTTTACATAATCGTATTCATTTGACAGTTCATATCGTATTCCATCGGCTGCAATTTGTATTGGATGACATATATTTGGATACAATATGAACTGTCAAATGAATAGGATTGACTTTACGCAATCACCTAGCAGATCATAAATGTACAGTATTGTATACGAGGGCGGAGCAATTATACCCCCCCTGGGTATTGAACCCGGGACCTCTGCGTCTTACACGGGTGGGCAAACCACTAGACCACAGAGGCGGTTATAGAGACCACTCCTCAAGATTGAGGCATTCAGACGTATATTCACGCGGACGAGGTACCTATGAACATTATGACAAACTGTAGTAGTGTAAAAATGTTAAGTAACAAATTATTTAAAGATTTTAGTTCGCTGATTAATAGTAGATTGTTATACAAGACGCTAAAATGACTATTAGAAACGGTTCACCTGAAGCGATAGGCGCCGGAAAAAAATCAGGCTGGATGACCGAAAATGAGTTTTTAATTTTTATAGACCATTTTATAAAGCACACTAGGCCATCAGCTGAAGATCCAGTGTTTCTTTTACTAGATAATCATCACTCTCACGTATCTGTAAAGGTGGTACAAAGAGCCAAAGATAATCACGTTGTTTTATTATCGTTTCCGCCTCATACTGCTCACATCGGCTTCAACCTTTAGATGTTGGCGTGTATGGACCACTGAAAAACTATATAAATGGACAGCAAACGAATTGGATGGCCAACAATCGAGGAAAAACCATGACTATATATGATTTGCCACAAATAGTAAAAGCAGCGTTTCCTCTAGCTTTCACCTCTAACAATATCACTAACTCATTTAGAAAAACTGGTCTGTGGCCTGTGATGAGAATGTCTTTAGTGACGATGACTTCGCACCATCGTATGTTACGGACAGACCGGACCCTTCTGTGACTCAGGGAATAACACCATATGTGCAGGCTCCATTACCAGTTCGTGAAGAACCCATACAAGTAGCTCAACAGTTAGGCATAGAAAACCAGGTACCGGAACTAGAACTTCACCCGGCTGAAGAAGGTCTTGTTGTGCAAACACAGAAAGAATCATCAGATATACCAGAAGTTTTAGATGGACAGGAATTATCGTCAGTTAATCAACCTACCAACACTGCATCAACTAGTGCACTTAAGTCTCCATTGATGCTCGATACACTACCGCAGCCTCCAATACTTAATACGACTTAAGATGATTCTGCTGCTCACCATAACCCACTATTGTCTATCATGGAGGTACAAGATGATCGAATATCCCTTAATCTGGACTCATCCATTATTTCAGAAATTAAAAATGCAATTCCTACTGGTGTTTATATCAGTGTTTCAGAAGTGATAGACCAAATAAAATTTGAACCTCAACCAGGAACATCCGGACTTAATCGATCTCATAAAACTCAGCCAGGAACATCTCCTAAATGTTTTAACATAGAAATGTTTCGACCATTACGAAAAGCACCACCACGTAAGTCAACGGCAACACGCAAACGAACACGTAAAACTGCTATTCTCACTGATACACCAGAAAAAAATAACCTGGAAGAAGAACATAAGCTAAGACAGACAAAACAAAGGAAATTTAATAACAAGAATAAAACCAACAATCCCAACACGAAGACAGCCAAGAAGAAATCTAACAAGGCAAACACTAAGACAGATACTAAAAGTGCAACGAAAAAAGTTGACAAGGGAAAAGGTAAAGGAAAAAAATCTAAGAACGAAGCAGACAGAGTAAAGAAAAATATTTTTATGGAAGGTAGCGAGACCGAAGATGATGAGTGGTTTTGTTTAACATGTGGTGAGTCGTTTGCTGAAGATTCCACCGTGGTGACTGGATACAATGCACAACATGCAAGAAATGGGCTCATGTCAGTTGCGTGAAACGGGACACTCTTTTTTTTGTTTGCACAGACTGCAACTCAGATGATGTCTATGAAGAGGATTAATGTTAACAATCAGTCATTGGATGTTATTTTATGATTCTAAATGAATACTGAGCTGTGATTTAAGTGCCATATTTAGGATTAGAAAAGTCTATTCTTTATTTTTGTGTATTTTACGTAGGTTTATTTATGAAAAAACCTTTGCCAATCTTATTTCAGACTGTGATTTTACAAATAATTGTTGAACATTTCTCAGTTAACATTAGCTGATAGTCTTGATAAAGAGATTTAATGGTTTTTAGGGACCAGTAGGCTTACGCAACAGCACAATTTGACGACCGTCGTGATCGTAAAACAGTGTAAGATATAGTCAGCGAGTCAAGCTCTCTATCTGCGTTTTTTGTTGCTCTATCTAGCAACTAAGATCTCATACCGCGAATTTTTATTTCACTATGAATAACTGACACCGCCTGTCAAATTGGTACGCAAAGGCACATTCGCAAAGTAAAGATAACGACGAACGACCACATAGACCTTTTGCCTTTGCATCGCAAAAGTGACAATTTGGTGTCAACCAGATGCAAATGTCAGCTTCAAACAAGTTTTGAAAATTATTATTTAAGTAAAGTTTTAATTATATGTTTGTTGTTTCAGCTCGAAAATTTATGAGAATGATTTGTGATTAAAGCGCTTACAAATGCAGAGACAGGAAAAAACAATTTATTAATAAAAAAAGTATCAATTAATATATATACAAAAGATTTATGCTCCAAAGCGGCATACCTACGTATAATTTATCAATTAAATCGCAAAATCCTACGAAAAAGTGAGTTTAATAGCGTCGAAGAAGAAACTCTTGAAAAATGTATACAAAAAATTCTGTATAAGTACAAGGTAATAGTACAAGGTAGTAGTATTAAATTGGGAAGGCTGGCGCACGGTTCCATGGGAATGGATCTGGAGACTCTGAGAACTGAAGACCTCAGAGACATGAGTATGTTTTTGAAAAGTGAAAACGCTGAAACAGCGCCTAGTGAGAGGCGCGCCAGTTCAGGCGTTTTCACTTTTCAAAAACATGAGTACTCAGGCACTCATGTCTCTGAGGTTTTCATCTCTCAGAGTCTCCAGATCCATTCCCAGGGAAACCGTGCGCCAGCCTTCCCAATTTAATACTTACATAAACATATTCACTCATATTTCTACCTACTACTCATGTCTCTGAGGTCTTCATTGATCGGAATCTTTAGATGTATGGTACTAATTAATGTCGTTTGCAATGTAGCAAATGTCTAACTGTTAAGCTTACTATTGAGTAATTATAGCATGTTTAATGCATAACCTTTAAAAGCTAAATAGAAACATCTTCGAAAAATCTACTCATAGGTACTTGTCTAATTATTATGGAGATCTCGTGTAATGATAACCTAGAGGCGTCAGTGGCGTGCGTACTGTATGGATTAGGTAACCAATGACTTTTTAATACGTAAGTACTAATAAACAATCGTAGTTCCTAATGAATAACTATGTATTAGTTATTATTATAAAGGTTTATCTACATAGGTGTTTGGAATAAAAAAGAAAAACATAATAAAAAATGTTTATTTTATTACAAATAAGTTATTTGTACATTAAATCTTGTATATCTTTTATTATTTTTCTCATGTCACAATACACATTATCGAAAATGTTCGAAGCGACATACTGAACACTAATCTCGGGTTCACCAGTACTTTGCTCGTTGTTGTTCAACGTTTGGATGTCATAAACTTCTATTTTAATGATTTTTACACCTTTTTTCGACGGCTTCTTCATTATTGTATGCAAACTAAGTTTGTTTTGCCTTTTTGTATGTCGTATGGGTCCACCACATCCAGCAACATCTATGTCTTGAATTTCTAACCCAGGACTATTACTCAGGTCCAATGGTCTGTTAGGTAAGAATTGAAAAAGGTCTCCGGATTCCTGGAACTAAATTAGATAAATAAACATGATGAATACCAAATAACTGGATCAAAATGTCTAGTTTAAAATATTATTAATTACAACTTACCGACATTATTTATCGTTTATGAAATACAAGGGACGTCCACTTCCTACAAAATCGCGATTTAGTGTTTTTTCTTATATTATTATTTTTAATAAAATATTACTTGCGTACAGTCAACAGCACATCAGACTTAACAGTTTGACTTTTATACCTTATGTCGTAAGTAATAACGTCTGTTTTCTTAGCCTGACGTGTTGATGGGTAACTTAGTTACATACTTTGGTTGTGTAGAATTATTTATTAATTTTTTCGAACAATAAGAGTTCCAAGTGGTTTCCGCTCGGCGTCTTAATTATTGTAATTATTACCTCACCAATAAAGTTCAAATTAATTTTTAGATCATAGTCACTTACGACGTATTTAAATTCAATATCATGAAGCATTTGAGTGAATAATGTAACATACGACACCTTCTTCTATGTGTGTTGATGCGCCTGAGACAAATTTGGACATATTGCTGATCTCAATAATATTTTAATGTATGTGATAGAGTCCAACACAGGTAAAGCTACTCAAGTCTATAAATACTACCCTAAACAAAGAGCAGCCCAATTACTTGATCAGTCTTGCTGATTAAATATCGACATTTTTTTGTTGTTGTGAGAAGCGTTGTTTCCAGAGTCAAGATGTGAGTACACATTTATTATTATTTTAACAGTGTTTGAGTACTTAAATACGCGGACTTAACTATACCTTGGTATTAACATAGATAATATAATACTAATGTATGGTATTACATATTCATTAAAGATAGTCTAACGGCTATGAACTTGATCTTATTGTTAGGTAAGTATTACTGGGTTCGAATAGGTAAGGGTTAATGTTTGTGTATTTAAGTCTCGGATATAATACCCTACATACTTATGATTAGTATGCTTGTGTGAACAAACGTATTTTGCAGATGTTATTAACACAATCACTCGTAAAATAATGTTTTTTATAATATGTGTTTCAGGTCAAACCTTATTTCCGATGAAGAATATGATTCCAGTTCAAGTTCGAGTTCGAGCTCATCGTCATCGTCATCATCGAGTACAGTAACAGTGATTCGGAAGTCTCCGATCCAAGTTATCCCGGTGACGGCGAGAGCTCTTCCTGAGGAACCGCAACCAATAAGTGCAACTATTGCGCCTGTACATGGTGGTACAGCAAAAACGAAGAAGAGGAAAGCTGATGATGTTGACACTACAAAAAAATCTAAGAGGTAATACTTTGGTGATCTATTTTTTTACTTAGTATGTTTTAATACATGTGCTTAATAGACTGTGGTAATACTTATTTCAAATTATTAATATTGTAATTTTTCTTCCAGGCGTAAAACTGAAGATAAATACGGTACTAATACTCCTAATGTATCTAAAAGAACAGCTACAGAGAAAAAAAAATAATACCTGTTGAGACAGTAATGGCCAACCCCGATAGAAAAAAAGGTACTTATAGTCTTATTATTACTATTTATTTATAATTCTGTTTTAATTGTCTTTTATTACGAATAGGTACCTACATGTTATATTTGTTATGTAATAATTCATTTCAAATCTTTGTTGTTCACAGGACTAAAGCAGCGGGCGAAAATTTAAAGAAAGGAAAGAAAAGTGCACGGATGACTGCAAACGATATAATGGGCACTGATAGTGAGGAGGTCAATGAAGATCACGGTACGAATGACTTATGCTCATACATTTATCGTCGGGTGGCAAACGGTTACACCAAACAATATAAAAATGATCAACAAGGATCCCACTACATTGATCTAAAAATATACGAATGTAAGGAACTGGAAAACGTAAAACCGAAACAAAGGTGGCGGAAATCAATTATGACTCTAAAAACAAAAAGTGATAATAACACTGAAGCTTGGCAACATTTGGTCAAGTTTTTAAAAGACATTAAGTTACAATTTAAAGATGTGCCGACTACTTTTGTGAGTACATCAAATCATCCCTGAATAACCACATTGTGTTGGTTAAACGTTTATCCAAACATTATCTTTTATTCTTTATTATTCCTATTTTTCCTTACTAGAGGTAGATAACTCATCTTCATGTAAGATATTGTCAAACGTGGTGATGTTTTATTTTTTCGTTATTATTTTTATTTAGATTCCTAATAATATGTGCTATTGAGTAATTATAGCATGTTTAATTTTATATTACTTAGGTACATACGTATGTCATATATTTAGATACAATATTATTGTTAACCGATAGATAAATAAAAATATACTCAATGAATATCTTTTTTCTTTCTTTCAGAGACTGTTCCGAATAATACAGTAACCTGTGAAAAATGTAACATTCAGCTAGATAAAGATAGACTTAGATATCATTTAAGAACAAATTTGCACAAAAAAAATTGTATTATAAAAACTGAACTAGAAACTGTAGACTTGATTGCAACAGCTTTTAAGAATAGAATCAGCACGTATAGAATAAATGTACCTAAAAATCGTGAATATTTTACACCTGAACAGTTCCTGTTTGATATTGATGAAATTGTAAAAAGATTAATAACTTTATCATTGGAAAAACACAAATCTCTAAAAATCAACTTTGAATTATTCGCTAATTTTGTTTTACCTAAGTCAGACTGGCAGCAAATAAAATCATTTAATTCTAAGTATGAAGTAGTTTTTGGCAATACAGATCTCAACGAAATGTATTCAAACTTAAGTGAAACTTTGAAACATAAGTTAACAGAATTTGAGCATTCTGAGTCCGGTTGGTCCTTTAGTTCTATTAGTCATCTTGAGGTAAACATAAACAAGTATTCACCCTTAAGAGGGGGTAGTTTTATAGATTTACCTAAAAGTATAAAATCAACAAAAAGTTGTCTTAATATTAGAAATAATGATCACTATTGCTTTGCTTGGAGTATCGTGTCAGCTTTATATCCGTGTAAAAAAAGTGTAAACAGAACAAGTTCCTATCCATATTATTCAACCGTATTAAATACTCGAGGTATGGAATTTCCTCCTTCTTCCAATGATATAAAAGTATTTGAAAAATATAATCCCCCTATTAGCGTAAACGTATATGGCATTGATAAAAAAAACAATATTACAGGGCCATTATATCTCACAAACCGAGTGAAAGAAAACCATGTGAATTTGTTATATATTGAAAAAGGTAACAGTGGTCACTACTGTTTAATAAAAGATCTTAAACGGCTTGTACGGAGACAAATTACTCAACATCACGGGCAAACTTATTTTTGTGAAAAGTGTTTACAGTTTTTTGCGTGTGATTCAAAATTAAGTTCACATTATTGTTCTGAAATAGTATCTGTATTACCAGAAACAAATAGTAAGCTATGTTTTAAAAATTTTGAAAGGCAACAAAAACATAAGTTTGTTATATATGCAGATTTTGAGAGTTTGTTGTGTAATTACTCTGATAACTGTACAGAAAATACAAAAAAATATAAAGTGCACAAGCCTTCTTGTTTTGCTTATTATATTTGTTGTTCTTATGATTCTAGCTTAAACAAATATGTCACTTATAGCGGTTCAGATTGTGCGAAAGTATTTTTAAAAAAAATAATTGAAGATTGTATATTAATCGACAATATACTACGTTCTCATAAAGTTATGCAGCCGCTTAGTACACAACAGGAGATCGAGTATCTCAGAGCATCACACTGTTACATTTGTAGAGAACCGTTCACTGTTAATGATAAAGTTCATGACCATGATCATATACTACGTTCTCATAAAGTTATGCAGCCGCTTAGTACACAACAGGAGATCGAGTATCTCAGAGCATCACACTGTTACATTTGTAGAGAACCGTTCACTGTTAATGATAAAGTTCATGACCATGATCATATTACTTCAGAGTATCGCGGGCCTGCTCATTCCAAATGTAATTTAATGTTTCAAACTAAACCATTTATTCCGGTAATATTTCATAATCTTACAAACTACGATTCTCACTTGTTTATTAAAGAATTAGTAAAATATAAAGGTGATTTAAAAATAATACCAAAAACTAAAGAAAAATATTTAACTATCACAAAATATTTTGATCTACCTAACTCAAAATCTTTACAAGTCAAGTTTATTGACTCATTTCAATTCCTAAGTTCTAGTTTAGATGTATGGAGCAAAAGTTTATCAAACGAAGACTTTCATCATTTATCGAATGAATTCACTAATACAAAACAGTTGGCTTTGGTTAAGCAAAAAGGTGTTTATCCCTATGATTACATAGATTCTTGGTCAAAATTTGATGAGAAGTTTTTGCCCCAAAAAAAATATTTTTATAACAGTTTAACTTCAGAGCATATAAGTGATGATGAGTATTCGAGAGCACAACATATTTGGAACACGTTTAATATTGAATCTCTTGGGGAATATACGGACCTATATCTAAAAATTGATGTGTTGTTATTGTGCGATATATTTGAAAAGTTCCGAGAAAGTAGTTTGCATTATTATCGACTAGATCCTGTTTTTTATGTAACGTCACCTGGATTAAGTTGGGATGCGATGCTTTTACATACTGGTGTAAAGTTAGATCTCATAAGCGACGTTGAAATGTATCAATTTTTGGAACGGGGAATTCGCGGTGGCTTGGCACAATGCTCTCTGCGGTACGCAAACGCAAATAACAGATACCTTAAGAATTATAACTGCTCTAAACCGTCATCTTATCTAGTGTATCTGGATTGTAATAACTTATACGGTAACGCTATGATGCAAAAAATGCCAGTTTCCGAATTTAGTTTCCTATCTAAAGAAGAAATAAGAAATTTTGATAATACCAATGTACCTGATGATTCAGAATATGGCTTTATCTTGGAAGTGGATTTGGTTTACCCAGACTCTTTGCACAATAACACTCGGTTACGTCAAGCATCAAAGTCACAGTTCGAGAAAGACTTTTTCAAATTATTAAATAATGCTATTTTTGGAAAGACTATAGAAAACAGAAGAAAACAAGTGGATGTAAAATTGATTAACACGTGGCGGGATAGTGAAAATACGACTAATAAAAAAAATGGAGCTGAAAAATTTATCTCAAAACCTAACTTACACAGTATCACCATATTTTCTAAGAATTTCGTCGCAATCCAACTAAAACAGGAGAAAATAATTCACGGAGGATTTTAAACCCTCAGACCACTCCACCCAACTGCTCAGTTCAGCCTCTGATAGTCTCTCGTCCCACGTGAGGCCCTTGCGCCATAAATTTTGGAAAAGTATACGACCTTTTACTACTAGGGGGCCAAGAATGCCTAAAGGGTCGTAGATGCGCATGACATGAGCCAACACATCACGTTTGGTAGCTTGATTTGACAGATTCTTAAAATCGATATTAAACCCGACAACGTCTAAGTGAGGCTGCCAAATCAGGCCTAAGGTTCTAGTGAAGGCAGGGGGTACGTATCAGAATGTCTAAAGTTAGAATGTCTAAACTTACAATGGCAAAGTTCAAAATGTCAAAAATTTGAATGTCTAACGATTAAAATGTCGAAAGTTCAAAATGTCAAAAACGAAAATGTCAAGCGGTCAGATAGTCCAAACTAAAAATGTCTAAGTTCAAATGATCAAAACTTAAAATGTCTAATAGTCTAAATACATATAATGACGTAAAGAATTTACTTATGTCTTTCTTTCATTTAGGTACCTAATTAATTAGGTAAAATAATTGCGTTGTGTTGTCAGTGTCTCCGCCGCACATCACCATAGCCACGCCGCTCCTTGATTCGGTAGCCGGTGCCAGTCACTGATTCAGTAGCCGCCGAACAAAATCCACCAATTGAGTTTGAAATAGATTTTTTTCTGGCGCTTCGCCGGCCGCTACCGCGGCACGCTCGCTTCGCTCGCTCGGCTCGCGCGCTAGGTTCATGTCAACCTAACATGCTCGTCGCTACGCTCCTCGCACCTATCTCGTGACCTATGGTCTACGGTTTCTAAGTCCCAGTAGACTATTAGTTTAGGCTCATTTCCGGCAGCTAAATTTGCTATAAAGCATTTCAGGCGAAGCCCAAAGACCTCCACAGACTCAATTAACCTCAAAGAAAGCGATTCGTTTTAAGATCCAACCCAATTCAAATAAATCATTGTGAACTTTAGACTTAATGACCATTGATATTTCAACTCGTCAAGTATTTGATACGTTTGATACTTTGAATTTTGCTATTTTGAAGTTAAACATAATGATTTTCGACATTTGAAACCATTTGAATTTTGATTTTTGACATTTTGAACTTTGCCATTTTAAGTTTAGACATCTAACTTTAGACATTCTGATACGTACCCGAAGGCAGGAGCTCCCAGATCTACATCACCTTTGCCCAACGCGATTTCAGATAGCAGCTCCTTTGGCAAAAGGCTCAGTGCAGAAGGATTGTTTGATATCCAGCCACGCATAGTGAATCCGCCGCGTTTGTGGACTTCCACGACAGGATTAAACTAAATTTAGTTTTCCATCCTTCTCTTTTGGTATCGAAAAGACAAGAACAGGATGCTAAAATTAAGTTTAGTCCTGTCAATTTAGTTTAGTTGTACCAACCCTAATCGACACCAATATTGGTTTTTTTTTATTGTTCATTCACAGAATTCCTTCTCCTTCTCCTCGACGCGAGCCACCACTACTCGCTTCGCGTAGCAGCGCCTCTTCACCCACCCATACCGTACGTTTATTTTGATACTCAAAAAAATTTTTGGTTGTAATATCTTCTATGTATATTGACAGGATTAAACTAAATTTAGTTTTCCATCCTTCTCTTTTGGTATCGGAAAGACAAGAACAGGATGCTAAAATTAAGTTTAGTCCTGTCAATTTCGTTTAGTTGTACCAACCGAATCGACACCAATATTGTTTTTTTACAAAAAAAAACCTTCAATTGCAATATTTACGCATCGTTCAATTTATATGATTATATACCTATTGTTCATTCACAGAATTCCTTCTCCTTCTCCTCGACGCGAGCCACCACTACTCGCTTCGCGTAGCAGTGCCTCTTCACCCATACCGTACGTTTATTTTGATACACAAAAAAATGTTTGGTTGTAATATCTACTATGTATACATAATATGTATATACAAGGTGTTTGATAAACGCCTTATAAAGCTGAATATGGTAGATAGGGACCATCAAACTGAACAACTTTTACTACGGGACCAACTCTGAAATCGCGAGAAAAAATCAGCTGTTACATACATTTTGATATTTTCGTTGTTAATTTTTGTATGAAACAGCTTTTTTTTTGCTGCTTTATAGGGCTTTTACCAAACACCTTGTATAAATTTATATTTTTGTTTTCAGGGAGGAGCCAATAGTCATAATTGGCGAAGGAAGCGGCCGTAGTGGACGCAGGCGAGGAAGCAGGCGCAGAAGGAGTGGCCGTGGCAGCCGTGGAGGTGGGAGGGTGGTCGCACGAGCACGACGTGTGGCCGGCGATGATCCTGCTCCCTGGCAACCTGGCGACCCGATCACCGAAATATTTCTAAGCGACGAAGATGTCCCCGATGAGTTACGGCGTCAAAGGCTAGGCGGGTGGTACACGACGAGGGGGAGGAGTTTTTTGATACGGAGTACGAGAACGGGGATAACGCCTTATTTCCCGGAGAATATAAGAAGAGGCTCTGAACTTCAATTGGAGTTCAATGAACTCGTTTGAAGGTTGTAGGGAGCCTTTTCTTCTTCTTAGGGCATATCGTCTCAGAAACCAACCGCTACGCACTCACTAAAATTTTTTCGGATTGGAACGAGACGAATGTCCATGAGATTCTCGTTTTATTTTCTTTCTGGATGATGCTTGGTATCATCCGGATGCCTTCTATCAAATCTTGTTTCTCCACTAACCCACTCTTATCCATCAACTGTTTTCCTCTGATGTTTTCCCGGCAGAGGTATGAGCGCTTGTGCTCATGCCTTCACTTCAACGACAGCTCCCACCGTACTCCTACATCCTCCCCGCTTTTCCTAATCGAACCCATCATTACCCACCTGAACTCCAAATTCCAATCCGCATACGTTCCGCGTCAACAGATTTGCATTGACGAGAGCCTGACGTGGTGGAAAAATAACCTGTCCTTCCGCCAGTACATAAAGACCAAAGCTGCCAAGTTTGGGATTAAAACCTTTGAGCTATGCGAGTCCGCCACAGGCTACCTTTGGTCGTACTTTGTGTACATGTATACTGGCAAGCAATCCATACCCGATCCCTCTCTCCCTGCGTCGTTGCTGAAAAGCACGGCGACTGTCCTTTCCCTTGTTCGTCCTCTCCTAAACAAAGGTTATACCCTCTTCATGGATAACTGGTTCAACAGTCCGCTGTTGACCAGATTCCTGAAGAGGAATAAAACTGATGTTGTGGGATCCATCCGACCAAACCGCCAGCACTTGCCACCGCTCATAACGCAATGCAGATTGCAAGCTGGCCAGTTTACAGCTAGGCATTCGGGGGACATGACCGTTATGGCATACTTTGATAAAAAGAAGGTTTCTCTCATCTCCACGTATCATGGTACGGAGACCGCACAAGGTCCTCAGAAACCATTCCGTTCTACACTGTGGAAACCGCAGTTAGTGCTGGACTACAACCTGAACATGGGGGGCATCGATTTAAAGGACGGTATGCTCGAGGCTTACCTCATAGAGCGAAAGAGGTGCTCGAAGTGGACGATGAAGCTCTTCAAGCATTTACTGAACGCATCGATCTTAAATGCCCGCATTTGCCTTGAGGCTTCGTCTGGTGTACGTCAGGAACACGTCATTTTCCGTCTGGAGCTAGTGGAGCAAATTAAAACAACATTTGAGCAAAGTTCCCAAATCTCGCCAAGCTCAGGAAGTCGCACAGCTAGCTCTACCCGGTACCCCTGCAATAGAGTGGCATTTTCCATCGACCGTTACAAAACGCAAAGCTGATGGCAGGACCGCTCGCCGTCGTTGCGTAATATGCCACAAACAGGTGACATTTGAGTGCACGTTATGTAACGTAGGGCTGTGCATTGACCAGTGCTTTTGGAGATATCACCTGGATAAGTTTTGTTAATAGCTCACGGATCTAGGAATCGAACCTGGGACTTCCTCAAATTGTGCTCCCCCAGTAATCAGGCACGGATCTAGGAATCGAACCCGGGACCTCTGGTTTTAAGGCTATAACTCCAATTGTGCTCCCCGATTAGGATTAAACCTGAGACCTCTGGTTGTGTGGCTGGCTTAGTGCAGTGCGTCCTTCTCTTCCATTCCTTTCTGTCACTCGTCATCACCTCATCCACTTTCTTTTCCCTTCTTCTTTTTTGTTCATTTTACTCATCCTCTCCGCCTCCCTCCCCTTGGGGGATTGAACCTGGGACTTCTGGTTGACATTTACACCGTTCTACCACCCCTCCTAGGGAATCAATGACAGCGTAGTGTAGCATAACTACTGCGACCGCCTGCGACTTCGTCTGCGTAGACAGTTATTTCTCTATCCCTTGGGAATAGTATCTTTTTTCCGGATGAAAGCTACACTTTGTCCTTTTCTGTATGATTTCTCTTATGATCGGTTGAGTAGTTAGGACGTAAAGGCGTAACAAACAAACAAACTGACTTTCGCATTTATAAGATTAGTAAGAATTATTTTGTGACTAAAAAGGGCATTCTTATAATAATAAGCTGAGAAAAAATTCAATAATTTATTGCAAAAATATGGTACAACTTCTTTAAAATATGGTACAAACTAATCTTGTGTAATTGTAAAATGTTATATAATAATAGTGATCGTAAAATGTGTAATTTGTTTACCAAAGTTATTCTTCTTACATGTCATGCAGGTAACTAGGTATATAATAATCGTAAAATGTGTAATTTGTAAAGTAAGTAATAATGTTGAACATTTAATAAAATTGAACAATTGGTGCATATTAGTGTAGACAAAAACTTTTCGAGAACAAAGACTCTTTCATCCAGCAACGTAACATAAACATTTACTCAAGTCGGAGCCCGGAGCCCGGGGATCTACCGAGTTATCGAGGAAACACTTGAAATACCGCACCGATAAGCGCCTCGCCAACGAACCTGCGACGAACTTGCGGAGTCGGGTAGCGGGACCAGACGAACGAATAGTTTTTGTTAATAATAAACAAGCATGAAGAGTGGGACCCATAAAAAAAACAAAGCTTGGTGAGATCTATCCATACTACACACAATATTTTAGTGACTTTGACTCTTTCTTTTATCCTTTGTTTACTGGGTATGTAAGAGACAATAATGGTACTATATTGGTGACAAAATATAAATAGACTAGCTTCTGCCCGCGACTTCGTCCGCGTGGATATTAGAGAAAATCCTTAGGGAACCTTCAACCAGGATCTGACCAGCCATTTTTACGCATTACGGCTTCCCGTTCCAGTTCCCTTTCCCGTTCCCGTTGAAGTTCCCGTTCCCGTTCGCGTTCAAGTTCCCGTTCCCGTTCCCGTTCCCGTCCCCGTCCCCGTCCCCGTCCCCTAGATGTGCATGTCCAGGTCCAATCATGGCCACCGTGTTGGACTTCAAAATAAATGTCATTTTCGCAACCACCATCCCATGAAACCTCAAGAACGACATCCACATCGATTTTCATGTTTACTTACCCCATTTACACCTTAAGGGAGGACTTTCAAAATAACAAAATATGTGTTTGCCTATTTATTTTTAGACATGCTCCTACGAATTTTAAAGTTGTAATGTCTATTTTATATTATTTTTCCATACAAAATTTAAACCCCATTTTCACCCCTTTAGGGGTTAAATCATGTCCACCGTGTTGGACTTCAAAATAAATCTCATTTTCGCAATCACCATCCCATAAAACCTCAAGAACGACATCCACATCGATTTTTATGTTTACTCACCCCATTTACCCCTAAGTGGTTGATTTTCAAAATTACAAAATATATGTTTGCCTATTTATTTTTAGATGTGCTCCAACGAACTTTAAAGTTGTAATGTCTATTTTATATTATTTTTTCATACAAAATTTGAACCCCATTTTCACCCCTTTAGGGGTCAAATCATGTCCACCGTGTTGGACTTTAAAATAAATGTCATTTTTGCAATCGTCATCCCCGAAAACCCCAATTACGACATCCATATCTATTTTTGGGGTTTTTTACCCCTTTTCACCCTCATTTCATCACAATAGGGGTTCAAATACTAACAATAACAATATACGTTGCGTTAGATGTCTATCCATAAGCCTAAATTATAAATTTAGCGATTTTTACTTCGAAAATAAAGGATTTTGAAAAACGCTGAGACCCGTGTTTATTTATTTTCAATGGTCAGTCTAAACACAAAATTTGAAGATCCTAGCTTCAAAACTGAGGGACTTTCATACAAACTTTGATCCCCTTTTTTACCCCCTTAGGGGGTGAATTTTGAAAAACCCTTTCTTAGTGCACCCCTAGACCTCATAAGGCACCTACGTGCCAAATTTGGAGTCTCTAGACCCAGCGGTTTGGGCTGTGCGTTGATAGATCAGTCAGTCAGTCAGTCAGTTTACGATTTTATAAATATAGATATTATTATAAAGCAGTAATAGACATAGACTAAAAGTGAATTGAAGACAATATAACTTTTTAAAATTATTTTGATTTCATATGTGAAACGTTTTCAAAAGACATTTTTTTGAAACGACGACGAAGTTTTGTTTTACAAATAAGGACTTAGTGCTTAAACTACAACATTCATAGTTTGATTTTATTTAAATTTTTAACATGGGCCGGCATAAGAAGAGACGAAGGTCAAATAGTTCGTCCTCCTCTATCTCAGGCGGGACAATTAGTCATTCTAAAGCGTCTAAAAGTAAGAAGATAAAGAAAGATCTAAAAAGAAAAGATTGTAGGATTGAAGCTTTAGAAGGGTTGATAAGAGAATTAAGAGAGAAACATACCTATCACACGGAAACTCCACCTGAGTCATCAACGCCCAGGCCACAATCAGTGGTTCGGTATGTGGGCCGTAATGATTTTATACCCGAGTTCGATCCACAGACAACATCTGTATCGATAGAGCATTGGATTCGGAATCTGGAAGGTGTTGCAAGTATGCATGGTTGGGATGAACGCACTCTGATCTGCAACTGCACAGCAAAGCTTGGTGGTTATGCCAAAGGCTGCACACGGAAACTCCACCTGAGTCATCAACGCCCAGGCCACAATCAGTGGTTCGGTATGTGGGCCGTAATGATTTTATACCCGAGTTCGATCCACAGACAACATCTGTATCGATAGAGCATTGGATTCGGAATCTGGAAGGTGTTGCAAGTATGCATGGTTGGGATGAACGCACTCTGATCTGCAACTGCACAGCAAAGCTTGGTGGTTATGCCAAAGGCTGGTATGAGCATCAAGATTCATATGAGATCAGCTGGTATAAATGGAAGGAAAAGTTGATCAGAGCCTTCCCATTCACTAAAAATAAGCTTTCACAGATTAGAGAACTTGTGAATCGCGTCAAGTCGAAAGATGAAGATCCAATCAAGTTTTATTATGATAAACTGGGTATTGGTATGACATGCGATATGAGCGATGAAGTTATTGCTCAGGCAATTATAGGAACGCTAGGGGATAAACTGCTTGAGGTTGGCGCCTTATCTGCTGGTTGCCATGGTACACAGGGACATCGTATAATGAAAATTCAGGCAAGGCAGTCAAGTGTTTTACTTGTGGCAAGGTCAGTCACAAGGCCAAAGTATGTGGTAAACTTAGACCGAGGAAGCAAGATGACAGAAAATGCAATTTCTGTCACCGCCTCGGGCATTTAGAAGAGAATTGTTTTAAGAAGAAAAATGAAAGCAAGCACTGCTCTCATTGTAAAATTAAAGGACATTCAATAGATGAGTGTAGAAAACAGAAAACGAGACAAGACAAAAAATGTTAGGAAAATTCAAACAGCGAACGGTGATGTTTCTGACAAGAAATATTTCAAAACAGTTCTTGTAAATGAGTTTCCTGCCGAAGCCTTTATAGATTTTGGTAGTTCTTGCAACACAATGAAGCAAAGCTTTTGTGAAAAATTACAATTGGACGCTACAGTCAGTGACAACACTATCATCAAAGGATACGGAGATGCCTTGACACTACCGTTAGGTGTTACTAATGCATCACTGAATGTTGATGGCGTGGAAGTAGAAACGAAATTTTATATAGTCCCAAATGAAATCCAGGAAGTTGATATGTTAATTGGTCAACCATATACAGAATCACCTGATATACTTGTCATTAAAACATCTCCACAGCTTAATGTGTTCAACAAGGAAATGATATCAGATGTTGCAGAGTTATGTGAGAAATTGGAGAAAATCCGTTTATATCCTTTATATAGAAAACACAACTTTAAACCCTGGAATAAATAAAGTCACTGAGAGAACCCATTACAAGTGGTCTTATAAAAGTAAATCATAGTGAACAAAGGCAACCTCGATATGAGAAGGATGTACTGGAAGAAGAAGTAGAAGGCCACGATAGTACAACTGTAATTAAACTTATAAATAAAACAACAGCACCTGTTGAATTGAAAAGTGATGAATGTATTGCCCGAGCTCAATTGCTAGAATCGGAAACGAAACCAAGTGTACTTAAAATAGGTGACAACTTAACTACGGCTCAGAGAGAGTCTCTTACCTCTCTCCTCAACGAGTTTGATAGCTGCTTTTCAGGAAATAGTATGGAGTTAGGTAATTGTGATATTGAGATGACTATTACAATGTCAGAAAATAAAGTGATCAATTACAAACCTTATAGAATGTCAGTTCACGAAAAAGAAATAGTAAGACAAATTGTAACAGAGTTACTCGAAGCTGGCATCATTGAAGAGTCGACATCATTTTACGCCAGTCCGATTCTATTAATTAAGAAGAAAGATGGTGGTTATCGACTAGTTGTTGACTACCGGGCATTAAATAAAATAACTGAAAAGGAAAGGTATACCCTACCTCTTATACAGGACCTACTGGACTAGGTAATAAGGAAAGGGAAGGGATGGTGAGGTGGCAGGGGCCAAGGCGTGGTTGGCTAGGGATTCGGAGCTTCTTTAAGGAGGAGGATTCTTTAAGTGAAGACTAAAAGAATATTCTCGAGACTCTCGAGTCGAGAGTACCTAGGGTTGTGATCATTGTTGATTGTATCAGGCATTTAATTGCATAGTAGGTGTTATATTGCTGAAGGAGTAAGTGGTATTAGTTTATAAATTCCCTTTCGGTAAGTTTCATTTTATTATTTTAGTCTACTTTAATGATCTGCCTGTTGTTAATTCTGGCATTGAGATGTGTCGTCTAGACTAGTAAATTCTCAGCCTAGGAATAGTAGGGAAATCGACCAGTGGTCGGCTCTTTCATCGAAGTATAGGGGAACAATATAAATTGTTCATTTAGGGACTAATCTAAGTACACCGCACAATAACACTATGTTTGAAAACAAACGCTTTCGCATTCACCACACGGACTAAACACAGACATACTTGATGCTGGATTGACAATAAGAGAGTTCATTATGGTAGTAGTCCCTTTGTAATTCCTCTTTTATAATAATAATTTTCTTAATTGTATTGTACCAGTGGAGGTATTTTTATTAGTCTGGGTGAATACCACAAATCGATGCGGCAAATATTCAGAATCTAGATTATGTCTAGATTCTGAATTGGCGGGGCATCTATTGTCCCCCCATTGGGGGGAACTGGTAGTGCACAAATGCACAATACAATAGATAGTCTCGAATTCATAAATTAACCGCGAATGTGAGCCTTGGGTTAGGGTGTTAAGTTACAACACCAAGCTCACAGCAATGGTTTTGCTGGACTTTAGCAGTGCATTTAACTGTGTTGACTTTGATCTTCTCCTTGGTGCTCTTCGTTCTCTTAACGTCTCTTCCCTGTCATTGAATGGTTCCAATGTTATCTTTCTGACCGTTTCCAATGTGTAGTTTATGATGATACATCATCCAATCGGTCGCGCTTATCAGCTGGTGTACCGCAAGGCGGTGTTCTATCCCCCTTATTATTCTCCATATTTATTAACAACATCCCCTGTGCTTTATCCTCCCCTTTCCACCTTTATGCTGATGACCTGCAAATTTACAGACATTTTTCTGTTGCTGAGGCTGCGGAAGCGATCGACTCTCTGAATAAGGATCTAGATTCTATCCGGGACTGGGCCACCTCGTTTGGTCTTATTGTTAACCCTAGCAAATGCCAAGCTATGGTTGTCGGCAGCAGCCGGTTGAGGATCAAAGTTGACTGGAAAGCTGTTTCTGCATTAGTCTATAACAACCTGACAATCCCATTTACAGACAAAGTTAAAAACCTTGGACTAATTATGGACTGCACTTTGTCTTGGTCTCCGCATATCAGTGAAATTAGCAAACGCATTCACTATTCCTCTCACTCCCTCGAGAGACTTCAATACTTCCTTCCCTTTGAAACTAAAATTATGCTGGCCCAATCTCTTCTCCTCTCACTCCTCGACTACGCTGACGTTTGCTTTCAAGATGTAACCGAGGAACAGCTGAACAAGCTGGAACGTCTTCAAAATTTGGCCTTACGTTTCATATTCGGTTTACGTAAATACGATCATGTGTCACAATTTCGCTGTCAGCTTAAATGGCTTCCTATACGCCTTCGCAGTGATATGCACATACTTTCTGCCCTCTTCAAAATCCTCAAGGATCCCAAATCACCTTAGTACCTCGTTTCCCGGTTCCAGATGCTAACTCCTCCCTCTCGCCCTAGGCGTGCTTGCATCATACCTAAGATGCTGGAGTTACCTAAAAGCAACACCAGTATCCTCCGTAACTCCTTTTCTGTTAGAGCTGTACAGCTTTGGAATAAACTCCCGTTGCACATTGAGGATTGTCTTAACGTCAAGACCTTTAAATCCAAAGTTAAATCGCACTTTCTAGCACAACTATCGTACACCGAGTCATAAATTACATATTATATCATAATCACTTACATGTTTATATATATGTATGTATTGAGTATGTATTTAATGTAGGTATATTTGATTTTATTTATATATGTTGTGTATTTTATATATTATAAATATCAATAAGTATAGGTTTTTGTATTATTATCTTATTATTTAATTATTATTTTTATATGTCATGCACTTTATGTGGCCGCTTACTGTAAATCTCTGACACCTCTTAGGTTGGCTGGAAGATATCTCTTTAGAGATAAGTCCACCTTTGCTCACAATTATTATTATGAATTTTGTAACAATTATTATTAGTGCAATAAAGAATATATATAATAAATTTATTATATAATAATATACTATGTTATGAAATGTACTTCTAGTATCACTGAGTTACTATATTTCACCGAATAGCCAAGTTTTGTTATATTACACACAGCTATTGGAAGAAAGACCACAATTTTATTGGCTTCATCATTTTGCTGCGACAAAAAGTTTCATTACTTTTCTTTTAGCTAAATCAAGATTTTTTATTGTTTAGGCTAGTAACGAAATCTTTACACCGGCAGCGTCAATTCCATCTGCAACGCAAGAAAATCTAAAAGAATTCCTTGTTATACCAGAGAGCAGACAATCGAACACCCCGTTATACTCGTAAATTAATAAAGAAACAAGTTTATAACAAGAACATCCATGCAAACCGACATCAACACTATGAAAAGTGACATAAAATCTTTAAAATATGATGTAAGGACTCGAATACGATACTCAACAATCAAGGAATAATACATGATACAGTTAAACCGATTTTGTTAAAAGTGACTGAAATGTATTTCAGTCACTTTTAACAAGTTATGAATGAGGTATTTATAAAAAAACCTTTACAGAGAAACGAAATTACTCACTGGGGTTACGTTACAACCAATTAAAGATGTGAAAGATTTGGAAGAGTTTGAAAATAAATTTGTTCAGGCTTCGTACATCACGCGCGTAGGAAGCTTTAGATTTTATTTATTATATTTTTTACTACGGCAACACTTTGCTGCCGTCAATTGGATTGTATCCGTTTCCGCTTTTTTGGTTCTATTCTGATCGTCTAGCGCACAATTTCATATTCCCTAACGTTCTGTAATTTTTCGCAAATCATTATATACTTGCACGTATCTCAACTGTTTTTATTCCACGCAACGAGCCTCTTCAATTTAAAAGCGCAAACATACGTCGTGGACCTTCGTCGCCGTATATATCGCAAAATACGGCTCAGCGACCTTTGGACTCAACGTGGCCCGCCCGATCGCAGAGGGATTTTGGCCTGCAAATCGCATTGAAATCGCATCCAGAGGCTCCAGAACTGACGCAAAGCCAGGGTTAAGGCATCGGAGGACCTGCAGCTTGGACCTACATCAACGAAAACGCATTTCGGTACGGCCAGCCATCCTCCCTAACCCTGTCCTTTTCAGCTCAGTTGTGTGATACCGTGCTTTATTTACGTTACAGTGCTTGTGCGTTGCTTCCGAGACAGCTTTGTGCCGCTGCTAGCATCGGCTGTCGTCACTAGTCCGGATAAAACCGTAAGTCCTTTCACAAACCACCAAAATGAGCACAGATACAGAACAGGCTGTTAAAGCCATTACACGCGAAAAATCACCCTTAAGGCCAATCGCTCATAGTGAAAACGCCAATTCTTTACTTACTGAGTGCATTAAAAGTCGTGGCATTATTAAGGGTAGGTTGACCAGATTGACAAATTACATCAACGGTATTTCAGATGAACAGTTGTCAGACCAAAAACGCATTGATTTAAGGCTGCGAATTCAAGGTGCATCTAGTTTGTTTACTGAATTTAACGATCTTCAAACAAAAATCGAAAAACTTGTTCGCGACAGTGACTTGGACACGCAGTTAACCCAACGAGATTTGTTTGAGGATGGTTATTACAGCGCATTATCTAAAGCCGAACACATTTTAAAATCGTCAGAAGTCGCTGAGAGTTCCAATGTGTGTAGTGGTAGCAAATTGCAATCGATTAAATTGCCCACCATATCTATGCCTAAATTTGACGGTGCGTATGAGCATTGGCTCGAATTTAGAGACACGTTTCTGTCCCTAGTGCATAACTCTAGAGAAATCAGTGACATCCAGAAATTTCACTACCTTAAATCGTCATTAAAAGAGAGCGCAGAATTAGTCATTGATTCTTTGGAATTTTCTGCTATTAACTATTCTGTTGCATGGGAACTGCTTCTGAACCGCTATAACAATAGCAGTTTATTGGTTCACAATCACGTCAAGGCTCTTTTTACGATTCAAAAAATAGCCAAAGAATCACCACACCTGCTTAGACGGCTCATAGACACGGTGCTTAAGAATTTACGCGCATTAAAGATCTTAGGCGAGCCGACTGAGCACTGGGACACTTTGGTTATTTTCATAATCACATCTAAACTAGACGACACTACCGAACGCGAGTGGGAACAATTTAAATGCACTACACGTCACAGTGATAATAAATCTAGTGTAAAAGTTGACGATCTCCTAATGTTTCTCAGGAACCGTGCTGACATGTTGGAAACATTGCAGGTTTCGCATAATAAAGTTAACGTGTCGAACCACGACTTTAAAAAGCACACTGCGCATACGCACAACACGTCACAAAACAAGGTACACTGCAATGTTTCCATCAATAAGCCGCAACAGGGTCGTATCACTCACGCTAAGCTATCATGCATTATGTGCAAAGCCGATCACGCGCTATACTCATGTCAACGTTTTTTGGATTCTAGTTTAGACACTAAACTGCAATTTGTATCCGCAAATCAACTGTGTGCAAACTGTTTACGACCGGGGCATTCGTTTGACGCATGCAAGTACGGGCCCTGTAGGAAGTGCAACAAAAAGCACAACACACTAATTCATAGCGACGCCGACGGGCCCAGCGATGTGCAAGCAGCAGTGGCGCTCCACTCAGTCTGCGGTGTTGCGGCCGGTGAGACCCGAGAGTCTTCCGCGGCGCCCGCGCAGCTACCCGCTCGCTCCCTTCCCATGCGCATTCCTTCGTCACAGGTAAACAACGCACACATTGATAACGCGAATCAATCTATTGTTCAAATGCGCCCAGTGCTACTGTCCACGGCACTCATCGAAATAGCAGATAGTAAACATAATTTTCACCTCGCACGCGCGCTTCTCGATTGTGGCAGCCAACATTGCTTTATTTCGCAATCTTTATGTAATTTATTAAACGCAAATTGTCTACAGTCCATTTACGAAATTCGAGGGGTAGGTAACTCCGTTACACAATCAACACAAATCTGTGATATCGATATAAGGTCACGCATAGGCACATACTCAACGCAAATAAGATGTTTTGTGTTACCTTATATCACATCCACATTACCGGCAGCTGATTGTTATAAACAACGCGCGCAGTTTGTTATTCCTAATAACTTACAGCTTGCCGACCCAAATTATTTCGAATCCCAAGATATTGATTTGCTCATAGGGGCTGATATATTTTGGGACCTTCTATGTGATGGCAAAATAAGGTTGCCTAACGGGCCCTTTTTGCAAAATACTAAGTTAGGCTGGATCATTTCCGGTCCTGTTGATTTTGATACACGCAATTTTAGTCAATCCTTTTGTAATTTTTCACAATCAATAGACGCACAACTTGGACAGTTTCGGGAGTTGGAAGAACTACCCAGGGTTGGCCACACGCACACAGACGAGGAGCGTGCTTGCGAGGAGCATTTCGTTCGTACCACCACGCGCAATGACGACGGAAGGTTCTGCGTTTGCTTGCCGCTCAAAGAGTCACCAACCAAGTTAGGTGAATCTTTCTCTCAAGCGGAGCGTCGCTTTACAGCCCTTGAGAAGCGATTACCACGGAACCCTAGCTATAAAAAACTGTACTGTGACTTCATTCACGAATACATTGACTTAGGTCTCATCACTAAAGTAAACTCGCATGGAACCCCGCACTATTTTCTACCGCATCACGGTGTGTTCCGCGAGCACAGCACTACAACAAAACTACGTGTTGTTTTCGACGCAAGCGCAGAAACAAGTAGTGGTTTGTCATTGAATGACATTAAACAGATAGGGCCGCCGCTGCAGAGCGATCTGGTAGATATGTTGCTTCGCATTAAGCAATATAGGTACACTGCCTGTGCAGATATCGAGAAAATGTACAGACAGCTGTTCCTCGTACACGAATCTCAGCGCGATCTGCAATTGATAGTTTGGCGTGATGACCCTTCTGAGCCCTTAGGTATCTACCGTCTAAATACTGTAACGCTCGATTGTACCGATCCTGACGTACAAAAAACAATCGCCAACGAATTTTATGTTGACGATAATAATATGTTAGTTTCGCTAGATAATAAACACGAATTATTAGAATTATGTAATAAGGTTTCTGAGGTTTTGCAGTCTGCTTGTTTTCCCCTGCGAAGGTGGAGTTTCAACTTTGAATGTGACCAATCGTCAGCTCCGTTCAGCGCATCCAAGGAGTTATCGTTAGGTAAAAACAATCAGTGCAAAACATTAGGCCTAGGTTGGTACAGTTCGTCCGATGAAATTTATTTTAACACGCAATTTAAATGTGACGTTAACGATAAGGTAACTAAACGCACAATCCTTTCATACGTCTCACAAATATTCGATCCGTTAGGATTACTAAGTCCTACTATAATTATCGCTAAGGTTTTATTGCAATGGCTGTGGTTATTGCAATTAAATTGGGACGATGAGGTGCCGCGGGACGTGTTGCGCCCATGGGTGCATTTCGTGAATGGTTTGTCAACGCTTAACACCGTGCGCATCCCGCGTCATGTTATAAGTACACACGCTATACATGTAGAACTACATATTTTTACCGATGCATCGCAGACCGCTTACGGCGCTTGTATTTACGTTCGCGCAGTTAGCAATAACAAAACAGTGTCGGTAGGATTATTGTGTTCGAAAGGTAAGGTTGCTCCTTTGGAACTCGTCAGCGACTTATCCACGGACGCTTATTTATTAGCGCTGAAGCGCTCCATTTCAAGGCGTGGTAAACCTACAGAAATCATTTCTGATAACGGCCGTAATTTCATGGGTCTTATGACCGATTTTAAAAGGTTTATTGATAGCTGTTCACCTGAAATTTTAGAATACGCATTAAATCAGGACATCAAATTTTCATTTATTCCGCCATACGCTCCTCACTTTGGTGGTTTATGGGAGGCAGGTGTAAAATCCTGTAAATACCATCTAAGACGTGTCGTAGGGAACGCACATTTAACCTACGAGGAATTGAGCACGGTGTTAACGCAAATTGAAGCTGTCCTCAATTCCCGTCCACTCAGTCCCATGTCCACAGATCCTCATGACTACTCACCCTTAAGTCCAGCTCACTTCCTGGTTGGCCGTCCGCTCACTGCGCCTGCCAGCGATGACATCACCGAGGCACCTGTACACCGACTCACACGCTACCAACGAGTGGAGCAGATTCGCCAGCACTTCTGGGCTCGATGGGCGAAGGAGTATGTTTTTGAGCTCCAATCACGGAACAAGAGGAGTAAGGACGCTACACCATTAAAACCTGACATGCTCGTCGTTATCAGGGATGATAACCTTCCACCCTTGAAGTGGCACCTTGGAAGAATCGAGAAGGTTATTCCCAGGACCGATGGAGTGGCCAGAGTGGCTGACATCCGGACCGCATCTGGCATCGTGAGGCGCGCCTACACCAAGATTTGTCCCCTACTTGACCATGATGACTAGTTCCAGTTCAAGATCGCACATCTATTGAAAGCTGGTGCTTCCAAGGCCGGGGGCATGTTCAGGCTTCGTACATCACGCGCGTAGGAAGCTTTAGATTTTATTTATTATATTTTTTACTACGGCAACACTTTGCTGCCGTCAATTGGATTGTATCCGTTTCCGCTTTTTTGGTTCTATTCTGATCGTCTAGCGCACAATTTCATATTCCCTAACGTTCTGTAATTTTTCGCAAATCATTATATACTTGCACGTATCTCAACTGTTTTTATTCCACGCAACGAGCCTCTTCAATTTAAAAGCGCAAACAAATTAATGGACTCCGAATTTAGAGAAGATTTACAAAGAAAGTTAAGTGTTTTGTGCACTAAAGGTACAGGACATGGAACCACAAGTGCTTATACTATTATTGATATAATGTTAAAAAGACAGTTTTTTAAATCTTGTTTATGAACTGGAGCCTCACGTTCCCAGAATGAACCTACAGAAAAGATCTGTTTTAAAGGTTTCTCTAAGCTTATTAGTTTCTTTTTGATACAAGTCACAAGATAGATTCGACTTTTGATTTACCGAACTGCCATAAATTTTTTAAACAATTTTGCGGAACGCTGAACAGCGTTGCAAAATTGAGCCTAAAAGGGCTTCTACAAAAAAATGCAGAAGTAAGAAAACCAACAAAGGACAGGACTATAAAGATAAATACCTGAACTGGACATCTTTTGATGAATTCACTGAGCATACTATTTCAATATGGGAAATAAAATACACCACTGAGAAAAATTAAGGATCCATTGTCCATTGTACATGCCCAAAATTTTCCAAGGAATATGTGCAAGCACAGTCTGGGCATACTAGTATTTTTGGGCAAGGAGAAAATACCCAATGATGCAAAAAATATTCCATTGGGTCAAAAAAGAAAGATTGCCAGCATTGGCAAAGCGTGCCTTATTAATTCAGTAGGTAATTTTTACATATTATTATGTAATTAATTGACAATTAACGTTATTTTGCATTATAATTATTACTTTTAGGTTCTTTTAACCCTTATTTTAGTAGGTATTTTATGTTTATTTATTCATATTTATTATTATTTTTCATAAATAGGGTCAAGTGTTGTACCATTGGACATCGTCAATTTCAAGTTAAATGATCGATTAAAAAATTTATTACGAACGCATCCATAAAGCTTTTTTGTATGTTGGTAACACTGACTAACCACCATTTTTTTTGCGTGTGTGAGGGTGCTATCGGCAATCGAAGTTTTTTTTCACATAATTATTGTGTTATTTTGCGCTGAAACTACTGCAGCAATATTAATGATTAATAAAGGAATAACAGGTTCTATTGTTTATCATTGTAAATATTAGATTTGAAAATTGTTTGGCAGTGTAACAAAAGTCAGTAGCTACAGTTTTAATTTCTAATTCTTAATTTGTACCTTTGGACAGTAATAAGTTTGTACCTATGGACTGTCCACAGGTACAAATTATTGTTTTACCTATGGACAGTGGATGAAAAGTGATAATATTAACAGTTTTTCATTTTTATTTTCAGTGCCACGGAGTAAAACTGGTAAAAAAAGACTTCCTATTTGCGCCGATACACTAACAGTAGCTGTAAAAGCAGCAAAAACGCAGCCAGTGAGAAAAGTAGCTGCAAAATATCAGATACCAAAATCCACCATCTTTAAGTATTTGCAAATGCACAAGAACACAATTTTACTAAATCAAACCATACAGCTTCTTAAGACCGACGTCAAACGGGTATTTAACGAAGAAGAGGAGAAGCAGCTACTTTACTACCTTAAAAAAGCGGCCTATTTACACATGGGGCTAACAGCTAAACAGACTCGAGAGTTTGCATACCAATTTGCTGTTGCTAAAGAAATAACAAATATTACTAAAAATTGGAACAAGTATAAAATAGCCGGTATTGGTTGGCTGAGATATTTTCGCAAACGGTTTCCGCAATTGTCACTAAGAAAACCTGAAGCTACTAGTTTGGCTAGAGCAACTAGCTTCAACAGGACAAATGTAACAGCTTTCTTTGACAACCTGGAAAAGGTTTATACAAAGCACAATTTCCAACCCGGATCGATTTATAACGTGGATGAAACTGGGTTATCAACGGTCCACAAGCCAAGAAAAGTATTGGCTCCTTAACAGATTCGCCACTTAGGAAAGCTAACTTTAGGAGAGCGAGGAGTAAATACCACCATGATAGCATGTGTTAATGCTGCTGGAAATGCTATTCTGCCGTTATTTGTATTTCCAAGAGTTTTTTATAAAGACAATATGTTAAAAGGAGCACCACCAGGCTCATTGGGTGCAGCTAATCAGTTAGGGTGGTCCACAGAACCAATATTCAGAAGATTTTTGGACCATTTTATTGATTATGTTCAGGCCTCAAAAGAAAAACCGATTCTTATGCTATTGGACAATCATGAAACTCACATTTCAATTGAAATAATCGATAAAGCCAGAGACAATGGGATAGTCTTAGTGACGTTGCCCCCACATACATCCAACCACTAGACCTGAGTGTTTTTGGGCCATTTAAAGCTCAATATAACAAAATCGCTGACAGATGGATGCTTAACCACCCAGGAAAACCTATTACCATTATGTGAGAAGCTTATAGCGTATCATTTACTCCCGAAAATGTCTCCTGTGCTTTACGCCCAAAATTAATCTGAGCCTCATAATAAAAAAGGGCGTAAAGAACAATATAATGAATTATCGGAGATGTAAGGCACTTCTATTTTCTAAAATAATAAACTGCACTAAAACTAAATATTTCATCGTCTGCATCTCAAGATTCTGGGTATATTTTGTGTACATAACTTTTTTATAACTTTAAAAACACAAGCGTAATGAATTTAAATCTAAAAAAAAAACTAATTTTGGCACTCCTGTAAAGTTGGGGTTTGTGCTTTACGTCAATTGAAATTACAAGTATCGATATCTACCTCTTTTATGGCCTTTGAAAGCGGCGTACCAGGAGCATTAGTTTTTGCTACCATTTTATCGAATATATTCCATGGACTTAAGTCATCATCGTTATTTGTGTCTTCGTTGACTGAAGAAACGCTAGTGGCTGTGGCTGTCGTCGCTGAAGAGCGTTCCGTTTGGGCGATCAATGCTGCTACAAATCTGCGTACACGATTTTTCGTAGCCTCAGTTTGGTCTGAGAATCCTTGCAGTTTGAATCGTGGATCGATAAAAGTTGACAGAGCAAATGTGCCACTTTGTTCAATCATATTGAATCGATCTTGTAAGCCTGCTTTGAGCAGGCGAGCTGTGTCACTTGCGTATGGTAACAGATCGTCGCTTTTCTCTATCAGTTTTTGGCATGCACCTTTTAAACAACGCGTCACTATGATCACAGAGCTTCCTGTTACGTATTTTTCTCCACTCATGGAGCTGGTAATTTCTTCAAATGGCCGCAAAATCTGACAAAGCTGTCCATACAGTTGCCATTCTTCGGGGCTGATGACGGGTAAATTTCTTTCTACAAAACCTAGAATTGATCTCACAGCTTCTTCTAATTCCACGAACCGCTTTAACATGAAATAAGTAGAATTCCATCTTGTGTCGACTGCTTGGATAAGTCTCTTTGGTTTTTGACAATGTTGGAATTGGTACTTTTGTAACCTTTCCGACGAAAGGTTACTTTTTTTACATGCGCCACAACACGCTTAACTTTATCAATTTGAGTCTTTACTATACGTCATTCAAATTAGTTCAAAAATAAATCCACGTGTGTTAAAATCATTTTAATCACTTGAAAAATAGTAGAAACTACTTATCACACCTGAATTTATTATTTTGAAGGTATACTATATCAACGTCCTAAGACGAGTAAATTAAAAGGCATACTTTGTTTAAGCTGAGCTATATATTCGGGATAATAAAACTATAAAATCACTAGACGATCACAACAGATATGTTATGTACCATCACAACTCCAACATTCCCGACATTCCGATCACTGCAAACCCCATGACGCAACATAGATAGTGCAACCTGACGTCGTCACCCATTACTCTTAACGTATCGGTTTTGCATTGTAATAGTAAAAATCAACGCGGAAGACGCCACCCTTTTATTTTGATTGTTTAGTTGTTTAGTATTATATCAGCGACCCGGGGCGTCACCATTAGGTTATAGCAAACTGTACTTATCCTTTAGCTGTAAGTAATCTTTTAGCATTGTATCCTTAAATTACTATTGTACTGTATTGTTGTCTTTTATCAAATAACTCTTAATTGTACTTCCTTTACCCGAAACTACTAAGATAATGTTTGTCCCTTTCCATATTAGTCATATTTTTTGTAACTCTTTTTAGATAGAAATACCCTGGTCTTCACTAAGATAAGTTAGTTCTAAATCCGCACTCGACCTGTACTGTAAGGACAATTTCCTCAATAAAATCGTATAAAAACAAGCCTCGCCTTCTTACTCGGTATCAATTTGGCGCAGTCGGTAGCATCACGGGATCCGCTGTGCGACGAGGCAAACGCGTTTTGATTTGGATAAAAATCGCCCAAACGAATATAACGTGGTAGCTGAAGGCTTTTAACCGTCTCGCCGAAGCTATGTTCCAGCTGCTGATACTTCTGTGGTAAGTGGCCTAACTTGTTTGCTCGACTCCTATAACTCTGTCCTTACCTTTTTCTAAATCGTTTATTTTATTTATTTTGTAAACTACATATCATCTAAATCAATTATTCCTAAATCAAAATCTAAATTCTAATCTAAACCCTAACTTTAAATTTAAATAACCTTGTTATGAACCAAGAAATCAATTACGAAAACATCACCGTCCCCAAAGAAATCAAATACGAAAATAATTTTTTATTTTATTTATTTATTAATTTAATACAGGCGACTAGGCCCATACAATATATACCTTACAGACTATATAATATCGTCCCCACAATGGTGGAACTGGGAACTTTATTATCCCTCATTCCCACTTTTGATACGACGCATCCGGAACAGATCTATCGGTTTGTCCGATCTGGTGACGCCGCGTGCACACAAACTATTTTTTCTATTACTAATTCCAATATCAAAGCCCACGAACAGGGTAACCAGCCCCAAACTCTAGGTGAAAGTGAAATAAGCTTTATTCAAATAAACTTAATTATTAAGTACTTAGCCCACGAACAGGGTAACCAGCCCCAAACTCTCGGTGAAAGTGAAAGTGAAATAAGCTTTATTCAAATAAACTTAATTATTAAGTACTTTTGAATCGTCTATATTTTCCTACCACCCGTTCCAGACTTTTTTAGCTGACAAGAAGAACGGGCGCAAGAAACTTATCAGCTGTAACAGCCATAAGTAACGATATTTACAAAATACTAAATAATATACTAGAAAAAATACGACTCGCACCAGATCAATACTCAGACGGGAATCGAACCCGCGACCTTTGGATATCCGGTCCAATGCTCTGACCGCTGAGCTACCGAGTCACTAGTGACATCGCCGAATTTCTTCTAGTATATCCTACTCTTACGCTGCAAGCCAGCGTTATTTCACCAATGTGAGGAATTACCTCGACAATCAATTGAAATATCTTTCCAGATATTTGGCAATCGATTAAGATGAAATAGCTATATAATTTTTAATTTTGAGATTTTTGCATTCACAATGCTATTTTTACACAATACTAAATAATATACTAGAAAAAATACGACTCGCACCAGATCAATACTGCGAGTCAATCACTTGTTGTGGAACTTTATTAATAAAGGCTATGCCTTTCCCCATAAATGAACCTCTCGTTTTTGCAAGCCTAAATCTTGGAACGGCAAGTTTATCTTTATTTCTTAGTTCCCGTAGTAGTAGGGGTGACCTAACCCTCGTAGTAGGGGCCCCGTTTTCAGAATTTCGCTATCCCGAGTCCCATGGGATACAACCCGTCAAGCCCTTTTTTTTTTTCCTAACATTATCTATCAACGGCCGAAAATTCCCCCACTCATGACCCTCCAACACTACGCGCGCCCAGCGCGCATCGTACCTAACCTAACCTAACCATATCTGACTGGTGTAGAGCCGGCGTGGAAGACGCTCCTGCTCCGGGTTCGCCGCGTGGACGCTTCGCTGCGCGATTCGCCGGGTTGACCCGCGCCACCCATCGAGGCCCCCATCGGTACTCGCCAATTCGGCACAAATTGACGACATGCTGTGAGTAATTTAATTCTCCTTGAGACAGTCTATTTATAGACAACCTCCAGACATGGTCAATTGTCGGGCAAACTAATAATTAGTTTTATTGTACAGCTTGTTTGTAACGCTTGTGTTGGTTTTTTAAAATAAATTGACATTAATAATGAGGTAAGGTTTTTATTTTAATACAACTTATACATACGTTAACTTAAACATTAATGTTGCTTAGGTTGTATTCTTAACTTCTTATCGATTTCTTCGTATTTTCTTTTTAGATTAGTGTATTCACCAGCAAATGTATTTGTTTGCTTTACCAGGTTCTCAATTACTGCTTTATCTTTTCTGATGTCTTCTTTTATTTCGTTTACATTAGATTCAGTAAATGTTAACCTGTTTTCGTGGTCATGTGTTTCTCTAGAAGTTAAATCAACCCTTCTTTCCAAAGTTTTATGATCATAATCGTCACCAGCTTCTCTTCTATACCTCGATTGTATTTGAACGTCTTCACTAATTGGTTCCGCTCTATATTCATGTGCATTCTCTTGCAATGACGTAATTGGTTGATGTCCCAAAATAATTTCAGCATTCTTATGATCAGTTACCATGTATCCCATTACTGTTGGATTTGGTTGAGGATTTCTCATTGCAGTATACAATATATTACCTCCATGTGACATTGTTTCTACTTCTATTCCCACTTCAACCATTATGTTCAGTATACTGTTTTCATGATTTCCATCAGAACTCAATAATGGCAATATTCCAATTCCTATTGGGGAACAAAATCCTAATTGTGGTACGTTAATAATATTACTGTATAAGTAATTATCCACTGTTGCGTTTTCATACTTTATTGGTTCTGCTGCTCCATGGTTAACAGCTGTTTGCATCCCATCTCTGAGTACTACATTATGTATGGCATTTTTTGATTTTAAATAATCATAGTTAAGAAATCTCCATGCATTGTTTTTTATATGGAATACGCCATCTTTCGGTGCATACGATTTTTCATATATCATTCCTATAGAGTTTGTTGCATAATAGAATATTTTTGCACTTGCGATTAATGCTGGTAAATATGAATACTTTTCAATGCTCTCTGTTTTAACTACTCCCGTTGTTAAATCATAATATCCCATATGATACCAATATTCCAATCTGTTGTCAATGAATTTACCTTGGCATGCGGCACTCTGTTTTTCTCCTGCGATTTGTCTGTATTGATTTTGTGTGTCCATATCCCCCAACTTTGCTCCATATAAAGTTGAAGGCGTTATGGCGTTGTGAGCCAGTTACCCTGTTGATCGACACGTCACACGGGAGCCGGCATATCCGTAATACATAAAGATAAAATAGGTTCTAATTTAATTAAAAGCGAAGATAGAGTCTCTATAATGGGTGTTTCCAATACCCTTACTTCAATACGCAGCTTTGGAAGCGCGAGAATATCATTAGACGACATTCCTAAATTCAAATTTCATATAGCTAATCTCAATATTAAAGCAGACGGTATCTTAGGTAACGATTTTCTATCTAAATTCGACGCTCATATTTACGTTCAATCCAAAACTATGAGGATACGTAATAAAACTTACAGACTACATTACATCTCCGAAGAAACTAAACCCAATCTTGAAAATAATCAACAAACAATTTATGGTCGTTCCGAAATCGTAATCACTTGTAAGACTGACTCCATCACATCCGGTACAGCTATCGCAAATAAACAAATACTTCGCGAAGGTGTCATATTGCCTCATGCTTTAGTAGAAGTTAAAGATAATACATTCTTGATCACGTGTGTTAACACTAACGAATCGGACATCATCATTCCAATTCCCAATCTTATATGCGAACCGTACAAATTAGAACAAATACATAATACTAATTGGAATCCATCAGATTCCAATAAGACAGATCCGACTAAACAGAAAGACATTTCTAGTCTAATAAGAAATGATCACCTTAACGAAGAAGAGAAAGCATCTCTAGAAAATGTAATTTCCGAATACAGAGACATCTTTTATAATGAAGACGAACACTTAACATTTAGTAATCATGCCAAACATTCTATCCCCACTACATCTGAAATTCCAATTCACTCAAAGACATATAGATTTCCACAAGTCCATGAACAAGAAGTCAAATCACAAGTTCAAAAATTACTAGATCAAAAAATCATTCGCCCTAGCTCATCCCCTTGGAGTAGTCCCATTTGGGTAGTCCCAAAAAAATTAGATGCTTCCGGGAAACATACTACCGAAAGCTAAACGATATAACGGTCGGTGATAGTTACCCTCTTCCCAGGACTTCAAGGCGATAGGTGCTTTGTATACCTTGACGACATAGTAATCTTTGCGGCTAGCTTACAAGAACACGATCAAAAAATAAGGGAAGTTTTCGACAGACTACGTAGCAACGGGTTAAAAATCCAACCAGACAAGTGCGAGTTTCTACGAAAAGAAGTAGCTTACCTAGGTCACATAATTTCCAATGAAGGCGTGAAACCCAATCCCGACAAAGTAAAAGCCGTAAAAGAATTCCCTGTTCCAAAAAATTGTAAAGACATCAAATCATTCCTAGGTCTTGCAGGATACTATCGCAGATTCATACCCAACTTTAGTAACATAACAAAGCCTTTAACGGGACCTCTAATAAAGGACGTTCCTTTCATATGGTCCAATAAGCAACAAGAAGCTTTTGACACGTGTAAAAATCTTCTTACCGAATTCCCCATATTACAATATTCTTAAAAGAATATATTACTACTATAAGAATATATTAGATATACAACTGACGCTTCTATGTACGCGATCGGTGCCATCCTTTCACAAGGAGAGATAGGAAAAGATCTCCCAGTAGCTTACGAATCGCGAACACTCAACAAAGCGGAAACAGGTTATGCAACAATCGAACGCGAAGCACTTGCTATAGTCTGGGCTATTAAACACTTTCGGCCATACTTATTCGGTCGTAAATTCACCGTAGTTACCGATCATAAGCCTCTCTTGTTAACTTGGTTGTTCTCAGTTAAAGAACCCGGCAGTCGTTCAGTTAGATGGAGATTAAAACTCGAAGAATTCGATTATCGCATAATTTATAAACAAGGTAAAAATAATACTAACGCCGATGCATTCTCTCTAGACCACCTATCATGAACACAAATAAAATGCCATTACTAAATCCAGATTCTAATTCAAACCTATTCCAATCAGAATATGAAGAATCCAAAATGGGCATCATGTGAAGGGGTAGAAATTAGTAACTATGATATTTCCAATTTAATTTCATTTGATTTGAACGGAACCGATGCTATGCCACTAAATAAACTGCCCCGAACAATACTAATTAGAAATAAAATATACCGAATAGTTGGAGAAATTTAATTTTTAGCGCCTTAAGATTCAACAGGCATCGGCCATTATAAGGCTCATTACATATCAAACGATTTTTTTTTATGCTATGACGACAATAGCATCAAAATTCACGAAAGTATTGATAAAGACATCTTATTACACGCCTTAAGCTATATTTACACTGACAGTTGAAAAGATGGGGATGTTGCTCTGATTACTGACACTGGCCTGCCCTTGATACTCAAGACGACAGTTGTCAAGTCCCATTATGTATTTTCAAAAAAGTAAAGAAATTAAGGATGTTTATTTGTTTAGAATAGATCAATGATTGCGCCATCTTCTATACATTTCACAATTTGTTAAAACTTGTTGGAATAGCATGTCATTGTTTGAAAGCATGCTTTTGTGAACTCGACCTTTATTTAGTTTTGTCATCCCGTGATGGCTCCACTAGATGGCGTTATGGGTCTTTTAATATTGGATTGTCGGAGCGAGAACCGGCAGCGCGATCGCCGGCGCAGCGGGGCGGCGGGGTTCGAGGCGAGCTGGCAACGTCGCGTGCGTCGGTGCGTCCCGCGCTCGCAGTTTAGTCTTATAGCAAAGTTGCATTCCATTCGTTTTTACTTTTCGCTGTGCAGGCGTTCCGAGCGGACGATGTGTTGCTTTGCTGTTCGTACGGGCGTGGAGTCCACCATTTTGGAATGTGGCATTTGTGTTGAGTGATTTATTTCTTTCTTATTTCGCGTCGATTTGATCAACCAATAGTTTGTATAAGTGAAAGAAGTGAGTGTGTGTTCCGGAATATACTTGAATCCTCTACAATAATAATGATAATGGACACGGAAATAATTAAAAAACTAGGGAAAACTACCATTTTAAAACATTATGCTCATCATATAAGAATGTGGTATATTTATGGAGAACTACCACAATCTATGTTGGAAGATGAAGATTTCATTCCATATTTTACGCCGTGCAACACTCATATACCCCAAATGATGATTACTTCAGAAGACAACTTCGATGGACCACAACCCATGATGGCATATTGTCCAAGGTGCAACGATCAAAACGATATGGTTGAAATAGATACAGCTGCATCAGGTTACTCGAGATCAAGTTCACCTGATTGTACACATCCAATTAATCCTCTATCAATTGATTGGAGTAAGGAGGAGGATAAATAAATGATGGAAATTGCTTTAAATAGTGTATTTCGCGTCAATTTGATTAACCAATAGTTTGTATAAGTGAAAGAAGTGAGTGTGTGTTCCGGAATATACTTGAATCCTCTACAATAATAATGATAATGGACACGGAAATCATTAAAAAACTAGGGAAAACTACCATTTTAAAACATTATGCTCATCATATAAGAATGTGGTATATTTATGGAGAACTACCACAATCTATGTTGGAAGATGAAGATTTCATTCCATATTTTACGCCGTGCAACACTCATATACCCCAAATGATGATTACTTCAGAAGACAACTTCGATGGACCACAACCCATGATGGCATATTGTCCAAGGTGCAACGATCAAAACGATATGGTTGAAATAGATACAGCTGCATCAGGTTACTCGAGATCAAGTTCACCTGATTGTACACATCCAATTAATCCTCTATCAATTGATTGGAGTGAGGAGGAGGATAAATAAATGATGGAAATTGCTTTAAATAGTGATAACAACATAGTGATTCCGACGGAAATTTCATATTCTCCAACACATACATGTTATCTTCGGATGACTATTTAACGGACCACGATCCAGAGGCGGTAGTACAGTCTACAATTGTATTTCGCGTCGATTTGATCAACCAATAGTTTGTATAAGTGAAAGAAGTGAGTGTGTGTTCCGGAATATACTTGAATCCTCTACAATAATAATGATAATGGACACGGAAATAATTAAAAAACTAGGGAAAACTACCATTTTAAAACATTATGCTCATCATATAAGAATGTGGTATATTTATGGAGAACTACCACAATCTATGTTGGAAGATGAAGATTTCATTCCATATTTTACGCCGTGCAACACTCATATACCCCAAATGATGATTACTTCAGAAGACAACTTCGATGGACCATAACCCATGATGGCATATTGTCCAAGGTGCAACGATCAAAACGATATGGTTGAAATAGATACAGCTGCATCAGGTTACTCGAGATCAAGTTCACCTGATTGTACACATCCAATTAATCCTCTATCAATTGATTGGAGTAAGGAGGAGGATAAATAAATGATGGAAATTGCTTTAAATAGTGTATTTCGCGTCGATTTGATTAACCAATAGTTTGTATAAGTGAAAGAAGTGAGTGTGTGTTCCGGAATATACTTGAATCCTCTACAATAATAATGATAATGGACACGGAAATAATTAAAAAACTAGGGAAAACTACCATTTTAAAACATTATGCTCATCATATAAGAATGTGGTATATTTATGGAGAACTACCACAATCTATGTTGGAAGATGAAGATTTCATTCCATATTTTACGCCGTGCAACACTCATATACCCCAAATGATGATTACTTCAGAAGACAACTTCGATGGACCACAACCCATGATGGCATATTGTCCAAGGTGCAACGATCAAAACGATATGGTTGAAATAGATACAGCTGCATCATGTTACTCGAGATCAAGTTCACCTGATTGTACACATCCAATTAATCCTCTATCAATTGATTGGAGTGAGGAGGAGGATAAATAAATGATGGAAATTGCTTTAAATAGTGATAACAACATAGTGATTCCGACGGAAATTTCATATTCTCCAACACATACATGTTATCTTCGGATGACTATTTAACGGACCACGATCCAGAGACGGTAGTACAGTCTACAATTGTATTTCGCGTCGATTTGATCAACCAATAGTTTGTATAAGTGAAAGAAGTGAGTGTGTGTTCCGGAATATACTTGAATCCTCTACAATAATAATGATAATGGACACGGAAATAATTGAAAAACTAGGGAAAACTACCATTTTAAAACATTATGCTCATCATATAAGAATGTGGTATATTTATGGAGAACTACCACAATCTATGTTGGAAGATGAAGATTTCATTCCATATTTTACGCCGTGCAACACTCATATACCCCAAATGATGATTACTTCAGAAGACAACTTCGATGGACCACTACCCATGATAGCATATTGTCCAAGGTGCAACGATCAAAACGATATGGTTGAAATAGATACAGCTGCATCAGGTTACTCGAGATCAAGTTCACCTGATTGTACACATCCAATTAATCCTCTATCAATTGATTGGTGTGAGGAGGAGGATAAATAAATGATGGAAATTGCTTTAAATAGTGATAACAACATAGTGAATCCGACGAAATTTTCATATTTTCCAACACATACATGTTATCTTCGGATGACTATTTAAAGGACCACGATTCAGAGACGGTAGTACAGTCTACAATTGTATTTCGCGTCGATTTGATCAACCAATAGTTTGTATAAGTGAAAGAAGTGAGTGTGTGTTCCGGAATATACTTGAATCCTCTACAATAATAATGATAATGGACACGGAAATAATTAAAAAACTAGGGAAAACTACCATTTTAAAACATTATGCTCATCATATAAGAATGTGGTATATTTATGGAGAACTACCACAATCTATGTTGGAAGATGAAGATTTCATTCCATATTTTACGCCGTGCAACACTCATATACCCCAAATGATGATTACTTCAGAAGACAACTTCGATGGACCACAACCCATGATGGCATATTGTCCAAGGTGCAACGATCAAAACGATATGGTTGAAATAGATACAGCTGCATCAGGTTACTCGAGATCAAGTTCACCTGATTGTACACATCCAATTAATCCTCTATCAATTGATTGGAGTGAGGAGGAGGATAAATAAATGATGGCAATTGCTTTAAATAGTGATAACAACATAGTGATTCCGACGGAAATTTCATATTCTCCAACACATACATGTTATCTTCGGATGACTATTTAACGGACCACGATCCAGAGACGGTAGTACAGTCTACAATTGTATTTCGCGTCGATTTGATCAACCAATAGTTTGTATAAGTGAAAGAAGTGAGTGTGTGTTCCGGAAATACTTGAATCTTCGGAAATAATTGAAAAACTAGGGAAAACTACCATTTTAAAACATTATGCTCATCATATAAGAATGTGGTATATTTATAGAGAACTACCACAATCTATGTTGGAAGATAAAGATTTCATTCCATATTTTACGCCGTGCAACACTCATATACCCCAAATGATGATTACTTCAGAAGACAACTTCGATGGACCACTACCCATGATGGCATATTGTCCAAGGTGCAACGATCAAAACGATATGGTTGAAATAGATACAGCTGCATCAGGTTACTCGAGATCAAGTTCACCTGATTGTACACATCCAATTAATCCTCTATCAATTGATTTGAGTGAGGAGGAGGATAAATAAATGATGGAAATTGCTTTAAATAGTGATAACAACATAGTGATTCCGACGGAAATTTCATATTCTCCAACACATACATGTTATCTTCGGGTGACTATTTAACGGACCACGATCCAGAGACGGTAGTACAGTCTACAATTGTATTTCGCGTCGATTTGATCAACCAATAGTTTGTATAAGTGAAAGAAGTGAGTGTGTGTTCCGGAAATACTTGAATCTTCTACAATAATAATGATAATGGACACGGAAATAATTGAAAAACTAGGGAAAACTACCATTTTAAAACATTATGCTCATCATATAAGAGTGTGGTATATTTATGGAGAACTACCACAATCTATGTTAGAAGATGAAGATTTCATTCCATATTTTACGCCGTGCAACACTCATATACCCCAAATGCTGATTACTTCAGAAGACAACTTCGATGGACCACAACCCATGATGGCATATTGTCCAAGGTGCAACGATCAAAACGATATGGTTGAAATAGATACAGCTGCATCAGGTTACTCGAGATCAAGTTCACCTGATTGTACACATCCAATTAGTCCTCTATCAATTGATTGGTGTGAGGAGGAGGATAAATAAATGATGAAAATTTCTTTAAATAGTGATAACAACATAATAACATGCAGTCGGAGGCATGCATAAAGAAAGTGACATTATGAATGATTGAATTATATGCCTCCGACTGCATGTTATTATGACATGTTGCCTTTAATATTTATTTAATCTTGTTTCCATCTTTTCAGTCTTTTTATGCAGGCGGGTTTTTTAATGTTTTAAATTTATTTTTTTATTTATCTCTTTTTAGTTATTATATATTACGGTCATGATATACCTTTTTGAAATCCTTATAATAAGCCCTTTAATTTGACACCCATATTGCAGTATTCTAAAAAAAAATTTTTTTTTCTCTATGAATAATAGCACCGTACAGCCGCCATGTTGGTTTTTTTATAACGCCACCTTCTTAAGAACACTTGGGCTGAAAAGACCAATCTAACGATATATTAATCATAGAAATCCGTTCAGCCGTTTGAGAGATATGAGGTAATAAAGAATATTACATACAAACATACTTACAAGATACGCGCGAAACACATAACCCTTTCTTTGCAGTCGGGTAATTACTAATCGTGAAAAATGATCCATTAATGTCAGCATACGGTGCACGTCTCTTGAAAAAGAAAAAAAGAACAACGACTTTTATGTGAAATTTCTAATGTTTTTTCAGTGTTTTGACGATGAATATTATAATGACTCAGTGATCGATCAGTTGCAAAAGAAGCGCAAAAGAAAAGTTAAACGTTTACTTGAAAGAAACACAGTAGAAAATAGTGGTGAAAGAAGCCAAAATTTACCGACTAATGAGGGCGTAAGTGTACTGGTAAAAGGAAATCCTGATTCCGAAGAAAGTCATGTTGAAAAAGATCCCAAAAAAATGGTCAGACAACGGAAGTGGGACCGAAGAAATGCTTGTTTTTACTGTCAAGCAATTGTCACTAATTATTCTAGACATCTTTTACGTAATCACCCAAATGAAATTGAAGTTCTTAAATATAAAACTATTAATGATGAAGACCCTAAAATACGAAAACAGAAACGACAAGAAATAACAGATAAATTGAGAAATAAGGGAAATTTTTTGCACAATTCTAAAGTGTGTTTTGATCGAGATGATCAATCAACCTTACTACCATCGAAACGACGTAATCAAAGTACCTCTAGCCCCTCATCTTACGCCACTTGTAAAATGTGCTTGGGCACCTTCAAAAGGTCTTCATTTTTTAGACATTTAAAAAATTGTAAAGCCTCATTAAATGTTATTCCGCCACTTAACAGAAAAGCATTGTTTAATCACAGCGTAACTATCGTCCCCAATACGGTAAACGCATCCATTGAGCTAAAAGAAAAAATATTATCTCATCTTCGTTCTGATGAAATTTCATTAATAGTGAAAAAAAATGATCAATTAATCTTAGCATACGGTGCACGTCTCTTGAAAAAGAAAAAAGAACGACGTAGTCGGAAAGCGATTTGCTCAAAAATGAGGAATTTAGCTACGCTCTTAACTCTTTTGCGGAAAAAAGACACAACTATTGAAAATTTCGCTGACGCGATTGATCCTGAAAAATATGAAACATTTATATGTGCAATAAAAGAAATGTGTGGGTTTGATGAACAAACAGGTATGGTCAAAGTTATAAGCGTACCCGCACGTATGCGTCCCGCTGTGTTGGGATGTATTGAAATATTATACACTCAGTCTATTATGCAAAACAACATATTCACAGCTTATAAGGAAGCATATAAAAAAAAACTAGACGACTTTAAATGTCTCATTGAAATTAATTGGGAGTGGGAGATTTCTTCAAATGCTGAAAAAAGTAGAAAACGTAAGCATTTAACTAAAGAAGTTGTCATGCCGCTGGAGAGTGACATAAACACTGTCATGGAAAGAATCCATAAATTAGAAATTAAATATGCGAGTAAATTGAGAAACGACAGATGTGTTTTAAATTATGAAAATTTGTGCATGGTAACAATAAGTCATATTATAATGTTAGACAGAAAACGATCAGGTGACGTAGCTGAAGCCGAACTTACGTTTTACATCAATAGGAAGAATGAAGAAGTACCTGAAAAGGTGTTGGAAACTCTAACAGTTAAGCAGAGGGAGTGTATTAAAGACTTAGATGTATTTCAAATTCCCGGTAAAAGAACAAGGGGTGTGCCCATTCTGTTAACAAAAGTAATGAGAGAAAACATAGATTTAATAGTTGCTTGTGAAGATTTAGAAATTCCAAACTCCAACCAATATTTATTTGCAAGACCAGGTACACTAGAACCTTTTGCCGGCGGAAAATGTTTAGATATGATAAAAAAGCAATGTACCATGTCCCAAATTCATGCTAAACAAAATGATCATTATTCTGAACAATTGGCAGGATTTCTAGGGCATAATATATCAGTTCATGCTCAAAATTATAGATTGCCAATGCAAGTACTCCAAAAAGCAGTTGTAGGTTCACAACTTATGGAATATGAAAATACAGAAATAAAGAAGAAGGGACACAGGATAGAAACGATTACATCTCAATCCTACCAAGAAATTGAAAACGTTGAGGAATAGACAACAACTTCAAAAAATCCGGAAATAGAAAGCAACCAACCTAACATTATATCTACAGACTCCAAGAAAATTATCAAAACCCCAGAAACTATAGTCAATAATAGCATGAAAGAAATAGAAACTGGAGACTACAATATAGTAAACGATAAAAAACAAGACAATCTGAGTAACCGAGATTCCAAAAATAACGTCACCAAAGTTAAGCCAAACAGAAACATGAATGAAACAAGTAGTTCAAGTGACAACAATAGTAAGGATGATACACCGATTCAAAAGCTAAGTAAAACTAGACGTAACAACGAAAAAAACATGTGTAATAAAATATCTAAAAATAAAGAATTCAATATTAAACCAAATAACAGAAAGACAAAAACAAAATACCAAAGCAGTTCAAGCGATAGTGATAATGATAATCCAATTATAAAACGAAAAAAAGTCAATCACAGGAAATGGTCAGATGAAGAAATAAAATTAGTCAAAAAATATTTCCAAACATACATTGATAAAAAAGTAAATCCAGGCAAAAACAAATGCACGGAAGTTTTAAGTAAAGAACCTATTCTTCAAAATAGGACTTGGATGCAACTAAATACGTATGTTAACAATATTTATAAAAAAAAGTAAAGTTTATTTTAATGAAGATTTTTTGTGATAACGAGTTCCTTTTAATAATAGAAATTGCTCTCATAACATAGGTACATTATAGTGTATTTTAGTTATAATTCATCTCATAGACTTTTTACCTTATTTCATTTTATTTTACCTCACTTTTTCTTGCAATCATTTTTACCTTTTTTATATTTATATGTCATACGATGAGATATGTGAGGTAAAAATGATTGGCAAGAAATGTGCGCTAAAATAAAATGAAATCGGGTAAAAAGTCAATGAGATCAATTATTACTAAAGCTGTTGGAAGTCCGTTAGTCGCCTTTTACGGCCCAGCCACGGACAGCGCGGCAGGAGGCGAGGCAGGCGGCGCGGCAAGCGAATTCAATAATCACTGCGCGCTATCCCAAAGGCGGCCACTCAGCTCGTCGTCGTCACGACCGCGCAGTGGTTACCGAATTCGCTTGCCGCGCCGCCTGCCTCTTCTCCTGCCGCGCTGTCCGTGGCCGGGCCGTTACAATACCCAAGGGAAGCCTCTTTTTACGACACCCCTTGGGTGTCGTAAAACACAGCTTATAGCGGCGAACGGGCTCACCACCTGTCACGTTGAGCACATGTGCATGTGCAGTGAGTGAATGTGAACTGTGGCAGTGCACTCCTTTGCGGTGCTTACAGCCTGTCTCTGACTAACCCATCGGGGATAAAAGTCGTGATTATATTATGTATGTATCCCATGGGAACAGTACTTTTTTCCGGGATGAAAGATACCCTTTGTCCTTCCCAATAGTCCTAACTATGTGTATGCGAAATTTCATTAAGATTGGTTCAGTAGATAAAGCGTGAAGAGATAAAAAACAAACAAATATACAAACTCTTTCGCATTTGTAATATTAGTTGGGATTAAATATTATTGTTTTTCTTATTTTCTACCTGATAATGTAAAAATAATGTTTGACTGATTCATTGTTATATATAACACAGATGTTACTTAATTATAGTACACACGGCCACACATCAACCTACCCAAATCTGTCAAAATTCTTCAATGGATACTGAACTATTTATTTTTGACAATAAGTCTAAAATTGGTCGGAGAAATTTGACAGATTAGGGTAGGTAGATCTGTGGCCGTCCGTATCTACCTATTTAATGGGTAGTAAGAATATTTGACGTTGATTTTTGTTTAATTATTTTTTACCTGATGATGTTACAGAGGCCGTACTCTTAGCTCTTACAGCAACCTTAAAGTAATGTTGTTATAGGGACAGAGCTATCATCGCGTATAGCGCCATCTCATTTACAACATTGCTTCAATATTACTTTTGACAGTCATGGTAGGGGGGCAGGTACTTAATAACGTTTGACTGATTGATTATAAGAAAAATGTAACTTAATTATAGGTAGTACATATTGTATGGTTAATAAGTCTATTAAGTGAGTTTTATTTTTATTTTCTGCAATGGCGTACCTACCTAACGTTTTCCATCCAGTGATTATCAATAGGACCTAACTTCCTGACAGGTCTTCACGTATTTCTCATCGGTCACAAAGTTAGAGGCTAATAATAATCACTGAATGGGATTAGTTCGCGACAACCTTGCAAGAAAATAAAAATATTAACAAATATACACATGGCCACCTTGCGCTTCGGGAATAAAGGTCATTTTATAATGGTTTTGTATAGTCTGATGTGCTGTTGACAGTACATAAAGGGACAACGCTGTCGGCGGACTTTTTCTGTGCCCAACAGATTCCAGTCTCATGGTGAACGCCACAAGATTGATTTGACGTCAAAAGTGCGCGAGTAAACGTAAACTATAGGGTTAAATTCAACCTTAATGTGTTTACCATAAAGACTGTGGAATCTGTCCGGCAGACAAAAAGTCTGCCGAAAGACCGCGGTCTGCGTTGCCCCTAAAGGAAAATGTTAGTTAATTATGCTTTTGAAGCGGGGGTGTCCACATTCGCCAACTTTCTTTTTCGCCAATTCCTGATTTGCCAACTCCTGATTCGCCAATTCCTGATTTGCCAACTCCTGATTCACCAATTACCGATTCGGGTATTAGCCGTAACATATACACGCTGAAATTTTTATCATTTGGTTCCCGCCGTGGGGTGGTTCCACTCATGATAACAAGCAACTTTTACTATGGGGCCAACTCTCCTACTCGCAAAAAAAAAATCAGCTGTTCCATACAAAAGTGCAGTACCTACTCGACCTTAATGTATGGAACAGCTGATGACCAAATGATTAAAATTTCACCCTGTATATTTGAATTTGATAAAAAAAAATTAATTTAATATGAAGCCGAGCCCATCACATAAACGCTCGAGCGACCGAAATGACAGATTCTCAATAAGAAGTTGGCGAGTCAGGAGTTGGCGAATCGGGAATTGGCGAATCAAGAGTTGGCGAATCAGGAATTGGCGAAAAAGGAAGTTGGCGAATGTGGAAACAGGGTTTGAAGCGAAGCTTCTCGGACGTTCGGGACGCTCGTTGTTGTTGAATTTAAAACATTTTATATATTTTTTATTTAGGTAGGTACTTATAATATGTATGTCTAACAAATTATCTTTACCTAATGATTGATTTGAATTTGTGACTACCACACGTGCTTTTATTTAATAAATTGTGAAATAGAGTTCATATGGCTTTCTTCCGGCTCCGTCATCAGATCCTTGGACACTATTTCCCATAAGAGTACTCCCCAAGGCGATTCAAACGAGCCCAAACTCGATGGGGTTGCATGGTTTTATTACAGAGTTCCAGTGGCCTTCTTCCGGCTCTATCATCAGACCCTGGACACTATTTCCCAACAAATTACTCGTCAAGACGATTCAAATTAGCCCAAACTCGATGGGGTTGCACAGTTTCAATATTGAGTTCCTAGGGCATGGCCTTCCAGCTTCATCATCAGACCCTGGACCTCATCTCCTATAAGAGTACTCGTCAAGACGATTCTAACTAGCCCAAACACGATGTTTTCATGTTGTGTTTCACGATGTTGTTTTCAGGTTGCATGGTTTCATCATAGGGTTCCTGTGGCCTTCTTCCGGCTCCATCATCAGATCAGCTCAATGACACCATAATATTTCATTGCCTTTCAGTTCTGAACTCTGTTCAAAGTTTCAAGACTAGCTCATCAGGAAACTAGTTTAAAATCGTTCGCAAACTTTGAGGAGAAACAAACAAACACACAAACAAACGAGAAAGAATGAAAACATGTTAATAAAATGGTGATGGGTTAATTGGGATCAACGCTCGACAATGCCACCCCAGACGCCGCCGCCCGCCGTGCACGGCGCCGTCGTCGCTCCGTTAGTCCCGTGGTTCGAGGGTCCAATGAGAGACTTGCCGCCTTCTGATTGGTTCGTTTGAATCGGATCAACATTAATCGGAGTGGATTTGTATATGTGATCAACATTTTCTTTGCTTATCCCAAACCTCGTCGGAGTAAATTGTTGATCCGACCGGAGCCACATTAGTTATGAAAACAGTATATTGGATCAACAAAAACCACCTGGATCAACATACGTTTTCGGATGAACAATGTGCTCGCGTGACAGTACGCATGATCAACATTTGACGGGTTGGTATAACTATATATATGTATATATATATATATATATATATATATAATAAATAATAATAATAAAATATATTTATTGACACAATGTTAACAAAAAGAGTCAGTTGACAAGCTTCAGATTCATAAAGTTACACTAACATTGAATGAGGTCATTTCAAAGAATATTTGCAATGATCCCTACACTAGGCGTAGCCTGTCCTGTAGGTAATCATTTTACATACACAGTTACAATGCTTAAGCGACCACTAATAAAAAGAAGAATGTAGTAATAAAATATTGAATCATTGCAGAATACAGAAAACAACAACAAAAAAAAAAAAAAAAACTTCTTTAAATTATGACACAATGTTAAGACATAGTTGAAGGGTTTTTGGACTGTGAAAGGGTGAGTGTGGAGTGGTGTGTATGATGTAGTAGTGTGAGTATGAGTTTTGTGTTGGCGGTGCCAGCCCTGAAGTATGTTTTGAGATTGTTACCAGTATAAGGGTCAACTGACGACTCTGAGTAAATCTTCGATGTCCCTATAAGAAAAATCAGTAATCCATTTTTTTACTTTGCACTTTAATTCGAATACTGAGCACTGTTTAATATTACAGGAATATATATATATATATATATATATATATATATATATATATATAAATATGGTTGTTTCCAGAATTCCTTCCCCTGTCTCTCAGCGCTCGCCTTCACCGGGGCCCTCGAACGACTTGCCGATTGCGTACGTTTACTTTGATTTACACAAATTTTTGGTTGCAATATCTACTGAATATTTATATAAACATACGGGTATTTGCTTGTTTACAGCGAGGAGCAAGTGGTGGTCATTGTTAGGCGTGGCAGGGGCCGTGGTGGACGCGGTCGAGGGGGCCGAGGCAGTCGTGGCGGCCGGGGTGGTGGCCGTGCGGGTGGCCGTCCACATGCCTGGGAGCGCGGTGACCCCATAACTGAAATATTGATCACCGACGCCGACGTGCCGGAGGAGCTGCGGGAGCAACTTCTGCGCATCGCAGAAAGGCGTCAGGTCCGCAGACCGAGGCCTGCCCGCCCAGTGGACTCATCGGATGAGGAGGATGGTGATGCGGCTCAGGGCGATGCGGCTCCTGGCGACCCAATTCGGGGCGATGAGGCTCTGTTTGCTGGGGACGAGGGCGCTACTCATTTTGAATGGCGCCCTATGGACACTTTTGCTTCCCAAAGGGAGTCGTTAGTTCCTCAACAAACAGGGCCCACTACCGCCCATGATACCGCCCTTAACGCGTTTAGCCAGTTTTGGGACAGCGATATTTTGGGCCATATCGTTGCCGAAACCAACCGCTACGCCACCACCAAAAACTGGCAAGATTGGTCGCCTACAAACGCACATGAGATACTTGTTTTGTTTGCGTTCTGGATGATGCTTGGCATTATCAAAATGCCAAGCATCAAATCATGTTTTTCTTCCAACTATCTATTGGCCACCAATTGTTTTAAAATTATGTTCAGCCGCAAAAGGTACGAGCGCTTGTGCTCTGCCTTGCATTTCAATAATAATGAACTGCGAACCAGCGCTTCTTCCGTCCTGTTTCCCATCGAGCCGATCGTCGACCATCTCAATGCCAAGTTCCAATCGGCATATATACCACGCCAGGAGGTAAGTATTGACGAGAGTTTGACGCTGTGGAAAGGCCACCTCTCCTTCCGGCAGTACATTAAGACCAAAGCAGCCAAGTTCGGAATTAAAACCTTCGAACTGTGCGAGTCCGCCACTGGCTACCTTTGGTCTTTCTTCGTGTACAAAGGAAAAAATTCCACAGTTGACAGAAATCTGCCATCAACTATATTGAAGAGCACGGCGACTGTGATTAGCCTTATTCGCCCCCTGCTCAAAAAAAATTAAATTACATGAAAATGTTAGATGATTGATTACTTTGATAAATTAAATCGATATGGTCATAAAATCTGTCAAATGTTTTCACAATGTTACTGAATAATGTAAAATTTACTTTTGATGACGTGCAAAAATTTACTGTAGTGCAATTGTCATTACTGTTTGTTTACTAATATCATAATTATACATATATATATATATATGCATTCTCTAACTTATTGTGCGTCCTACATGGCTGAATTCACATATAATGTGGCGTCCACCTGCTTAGGACGTCCGCTATACGGACGCCTGATAAGCGGTTGATTACAACGGTCGTGGAAACTCTTACTGATGTTAGAAAACTTAAAATTAAAATTTTATTTTGGAAGCCATTTCATTATTAATGTGTCTTAACTGTAAGTATTCGTAGTTCAACTTGTTTCCGCTACAAAAATCGGTGGCGCGATCGTTGTTAAATGATACTTTTATATTTAGCCGTACTTGACGTCTGATAAATAGAAATTAAACGCGACGTTGCCGTTCCGTAAAATAATAGGTACACACTTGTAAGCTGCTGTTGTGACAAATATTAAGCGAGTTGTTTATTTATAATTCGCGATTCCTAACAGTTGGTTCGCATTCATGTGACATGAGTAAAAGCAATCGAAGTGCTGAAGTGCTAAATTTCTTCAATTAGTCCCAGGACTTAAAGGTAAGATTGTTTATTAATATTATATTAAAAGTAAGTACCTATTCATTTTTCAACAGTGTTAGCGAGCCGCGCAAAACAAAAGTAGTCTGGTTAGGAGCAGTATGTAATAGGTAAGTACTTAGTTACCAAGTCGACTGACTAAATGTGATTTTGTTTAATTTAATCACGTCTCATTACATAATGGGTCTGACAGAATTACCTGAATTGTCAAGTGTTAAAAATTATACAATGTAGTATTACAATTAGCTTATTACATAGGAAAGAGGGGTAAGTCAATTGCTCAGCCTTTCGTGTCCGGCATTCAAACAGGCTTTAAGTATTTAAAAAATTTGGGGAAACCCCGATTTATTCTTTGAATTTCTGCCTTGCGTAGGTATGCCTAAAGGATGAGTATTAATAAATCAGCTGATCAGATATTTTGTAAGCAGAAGTAATTTTTTTAAACAGTTATAGATGTAGGTTCCATTCTCATAGTGTTTGTATAATATTGAGAAGTAAAATCTAACTTTTCGCTGTCGATCACAAATTACTAGTCACCCTGTAGGAAATGAGAACCTCACTTGCAATAATACATTAGAGATGGCGAAATTATTTTTAAACAAACTCAATAACATTATATTGAGTATGTTGTATGCTGCGTTCCACTTTTAATTAGTTTAATAGAATAGAATAGAATATCATTTATTTGCATTTGATTAGGGTACACTGGGGGTCTTATAGTATTTAAAAGATCTGCCAATTCAACTATTAAATGTATACATTCTATAGTTATGCATGCTCAATGAGAGTAACAGACAACAGACATTTTGCGGTTTCATAATTTTATTAAAAACTCGATTGCCTGTTTTATATTTCAGTGTCGAATAATTTAATAATGGGGTCCAAAAAAAAAACAAATCTTTCTAAGTGCACTACAAAACGGGTGTTGGTAAGCATAATTATCTTTAATAAATTCCTTTTTTGATCCGATTAACCGTGTAGTTGGGTAAATGGTTCCTTTTTTAGTTATGCTAAAAAACGAACATGAAGGAAAGTTAATCTAATAAATAATGTACTTTTCAGCGACCTAGGTACAATCATCTATCTTATGCACCACCAGATACCAGTGTTGACAGTTCTTTTAATGATTCTCCTATCAATAATGATAATGATGAAACTTGCGCACAGGCAGACTCTAGAAAAGAAACAGAAGTAACTTATTGCACCAAACAACGTAAAATCTCCTTGGTAAGCATTATACAAAATATAAATCATAAGTTAATGTTTTTATATGGGTAAGTATAACATTTTAATTATTATGTATAATTTATATATAAATGAAATTCAAAACTATTTGAAAGAGACGAAGTTAAAACAGGTGTTTGCATATAAATTTTAGTCTAAGCCAGTCAAATAGTTTGACAGATATGGACCACTACAACTTGATATAAAACAAAAATTTATTATTATTTACTTTTCCTTCGATTTTGAAGTCGTTTTATTTACTTATTTTTAAGTTATTACTTATCTTCCTTTATTTTGTCGGTAAAATGAGATATCAAACACCTTCTTCCAAATGTACATAAACTTATTTGAGTACCTACCTATTTGATTTCACAGAGACCCAGAAACATTCTGCCATCATACGCACCACCTAATACCAGTATTGACAGTTCCTACATGGACATAACTGATAATGAGAAGGATAGGGATAAAACTTATATACCATTTACGGACGATGACACTGCAAATAGTTCAGATTTATCAAAATACTTTTCGAATACTCTGGATCATACAAAAGACTTACCTCTTGGAGGCATTCATCTGAACAGCACTGAAACTCATTTTGAAGACCCAGTAACTGACACAGAGACACCACAGAATACTTTGTTGTCAGATTCTGTTTTAACTTCTAGCCCTCCCCTTTTAGAGGTCGCTAGTAATGACTTTGTTGTCAGATTCTGTTTTAACTTCTAGCCCTCCCCTTTTAGAGGTCGCTAGTAATGTCACCATTGAGGAAACTGAACCTAATATTCTTGCTAACAATAGTGAAAACTCAATTATCGAAAATTCAGGCACTGCAAACATGTCAGAATTATCTCGGTACCGTAAAGAAATATACATTGTAACACCGTTTTTCTTAGCCCAGCTATACAATAGCAAATACTGCATTTCAAGGTACCTTTTATAGTGAAATTCTCACTGTAGTCTTGCGGTTGGACAAGGACCTTAGGTATTAAGCTTAGATTAGTTTGTTAGATGAGTATTATTGAACACACTCAGTGTTTTGGTGGAGTTTTAGTATTGGTTTGTGATAAATTAATGCATGGATTTTTCTACCTGGTTTGAGTCAATTTCCAGTAGTTTAGCGGGTGTCGGCGATAGTACCGCTCACTTTAGCAACAAAGCATTCACTTGAATTCATTTTAACACTCCATTCACTAAGAATTTCCGTACTTTTCAATATTTAAAGTAAATTAATCTTCTTGTTTACAATCATCACAGCTCACGCACACATCAACAAGTGACAACTGTCAGATGTGACGTTCGGCGTTGCGTTCCGTGTTACCTAAGCGTTTCGGAACAATAAATGTATACTTTGACATTGAAATCAAATAACAGAACGATTTTCACGTATTTGTTATTTTAAATATTTGAGATAAGTGCTAGGTTTTGGCATGCTATTTAAGATTTTAATAATTGTTTTCATTGGAAAGGTAATGTATGTTCGATAAGTGCAGTTTGTCTTTGGTGTGGTCTTTTGTCTATGGCATTCGAGAGAATTCCAGAAGGACGGAAGTTCCCTGTCGGCCATTCTTTTCATTTGCACTGTGTCGTTCAGATGCAGGTATCTAATTAAATGTGAAACCAAAAGATTTTTGATTCTTTGGTAGTTTCATCATTAATGTCGTGATGCATTGAGCATCCAATTAAGTGGTAAGTGTTTTAACAAAATAAATGTAACGATGTGCCACTTTGGCAAGTGGTGTTCGCAATTGTAATTAAACGTGATTATTTTGGTTGCAGGGCACGAGGCTCATTAATTTGTTTTCATCATGTTTCCTTCGGGATAAAACCTGTAATAAGCCCAAACTTGGTAAGTTCCAACTTCCTTATAATGTGAGTTGTAGTTATATGCGACATGGCGACCGGTTTGTGACTTTAATTTTTCTGATTGCAGGGCTTTCAGGATCGGTCCCAGGTTCAGCTTTTAGGATCTGGTTTCAAGATCCGATTTCAGGATCAGTTTCAGGATTTAATTTCAAGATGTACTTACCTGTTTTGAAACCGAGGATGTAATATCGGCGTGACATAGCACGTGTTGAATGTTGCTAATAATATCATGAGTACTTAGATCTTCATAACCATATAACCAAGGTATTCCTCAGCTTTCTATTATTCCCATCGTAACGGCCGTGTTTCTGGTCATGTACCCGCCGAAGTAATCAACGGTTACATCAAACATATAATGTTGATTTGACGACATGTTCAATATCAGCCCGGAGCAAACCTATGGTCAACAAGTGTATTAATGTCTCTCTTAAATCAATTTTAGCTTCAGTGTAGACTGTGATGTGTACCTTAGCATGAGTTTTACGAGTAGGTACGTGCAGGTTTGTTTCTAGACAGCCGGCGTTTTAATCCGTCCGTCTGACTGGAAGCGAGCGAGTATGTCCTCACCTTAATTTTTAAGGGTTTCTAGTTTAGATCCCTCTTTTTAATGTGTTTTTAATTTCATAGTGATCTTAAGGGTAGTGCTATTGCAAGAATTGTATGGTCTTACCATAACCTGTTAAGGGGCCCTGTTTGCCATTTAGCCTCCGTGCTGTTTTAACATTATAATGGGTTCTCTAGGTAATATGTATTAAAATAAAAGGTGTGACCTCACTTTAACCCTTCGGACTCCATGTTAAACCATTTTATCTCTATGTGATTTTAAATCTTTATGACGGTTTTCCGTAAGAATTGTTGTTAACTTCATGCCCTAAGTTAAATAAATGTTTGTTTTAACATTGATTTTGGAGCCTCGTGCTCATTAATTTGTTTTTCATCATGTTTCCTTCGGGATAAAACCTGTAATAAGCCCAAACTTGGTAAGTTCCAACTTCCTTATAATGTGAGTTGTAGTTATATGCGACATGGCGACCGGTTTGTGACTTTAATTTTTCTGATTGCAGGGCTTTCAGGATCGGTCCCAGGTTCAGCTTTTAGGATCTGGTTTCAAGATCCGATTTCAGGATCAGTTTCAGGATTTAATTTCAAGATGTACTTACCTGTTTTGAAACCGAGGATGTAATATCGGCGTGACATAGCACGTGTTGAATGTTGCTAATAATATCATGAGTACTTAGATCTTCATAACCATATAACCAAGGTATTCCTCAGCTTTCTATTATTCCCATCGTAACGGCCGTGTTTCTGGTCATGTACCCGCCGAAGTAATCAACGGTTACATCAAACATATAATGTTGATTTGACGACATGTTCAATATCAGCCCGGAGCAAACCTATGGTCAACAAGTGTATTAATGTCTCTCTTAAATCAATTTTAGCTTCAGTGTAGACTGTGATGTGTACCTTAGCATGAGTTTTACGAGTAGGTACGTGCAGGTTTGTTTCTAGACAGCCGGCGTTTTAATCCGTCCGTCTGACTGGAAGCGAGCGAGTATGTCCTCACCTTAATTTTTAAGGGTTTCTAGTTTAGATCCCTCTTTTTAATGTGTTTTTAATTTCATAGTGATCTTAAGGGTAGTGCTATTGCATGAATTGTATGGTCTTACCATAACCTGTTAAGGGGCCCTGTTAGCCATTTAGCCTCCGTGCGGTTTTAACATTATAATGGGTTCTCTAGGTAATATGTATTAAAATAAAAGGTGTGACCTCACTTTAACCCTTCGGACTCCATGTTAAACCATTTTATCTCTATGTGATTTTAAATCTTTATGACGGTTTTCCGTAAGAATTGTTGTTAACTTCATGCCCTAAGTTAAATAAATGTTTGTTTTAACATTGATTTTGGTTTGATTTATTAACCTCACTTTGTTTCGATCTATGGACGCTTTATCTTTTAATTTTTAACTTTAATGGTTATAAACGGCGCCCAATAGCATAGTTAGTCCATGGATGACTGAGCCACGCGAATCCACCTAACCCCTCTGCTCTACCGACTAAAATTCACAGTGGGGTAAATATCATCAACCCCCGGAGTAAGAAAATTTTCCATTACAGTGGCGTACCCAACGTGTGGCCCAGAAAAGTGAGATTAATGATTCAATATTTAGTGCATTATTTGACTTAAGTTTTTTCTTTAGTCCAATATGGCGGAACTTAATTGTAACGTTAATTTTTTGCTCAAGGAAGAACTTGAACATGAATTATCAACCCTTAAAGTCTCTTTTGATGAGCATAGTAGCGTTGACCAATTACGAAAACTTTTAAGGAATACCTTGAAATTAGCTCGTAGGGGTAGCTTAAAAATTCCTTCTACAGCTGTTTCTACCAGTAATGAGGAAACGGAAGTCTCGGTTCTTCAATTTAAGGCGGGTCTGCTCGTTAATTCTTTTGGTGAGGGAAGCATTTCGGAATCTACACGTTCGCGCCTGGTAGGGCGTGCTAATTATATCCTTTCTAGAATTTCTAGAATTGCTAACCCTCCGGAGGAACTTTCGGTGTTGCAGGGGAAGCTTATTAATTGTATCTCAGAAAATGATGTTTCTTCGGAATCTGAAACAGAAGATAGTTCTCCCCGCTTCAATAGTCAGACTGTCATTTATAAACCAGAGAAATCTTACAATCTATGTTCTCTCAATTTAAAATTCAATGGTGACACTTGTGTTCGTGCTTTCTTATCTAGGTTGGAGGAGCTTTGCGCTGCTAGGAAGATACCCAAGGAGTATGTTTTTACCGGATTTCCTGACTTTATAGAGGGTCCTGCTCTTTATTGGTATCGAGCGAGTAAATCGGGGCTCCACAGCTACGATGAGTTGGTTGCAGCTCTAAAATCTGATTTTGAACTTCCTGGTTTCGACGATCGGCTTATGCAGGAGATACAATCGCGCACGCAGGCTAAGCACGAGTCTTTAGTTGTATTTCTATCTGTCATTTTAGGAATGATGTCTCGTTTGAGTACGGAGTTGTCCGACGCAGAGAAACTGAAGATCGTGATGCGTAACATACGGCCTGAATACAATCGTGAATTGATGTTGGTTGACGTCCGGTCGATTGAACATCTTAAAGAACTAGGGAAGCGAATCGAATCATGTAAGCTTCGGATCGAAGGGTTTTCTGAACCTTCTTTTTCTAAACCAAGTGTTGCACCAGATTTTCACTATAAACCGAAGACCAAGCCTGATAGTTCCGAATTTAAAAATGCTGCTAATCCTAATAAAAAGCTTTCGGTTGCGTCTGTTCAGAACTCGAATTCTAAGAAGGGTTCTGCGTATTGTTTCATATGCCGGAATAATGAGCACCCTACGTCTCGTTGTAATGCATCTCGCCGAATTTTGTGTTTTAAATGTGGCAAACCTAATGTTAAGTCTACGGAGTGTCCGGATTGTAATCGGCCAAAAAACTAAGTGACTTGGTCCCTCTGAGTGATGTTAGTACTTGCAGAGAGACCTACTTTCAACCCAATTTGGGGGACAATAGGCCATATTTGTCCGTTACGGCATATGGTGTCCCTGTCAGTGGTTTACTTGATTGTGGTGCTAGTTGTTCAATACTCGGTAACAATGCCCACAAACTTTTCATTAAACTTGGTATTCCGTTGAGAGCTCTTAATAAACCTTGTTATATTAGAGTTGCTAATGGTTCCGAGTATTATTGTCAATATTATATGGACGTTCCTATTGAATATAAAAATGTAATTGAAATAATAAAGTTTTATGTACAACCAAAGAGCCAAAACATCAGGAGCAAGATTAAAAGATTTCCAGAAATTAATTCCAAAATGGACTGGAAGTGTAATCTTTGGTTGTACATAAAACTTTATTATTTTAATTACATTTTTATATTCAATAGGAACGTCCATATAATATTGACAATAATACTCGGAACCATTAGCAACTCTAATCATTCCTTCTGTTAATTCTGACAAGGTTTGCGAAATTGATAGTATATCGGAGATTGGTTTACAACCTTTTGATTCTTTGACTGACAAACAACTGTCCGTTTTGGAAAATGTTAAATCTTTGTTTGATAATATAGACTCTGAAAGAGTGGGTCTTGGTCGTACTCATCTTGCTGAACACCATATTGACACCAGGGATGCTAAACCTGTGAAACAAAGATATTATCGTATGAGTCCGGAAAAACTTAAACTTTTAGAACAAGAACTTGATCGTATGTTAGACCTAGGGATTGTTGAACCTTCGAACTCACCTTGGAATTCTCCTACTACTCAGGTTCCTAAGGCGGATGGTAAAGTTCGAGTGTGTTTGGATAGCAGGATGATAAATGCTGTGTCTAAAACTGATGCCTATCCTCTCCCCTATATAAATTATATTCTGGATAACCTTCGGGATGCCAAATTTTTAACCTCCCTTGACCTTAGCGCTGCGTACCACCAAATACCTTTGACGGCCAGTTCCAAAGAAAAGACAGCATTTACGGTTCCTGGTCGTGGTCTTTTCCATTATAATGTTATGTGCTTCGGTTTAGTGGGAGCTTTTGCTACAATGCAAAGACTCATGGATAGCTTATTTGCAGCCCAGTTTGACAATAAGGTATTCTGTTATATCGACGATATTATCATCTGTACCGATACGTTCGAGGAACATATCTCTATTTTAAGGGCTGTTTATGAAAAACTTAAAATTGCCAACCTTACTATCAACATGGAAAAATCCCTTTTCTGTCGATCCGAATTAAAGTATCTTGGTTACGTGGTAGATTGCTACGGTTTAAGGACAGATCCGTCCAAAGTAGATGTTATTGCTAATTTTCCCGTTCCTTCCGATGCTAAACAGGTCAAGCGTTTCCTTGGCATGGCTGGATGGTACCGACGTTTCATAAAGGATTTTTCTAAGATAGCTAAACCTTTATCGCGGCTCACTAGTAAAAAGGTTCTCTTTAAATGGTCTCCTGAGGCCGAGGATTCCTTTTCCACTCTTAAATCCGCCTTAATTTCGGCACCAATTTTAAAATGCCCTGACTTTGGTTTACCGTTTTACATCCATACAGATGCCTCTTCTTATGCTATTGGTGGTGTTTTAACTCAGAAGTTTGATGGTGTTGATCACCCTATTGCTTATTGCAGTCGGACTCTTACCGACCAAGAGGTCAATTATACCGCTACTGAGCGAGAATTACTTGCTGTTATTTATGCTTTGGAGCAGTATCGAGCTTATGTTGAGGGGACAAAATGTTTTATTGTGACTGACCATGCTTCTTTACAGTGGTTTTACAAACTTAAAAACCCAACTGGTCGTCTAAGTAGATGGGCGTGCCGCCTTAGTCAGTTTATTTTTTATATAATCCATAGAAAAGGGAAAGAGCATGTCTTACCCGATGCGTTATCTCGTATAAAAGTCGACTCTATTGAAATTGATCCTCACCAGATCACCGATCCTTGGTATATTAAACTCTTTGAGGGATGTTCACGTAATCCTAAACTTTTCCCCAATTTCTCTATCGCTGAGGGGAAACTGTATCGGTTGACTAAGAATAAATATAACCTTACATCTCAACACGAGTGGAAAATTGTCGTTCCAGCTGAAAAACGGACGGAGATCATTCAGAAGTATCACGACGAGCCAGCTTCCGGTCATTTTGGCGTAGCTAAGACTCACAAGAAAATATCGAACATGTACTTTTGGCCGTCATTATTTTGCGACGTCAAAAAGTATGTTAACAATTGTGAAATTTGCAACACTTATAAGCCGGTTAATACTGCTCGTCCGGGATTGATGGGTGACCCCCGACAAGTCACTATTCAATTCAATTCAATTCATTTATTTATTCACCCTTTGTTACATAACGCAACCTAGGTAAGTCAACATTTACAATAATATTACATATACTCACATTGAAAATTGGTTATAAAAAAATCATATTCTATTAAAAATGTATCCATAAGTAAAATTATTTAAATTCATTCCAAAAATTATATCTTATTAAATTTAAAGTTATTAAACATTTCACATTCTAAAATCATAATTAATAATAAATAAAAAATAAAAATGTATAAATAAAAATTATTTAAATAAGTAACAGTTCAATTAAAGTAAACTCAAATTTCATCCCTTTCTAAGCTAAAATATCACAAAAACGAGCTCGCCATGAATTCTGATATACTATAAAATGGGTTTCTTTCAAGGAAATGCTTAATTTTATTTTTAAATTCTATATGAGGCAAATCGACTATAATAGCAGGTAACTTATTATATAACTTAATTTTTAAATTCATACCAAGGTTTTTAACTTTCTGTAGTCTCACTTTAAGCATGCATAGTTTATCTTTACTCCTAGTATTATAATGGTGAACATCCCTCTTTCTCAGCAGTTTATCATTCTGAGCATGAATCTCTAGTAGTGATCTAAATATAAATAAATTTATGACAGTCATTATTCGATTCTTTGCAAAGTGCGCTCGTGCCGATGCAAGTCTTTGCAAACCATCGATTATCCTTATTGATCTCTTTTGGCAAAGAAGAACACGCTTTACTCCCGTCGCACCACCCCATATTGTTATTGCGTAATTAATTAATGAATGACAGTATGCATAGTATACAGATATTAGGGTTTTTTTGTCAATCAAAGGTTTTAGTTTAAAGAGAGCATAATTAGCACTAGACATTTTTTTACATAATTTCTCTATATGTTTTTCAAAGCTCAGTGTTGAATCCAGCGTACAACCCAAAAAAACAGTGTCGTCATTTTTTTCACCAGCTTTTAGTTTACATTTGTAATTCAAAATAGTGCTCTTAGATTCATTTAATATTATACCATTAGTCTCAAACCAACACTTAATCTTACCAAAAACATAATTTCTTTTCTCCACTAAACTCGGTTCTGTCTTATCCTTAATTACTATATGTGTGTCATCAGCAAACAGGGTGACTAATGCCCATTCTGGTAAACAATTTTCTAAATCGTTTACATATATTAAAAATAATAAAGGGCCCAGTATGGATCCCTGAGGAACGCCTATATTACAAGTTTCTTTTTTGGATATCATTTTATTTACTGAAACAATTTGTTGTCTACTCTGTAAGTAGGATTTTAGTATGCTGTATTCTTTTCCTTCGAAACCATAATGTCTAAGTTTGTGCAATAGTATATCATGTCGTAAGCAGTCGAAAGCCTTGGAAAGGTCGCAAAAAATGCTTGTGCATCGTTGCGACCCATCCAGTGCTCCCAATATGAACTCAATCGACCTAGCTATTGCCATTTCTGTTGATCTCCCAGTGCGAAACCCATACTGACAGTCTTTGATCAGACAATTTGATTCTAAATACTCCACCATTCTTAATTTTAATGCAGTTTCTAAAACTTTTGATAAGACAGGCAATATGCACACAGGTCTATAATTGCCTATCTCATCCATATCGCCTTTCTTAAATACTGGCACGACTTTACCTATTTTTAGACTGTCCGGAAAAATACCTTGTGAAATGCAACAGTTTAAAACCTCAAGTAATAGATTAAATAATATGACATTTTGCAATATAAGTGTTTTTATGCTTTCTACATCCATATCATAGTAGTCTCTACTTCTTTTATTTTTCAAAGATCTAATTATTTTGGCTAATTCTTGACTTGTGATAAGAGAAAAACAAACTTTTTCATTTGGTTGGTTCATCACATTGAGATACTGATCGCAATCGCCTATTTCAGCAGACCGACATTCCTCAGTTAATTTCTTAGCAATGTTAATAAAAAAGTTATTAAATACATCAGGTAATTGCTTTTCATTACATATTACCTTAGTTTGTGGATCTCTAATTTGATTAATTTTTTGAGTCCTTTTTGTCATTTTGTTTGTTTGTTGTTCTTTTATAATTTTCCAAGTTGTTTTTATTTTATTACTAGATTTCTTAATTCTATCTATGTTGCCTAATTTTTTCGCCGTTTGCAGGACTTTCCTAAAAACCCTTCTGTATGATTTTAGCTTCATTTTCCCTGTCAAAGAAGGCATCAGATTGTTTAAAAGTTCAAGTGTCTGTAGTTTATTTCTTGCAACTACTATACCTTTTGTAGACATTTTACGTATGTTTTCATATTTGTTTATGGGCATAAGTGGAAACGCAGAAAGGTAACAATACCTAAAATGATCAAGAAAAATATTCATTTTATTATTTGCATTTGGTTCGGATGCAATTTCTTCCTCAACTTTACGTATATGTCTGCAAAATAGATAGTGAAAATATTTTATATTACTATGTGTAATTTTTCGTGTTTTAATTATCTCAGCTGTATTTATTTGTGTTTGTTTAGTTTGTGTAATATATTTAAGTGCTATAACATTATGATCAGAGAGTTTAGTATCGAGAACACTGCCCACATAACCTTTCTCATTCAAATTAGCGTTAACTATAAAGTTATCTATGCACGTTGCTGAATTACCTTTAGTTCTAGTAGGTTGGTTAATTACATGTTTATAATGAAAAGTCTCTAACAATCTCAAAAATTTTTTTGTGTTGCTATTAGGTTTTAGTACATTTAGATTAAAATCACCTGTCATTATCACAGTCTTCCCTTCTTGTGATACTTTTTCAAAAATTTTAGTAAGGATATGCTCGAAGATCGAATAATCCTTTTCGGGTCTGTAGACACAGACGATAACTAACTTGATAGCTTTTATTTCAACTGCAGCTACTTCACAATTCATTTCAAAGCTCAGTTTTGTGATATCATTCCTAACCTTAAATTCTAGATTATTTCTTACAAATATCGCCGTACCACCATGGTCAAACATTTTTCTATTGAAATATGACGCCAATGTAAAACCTTCTATACACATAACATTTAATTTAAGATCATTTGCCCATGTCTCAGATAGACACAATACATCACAATTATTATTTTCTAGCAACAAATCAATTTCTAAATATTTATTGTTAATACTTTGTACATTGGCTTGTAAAATATTTAACCATTTTGAATCATCGTGGGTAGCTTGAATAAATTTGACTGACATAATATTTGATTATCATTGTTTTTTTGTTTCTCATTACATTGTATCGTTTCTTGTATAAATATCAGAGAAGATGAACTTTTAAAATTATTACACAACCTAATAATCTCTGAACAAACATATTTTTTACTAAGTTGAGGCCTATTTCTTATATCGTTCAGCTCTACGTATTTGACATTTTTGGCTACCATACATAAGTGTGCTAGTTCTCTGTTTATATTATAAATAGCATGATTGTTTATACCGTCGTAGATCATACTGCAAAGCATAATATTATACTTCCTGGGTTCGTGTTGTATAATTCTCTTCACTAATTCAGAATGCGATGCTTCTTTCTTCGAGACGTTGTACTCTCCGATCAAAATCACCGCCAAATCATTTTCTTGCAAGTGCTCCGTGTCTTGAATGAAACTGCTTAGTATTTTTTGACTTGAAGCTCCTGGTTTACAGTAGTTTGTTACCATAATACTGTTTGATTGGTCACATATTTTTGAAGCTAATTTTGTCCCCAGGTAGTCTGAAAAGATCATCACTCTTTTGTTCATGTTAACAGATTTTTTGTAACTCTTAGTATCTTGATTTTCCATTACATCATTCCGTTGAATTAATTTAAGTTTGGTCTCCAATTCTAACAGATTCTGTTGTAGTTTTTTCTTTTCATATTCTAAACTTTTTAAATTCTTGTTAAGCTTTTTTATTGTAAAATTCATTTTTCTTATTTGAATGGTGCTATTTTTATTAACAAGTCTACACTTGGGTTCTAGAGAAAGTTTTGGACATTTTTTAACCTTCCTCTTCTTCTCTGGCTCGTGTAACATATTATTATTATCAGTCTGGCAACATTTGTCGATATTTACTTCATCTTTCTTATGAGAATGAGTCGTTAAAATCTTGTTCAATCTTTTGGCAGCAGGTGACGAGATATTTGAGATGACTGTGTCCGATACTCCTATCTTCTTATATGTTGCCACAATTTTTTCGAAATGTTGTATGGACTTTTTTAGAGAAATATTTTCTAAGTTAAGTTGATCTATTTCGATATGTGCACTTTCTAGCTGTAAGTTTACATCATCCAATTTCTGTTTTAAATCTTCCATACACGAGTCTTCACAAGTAGATATATTAGGTAAGCTTCTCATAGTACAATCCAATATCGATGAAGTGGGTTGCACAATTTCCTCAAACATTGATAAATCCATATAAGATCTCGATAAGCGCTTTTTCCTAGTTGTAATAAACATTTCTTGTTCCATTTTTTTTTGTGAAAACAACAAAAAAAAAACACAGAGGGGACGTGATTAAATAAAATAAATAAAAATCAAACAAAAGTCCAAGAAATATCAAACAAATAAAAAGTTTGAAGTATAAAAAAGCTATATAGTCTCTGGGTTTGAACTCTGAATGCTTGGTTAAACAGTTCTTGTACACTCCGTTATGCTACTTGGTCTATAGGAAAGCTGGCGAAATTGTTCATCACTAGCTTACATAAGGATAAAAAATACAAACATGAAGGTGACTGTAAAATTTTCTGTCCGTCATTTATCACTTCCACCTTCTCACTTAATTTACTATCTCTTTGTTTTTACGTAAAATCGCCACAAATCACTTCTTTGAAATTCACAAGTTACAGTTTTGTCACCAATATTAGTAGGTAGGTATTTGCCTAGGCACACAACAGCAATCTTGCACCTTAGTGTTTATTTTCACAGTTCAATTTTCTATTCCGCAGATTTAGTAAGTACTTAAATGTTTACTTTATTGTTGAATTTTTAACATTAATAAATAAAAGTTTATTGAACACTCAACCCAAAATAACTTTTTTGACGGTTTTTCTTGTTTAGAGTCTCCTTTTTAGACTTTGTTCTTCAATCCGTTCAATCCACGTTATTCACCACTTAAAACATGTTAGATCTTCAAGATAACGATAACACTGCTAAATTGTCCCCTAATCTTCATAATTTTATAACTTTTTCGTCAAAATAAGATAAGTTATATTTTTAAAAATATTTTAAATACGGAGCTGATATTTACTTCGCCACGCCATCTAGCGAAAAAACTAAACCGTGGGAAGCAATTTCTTGCGACCTTCTGGGACCATTCCCGCCTTCTTACTCGAGAAATCAATATTTATTTGTTGTCTCCGATTATTTCAGCAAATATGTCCTTCTCTTTCCTTTGCGGAGTGCTACGTCCAAGGCTGTGTGCAAATGCCTTGAAAAGGGCGTGTTCTTGGTACATGGGGTTTGTCGCATTCTATATACGGATAACGGTCCCCAATTCACATCTAAAGAATTTAGAGATTTGTTGAAATCTGTGGGAGTACCTCACATTTTCTATAATCCTCGTTACCACCCTCAATGTAACCAAACTGAAAGGGTTAATCGGGATATTGTTCGAGCCATTGCTTCTTATGTGCGTTTTGATCACCGCAGATGGGATCAAAACATTCAGGAAATCCAATGTGCCCTCAATACCTCCGTCCATGCAGGAACTAAATTCACTGCTTATTACCTTAATCATGGTAGGGAAATGGTACTCGATGGAGCAACTTATAACTCCGATCAACCTTTTGATGGCCAGGCTGTTACTGTCCATTCTGATAATTACTCTTCTGGTTTGCCCAAATTGCAGAAAATATTTAAGGACGTGGAATGTCATTTGCAAAAGGCGTACAGACATAATGTTAAGTATTATAACTTGCGGAAACGTCCTCTCGAACTTCGGGAAGGTCAAATAATTTATAAAAGGTGCTTTCCTTTGTCCAACGCCTCCAAATATTTTTCTGCCAAATTATCTCCCAAGTTCGAAAAATGTGTGGTAGATAAAAAACTGGGTAACGTGGTTTATTCTTTAAAAAACATGGACGGGAAGCCACTGGGTTCATTTCACATTAAAGACATTGTCGTGCGGGGTCACAGTGAAGGCGCTTGAAGTCCCTTTATATGGTTTTTGGTTTCAAGTCTGCCAGTGTGTGTTACCTTGTGCACAATGCTGTTTCGTCATTGTTAGTTAAGTAGGTTATAATTTTGTTTTTAGTGTTTTATTTTATCAGTGTTACATCCGCAGGTCTTGTCGCATTTGTGTGATCCACAAATGATACCAAGGATGGTAACATTTCTGTTTTCTTTGTTGTGATGGCGTGTCGTCCTGTGTGATGATTTGCTTTAGCAGTTATTTTGTGTATAGGGATGTTGGATATTCTACTCCTCACACCTTGCCGTTAGAAGTCACTGTTTGCATACTACGGTTTTTCATGTAATTTACCCCGTTTTATAGTTTGGTAAATTATGTGCTGGTTTTGTTAAACCAACCTGTGTTTAGCACTGGTTATGGCTAGAACTTGGATTAGCTCCCTTTTGTGTGTTGGAGTCTATGAAACAGTTCTACCCTTTTTCATATTTACTTTTGTGAGTTATTGGTAAGTTTCCCTGGAATGACTCAAGCTTCTCTTATCTAAGAAAGGTCTTTTGAGTCTGAAGGTGGTCTATCTTTAAGTGTGATAGGATTAAGATCTGTTTTGTTCAGTTTAGATTGTAGTTTTGGATTTCGTCGTTCCTCCTGACGAAAAATTTTATTCAAAACTTTCGTTTTGAATAAAATTTTTCTTTCCCAACTAAGACGGTACTGTAACACCGTTTTTCTTAGCCCAGCTATACAATAGCAAATACTGCATTTCAAGGTACCTTTTATAGTGAAATTCTCACTGTAGTCTTGCGGTTGGACAAGGACCTTAGGTATTAAGCTTAGATTAGTTTGTTAGATGAGTATTATTGAACACACTCAGTGTTTTGGTGGAGTTTTAGTATTGGTTTGTGATAAATTAATGCATGGATTTTTCTACCTGGTTTGAGTCAATTTCCAGTAGTTTAGCGGGTGTCGGCGATAGTACCGCCCACTTTAGCAACAAAGCATTCACTTGAATTCATTTTAACACTCCATTCACTAAGAATTTCCGTACTTTTCAATATTTAAAGTAAATTAATCTTCTTGTTTACAATCATCACAGCTCACGCACACATCAACAAGTGACAACTGTCAGATGTGACGTTCGGCGTTGCGTTCCGTGTTACCTAAGCGTTTCGGAACAATAAATTTATACTTTGACATTGAAATCAAATAACAGAACGATTTTCACGTATTTGTTATTTTAAATATTTGAGATAAGTGCTAGGTTTTGGCATGCTATTTAAGATTTTAATAATTGTTTTCATTGGAAAGGTAATGTATGTTCGATAAGTGCAGTTTGTCTTTGGTGTGGTCTTTTGTCTATGGCATTCGAGAGAATTCCAGAAGGACGGAAGTTCCCTGTCGGCCATTCTTTTCATTTGCACTGTGTCGTTCAGATGCAGGTATCTAATTAAATGTGAAACCAAAAGATTTTTGATTCTTTGGTAGTTTCATCATTAATGTCGTGATGCATTGAGCATCCAATTAAGTGGTAAGTGTTTTAACAAAATAAATGTAACGATGTGCCACTTTGGCAAGTGGTGTTCGCAATTGTAATTAAACGTGATTATTTTGGTTGCAGGGCACGAGGCTCATTAATTTGTTTTTCATCATGTTTCCTTCGGGATAAAACCTGTAATAAGCCCAAACTTGGTAAGTTCCAACTTCCTTATAATGTGAGTTGTAGTTATATGCGACATGGCGACCGGTTTGTGACTTTAATTTTTCTGATTGCAGGGCTTTCAGGATCGGTCCCAGGTTCAGCTTTTAGGATCTGGTTTCAAGATCCGATTTCAGGATCAGTTTCAGGATTTAATTTCAAGATGTACTTACCTGTTTTGAAACCGAGGATGTAATATCGGCGTGACATAGCACGTGTTGAATGTTGCTAATAATATCATGAGTACTTAGACCTTCATAACCATATAACCAAGGTATTCCTCAGCTTTCTATTATTCCCATCGTAACGGCCGTGTTTCTGGTCATGTACCCGCCGAAGTAATCAACGGTTACATCAAACATATAATGTTGATTTGACGACATGTTCAATATCAGCCCGGAGCAAACCTATGGTCAACAAGTGTATTAATGTCTCTCTTAAATCAATTTTAGCTTCAGTGTAGACTGTGATGTGTACCTTAGCATGAGTTTTACGAGTAGGTACGTGCAGGTTTGTTTCTAGACAGCCGGCGTTTTAATCCGTCCGTCTGACTGGAAGCGAGCGAGTATGTCCTCACCTTAATTTTTAAGGGTTTCTAGTTTAGATCCCTCTTTTTAATGTGTTTTTAATTTCATAGTGATCTTAAGGGTAGTGCTATTGCAAGAATTGTATGGTCTTACCATAACCTGTTAAGGGGCCCTGTTAGCCATTTAGCCTCCGTGCGGTTTTAACATTATAATGGGTTCTCTAGGTAATATGTATTAAAATAAAAGGTGTGACCTCACTTTAACCCTTCGGACTCCATGTTAAACCATTTTATCTCTATGTGATTTTAAAACTTTATGACGGTTTTCCGTAAGAATTGTTGTTAACTTCATGCCCTAAGTTAAATAAATGTTTGTTTTAACATTGATTTTGGTTTGATTTATTAACCTCACTTTGTTTCGATCTATGGACGCTTTATCTTTTAATTTTTAACTTTAATGGTTATAAACGGCGCCCAATAGCATAGTTAGTCCATGGATGACTGAGCCACGCGAATCCACCTAACCCCTCTGCTCTACCGACTAAAATTCACAGTGGGGTAAATATCATCAACCCCCGGGGTAAGAAAATTTTCCATTACAACATTCCCCCAAGCGAAAGTGAAGAGTCATACCTTACAAAAAATCATACTATTACTAGCCAGTCATTGTCACCAGACCAACCCGCTGCTCTTTCAAACATGCTGGAGCTATCGCAATACCATGACAATATCTACCCGCTAAGTGAAAATGAAGAATCGTATCACGCAAAAAATAAGACAGCAACTTCATTTTCACTTGAACAACCCACGTCAAGTTTTAAACCAGATAATGAAAAGCCTTGTAGTGGGGTAAATATCATCAGCCCCCGGGGTAAAAAATTTTTCCATTACAACATTCCCCCAAGCGAAAGTGAAGAGTCATACCTTACAAAAAATCATACTATTACTAGCCAGTCATTGTCACCAGACCAACCCGCTGCTCTTTCAAACATGCTGGAGCTATCGCAATACCATGACAATATCTACCCGCTAAGTGAAAATGAAGAATCGTATCACGCAAAAAATAAGACAGCAACTTCATTTTCACTTGAACAACCCACGTCAAGTTTTAAACCAGATAATGAAAAGCCTTGTCCTCGTGGCAGCTATAGCTCTGAGTTTTCTGATGGTGATCCATCTTACAATCCTTCACCTGCCGATTCTTCTAGTGATATGGAAGACGCAGCAGACATAGAAGATGCAGCATACACAGAAAACGAAGCAGATATACAGGTGAGTTTTCTTATTTGCCTCTAAAAAAATTTAGTCTCTGTTTTGTACCTCAAAGATTTGATTGAAGTCGTTTTATTTTGCACGCCAGATTTCTTTTTTAGCATTATCTTTGATATCCCACGTGCTCCCACGTATGCTATGAATATCAGCACTAGCATAAAACAGTGCTGTAATATTGCAATAATGATAACATTAAAATCTGACAGCAGCGTGAAAACTGCTGTAATAGAAGCTGATCTGAAAACACTCATTCAACTCATAGAGGCCAATTGGAAGTTTGATGTTTCGAGTCAGGCTTCTAGTGACTTAAACTTGACAAAATGGAATAAAATAACCATAGTACCTCTCGCAAGTGATTTAAAACTCCTCAAAAATTATCTGTGTGAAAAATCTAATTCAGCGAGCTCGAAGTTAGCTGAATCTGAAAACAGTAATATAGAAGCGTATAACACTTTATTAGAGACTGTTTACTGTCGTATTCTTCTTTTGAATAGACGACGACCTGGGGAACTGCAACGTCTACCACTTAGCACTTATCAAGAGTGTAACAATGATATTAATAGCTATGAGGAATTTGACCAAGCCATTTCAAGTGCAAAAAAAACTTTTGATTAAAAGTTTCAAGCGTATTGTCATAAGAGGTAAAAGGGGTCGAGATGTACCGGTTCTGTTGACTGACGAAGTCCGAAGTGATATTGATTTGCTCATATCTGTAAGACGTCAATATATAAGCGATAAAAACAACTTCTTGTTCGCTAAGCCTGGAACGGAAAGTACTTTGTGTGGTTATAAGGTATTGGAGAAGTACGCCAAGGCAAGTGGTGCTAAAAATCCAAAAGCTATAACGTCGACAAAGCTTCGAAAACACTTAGCTACTCTGACGCAAATGTTTAACCTGAAGGATACAGACATTGAACAACTGGCAAATTTTATGGGTCACACTCAAGCCGTACATAGACAGAACTACAGGTTACCTGACGACGTATACCAGACGGCTAAAATATCCAAACTGCTGCTGCTAATGGAGAGTGGCAACGCCAATAGTTATAAAGTTAAAGCTTTGGATGATATCGATTTGGACTTAGAACAAGATTTATTACAAGATGCCAGAGACGAGAACTATTTAAATGATGATATAATGGATGATGATAATACAATATTGCCTGAAGCGCCATGTGAAACTAATATAACGGACAATGTACCTATCAATAAACCAAAGGAAAAACAACTTGAGGATATAACAAATGCAACACGAGCAGGACAAAAGAAAAAACGAAACCTTGTTCCTTGGACACCACAACAGAAAAATAATTTAAAAATTTGCCGCGGGGGCGGCAAAATGTCGCCGGTGAAGCGGGTTGAGATCTGATCTATGATTCATTCATTACTAATCATTACATGTGTCAGACACACTATTAGTATTCCAATTTTATCAAAAATTACGCGCACTAACTATTTTTTAATATTTATTTAAAAGAAAAACTGCGAAATCACTGACAGAGCTCTTTATAAAGCGCTTATTACACCTTCCTGAATTTCGGATCCGGAATTTAGTGTCCGATTTAGGACGAGAAATTCAGTCGCCAATTAGACCGTCCTGAATGTCGGATCCGATATCACAGCTTTACGATCATACAGTTGTCAAACGAATGTTCTTGTAGCCGTAAAAATACATAGCTAGGTAAATAGGTATATGTAGGTAGTAGGTACGTGTCATTTTCAACGCTAATCTGAACTAGTTTTTAACCGACTTCATCAAAAGGAGGAGGTTCTCAATTCGATTGTATACTTTTTTTTATCGTTATTTGCGCGTATCTTCGACATTTATGGACTGATTTTGATGATTCTTTTTTTGTTCGATTGAGTTTTCTTGCGAGATGGTCCCATTAATTTTTTTTCAAATCGGTTCAGTAGTTTTCAAGTAATCCCGAAAATACTATGACTTTACATCAACTACCTTGACGACTTTGTTATTTATGAACCGAATTAGATGATTGTTTTTATTGGGAAAGGGATACCTTTGTGTAGTAGTTTTAACAGACTTTAAAAAAAGGAGGTACCTATTCAGTTTGTATACGTATGTATGTTTCTCCGCGATTATCTCACGTTTGGCTGAGCCGATTTTACTACCTAAATAATATACCTACACTACCTAATACAAAAGGTACTTACACTAAAAATAAAAAAAATAAAAAATTGTTTAAAAAAACAAAAAAACCGACTTCAAAAAACCTGCCTCTAAATAGCAAGAAATAATATATAAATCATTAGATACGCATTATCATATCATTGTTATAATAAAACACGTCTATTGAAGTCGGGTGGGGCTTTTAGAATAAAAAAAGGAAGTTGTAGGTACTCCAGCCCCACCCGACGTGTTTTATTATAACAATGATAATGCGTAGCTAATGATTTATATATTATTTCTTGCTTTTTAGAGGCAGGTTTTTTGAAGTCGGTTTTTTGTTTTTTATATTGATGTAGGTAAAAAAAAGCAAATCACAGAGTGACAACCCTTATATACTTTTAGTCGTTGCGCCAACTGTCTATCTAGACGAACGGCGCGGCAGATTTTTTTTCGCCAACATAAAAGGCGTTGACTGACTGTACTCTTTATGCTGTGGTACTACTGTGTCGGAGCCGAGCGTCCTGAATGCGATTACACTGTCCTAAGTGCTTCCGATTTAGCATCCGTCATGTCGGAGACAATTTCTATCCTAATTAGGATCCTAAATCGGATCCTAGCTTCCTGAATGCAATTACACTGCTCTGAATTTAGGAGCGACTTCATATCGGGTCCGATATTTAGGATGATCTAATTAGCTCTTAACGCTTGTTTGTTTACATACGAACGGCAACTTCGCATCACGGCGCGTCGCCGCGCCGCCGGCGCCCGCAAGCCGAGTTGAGCGGCACTCTTTGTTGCAAAATCTTTTGTTTCACGCGTCGGCCCGTGTCGATGCTTCTCTTTCGCACCCACTACGCAATTGTACTGAATTTTGTTTGTTTTAGTGCATCGTGAAGTACCGTTACGCAATCACGCATTATTCGTATGTTTGTTTCGCGAGAGTTTCGGATACGGAACAAAAGTCATTTGGATTGTGCTTCGATCTTTTAAATACTGTCGAATCTTCTAAAACTAAACATTTAGAACTTTACCCAATCTTTGAACTAGTTTTTGAAAATGAAAAGAGTCAAAGAAAGTGGTGCGGAATTCCGCAAAAAAAAAGGCTAAGAAAGAAGCAGATGCGAAGAAGTCTCAAGGTGCATTACTGAAATATTTCAGTTCCAGTTCTGGTTCGAAAGCCACGTTAACGTCTTCGGTGGCATCCTGCAGCAGCGGAAGTGATTCCAGTGTAAGTAGGTATATGATTCCTCCATCTAGAATCGTGCGTGGCCTAGGATTACTCCAGTTATTTTAGACGTAACATGTATGGGCTGGGTCGCTCGCAATAAATTGCAAAGTTTGTTCTCTATCTTTATCGTTAACTGAGTCCGAAAAAGTAAAAAAAGCAAAATGTGTATGTATGTATGTGCGTCTATTTTCAGTTGTCAGCTCTAGAGCCTAAGCCGCTGAACCAAATTGGATGATATTTTATATTTTACATGTTTTGTTAATGTCTAGGAATATTTTTTTTGTTTTTGGGTAACTTGATTATTTATGGTACCGGTCATACCAATAAAACATAATTTTTCATTTAGCTCAAAAATAGCGCCAACGATTTTTCTCAAATTTCTCGTCATTTTATTTTTTAATAACATTTATAACATGGCATACTCAGTTAGTTTTTACCGAAAAACTCTAAAAAAGGTAGCTGCAATACAAAATCAATTTTGTTTGTAAATTTTCCTATAAGCCCGGCAAACCGCGCCGTCACCAAAACCACTTTTGTTTTGTGATAGATAAAATATTTGTTTGAAATTTAAACGTGTCCTCTGGCGAATATTCATGTGAATACATAACTTATTTTACAGGCACAAGAAGAAGACGTGCTTGCCGTCGCAGTTGGGAGTAGTTCTGGTCCCACCACAAAGCAGGGTCAAGACGAAGTCGACTCACTAGAATTACCTCAAGCATCTAGTCATAAGCCTGCAGAAAAAGTGTATGTTGCCAAAGAAGAAATAATTGAAATCGTGCCTTCTGCTCCTGCCGAAGTCTAAAATATAAATCTCGACGATGTAGGTTGCTGGCCTTCTCTTATGACCGACGAAGTCAGAACGCTTCTAGTACGTCGCGGATTTGACTCAGTACAGCACATCGATTCCGAATTTGCCGATGTTGTTCGCTCAGGGACTTCAACGAAAGGCGGTACCCGAAAACTAACCAAAGAGTGGTTTTACAAACCATTATCTAACGGCGAAAAGGTTCTCCGAACATGGATGGTGTACTCGCCTTTGAAGCAATCCTTGTATTGTTTTTCTTGCAAGCTGTTTGGCAATTCCGGCTTGAACTTCGCATCTGAAGAAGGATTCAACAAATGGTGGAAGCTAAATCCAAGAATCGGAGACCATGAAAACAGCCTGGGCCATGAACAGAGCTTCTTGAAATGGAAGGAGTTGGAAGTTCGCCTGAACTGTAAAGCAACCATCGATCAGAAACAACAAGAAGTTTTCGAAAGTGAGGAGAAGAAGTGGAGGGATGTACTGTACAGGTTGCTGAATATTATCCAGTTCTTAGCTAAACAGAATCTGGCCTTCAGAGGACATCGAGAAGACATTCGAGGAGATGATAGTAGCAATCGCGGGAACTTTCTGGAGTTAGTGCACCTCCTAGCTAAATATGACCCTCTTCTAATGGAACACCTGACAAAGATAAAGCTGGGAGCAAGAGTCTCAGTTTCGTATCTATCTCCAGAAACCCAGAATGAATTTATAAACTTACTGGGACAGCAAGTTCGATCCACCATCATCCGTCGTATTCAAGAAGCTAAATATTATTGCGTAATCTTCGACAGTACACCAGACATCTCCCCACAATGACCAAATGAGCCAAGTTCTGCGATACGTACATATCGAAGGAGAAAAAGTCGCCGTGGTAGAATCTTTCATTGACTTCTTCGAACCAAAAGGAAAAAAAGCAGAAGATCTCAGCAACGATATAATCGCGAAGATAACATCAGACGGACTGGACATACAGAATCTAAGAGGACAGGCTTATGACAATGCTGCCACAATGTCAGGGATCCACAATGGAGTTCAAGCCCGGATTAAAGCACTGAATCCGAAAGCTATATTCGTTGCATGCACAAACCACTCACTAAACTTGGCTGGGGTACACGCTGCTTCTGAATCAGTGAATTCCGTGACGTTTTTTGGGACTCTGGAGAAGCTATTTGCCTTCTTTTCTGCATCAACTGTTCGATGAAACGCTTTGGTTTCCGTCACAGGTCAAGCAGTGAAACGAGTCACTGAAACGCGCTGGAGCGCTAGACATGTACTGCCGTGGTATAACAAAAATGCCGTTAACTGACATCTGGGTGATTTTCAACTTTGGATGGTACATTAATATGAGAAAAAATCCCTATCGACCTGTATACGCGGTTTTTCGATATTATGTATAGTTTCGGAAATAATTATAACAAAAAAACCGTTAAATACCTTCTTTCTAGTTTGTAATAAGCATAAATGCCGTTAAGCAACATTGCGAGTTAATATAGCCGCTAAAGTTAAATAACTTATATTTTTGTTATAATTTTTTCCTATGGTTACTTCACTAGATTGCCGTTATACGGTCTTTTGCAGACTGTAGAGCGGTTAAAGTACTATAACTGTATTATTGTTATTCATTTTTTATTATAGGAGTTTACGTTTGTTAAGCAATAATGCCGTAAACTGAAAGAGCTAGACTCAAATGCGATTAACGAATCTTAACGGCATTTTAGCTTAACATTTGGTATACTTATATTTTGACTTTATGTACGTTATGAGCCAGTAACGGCATTTCTAAAATAAAACTATAATTATTTGTCCTTAAAAAAATTATTTAAGTGTCGGTTTCTCACAATAATACGCTAAAATACCGTTAACTAATCTTGCGCGGGTCTTAATTCCGCGGTCGGGGGGGTCTAACTAGCTAGTGCGTCACAGGAGCTTGCCGGCGAAGGACGCGTGTCGCTACGTATCTATTCCCGCCAATTTCGCAACGATGGCGGATCGTAACTGTAGGTAAGTTCGTGAGGTTTTTTTTCACTAGCTTTTATTCAACTTGCCCTGTTGGTTGTGGTTATTTGAGTCAAATTCGGGATCATAGCCTAAGCGGACCCTAGGCTGCATGTGGACGTAGTCAGGAACACGTTAACATAATTGTTTATTGTATTATAGGGTTACATGGCTTATGTAATTTTTCATTTTTCCTTACATTTCGATTTGCTGACAATGGTTTTTTTTGTTTATTTAATATTAATATTTTCTTATTGACTTCTTAAGTTTTGACGCGTATAACTCATTGAAATAAAACACTTACGGATAATAAACGCGTTATTTATTTACACACAAAGTTTATTTGCGGGTGACTGTCACCCCGCGACCACGGCACCTGCAAAGATGTTTTATTTCAATTAATATTTTCGCGTTTTATTTCAATTAATATTTTCGTGTTTTATTTCAATTAATATTTTCTTGTTACAGAAGCTCTGCTATTGTTACCAGAGCTACAAAAATTTTAGATATGATTAAAGACAAGCGTGAGATTCCCGTGACTACTTTAACGCCAAATAAAAGCACCAATAAGAAAAATAATAGTAAACCTGGCTATATCGACGACATTTATACAAGACATTATTCAATGACCAGCAGTATTTTTGATACATTCTGTGAGTCACAAACAACATACAACTCGCATCATTTGACAAATTTGGATACAAATAAGTTAAAGGAGGCTTTATTCAACGAAAGTACCGTCGATCGTACTATTACGAAGCAACATAATTTTGTGAACACACGTATCGAAGTAAATTTAACGTGCAATGAATTAATGCCATCAGATTCTCCTCTTGATTTAGAAGTCCAACTGAATACAAATGTAACTTGTGAAAACAGTCCACATATTTTTGATTCCGACGATTCTGTTTGTGATAAAGATTACATTCCATCTGATTCCTCAGGAAGCTCTAAGTCAGACGTGTCTGAAAAGATAATAAAAAGAAAGAAGTACAGGCCGCAAACCTCTTTGTCAACGGATGTAACTAACGATGTTACTAATAAATATACAAATTTTAAAGCCAGGACGAAGACACTCAGTTAGTGCCACTTGTTGCGAGACAACTATGCCCGTGGGACCATTCTTCCGCAAGCGTAGCAATACTGTAGATGGCAACTATTGTTGCATATTGCCTGTGGATTATAAAGCCAAAAATAATTTTACTCCTAACAAAACACAAGCTTTGGAGCGACGACGTCGTAGAAATTCAGTAGATCCTACTTGTTTTGCAAAAACTTCGTCTGAGCGACAATTCCTCCGTAAGCGCTGCAATTCCGTCGATGGTAATTATTGTTCCACATTGCCTGAGGCACCGCAACCTCCACGCAAACGAAAAAAATATAATACTCCTTTACAACAGCGAAAATTGGATGCTAAAAATGAAAGAATAAATAAACATAGTGTCAAGCCTGGGTGCAATGAAAAGTGTTATAAGACATGTATGAGTTTGTTTAATGAAGAAGAAAGGAAAGCCATAAATAAAGCATATTGGGATATGTCGTGGCAAGAACAACATGCATTTGTGGAAGCACACACGTATGTAACAGTTCCAAAAAGAAAAATTACGAGTCGTCCAAAACGGCTACCAAAAAGAAGTTTTACATTCAAAAAACAAGACGGTACTAAAATAGATGTATGCAAAGTATTTTTCCTAACAACTCTTGGATATCTAAAAGTAAATGATAGGATCCTACATAGAACTTCCAATGATCCTTCCACCGATAAACGTGGTAAACACCAAAAAACTCCAGAATTTGAACGCAATTTACTTAATCAACACGTCGAATCGTTTAACCCGTTAGAACCACACTACAGGCGTGAACATGCACCTTTGCGAAGATACTTACCAAGTGACATTACCATAACTCAGATGCATAAACATTTTTGTGCGACTTACCCCGATAAACCTATTTCGTACAGCTTATACAGATCACACGTTAAAAAAATGAATATATCATTCACTAATCTCGGCAATGAAGAGTGCGAGTTATGCGAAGCACATAATTTTCACCAGAAAGAAACATCACATGATGCCACTAACCAGCTAATAGAAGAGTGTACAAATTGTGTGAATTGGGTTCAACATCACCAAAAATATACAAAGGCACGAGAGCTGTACAAAGCACACAAAGAGGAACCTCAAAATAATTCGCAGATATTCTATAGTGCTGACCTGGAAAAAGTGATAATGTTGCCTAGATTAGAATCGTTTAAAGCTGCAATTTTTTGTCAGCGCCTTGTAGCATACAACCAAACCTTTGCACCACTTGGCAAGATTACTACTGAATTTAAACCCCTTACAGTTATCTGGCATGATGGCATTGCAGGAAGAAAACAAGAAGACATAATGTCTGCCTTTTATCATTTTCTTTTGCGTAATAGAGACATTGAGCAAGTACATATCTGGCTAGATAATTGCAGTGCACAAAACAAAAATTGGCTCTTATATTCAATGCTGATTCATATGATTAACAGTGAAGCCATTGGTATAAAAAAAAATATTCTCCATTACTTTGAGCCCGGTCACACGTTTATGAGCAGTGACCAAGTGCACCACCAGGTAGAGTTGGCCATGAAAAAAAAAAGGCAAACTCTACGATTTCACTGATTTTGAAGAGTGTGTATCTTCAATTAACAACTCAAAAGTAATTGTACAGTCTATGTCACCCGAAAATTTTTTGAATATACCGAATTACGTGTCACAAAGAAGAATCCAATTATCCAACCCAAGGGCTTATTTAAAAAATATGGTAGAGGTATGTTTTATCCGTGGTAGTTATGATCTCATGTATAAGAACAATTTCGAAGACACTACGTATATTTCTCTTCGTTTCATGAATGATAAGTATCTAAAAAACCCACGTTTAATGATATTTCAATTCAGAACTGAACCAAAATGTGTTGAACCTAAAAGAAAAGCTGATATACTTGACAAACTATCAAGCATAATTCCCCCTCACAAATTGTTATTTTGGAAAAATTTACCAATAAAAGAAAATGTAGCTGCCGGTACAAGTTCTGACATGGACAATAGAGAATAGTGTAAGTTTCTTGAGACTGATTAAATATTTTAACTACTTTGGATAATTATGTTATTTTGATTAATTTTTTTTTATTTGGTAAAGTGGCTCTGTTAAGTTTTTTGATACCAAGTTTTTTCAGAAATATATACTTAAAATTGAAGGAGATTTAGAAACGAGATTTTTTTATTTTTATTTGTTGATTATATTCCCTATGTAAAATGGTTATGACTTCAATTTGAGGAGAACATTTGTCTTGATCTTTGAGTTCTATTGTTTAATTTTGTAATATTTTTTAATTATACAGACACACAAAGACTTAAAGATGATCCCCAGTTTATGGTCAGCTAATAATAATGTCATCGTAATTATAAGTACAAGTGCCTATTACCTACCTACTTGATGTGATATTTTTATTAGTAAAGAACTGAAAGTTCCTAACAAATCTAGCTTTAAGCAAAGTTCTGTTAAAACAAATAAGATGCTCAATTATAAAAGTTTAAATAAATATTGTGATTTACGAAACAATGGTTTTATTTATTAAAAATTGTCTTTATTTTGTGGTTTAACTTCCGCTGGTTGAATATTACATTAAATTTTTTTTAGTTATTGTTTCGCTATTAAGCCGTTAACGTAAAAGGTTCTTAGTTAAACGGCGTTTTAGCGTAACAACGAATCAAGTTTCTCCTTGAAATTGATATACATTTGTAGTTTACCAGACTTAAAAGCGGTAAAATGCCAATAGCGGCACTAAAGTCTAACATGACTCAGCTCTGTATAACGTAATATTAAGCTAAACCAGGGTTATGTACTATAACGACGTTTTAGCTAAACATATATGAGCCTTTTTTAAGTGTTTTAAAAGACAATATTTTTATTTTAAAGAGAAACACTAAAATGCCGTTAAGGTATACTTAGCGGCAGTTTAGTAAATTATTCATGAGAAATTAGAAACATCGATGATGAACTCAAACGAAAGAAGCATTTATTCATATAATTAAATAATATTTACAATATGACAGAAGAACAATTAAAAAGTATTTTACTTCACGTATTTATTGGTACTTTTAGGTCTCAAATTGGTGTTGTCATCGAGAAGTTACATAAGTTCAAATTTTTACCGCGTTTTTTGCTCATAACGCAAAATTGGGTTTAGGTAGATAACGGCATTATAGATATACCACGGCAGTGTAGCTGTCAAGATGCTTAAAAATAAGTTTGGAGGTAGTTCTTGAGGTACTGGAACAATTAACAGATTCATCTCAAACTTCCGAAACAAGATCGGGAGCCAGTCTTCTCCTGACAGCCATGCATTCATTTAACTTCCTAACTTTTCTTGGCTTTTGGGCTGCAGTGCTACCTGAAGTAGATGACGCACAGATTTACCTGCAGCAACGAGGACTAAGTGTGGATAAGTGTGCTCAGAAACTCTGCGCTTTGAAAACCCTCTTAATAGAAAGTAGAGACCGTTTCGTGCAAGAAGCAATTGACTTTGCTAAGACTCTCTGCGAAAAACTCGGAATCGAACTCAAAACGAGAAGAATTCGCAGGAAAAAACGCATGCATGGCGATGAATCTTTTGAAGATGCAGCTTTGTCTCACGAGCAGGAAATCCGTCGAGAGGTGTTCGCATCATTCGACAAGATCATTCAAGAAATGACGACTCGATTCCAGCAAATTCAAGAAATATCGGACAAGTTCGGATTTTTGATGCCAGCGAAACTTTTGGACAGCAAGTTCGAGTGTGATCTTTCTCATGTATTAGAAGACATTGACAAGGACGAGTTTCAGATGGAGCGGAAGCGTCTCCAGCAGTTTGTTTCCTGTTCTGAATCAGAGGAAGATATAAGTGGTAAAGGACCACTGGAGCTCCTCCAGTTCATTCAAAAACTGAATCTTGGAATTTCGGTTCCAAATATAGTCATCTTGATTCGCATATATTTGACTTTGGCTATTAGTGTTGCAAGTTGTGAGAGAAGTTTTTCGAAGTTGAAGCTAATAAAAAATTACCTCAGATCTACTATGAGCTCCGCTAGACTATCAAACTTGGCTATATTGTCGATTGAACAAGAATGGGCTGCTAATATTGATTTTGACAAAGTTATTTCTGATTTCGCTGCTCATAAGGCCCGTAGAATCCGCTTGTAAAACCGCTCATCCTATTTTACCTTTAATAAAAGATACCTCATTGCCTGTGAAATTTAATTTTAATTAAGCACCTATAGGATGGGGGCGGCAAAATGGGTCTCCCGCCCCAGGCGCCAAGATGGCACGCTACGGCACTGGCTATGTCCCAGTACCTTCCCTACGATGGTTTTAAATGGGTTAGTAAAGATGTGAATTTTCAAGTCTCTCCTACTTCAGATATTGGATATATATACTGGAAGTAGATCTTAGTTATCCAGATAAATTGCATGATTTACATTCCGATCTTCCATTGTGTCCTGAAAGTATTTGTACTGGAGGTAGTAATAAAAAAAAACTAGTTCCCAACTTAAATGATAAAAAAATATATATCATTCATTACAGAAACCTCATTCAATGTTTACTTAGGAAAATATATTGATCTAAACACTCAAATGCAAGCAAAATCAGATTTTGAAAAAGATTTTTTTAAGCTTATGAACAACTCTGTTTTCAGTAAAACTATGGAAAACATTGAGAAGAGAGTAAATGTTAAGTTACTCACACATTGGGAGAATCGGGGTAAGGTTCAGGGGGTCAAAGTCTGATAGCTCGTCCTGAATTCCATAGTTTATCAATTTTTTCCGAAAACTTGGTAGCGATACAATTAAATAAAACTAAACTTGTATACAGGGTGACATGGAGATTCGACCTATTCCTTGAGGTCATTTGCAACAAATTAAGCCCAGTGAACCAGGGGTCAAAACTGGATGGTTACCGAGCTGTAGCAGTTCTTCGATATTTAAGAAATTTTCCGACTTGTTACCAAAAACCATTAATTATGAATAAACTACTACACTGTAAACATTGAATTGATACTTTTCTGAAAGCTGAAAAATAAGTGATCAATTTGAAAAAAAACGTTGGCCCAAAACATACATAATCACAGATATAAAAGGGCCTAAGTAGCAATAACTTTTATTTTCTGATATTTTTCCCGAAAATCGCCGTAAGTTGAAAAAAAGTTGTATGAAAGTTGGCGTACAAATTAGTAGAATGACTTACTGGACTCATTAGCTTCCCAAAAAGGTATAAATGTTATTAACTTTCCCAGCTGTTATAAATAAAATCAGCAAAAGGGCGCTCTAGGTCAAACTTTTAATTTTTATTTGTTAATTGAATTCAGCTCGAAAGGTACTGTGAATAAATAATAAATGTTAATTGATAAAGTTTAATGCAAAAAAACAGTCCCTCCCATTTTCATTGCTGACGACAATGATGAAATTATTCAGTGCTTTCAAGCAGAACCTTCTGTTTCAACAAGGCAAGTGGCTAGACGACTGGGCGTACACTGAGAAAAATGTCATTTTGGGGTAATCTTAAAATATCGTGGCGTACGTTTAAATTAAGTGCGTTGTCCTAAAATAAGGAAATAATAGGTTTATATTACGCTATCTTGAAACGTGTTATGATGTAGTCGAATTATATGGTTAAATAAGGCAATATTATGACACTTATCATCGTAAAAATTGGTCATCAAAAATAATATTATCTTCTTAATATTATAACACTATGTAATAGAAAATAGCCCACTGTCCTATAAATATGTATGATAATCTATAAATAAGATTATAATTCTAAATCACAATGAAAGTGCCACCTTCCATAAAAAGTTGTCATAGTATTTGAGAAGACGCATCTCTAGAATACGATGACGTCCCCTTATAGTAGTACGATAAAATTATGTGCCAGTTCCTTTTATTTTGAGATTACCTTCACTTAAAATATAAGGAATTGGCATCAAAATTTAAAATGAATCCTACAAAAATACGATTACAGAAACTTATTTAAGAGTTTTGGCCAAAATATTATATCGTAAAAATTGCTCATCAAAAATAATATTATCTTCTTAATATTATAACACTATGTAATAGAAAATAGCCCACTGTCCTATAAATATGTATGATAATCTATAAATAAGATTATAATTCTAAATCACAATAAAAGTGCCACCTTCCATAAAAAGTTGTCATAGTTTTTGAGAAGAAGCATCTAGAATACGATGACGTCCCCTTATAGTATCAAAATTAAAATGAATCCTACAAAAATACGATTACAGAAACTTATTTAAGAGTTTGCATCAATTTTTGTATGATTCCTAAAAAATACGATGACAGCACGTAAATTCGCCGTTCATTATCATCGACTTGTCGTTCGTTTTGTATATTCTCTCCATTCTGTCAGTCGGAGTCGCAGAGTCGCAAGGACAGTTTTTAGCGTGTACAGAATTTGTTTATATTTGACTATTTTTTTAAATGTGAGTGAGTGCAAAGTGCAATACTTATGGATAAAGCAACTCATGACTTGCTAAAATAATGGAATCTAGCTCAATACTTATATACAACGTTTTGAAGGTAAGTTGCCAAGCCTATGTTGTGCGCGTGCGCGTGCACACTTTATTGGGGGGGAAGAAAATTAACTTTTTATATAAAACATATCATTTTGGAGGACAAAAAAACGTATTTGGGGTAAATTTTAATTTTCTCTTCATATAAAGTGTACTTATCATTTGAAGGAAAAAATCAAATGATCATAATATTATTGCCATTGAAATGGACCTAAAACATTGAATTCTTATAACAAATTACATGTTTAATTTTAGCTTAAAATCCGGCGGTCTCGACAGCTTCGAAGCTTCATCTGACACCATTTAAAAGCTGCCCGGCAGAAGCTGAATACCACAAAGCACATGTTTCTTCGCAAAAAAATAACAGACACACTAGCAGTTTGTGACGGTAAGGATTTATGTAATTATTCTGGTCTGTCCTCGTTTGAAAAATAAATTAATAATAATGTGTAGTGTTATATACAATAAGCATTTTTTTTTCAGATACAAAACCAGAGACTAAATTTCATTGCTGTCATATTACTCCTCGGTTGCTTATTTAACATACCTCCTGCGGCTCCTGCCTGCGGCTCCTGCCCGTCGCTCCAGGAAAGATTGGCAAACATCACGAGCAGATATATTGGAAGGATTTGACGGAGACGGTGGGTATAACCCACAGTATCTTGCAGAATGCTGGGTGGTTCTTATCTTAAGTCATTGAAAGCGAATCATGATTTTACTTATTAAATTATTTTGCATATTTTATGGATTTTCCTAATGATTGTTCTTAGTGTCATGAGTATAATTAGGTACGTAAGTAAGTTGTGACATGCTAAATAGGTAATTATTTTTAACTATGTAAATTATTTTTGACTGACAAATACTGTGATTGTTATAAGCATAAAGGTACGGGATTATAAGCATGGTGTATTAAGCCGAAAGGGGGGCATTGTACTCATCCATTAAATAACTTTTACTATCGGGTAAACTCTGAAATCGAAAAAAACTGCTGCTACTTAAGGCGATTGTATGACCGAAAGTGGCGCCCTCAGAGGTTTTTATTTAATAAGTTATTAATAGAAAATTATTTTAATAATGATTATCGTGGAGATTTTAGGGCCCTTGATCTAGTATTTTTAGAAGGTATCACTACATGCCCTCGTAGTCATTCGTAGAAGTAGATAGCAAATGTGTCAAAATCGGCCACTTTTAGCAGTTTTGCTATCTACTTCTAGCAGTGACTACGAGGGAATGTAATGATACCGTCTAAAAATACTAGACTGTGGGCCCTAAAATCTCCACGATAAATATTTTTAAAATTGTGTATTAGAATTATAATATTAAATATAATTCACCGCTGCACCACTTTCACTCAGGGTACCACCTTAAGTGAATTTCGTCGAATTATGTTGTGCCCAAAGTAAAAGTTGTTCACCATAATGAGTACAATGAGTCCTTTTCGAATTAGTTCACCGTAAGCTTATAAGCCTGTGTTATTATAATTAAGTAAGTACTATTAAGTGCTCAATTTGCGAATAGGTAGGTACATTATTTTTGGTGTCTTTTTTTCTGTTGTACAATACATTTATTAATAAATAATTACTAATATAAAAGTAAAAAAATAATATTGTAAAAATTAACGTTACTTACTTACTTTCAAAAAGAAATATTGATATTGCAATAATTAAAGTTACTTTCAAAAATAAATAAAATTACTCTTGATTACTATTTCTGTTTTCTTTATACTCGTGTCTTCCTGTTCTCTTTAAGTTTTTAATGCAATTGCATATTGCCAAGTTATGAAGGTATCTATTACTTTTTCTATATTTCACATGCTTTAAATTGTTATTTTTTATATGCGCGATCCTCTTTTTTTAAGTATTTTAGGAATGTGAATTAGATAAGAAAGAAGTAGTAGGTACAGTCGTCTTTAGATATATTGTAGCAAATAAGGTGACTCATATCCTTAGTTAAGTCCAACCAATTAAAATAGACATTTCTTGTGTTTTGGGTAAGATGCTACAATTTAGCAACGATTTCCTCATATCTCCGGTTATATCCTATTACTTTACGTACCTACTATTTATTATTAGGTACATCCTCTTACCTTGGGTTATCTTAGTACAGGCGCCATCAGATATACTGTAGCAGAAAAGGTGATCAAATACTTCTGAACAGTTTAAAATATCAATAAATTCCATACACTTCGTTTACACTTTGTATGGAATTTATTGATATTTAAACTTTTCAGAAGTATTTGATCACCTTTTCTGCTACAGTATATCTGATGGCGACTGTACTAGGATAACCCAAGGTAAGAGGATGTAATAATAAATAGCACGTAAAGTAATAGGATATAACCGGAGATATGAGGAAATCGTTACTAAATAGTAGGATTTAACCCGAAATACGAGAAAAGTGTATTTTAATTAGTAGGACTTCACTAAGGATATTAGGAAGTCACCGATAAATAGTAGAAAACAACCGAATATATGAGGAAATAATTTCTAAATAGTAGGAAAAATATTAGGACCTAACTGGAGATATGAGGAAGTCATCAATAAATAGTACGAAAAATAATAGGACATAACTTGAGATATAATGAAAGAATATTATATTTTTTGACATAAGAGGATGTCATCGAGAAATAGTAGGAAAAATAATAGGATATAACTCGATGTACAATGACAGTAACCATAAGTAGTAGGAACGAGCATACAATATTTTATATTGTAGGACGAGCATACAATATAAAAAATATTGTATGCTCGTCCTACCAAAGGTATGGTGACATGTCATCTTAAATACCGTTATCATCAGCAACAGTAGTATCATCGTACTTTTTGGTGATATCAGTATACTCCGTGCTTTAAGTGAATCCATCTTATTTTAATCTGAATTCACGTCATTTATGATGGGCATTTTTCTCAGTGTATCGCAATGGAGAGCCTGGTTTGTAGCACATAAAGCAAACCTTTATCCTTACCATTACACACCAGTTCAAGCCATCGAAGAGGGTGATCCTGTGAGGAGGATGGATTTTTGTAGATTTTTAATTAATGCCGAGATTGAAAACACACATTATTTAAGAAAAATTCTTTGGACTGATGAAGTCGACGTTCGATCGTGATGGTATTACAAACTACCATAATTTGCACTTTTGGGCCCCTAAGGGCCAAAACCCAAGAAAAATGAAAGAAAGGGCCCACCAGAGAAGATTTTTCTTTAAACTTTATCAATTTACATTTATTTTTTATTCACAGTGTAAGTAGAGTAACACTGTTACCTTCGAGCTGAATTCAATTAACAAATAAAAATTAAAAGTTTGACCTAGAGCGCCCTTTTGCTGATTTTATTTATAACAGCTGGGAAAGTTAATAACATTTATACCTTTTTGGAAAGCTAATGAGTCCAGTAAGTTGTTCTACTAATTTGTACGCCAACTTTCATACAACTTTTTTTCAATAACTTACGGCGATTTTCGGGAAAAATATCAGAAAATAAAAGTTATTGCTACTTAGGACCTTTTATAACTGTGATTATGTATGTTTTGGGCCAACGTTTTTTTTTTCAAATTGATCACTTATTTTCAGCTTTCAGAAAAGTATCAATTCAATGTTTAGAGTGTAGTAGTTGATTCAAAATTAATGGTTTTTGGTAACAAGTCGGAAAATTTCTAAAATATCGAAGAACTGCTACAGCTTGGTAACCATCCAGTTTTGACCCCTGGTTCACTGGGCTTAATTTGTTGCAAATGACCTCTAGTATAACCCCTTTCAAGGAATAGGTCGAATTTCCATGTCACCCTATAATAAACCCATTTATTTAGGTTTCTGTGTACTTGATATATCAAAAACTTTATTGTTTGATTTTCACTATAATTATATGAAAAAGAAGTTTAATGATAATGTAAAACTGTTGTATACTGATACGGATAGTCTCATCTATCAGATTTTTACCGATGACTTCTACAATGATATAAAACCTGATTTAGATAACTATTTTGATACTTCGACTATCCCACTGATAACGTTTTCAATTTTCCTAAAGTTAATAAAAAGAGAATAGGTTTCTTTAAGGATGAAAATAATGGTAAATTTTTTAAAGAATTTGTTGGTCTGGGTTCAAAAATGTATGCAATCAATGTAGAGGATAAAGTTATTGCAAAAGCTAAAGGTGTCAACAAAAACGTGACTAAGAAAATGAAAATAGATAACTATAGATCATGTTTGAATAATAAAAATGTTCAATATGCTGAAATGTATCGTTTCCGATCAATTAAACATGTAATTTTTACTCAAAATTAATAAAGTGAGTTTATCTTACAACGATTATCTACATCTTTACGGTTAGGTTAGGTTAGGGTTCGGTAATGGTGATGCGCGACACCCCGGAGGGGGCGGCGCGGCGCGCGCGGGCTCCCGCCCGCACGTGGCTCCCTCTGGCGGGCTTTCGGTTTTTTTTTGCTACTACTACGGAGGGGGGGGGCTACTACTACTACTACTACTATTCGGTTATGTAGCCCTAGTACAGGGCTACATATTATTGCATCATAGTTAAAAATTAATGGTCGTTAGACATTAGTTAAGTAATCATTGTATAGTAATAGAAGTTCCAAAAAACCCCCCCACCCCACCGCCCCCTCCGGGGTGTCGCGCATCACCATTACCGAACCCTAACCTAACCTAACCGTAAAGATGTTGTACGAACAAAAAACAAAGACGGCTAGCAAAACCAGTCGTTGCAATGTAACGAAGATCAGGTAGCCATAAATAGAATAGTAAAGGGGGGAAATTGAGTATAAATAGCGGGCTAACCGGGCGGATAGTATCAGTCAGTATCGGCGAGTCATAGTATACACTAGCACCGGCACATACATATTAATGAATACTCATCAGTACGCCTTCCACATAATAGTAAATATCAACCAAGGAATAATAGAATCTTATTTGCAAGATGGACTTTCATCCGGATCAGGACTTGGAGGTGGAGGGGGAGCCATGGATGGAAGAAGTGGAACTGAGTCAAGATATCCCACTGAGCCAAGCGCACCAAGACGAAGCGATGGAGGATACGACGAGCCAGACGTCAACGCCACTGAAGAGACAGAAGAGCGGGGAGATGTCCCCCCCAGGGGCCCCGAAGAAGACCAGGAATCCAATGCCAGCGGTAGCAACAAAGACGCCAACGAGCTCGAATATACCGACAACTTCACCAGAGATTATTGGAGAGATGAATTCGGAGAAGCTCCTATCAGCTGCTCAATTATTGCAGCGAGATGGTATCGATTACTCGACACTAACCGATCTCCTTGGAAAATCATCAGTCGGCATTACGGAACACGGAGCCATCACTATCATATCGTCTACATATCAACCAACAAAGCGTGGGGACACAACTCTCGATTTGGTCAAACAATTAGAAGCTCCCAACATCAGGTTAAAAAGATTACATGTATCCTTTGTCTACTTGAGTATCTGTCTACCGGCCCTAATCGCCAACAACTTAGAGATATTCTCACCGAAGCGGATAAAAGATCTTTCCGCTGCATTCGCTCATTCGTTGGGACTTCACAATCAGACAGGGGAAAATCAAGAAAACGCAGTCGCTGGAAATTCCCAAAGGGGAAATTATGTATTTCATGCACAAGGCGCAACATTGCGTGAAACTCAGCAAGGAATGGTGGAAGTCGCTACTGAGGCCGATGAAATTCTATATCCGCAAAGACATGGACGAATGGAGCCTCAACAAATACAGCCACAAATTGATGTACAACAAGGAAGGCCTCCAAACCTCGGAATCCCTAGAGGAGGCAGATTTAGGGAGTATTGTGACAGCAATAACGAGTTGGTACTATACCTTTGTGAACAAGGAGCTTTCGACGAAGGGGAAGCTCAGAGAGCTTTATGTAACACGCCTGAGGGGATTGCCGCCCAATTTATCAAAAAGTTTCCAGACAGGCTCCGAACAGCAATATGTATTTCCAGAATTTTGGTATTTCAAGAACTCCCTGACCAGAGACTAGAAAGATGCAAAATGTTGCAAATGAGGAAGATGCCACATCTAATGGAATCAAATGAAATAGATCGCCAAATTAGAAAATTAGAATACGTTTTGGCACAAAATGAAATATTCCAATTTGTGTTTGCAACATTGACAAAGAGGCATTTTTATGGACAAATGAACAAAAAAAACAATTTGTTTTTCTTAGGGCCTCCAAGTACTGGAAAGACTATGATTATGGAATCATTAGTCCAATTACATTTCAATTACGAGAGATTAACAGGACTAACCCCGAATTCACCGTTTAATTTCTGTTCGTTAGTTCATACGAACGCATGCTTCATGGATGAATGCAAATTAACGGAAAATCAATTCGAACAGTGGAAACTGTTAGCGTCAGGACAGCCGATGGCAACAGACGTAAAATATAAAAACAGGCACGCAATAACAGATTGCAGATTGTATACTGCAAGCAACTATCCAATTGATATGTATGTGCCGGTGCCAGAGGCAAGGGAAGCAATCGAAACAAGGACAATAACGATGCGATTCCACCACCGATTGGAAGAGTTCTTCTTCATCACAGCAGTTGCCTGGGAGCGTTTCTGGCAGAAACATGCAGTACCAGAAGACGAAGATATCGACGACCAATCATCATTTTACATTCAACATCTAACAATACAGGAACACATATAAACCGAAACGGACTGATCCCAACGAAACGAAACAACGAAACATATAATTAACGGTGAAGGTAGATTATAAGATTTTGTAAACAATATAACATAGCATTTAAGTAATTTTTATAACTAACAATTGTTCAAATAATAAAACACTATATGGCAACATTACTGTATTCATTTAAAGACCAGTTCAAATAAAGTGAAAGCAGTCACGCGAGAGAGCGCACAGCGTTCGAACGTAATGAGTGAAAACGAAATGACAACAAATAGTCCGTCAGTAATAACAACAGGAATTGAAAATAATGTGAACACAAAAATATATAATTTTAAAAAGACATTTGCATTTAATTTTGAATCAAAACTATTACAATACCAGCGAATTACAAAACATGATTATGTAGTGGGACAAATAAAAACATGGGTACATACACTACCATGGCAATTTATATACTTCTACTTGACACCGAAAGAATTTCATGACATACAAAGTTGCAACCACACAGCAAAAGTAGCAAATGTGAAAATAAAAATTGTGAACATGGGAAACAGAACACCATTTGTGACAGGAGCAAGATCAGTAAGTTACGCAAATGCAAATTCGCAAACAACGATCGGGATATGGGAAAACTTTGAAGAACTCGGACCATTCCAGTGTGGAAATGGAATACAACACAAGGATTTATACGGGTACAGTTATAAATATAATGACAATTTCAAAAAAGCAAACACAATGCAAGATGTACATTATCACGATCACGGAGCGGCACAGCAACCAGTTTTAGTAGATAACAGGGGAACATACTTAATACATCTACATGTATTATCATACAAAAAGAAAGAGGAGTAGAGATACCATTGAACGATGAAAACTATTATATGCCACCATTGATAGCACAAGCAAAAATATTATACAACGCGACAAACAGTATAGGGCCAATATATGAAAAATCATATACACCGCAAGATGGAACGATACACAAGTTCAACAATGGAGTGAATCATCTAGGAACGGTACCCAGAATTCAGAATCCATTAGAACAAATAGATGTGTCAACAGGAAAAGTAATACAAGCGCCGTTAACACGTATTGGATTATTAACACAGTCAAAGTATAGTACTACAACAATAGACAATTTGTATTTCTCACCATTACAAGGTACGCCGCAAGATAAAATAGGAGGCAGTCTTGGCATTGGAATCTTACCTTTAATTAATCCGGATCATAAAATCGAAAAATCGATACTAAGTGTAATTGTACATACAGAAATCACAATAACAGCGGAATCGCACGGAACAAACGTGATAATGGATTACAGTGACAATCCTCAACCAAACACATACAAGATTGCAATGCGCACGCAAGCAAATCAATTCATGAACATGTACGGCATGGGAGGACTACCGATCGTGAACATGTACACCGAAGGACTTGAGGCAGACGCGGACGATAACCCCGGTACTATACCCGAAAACCCGTTCTCGATGGTGTGGGGCCACCATGTAAGGCATGATTTAAAACCAAGCAGCATTCCAGGCCAAAGAAGAGTTACAGGACGAATGACTTTCGAAGAGCGAATTGAAATATTTAAACATAATCTCGAAGTAAGAAAAGAATTTACAACAAAGTATGCGCGCAGCAGGTACAACAATTAATATAATTGAAAACGCAGAGAACGCGCAATATGCGATACCAAAAGGGTGTGGGTGGATATAATATACCGGTATCAAATGATACATTCTGGCAGAAGTTAAGTAAAGTTGGTAATCAAAATTACACAATAACGGCAGATGAACAGAGGCGCATACCACCACCCACAGATAAACAAGGTGAAAATTTCACAGGCGTAACAGAACAATCAGTACATGAAGGAAATGATCACGCACATTTACCAAGATTAACTTTCGAATAAATTATAATTAAGTTTTTAATTAAGTTTATAATAAGACAACATGTACTTGAAATAAAAAACAATAAATTTGGAAATAACACTTTTATTCATAAATTACCCGAATTCTATTAGGAGGAGGTAAATCGCCCATCTCGAGATCGTCGTACGGTCGTCGACCTCGTTCTCCGAACCCGACTCGAAGTCCTCGAGCTGGTCCAGCGGGTTCGTATTAAACAGGACGCGTTGCAACAATGTAACACGAATAAATAAGACTCGCGGTGAAGAAAATAAAAACATGACTTGAATAATATTAAGAAAGAATTAGTGTTAATACCTGCCTACTTTGTTTACTTTTTTACAGATCAAACAAAAGATGCGGACTCAATATTCAAAGGAAAGTTGAACGATTTTGATTTAATTACACTAGAAGACTTACTTGGACCTTCCTCAAAGACTTGTAAAGAGGACTCGCCTACTATAAATAAAACATTAGGTAAACATTATAATTAATTATTATCTTTAACCACACATGGTTCTATTTTTACTATTTATCTGTTTAGCTTACAATAGGTACTTACTTTTGTTTTTTTACACAGATCAAACTAACGATGTGGACTCAACATGCCAGGAGATTATTGACTTTGACATGACACAAGAAGATTTACTTGTACCTTCCTCAAAGACTTGTAACGAGAGCTTGCCTACTTTGCATGACCTTATCAACAATGATGTACACCAAAGTTTTATGGTGGTGAAGACTTTGAGAGATCTCGCTTTGGAGGCTTTAAATAAAAAAGATTTAAACAAAGCAGATAACGACATACCTGAATCTTCTGTAATAGTGACAATAATTTTAATGGACATTTTTGATATAGCGTGCAAAAGAGCTAAGCAATTAAAGCGTTGGAGAATTCCTAATCCTGCTTCATGGAAAGTTAATGTGGCAAAAAAAAGGCGCGCTGAAGGGTCAGTTTATGTTATAAAAAATAAGATTAGACCTGCAAAAGTACCTAAACAAGTTGATTGCTCGAAATGCTATCATCGCTGTTCAGAGAAGATTACTGAAGAGACTAGAAATCAAATTTGTAGAAAGTATTGGAGCTATGACTTCATTGGACAAAAAAAATTTATATTAGCTAATGTTGCAGTGAAAAATCCAAAAACGATGTCGCTAGAAAGAAAAAGAACAACTACAAGGGCTTATTCCACACAATGTTCTTTTGAAGTCGAAAATGAGAAACTCAATGTTTGCCAAAAGTTTTTTTACACAACCCTGTGCATCAGTCAAAGCGTGATACAAAATGCTATAAAAAATAAAGATTTTATTGGACTATACAGTAAAGATAGAGACCCTCGTGGAGTGTGCGGGACACACAATAAGACACCTCATGAAAAAGTTCAAGAGGTTCATAACCACATACGATCGTTTCCATCCATGGAAAGTCACTATGTAAGAAAAGAGAGTAAACGTCAATATTTGGATAAAAAACTTTCTATTTCCAAGATGTACAGTCTTTATGTTGACGAATGTAAAAAGATAAACAGTTCACCTGTTGCTGAGATAACGTATCGAAGAATTTTTTCCAATGATTTCAATTTGGGATTCTTTAAGCCCAAAAAAGACCAGTGTCTGATTTGTACTAAATATGCACGAAGCGATGTTAATGATAAACTGGTACTCGAAAAACAATTTGCAGAGCACAATGCCAGAAAAGAGGCTTGTAATATAGAAAAAGAAAATGACAAGATAAGAGCCGGTGATAATAAGGATTTTTTATCTGCTTCTTTTGATTTACAAGCCATCCTTCAGATACCTAGTGGGGACATCGGTCTTCTATATTATACGCGCAAATTAACTGTTTATAATTTGACAGTATACGAGAGTGCACTTCCAAACCATGCGTATTGTTTCACTTGGTCAGAATTAAATGGTAAAAAAGGTAGTGCGGAAATAGGTACCATTTTGTACCACTACTTGTCGAATTGCATTCCGAATTCTGTGTGTCTGTGTAATTTTGTTTAGAATTTAAGATTATCAGAGTAATAAATTCCTTTTTTTATTTCCTAATTTGATTTTGATTATTATTTTAATTACCTATTCTCGATACCTAGAATATGAAAATGTTTAGTGTACTTATAAACATAAAAGATAATAATTTTATCTAGAATTTGGAGGTGCCAGCAACTTTGCACTTTTTATTTATTTTTATCCCAAAAAAATATTTTCCCGTTGGAATTTCGGGAATTTCTTTCCAAGCAGGATTATCAAAGGTCTCAAAGGTACATTTATGTAAAATTATAGACGTCTAGCTCAATAATTATAGGCTTTGCTTTGGTATGTCAGTCAGTTGGTCGGTCACTCAATAACAAGTCAGTTTTTCTTTTATTTACATTATTTTTTTGGTACCTATTACTGGCATTTGAAGCGTGATTTTATTGTTATTTGAACTAATCAAGCTAATTTGTATTAATTAATTACTTCGAGATATAAATTTGATAACAAATGAATGTACTAAAATTCTAATAAATTACTTGCTTAACTTTTAGGTTCCTGAATTTTCTACAGGGAAAACCAATTATCTTGAATCATTTTCACTTGTAACTTCACAAGGGACAGCTGTATAGGTATTTTTTTATCATGGTTAGTCTAAATTAACTAAAAGTAAAAAGTAATTTCGCGGTATTTGCTGTATTCCTAATACTTTCGAATTTATAGACATTTATCATTTCTCAGGGAAAACCAATTAAATAGGTGACCTTGTGACAATTATTGTTAATTTCATTACAAAGCCATAACCTTTTTAAATATCAAAAGATATGTTTAAATATAACATTTACCAATGTTCTAATGCTATTAAATAATACTAACAATATAATACTACAAAAGGTATTTTCAACCCCATAAACTTTGTAATCGCGATATCTCCGTTTGCACTTTTTATGATTTAATTGGTTTTCGTCGTATAACTACTCGTCGTATACTAAATATGCACGAAGCGATGTTAATGATAAACTGGTACTCGAAAAACAATTTGCAGAGCACAATGCCAGAAAAGAGGCTTGTAATATAGAAAAAGAAAATGACAAGATAAGAGCCGGTGATAATAAGGATTTTTTATCTGCTTCTTTTGATTTACAAGCCATCCTTCAGATACCTAGTGGGGACATCGGTCTTCTATATTATACGCGCAAATTAACTGTTTATAATTTGACAGTATACGAGAGTGCACTTCCAAACCATGCGTATTGTTTCACTTGGTCAGAATTAAATGGTAAAAAAGGTAGTGCGGAAATAGGTACCATTTTGTACCACTACTTGTCGAATTGCATTCCGAATTCTGTGACTAAAATAAGCCTTTTTTCCGATACCTGTGGCGGGCAGAATCGGAATAAGAACGTAGCGGCAATTCTACTCTGGGCTGTTCAAAAAATAGAAAACTTGAACATCATTGAACAAAAATTCCTTGAAAGTGGACATTCACACATGGAGGCAGACTCTATGCATAGCGCTATCGAGACAGAACAAAAATATACAGATATCTTTTCTATGCCAGATTGGATAAATGTATTTAAGAGAGCAAGATCAAAAAAAGTATACAAGAGAGAAAATAAGAAAGTTCTTAAGAACCCGTACGTTGTAAAAGAATTCAAATATGACGAGTTCAAAGATTCAAAAGACCTGTCTGACAAAATTTTGTTAAATACAAAAAAAGACACAGAAGGAAAGCAAGTTCAGTGGTTGAAGATTAAGCGACTGAGATATATTAAAGGAGAAAGCAAAATATTCTATAATTACGATATGTCGGAGAATTATTCTGTAATTGATGTTACTAAAAAGAATGAAAGAAAAGATAGCAAAGCCATTGAAAACTTAGATTCTGAACAACAAAGACAACATAATTACGGAACAAGAAATAAAAAAAAAACGACTGTAGATAAAACGGCAACGTCAGTGATTTCTGAAAGATCAGAAATCAGTGAAGTGCAATATTTTCCTGATAAACTATTGCAACTCTACAAAAAACCTTTATCTATAAGTGTTGCAAAAAAAAAAGATTTGCTGCAATTATGCAGCAAAGGTGTCATCCCAGAAGAATACCATGGCTGGTTTAATAATTTGAATAGCGATGTTGTTTGCAAAGACAGGGTACCTGATTGCACAGTCTTTGATGACGAATCTTCAATATCTTCGGATGATAACTAACAACAACTATAGTTTATTTTTTTAAGAAGGTATTGTGTTTTTACTGTCTTAAATTGTTTTGATTGTAATTTAAATGGTATATTCTCAGTTTCACCTAGCTAGAATATGAAAATGTTTAGTCTAGTAATCCTAAACAAATCCTAAACAAATAAGATAACTTTGTTTAGAATTTAAGTTTATCAAAGTAATACATTCCTTTTTTGATTTCTTAATTTGATTTTGATTATAAATTTCAATGGCCTATTCTCATTTTTACCTAGCTATGATATGAAAAGGCTTTGTCATAAACAAATAAGATAATTTTATTTAGAATTTAAGTTTATCAAAGTAATAAATTTCTTTTTTGGTTTCTTAATTTGATTTTGATTATAATTAATTTCAATTGCATATTCTCAGTTTTACCTAGCTAGAATATGAAAAGGCTTTGTCATAAACAAAATTAAATAAGATAATTTTGTTTAGAATTTAAGTTTATCAAGGTAATAAATTCCTTTTTTTGTTACAATTTCAATTGCATATTCTCAGTTTTACCTAGCTAAAATATGAAAAAGCTTTGTCATAAACAAAATAAGATAATTTTGTTTAAAATTTAAGTTTATCAAAGTAATAAATTCTTTTTTTTGTTTTTTTAATTTGATTTTGATTATAATTTCAATGGCATATTCTCAGTTTTACCTAGCTAGAACATGAAAATGCTTAGTCATAAACAAATAAGATAATTTTGTTTAGAATTTAAGATTATCAGAGTAATAAATTCCTTTTTTTATTTCCTAATTTGATTTTGATTATTATTTTAATTACCTATTCTCGATACCTAGAATATGAAAATGTTTAGTGTACTTATAAACATAAAAGATAATAATTTTATCTAGAATTTGGAGGTGCCAGCAACTTTGCACTTTTTATTTATTTTTATCCCAAAAAAATATTTTCCCGTTGGAATTTCGGGAATTTCTTTCCAAGCAGGATTATCAAAGGTCTCAAAGGTACATTTATGTAAAATTATAGACGTCTAGCTCAATAATTATAGGCTTTGCTTTGGTATGTCAGTCAGTTGGTCGGTCACTCAATAACAAGTCAGTTTTTCTTTTATTTACATTATTTTTTTGGTACCTATTACTGGCATTTGAAGCGTGATTTTATTGTTATTTGAACTAATCAAGCTAATTTGTATTAATTAATTACTTCGAGATATAAATTTGATAACAAATGAATGTACTAAAATTCTAATAAATTACTTGCTTAACTTTTAGGTTCCTGAATTTTCTACAGGGAAAACCAATTATCTTGAATCATTTTCACTTGTAACTTCACAAGGGACAGCTGTATAGGTATTTTTTTATCATGGTTAGTCTAAATTAACTAAAAGTAAAAAGTAATTTCGCGGTATTTGCTGTATTCCTAATACTTTCGAATTTATAGACATTTATCATTTCTCAGGGAAAACCAATTAAATAGGTGACCTTGTGACAATTATTGTTAATTTCATTACAAAGCCATAACCTTTTTAAATATCAAAAGATATGTTTAAATATAACATTTACCAATGTTCTAATGCTATTAAATAATACTAACAATATAATACTACAAAAGGTATTTTCAACCCCATAAACTTTGTAATCGCGATATCTCCGTTTGCACTTTTTATGATTTAATTGGTTTTCGTCGTATAACGGCGATATCTTCTTTAAGACATCGATTTTCTTCAACACACGAAAAAGCATTTTCACTTATGTAACTTCACCATGAAAATATAAGAAAAATTGATAAAACTTCATTTTAAGTGTAGCAGAAGATATACAAAACCTTTACGGAGACCTTTTACAAAATTTTATTACCGAGGCTACTACGTGGTACGAGATGTGGAAGATATGAGTATACATACGGGTCAAACTGAGAACCTCCTTTTTTAAGTCGGTTAAAGAACTACACTTAGGATATCCCTTTTCCAACAAAAAAATAATTATCTTATTCAGTTCATAAACAAAGAAGTTATACGACTGATCATCGAGGTAGTTCACACAAAATCATACTTTTTTTATTTTCGTGCTTTTTTCAAGACTACTTGAAAATTTCTGAAACGATTTCAAAATTTTAAAAAATGGGACCAACTTGGGAGTTCACCTAATGTAATAACGTTTGAATCATTTCAATCGGTCTAGCCGTCTTCGAGTAATCGGTGGACATACACAAAAAAGACAAATATACAGACGAACAGAGAACCTCCTTTTTTGGAAGTCGGTTAAAAAGCCAAAAAGACTTATAGCTATGTGTGTCTTATTGACGATGTTATTGGCAGCAAAATCGTTGTTAAAGGACTTAAGTCTGTTAACAAAGACAAAACTAAATTCCGCATAGTGGATAATGATATTTTTATAATAGATCATGAAATTATTATGTTCCTTGTGGATCCAAAATACATCTGTAATTTGCTCCTTTACGAGTTAACTTTCAAATAGGTAGGTACCATTGAAAAAACTAGTTTCATATTTTTTCTCCGAAATGATAACCTGAATATTTTTTTAAGTAAGATATATGTAGGTACCTAATCAATGTCAAAAACCGATAATTCAGTTTAACGATTAAGTATGTACGTTGTCTTAGCAACTCTTTTGATTAATGCTTCAAACTGTGAGACATCTGTCAAAAAAGTTGCTATGACAAAGTACTAACTTTCATTGCTGACTGTAGGTACCTATTTTTTTCCTCTAGATATTCCAGAACCATGTCATGTTGCTGTGCGATTATCATTACCAAACATAATAAAGGCTATAAAAAATGATAAAATAGATGCCAAACATCAAGATTACACCAGCCACAGTAACACCAAGATCAAGCCAAATAGAAAAAAAAAGTATTTAATAGTAGGTATTAGTGCAAAAGTGCTAACTGTGTTTAATATACCTAATTAATATGTTTATATAAATAAATAAGTCACAAGTAATTCAAATATTTATCTATACTTACGCTAACCGTGTGAATCTATTATTAGCTTTTTAAGTTTATACTTTGTAATTTAAAGATATTGTTGTGTAAGCTGATGATTCACCGAATAATAAATAAATAAGAAATGTTTATAATTTAAAGAAATTCTATACATTCAAACTCACACACACAGTTCTATGTGACACAGATCACAAGGTTCTGTGTCACATATAACCTTTTGGTTTTTAAGATAGTAGTAGTAATATGTTACCATCACAAAGAACCTGCAATAATCAGAATCTTACTAAAATTGGACACGCACACACACATATTCCGTGCCCTGAAAAGTTAAAAACATGTACGGCCTTACCACAAAACACTGTTTAACATGTGTTTAACTAAAACACTGTTTAAATGTGATGCTATCACTTTTTTGACAATATTGTTTGAAAGAGACGGCATCACATTTAAACAGTGTTTTTACTAAACAGTGTTTTAAAATCTTTTGTGGTAAGGCCGTTGGATCCTAACAAGAAATAATTCTTATCCTTTGCACCCAAGATTGTTATTAGCTCTCCTGAAAGCTTTTTGTTTCAACATTGGGCACTCTATTGTACCAAGGTGACGGTTATTAAATTATCGACTCTCCTGAAAACTCACATAAAAAGACTGATTTTGCAAGTGCATCGACAATAATTAATCATCAATAACCTTAAATTCCACAACAAAAAAAACATAAATAGTGGGTGAAGAAGACGTTCATACAACAAAATAAAAAACTTTTGAATAACACCACATTTCAAATGTATATTAACATTGACCATTGTTTACATACAAATTGCTACGTTAAGTCAGAAAAGAATTAATTAAACCAGAGGGTAAGCTCTACATTCTGGCTCAAGAGCCGTTCTTGCTCGTTCATCGTTTGTTATCGCTTTCGAAAGAGCTCTTTGAAGCATTTGTTATAAAGCCCGTAACAAATAATGAATTTGGCAATATTGTGGCCAACATGTGGAGCCGGGCACTGAAGAACTGTTATGAACCAAAACACAAAGAATAGACAGTGATAAATCTATCTAGAAATGTCAGAAACAAACAAAAGACCAAGAAAGAGTCAGATAACCAGCAAAATATTGTTAGCGAACTTTCTTGTTTTGTGCCAAAGACGAGACAGGAACACATCATGGCCTGATTGACAAAGTCTACACTACACTAGTTTGATTTTTTTGAACTGAAAGAATATTATTCTTTTTTTTATTAATGGCACTAAATGTTTCTTATTTTCAACATAATAATAGTTACATATTCTTATACCTTTCTCCATTTGTTTCAAAACCCCGAACCCGACTCTCCGACCCAAAATTTCTCTCCCTATTTTTGTTGAAAAGAAAATGTCTTTCGTTGAACAAAGATTTTAAATCTTTGGGTTTGAAGACAAGTGACTAAGATTTATAACCCCAAATATAAATCACCACGGGTTTCATCACAGTTCAACACATTCACCAATAATTAATATAAAACTTATTATTTTATGATTATATTTCATATCTCTGAAATGACGGTAAGATATTTTTAAGCTTTTATAAAGTTAAAGAAGCCTTTTCCTCTTGTTTTTCTTTACAGTATTTTAGGTAACCTACAAAATTACTAACCTTAGAAAAGGAAGAGTAAAAGTAAAAAACGAACCTTACCATCAGGTAAAATATGATGCAACACATCAGTGTTGCATCATATTTTTTCTTTATAGTTCTTTAATTTCGCTAGAGCTGAGTTAATGGGCTTTGGGCTAAGTGAGACTTCTAATAGTTCATTCATGGTGGTTGTTTTGTTGGACTGATCGGTTGGGTTTTGACTTTTGTTGGATGGATGCTTACCTTAAAACAAAATAAATTGTTTGAACTTATTGGCAGATTGCCCCATTCGGGTAATAGTATTTATAAGCAAATAATTTTGCTAATTGCTAATCCAAAAAGAATAATAAATGAAAACAACACGATCCTTTCCTCTACTTAGGTCCTTGATTGAAATGAAAGAAAACTGTCAAACAAAACAAAGACGCCATCACGCCAAGGCCGACGCCACAGAGGAAATAATCACCTGGGGGGGTCGACTCTATTGTTCGGATTGAAATTTGCCTACAGGGGAAAACTTTGGTATTGCAAGTAAAAAAAAACATATTTTTCTATTATGGTAACCCGCAGAAATACCCGTCATGAAGTGTAAAGTACGAATGGTAGATTTTGTGTAAATAAAGGGCAGGATAAGATTTTAAGGAATTTGTTATTAATAAGAAGTAAAATTTGTAGGATATTCTTTAAACAAACTTTTTTTTAGCAATACATAATAAAACGTTTGGCTAAATATAAGACAAGCAATTTATTTTCATATGTGAATAAACGGTTGGCAGAAATGTGACTATTTGTGCTGGCAACACCAAGTCATGACATGACTTTTGTAAACAATAACAATGGTCGAGTTTGTTGGTGTTTATTGGCGATCTCGGTTTCAATTTCGTTAATATTTCGAATATTTATTAATTCTGATCATTTTCGCAAGTGTACGACGTTGAGTTTGAGCTTAGGTTCCTCCGTCTGTGTTTGTTAAGTGACAATTATAATTGTTGTTCATAATAACAGTGAATACGAGACAGTGACTCTAACCTAACCGACGTGTTAAACCTTTGATTACCTATTTTGTTCAACTTGTTAAAAATGTCTGATAAGGAAAACAGACGAAAATGTTTCAAGTGCGGCAAATCGCCTGCCTCGGACAATTGCAAACTATTTCGTTTCCCAAAACCTGCTACAAGAAACCTTTTGCGGTACGTATTTGCTAATGTTATCCCTACAAATTGTTCAACTTAACTGCGTATACGAATATTTATTGGCTTTTTAGTATCAATAAATACTCGTAATCCTAATAAATACTAAATGTTGAGTGATTTCTGAATGTGTTCTGAGGGTTTTTATCATGCTATGATAACCTATATTTAGGAAACATCACATTGTTCTGATTATAATACAAAGTAACTGTAGGTCGGAGAGTCAGGTTCTGTAACAATGTATAGCTAAAGAAGCATCTGGTACACAGAGAAAAAAAAAAAAATTTCATTTCATTTCATTTCATTTCAACTAATGAAATAATATGTGTTAATTTTTCAGTTGTACGATGTGGGCAAAATATCTTTTTCCATCAGAAGAGCACACTTCAATTGAGTTCCAGAAAAAGTTGTTTAGTGAACACCGAATGCTGTGTCAAGATCATTTTACTGATGATGATTTTACTGACAGTTCAAAGAAACGATTATTATACTCTGCAGTCCCATGTGATGTAAGTAATAAATTATTGATCCCAATATAATCCTTACTAAATATATTCTTACTAATATTATAAATGCGAAAGTCCGTCCGTTTGTTTGTTTGTTACGCCTTTATGACTTAACTACTGAAACGATCATTATGAAATTTTGCATAAATGTTCTTAGGGGTACAGAAACGGAAACTTTTCATCCAGAAAAAAGTACTGTTCCCGAGGGATAGCAAAAAAACTGTCCACGCAAACGAAGTCGCGGGCGGCCGCTAGTTATTACTAAATCAAATTTGTAGCATATTATGATAATGCTTACTTTTTATTATTGTTTCAGTTTGATAAGATAAAAATATATAACTTTTACTCTTGTACTTTTTCCATAAACATTATTGGATTTTCAGAAAAAAATAACTTTGTATTATTGCTCCCTTTGCGACACCTAGAAGACCTCTTCCAGGCTTTCTTATTATCTTCATTATATATATCAGTATCTAATAAAATAATAATTAGTCTCCATAGTACTAAATCCACTTATTTTATGAATCTCAAGACAGATGTTTGGATTTTATTTTATTTATATTGATTTTTTTTACTAAGTTTGTTTTGGGATTTATAATAATAAGCAATAAACAAATATTATTTTCAGTTTTATTACATTACAGATTCAGCAAGTGTCCATGGTGATACCACATTTTTTTAACGAGCCACAGCCGGGTCCCTCACAACTGTGCAAAGAATATGGCCCTATTTCTCAAGGCCCAGAAGCTATTTCTTCTAAGGCTGGTGATTCACAAGCTGTTGAAAGAACACCCTTAGAAAATATATCCAACACAAGTTATTGTGGAAAATCGAATTTGGAAAAAGTAGAAACATCTTCTAAACAGGAGCCCAAGTTAAAAACAGAAAAAGAGAAGTACCTTTATAAGAAATGTTCGAAATATTTAAAACAATTATGTCAATTACGAAATCGTATGAAGAACATGAAAAAGAAAGCTATATTAAATAACCTCACTGATAATAATGCTGTGAAGAAGTTGGAAGAAAAACTATCTCCAACATTTGCTTTCCTTTTGCAAGCTCAAATAAGGAATTGTAACAAGTCCACTGGTTGCAGGTGGACAAAAGAAGAAAAAATTGTAGCCTTGAGGCTTTACAAAAGATCACCAACCTGCTACAGATTGTTAAGAAGACTGTTCCAATTGCTAAAATCTAACAGAAGTTAGCTTCTCAATAGTTATGTGGCCCTGGTACTCGAGAGTTTCCACTTATCCCTAAATAGTGCATTAAAATCAGTTAAATATTATTAGATAACAAACAACCAGATATTTTCTACTTTTGCTTGCCCTTTGAACTTAGAACTCATAAATAATAGAAATTAGATAAGTTGTCCAAATTACAATTTACTATCTCTGATAGTTTTGTGATCAACCGATAACTTTTATCCAAAAGATAATAATGTCGTAGAAAAAATATGTTATCCTGTTTGATGTCATGGACACTAATAGAATATTTTGTTTAACGGGTTGACTTTACACCTAATGTTATGTTCTTAAATAAGTCATATTACTCATGGATAAATATTTATTATTTCATGCAATAAACATGTTTGGGAACATTTTTCTGTTTTATTTTATATTTGATGGGCAATATTGCTTACGAATTCTATCGATGGAGGTATAGGCAATTTCACTTGTAAGGAAACTTTATGGTAAAACTTACCATAAAGTTTTCTTACATGTGAAATTGCCTATACCTCCATCGAAAGAAATCTTATAAGAAAGTATTGTTCAAATGTTCCCGCCATAGAGTTTGTGGTGGGTTGACTATAGGTGACACAAGAAGCGTACTTCCGGTAAAAACGGAAACCCATTTCTTAACAATGGAGTTGTTATTCTTCTCCGCTAGGAGTATGTGTTCTGTGATAATCACGCCGACGCCATTGTCGAGGCGCGTTCCAAACCTACGCTCCGAGTTAGACAAGAGGCGTAATTAGACATGGGTTGTAACAGGGTAAATTGCCTACCTGTTACAACTGTTCCTGTTACACTAAAATAACAGTTTCAACAACCTGTTACAGAAATAACAGCCATGTCGTTACAATTTGCCTACATTGTTCCGCCTGTTCCGTGGAACAAGCGCTTGTTTTGTCTTACTTATTGGCTACTTTATATGAAGAAAAGAGAAAAAGCTTGCTATTTTTAGCTTATGATCATAAACTGTTAATTTTTTCAGTTAAACGAGACTAAGCTTTGTTACAAAAAAGTAAAATCTAATATTACAAAATAATTTTTCCAATACAGCAGTTACGGCGCACACGCGTCATCTAGCGTTTTTATTCGGTGAACCATCATGTCACCTAATGAAATTGCTTGCTTACCTTCATTAAGCAGTTTACTTAAATTGCGATAGATGGCAGTAATTAACACAAAAATAATTAACAATTTTTAAAAATAAAGTTAGCTAATATACATTATAGTTTAAAAAAACTGGTGCAACCGATTTTCAACCTTATTAGAAAGGGATGGTGCTATTAATCGCATACAGCCTTCCCTTTCACTGCTAGACGATCAGGCATTTTTCCAAGAATTTTCATGTCAATCATTTACATTGCATTACTTATTTTCTTTTCCCTAACAACTGACAGCACTAGACATTTCATTTTCCTACACCCGCCCGCATGTCTTGCTTTGCCTATGTGATCGTACACACGCGAGCGTTTTTTTCGACGCAGGTTTTTTTACCACTCTTGACGTTCAATGCGAAAAGGTCGCTTGTGTGAACGAGGCCGAAGCGAGCTAGCAAGCCCGGGGGCTGATTACGTAATTTTGTTGCAACTCTGACAGAAATCGCAGTTACATTGCTGCTTTAGTAAGAACCAATGTGACATGTGACATTACGTAATTATTTCAATCGAGAATTGTTAGGAACAGACTTACGTAATCTAAGAGCTGAACTAGTAGTAAGCCCTTGCCACAAAGCAGGGGCCTTACTATGAGCTCTTATAGCAGGACTTATATTGAACTGCCTCACTTTTTCGTACTATGACCTCAGAGGTTAGTATGAAAGCAGGCCTTAAGAAGACCTGTTTAAGACCTGCTTTTGTACTGAACGGTTTCTTATTTGCTGATGGCAAGCCCCCAGGGCTTTGTGTAGGCATCCGGGCCGATACTATAAATTAGAAAAAATATTTTAATCTACAATATCGGCCCTGCATGCCTACACAAATAATACGCGATTTAATATCCTTTTATAATCTCAATAAATGAAATTATAATTTTCATAACACCCGATATCCCTGTTTCCCCACCGTTTAACTTGACATTGGCAAATGGCAAAACAGTCAAACTCTGTTGCCACAAAAAAAAAGAAGGTCATAAACAAACACTCACACAGGAACAGCACGACCAATTTACAAAGTCGAATATACTAAGGTTTTTCAATGGACTAAAATGTATTTTTGATATGGTCGGTTTATATAACAGGTAAAAATAACAAGCTTTGTCTCTTTTCTTTCCATATGTTAGAGTGAGGTAGCGCTTGTTCCAAGTAACAGGCGGAACAATGGAAACAGGTTGTTACTCTGATAACAGGCATAACAGTTCGGTACAGGGTACAGTGGAGTATTTGGAACAGTGAAGACGGCGAGAACAGACTGTTTCGCCTGTTCCTTTGAGCAACTGTTATTTCATAGCGCTCGTAACAGGGCGAAACAGTTACATTTAATTATCTGTTGTTTTTATCTGTTACAATAAATACGCCTCATTGCAGGTCTCAGGTTAAAATATTCTTGTTTCATGGCATTTTTAATTGCGGATCACGTCGATGTGGATGGATGTTATGTGTGGATGTTATGTTGTAAAAAATGAACGAAACAATATTTTAATTAGAAATTCTAAATTTCTAAATCCTAGTAAAAATGGTTTAGTTATCAAACCAAATCAATTGTATTTTAAAAATAATAATGACAGCTCTAGTAATAACACAAGTTTGGTTCAGAATAATAGTTCTAATAATGTAAATGATAATTTTATAATGCAAAACTTGCAAATGCGAACTAATAATAGTAGGGTGACCACAAAATCGGGTCGTGTAGTTAGGACACCGTTAAGATTTAAAGATTATGTTCAGTAATAGTTGTGTCTATTAGTTTTAAGTACTTTTGTTATTTCTATTTGTTTGGGAAACAATCTGTAAGGGGGGGGATGTGACATATGGTTATAATAATGGTATCCCTAAATGTAATTTGTAGTTGGCAACACGGTCACTTCCTGCCAAGATGTCGAATATTGTTTGTTGTAACCTAAACGTGTGGTTCTTAAATAAAATAGCAAGTTCAATCAAGCACATCTTTTATTAATATAATACAATCTTCGCTCAATATTTCCTCATCAAGGTTTAGCGTCTGACTGAGCCGTGATTCCGAACGAAAAAAAAGTCTGTGTGTGGTGGTACATACGGAATCATGTACGAACGTAATCCCGTTACGGAATTCCGTACATACGTGATTCCGAACGCAGCTAATCCATACAAATCAATGGACTACTACACACTTGCGTGATTTTTCCGTACGGAATCTTCATACATTATCGAAATTCCGTTCGGAATGTGTGTGGCCGGCCTAAGTCCGGCCACACACAGACGTAATCACGTAACGGAATCCCGATTCCGAATTCCGAACGCAGCAATTGCATACAAAATCTATGGGCCTGCCACACACAAGCGGCGTTAACATTCCGTAGGGTCGAGTGTTCAACGTTGAAACAGTCGGACACAGTGAAACAGCGCCATATTTTCCAAATATGACTTTGCCAGGTAATGCAGTATGCCTAGTCTAGACAACCTCATACACTCCCCGCCCCTCCCCAGTTAGCGTGCGCGCCGCTTTTGAAACGACATGTCTAAGAAGCGATTTTGGATTTTTTGACAAAAAAGTAAGATTTTTTTTCAGTTTTATTTGATTTCTCAGTTAAATACTACATTGAATTCCGTTTTTCTCATTATTACGTTGCTTTGTACATGTATCATAGATTCACGTGGACTAGATTAAATAATAAATTGTTCTATTTTGGTAGGTTATTTTTTGATATTATTGTAAAATACCCCAGGTGTCCAACCATGACACAGCTCAAGGGTGGACACAATGAAACAGTGTTTCCACTACTGCTACCTAATATTTGAGATTTTCAGTCTCATTAATCTTTAAATATGTATAATTTTACTTAAGATATTAATGCCTATTATGAGTAAATGTTGATTTTAAGTCGTTATTGCCTAAAAAAGGTTTACCTACGATTTAAAAAAAATTGAGACTCGTTAATCTTTAAGTCACTAAATAATTGTACCTGAGACAAACCTAGAGGTACTTTTGAAGTCTGAATAATTGTGTAACACTGTAAAAAACCTTTATTGATTGTAGTTCAACAGATTTTATCATTTACTTGTTCCACTAAATATAAAAAAGTCAAAATAATTGACAGTGTTCCATTGTTGGACACAAGGTGTTTCATTGTGAACACCTAGGTGGACACAATGAAACAATTCCCATTTTCTTTTAAAAGTCTTCTTATTGGTTATGTATCTATTTATTTATGAAACTATAAATGCCATATTATACCTAATTGAGTAGACTCCGTTCCTGTAAAAAACGTAATTCATATCTACATAAATGAGAGAAATATGAGACTCAGAACTTTTGGTGTTTCATTGTTGCACACTGCACCCTACGTAATTTTATTCCGTACGTTATTCCACATGAGAGCCCGTGCGTTCGGAATCTCGCACGGAAAAAATGCATTCCGAACGCAAGACTACCATATATTTTGTATTGGTCGCCACACACAACCGTTTTTATTCCGTACGGAATGCGCACACACGCACGGCCTATGGGTGAGTGACGTATACATACACCTACACCTTTTTTATTACAGCTCTGGATACCAGGCTTTTGGCAAACCCTTTATTATTTTGCTTAGTTATTATGTAGTTCTAGTTTCCAAAAAACCAATAGAATTGACCTGTGCGTATTATAAATAATAAATAGTCTATAGTTATGTAGTTTTTGTTTATTTTTAGAAAAATAATTCATCTTCGCTCAATGTTTCCTCATCAAAGTTTAGCGTCTGACTGAGCCGTGATTCCGAACGAAAAAAAACGTCTGTGTGTGGTATACTATAATTTTACGGGTGGAGCCATAGCCTTCTCTATTGAGGCGCGTTCCAAACCTACACTCCGAGTGCAACCTAACTACAACCGAACGCTCTAACGGCGTTCCAAACATTTGAGCGTGACGTTCGGTTGACACAACCGTGTCGTTCCAAACGTCAGAGCGTTGCAACCAAACAACCATCAAAAATGATGGTTGTAAAACGCTCTGACGTTTGTCTATAGAAAAAATGTCAATGTCATTTGACATTATTTTGTATTTTTGATGTTTTTATGTCTAATTTTTAAAATAATCATGGTAGATCTTCAAAAAACGGATTTTATTTGATTTAGTATAAAGAAAAGTTTAAATTATTCGTTTTCCAAATGGAAAATGAAGAATTTGTATTGACATTGACATTTAAAGTTCTTGGTCGTTCCAAACCTTAGAGCGAGTTAAAAACAACCGAACAACCGACGCTCAAACGTTCTGAACGCAACTTTGGTATCAAGCCATGAACTTAGGTTTGGCAACGTCTGTTACTGTCAGTTCGTGGTCATGTCGTCGGCCGGTCTCCATACTAAATGTATGGGAATATTTCAATTTTAAAAGGTCGATAACTTTTTTCGTAATGATTGTGTGGGGTTGAAAATATGAAAATAATGTAGTTCTTTTATTGAAGTTCTTTATATATTAAACAATAAGAAAAATATCAATTTTAACCAGGAAAAAATGGCTGTCAAAGATGTCATCTTTTTTGTTGATTTTTTTCAGCAGGGCGTTGATTAACAAGCCCTTTAGCTATAAATGATATATCATTAGAAAGGTCTTTTAAAGACAAACATTCGCTGTTAATATATTTTTTATCAATTGTTAATACTTTTGGAGTTAATGGTTATTAAATTATAAAACTGGTTTATTGTTTATGGGAGTTGATCTACCCCACCTCTAGCATTGAATGATATATCATTAGAAAGGTTTTTACATGAAAAACATTTGCTGTTAACATCCTTTTTATCAATAGTTAGTATTTTCGGAGTTTCAGGTCATTAATGTTATAAAATTTGGTTGATTTCAGAGCGATTTAACTCTCAAAGTACTAATAGTTGACGTTTGCTGTCATACAATAAAATGTTTTAAATTTAAATACCTTTCCAATGATGTAAAATTCATTGCTAGAGAAGGCCTAGATCAAAATCCTCATCGTACTAAAGGACCCCGAGAAAGTCAAACAATTTGACTCAAACCTCATATCCTAATAAATAAATAATAATAATAAATACAAAATCTTTATTGAAATAATCTTACATCACAATTTACAACTAGTTTAAAGATAGATAATATAGGAAAAACAAATAATAAATAATAATTAAAATAATGTTATACCCCGTACTTGACCACATGCGACGTTGCCGTTCCGCTTACTTCATGGCTTGTAAAATATAGAAGGCTATGGTGGATCCAAAAAAAAAAATTTTGGTGTGATTTTTCAATTTGTTTTCCCCGTGAATGTGTTTTTTTTGTTTTTATTCGTTTTTCAGTACCCACAGAGAAAGCAATACTATATCAGTACCTACCTACCTTATCTAGCTTTCTTTGACCTATAAATTATTTTGTATGTGTTGAGTTAGAAAATACTCTAGTAAATTCGACGCAAGCCAGAATGTCAAGAATTTTCGCCTTGGCTTGATTGTGTTGTGTCCATGTCCAGCTCTTCCAGGCATAACGATGATCAGATTCTTTACATCGCAGGTTATTGCTCTGTTTTTTGTTTGACTTTGAAATTGCAGGTCTCACATCATATGCATCACTTAATTATTGTCGGTGATAGTGTAAATATAAACTTATTTTGTGTGTTGAATTAGTTTAGTCTTTTTATTTATGGGATGAAGTCATTAGATAAGTACCAAGAATCTTATATTAATATATAAGGTTCTTGGTAAGTACACATTTTTCCCCTGCTTATCAGAAGGACAGTCTAGTAAAACGCCCTTGTAGTATAAATGATGTTAAAGTTAAACGACCTAGGTACTAGTAAAACGTCTGAAATTTATATAGAATGATCTACTCGACCAAAATGTATGGAACAGCTGATTATTTTTTTGCTCCAATTAAGTTGGCCCCATCGGAGGGGTCAAATTGAACAACTTTGTCTATGTCAAGTAGATCACTTGATATAAATTTCAGTCAGATGTTTTACTAGTAGGTCGTTTTACTTTAACGTCATTTATACTACAATACAAGGGCGATTTACTAGATTGTCCTTCTGATACGGAGGGCATTTTTCTCAGTCAGGTCATACTGACTTAAATCGCAGTAAGTAAACGGGTTTTCTCATACTCCTATGGTTTGTCTTAAGTCAAAAAATTATAACTTCACTTTTCAATACTATGTGCTCTCAATTCCAAAAGCTTATTTCCACCAAATTATTCAAACATCTAATTTTATTTCCTATAGTTTATATGGAATTGCTTGTCAGGGTTTGTTAGATTGAACTTTGCCGGACTTTGTGAAACAGTCCCTTAGTTAACCATTATAATATAATATATTATTCATCCATACTTTAAGGCATGGTGTGGCCGACTTCAATAGATTTTTTCATTCTCCATGTTATAATGTAAATTTATACAGATATGTAAGACTTGATGTAACTTTCTCTTGGTGGTCCTAATAAATAATAAAATAAAATAATGTCTGTATTAAACAATGCCTCTTTTGCACTAATCTATCCACAATAATGTGATTTGAGGGCAAAAAAATTGGAGATCTAAAATCATATTTCTTGTTGTTCACACCTAATTACCTAATTTTGTCTCGTTGAAGTAAACCAACCTCATCCACAAAGGTCCTTAAATATTACTTTGCCTCTGTTGTGAATTTTGTGTCATATTATGACAAACACTCAGTTATTGGTAATTCACCAGTAAATTTTGGAGTGCCTCTATTTTTTCGAGTTTAGCTGGTTTTTTTTTATCAACACAAAAGGTTCTCTCATAGTCTCATGTATATGAGTCATAATATAATAACAAAGGTGGCATTATCCTCACTGTATGATTTTATGATAAGCGGTAAAATATGATATCGTAGGTTCTATTAATCCCATAACTTTGATATTTTAAATAAGGTAAACTGACGATAGTAATGGTCAATTTAAACTATAAAATTAAATAATTATTCGTTAAATTAAGCAGAATTTACATTTAAACGTTGGAGACTGCCATCTTTGATAGTGAGTAGGTGGTGTAGAAAGAACGAATTTAGATAATAATAATAATAAAATATCCGATCCACAATTATATTTTTTTTTTTTTTTTTTTTTTGGATTTTGGGATAATAAATAAAATAAAAATAAAAAAAATAAATATAATTGTGGATCGGATATTTTCTTTTTATTCCAATACTCTAAAATATTTGTTGAAGTAGGAACGATTGGCGCATTCAAAAAATTGTTGAGAATTGTATTAAGCGAAATATCAGAAAAATTTTGATCAGAAGTTCTACTTTGTCGAATATTTTGAAAATAAAGATCGAGGTTAACTTGTGATTCTACGGCCTTGCTGGGTCCTGGTTGTGGCTCTTGTGAATTATTATTGGTAACTGTTTGATGTAACTTGGTAATTCGACGAAAAGTGGATATCAAATGCTGCCGGGCTTTAATTTGCTGGTTATTCGTCAAAACCGAGTTAATTCGAGGGTCTAAGTAAACAGCCGCAAGAAAACTTTCATTGTTGAAAAGCATTTGCTGTCTTTCTCGCATATTATTTACTATCTGTGATGCAAATGGTAACGTGAGATTTTCATTTTCGATGATGTAACGAGTCCAAGCTATATTGAAATCGCCGAAGGTGATCTGCTCTTTTTGTAAAGTTTTGCTTAGCGCTCGACAAGGCTTAAGTGCAATAAACAATTCTTCGATACTGGTCCAAGTTGTATCTTCCATCATGTCACGTCGCAGAAAGTCTGAATTTGACTGGCAAAATGGTTTCAGCAATAAAAGCCTTTCCAACATTAAAACAGTCGAGTCCCATCTGGTCGGACAGTCTATAATAGCATTAGGTAAGTTGTTTTCACGCAGTCTTAAAACGATATTCGGTGTTCGTAAGAGCCCCGATAAGCGGCGACATTGATCTAAAATTGACTCGTAACCAATAAACGTGTCTCTTATGGCCAACTGTAAAGTATGAGCCGCACATCGAACAGCTGAAACTTTTGTTCTTGTATCATGTTCATCATCTATTTCGATGCCAAAAGTTTGGTATTGGTCCACATAATTTTCATTCGTCTCTTCTGCTTCCATTTCTTCATTGAGATTACTTTCATCAATATCCTGTAACTGAATCTCTTCGCCAATTTTTTCCGTCATTTTGATCATATTCGACCCGTTGTCTGACGTTATTGAATAAAATTGTTTAATGTTAATACCAAACCGACTCTAAACTAACATCATGGTATCTTTTAAAAACTCGGATGTGTTTCTTTCATGCAACTCTAAGACAGTCAATGTCCTCAAGACTAATTTGCCATCTAAAATATATTGGATATTTAAACCAAGAAATCTTCTTGAAACTGAAGCAACATCAATTTTAAATGAAACCAGCTGATCTTGAATTTCTTTAGTTATCTTTCTACGAGTCTCATATGCTTTGTCCTCCACACAACTTTTTACTTTTCTACTATTCGTCTCACATCCCGGGATAAGTTTAAGAATGTTTTGGAAGGCCTCATCGTCAATTAAAGTGAATGGCCTACCGTGCACTGTTACTAAATTGCAACATTCCTGTGTTACATTATTGGAAGCTGAATTCTCAGTGTTATTTGATAATTTATTTGTAGTATCTCTTTTTATTAATTCATCGTACTCTGATCTATGACGCCGGTAAAAATGCCTTACCAAATTGGCACCGTGATTGCCCTGAAAATAATACATATCTTTCATGATAGCTGACAATAATATAGGAGTACACGCAGACTATGCAACAATTATGCAAAAATTAGGACCAAATAAGTACGTACTTAATTAGTACTAATTCAGTACTATATTAGCACTAAATTAGTACTTATCTGTACCAAATTGTTTGGTAAAAGCCTTATAAAGCCGAATATGGTAGACTAGCTTCTGCCCGCGACTACGTCCGCGTGGATATTAGAGAAAATCCTTAGGGAACCTTCAACGCGCGCTGCTTGAGACATCTGCCGCGTGTGGCGGACCTCGCACAAGGCTCCCCGTTCCCGTTCCGGTTCCCGTTCCCATTCCGGTTCCCGTTCCCGCTCCCGCTCCCTTTCCCGTTCCCGTCCCCGTGTGCAATCATGTCCACCGTATTGGACTTCAAAATAAATGTCATTTTCGTAATCACCATCCCATGAAACCTCAAGAACGACATCCACATCGATTTTCATGTTTACTTACCCAAGTTTACCCCTAAGTGGTTGATTTTCAAAATTACAAAATGTATGTTTGCCTATTTATTTTTAGATGTGCTCCTACGAAGTTTAAAGTTGTAATGTCTATTTTATATTATTTTTCCATACAAAATTTGAACCCCATTTTCACCCCTTTAGGGATCAAATCATGTCCACCGTGTTGGACTTCAAAATAAATGTCATTTTTGCAATCGTCATCCCAGAAAACCCCAATAACGACATCCATATCTATTTTTGGGTTTTTTAACCCCTTGTCACCCCCATTTCATCCCTATAGGGGTTGAAATACTAACAATAACAATATACGTTGCGTTAGATTTCCACCCATAAGCATAAATTTTATCCCCCTTTTAGAATAGAATAGAATAGAATAGAAAACTGATTTATTTAGCGGCACAAAATAAATTACATGCTTAAATTAAAATACAGAATGTGACACTAAAAAGGCAACCTCCTCAGCATGTGTCGGGTGTCGCAGACATTCCGACGCTGATCTTCCGTGTTTACCTAGGTATCTTTTTTTTTTTGAGAGCACTACTACGCCATGACTACGCTTTTGACCCCTTCGGGGGTAGAATTTTGAAAAACGCTGAGACCCGTATTGATTTATTTTCAATGTTCAGTCTAAACACAAATTTTGAAGATTCTAGCTTCAAAACTGAGGGACTTTCATACAAACTTTGATCCCCTTTTTTACCCCCTTAGGGAGTGAATTTTGAAAAACCCTTTCTTAGTGCACCCCTAGACCTCATAAGGAACCTACGTGCCAAATTTGGAGTCTCTAGACCCAGCGGTTTGGGCTGTGCGTTGATAGATCAGTCAGTCAGTCAGTCATTCAGTTTACGATTTTATAAATATAGATAGACTAGCTTCTGCCCGCGACTTCGTCCGCGTGGATATTAGAGAAAATCCTTAGGGAACCTTCAACCAGGATCAGACCAGCCGTTTTTACGCAATTAGGCGCGCTGCTTGAGACATCTGCCGCGTGTGGCGGACCTCGCACAAGGCTCCCCGTTTCCGGTCCCGTTCCCGTTCCCGTCCCCGTCCCCTGGATGTGCATGTCCAGGTCCAATCATGGCCACCGTGTTGGACTTCAAAATAAATGTAATTTTCGCAACCACCATCCCATGAAACCTCAAGAACGACATCCACATCGCTTTTCATGTTTACTTACGCCATTTACACCATAAGGGAGGATTTTCAAAATAACAAAATATGTGTTAGCCTATTTATTTTTAGACATGCTCCTACAAATTTTAAAGTTGTAATGTCTATTTTATATTATTTTTCCATACAAAAATTGAACCCCATTTTCACCCCTTTAGGGGTTAAATCATGTCCACCGTGTTGGACTTCAAAATAAACCTCATTTTCGCAATCACCATCCCATAAAACCTCAAGAACGACATCCATATTGATTTTTATGTTTACTCACCCCATTTACCCCTAAGTGGTTGATTTTCAAAATTACAAAATATATGTTTGCCTATTTATTTTTAGATGTGCTCCAACGAAGTTTAAAGTTGTAATGTCTATTTTATATAATTTTTCCATACAAAATTTGAACCCCATTTTCACCCCTTTAGGGGTCAAATCATGTCCACCGTGTTGGACTTCAAAATAAATGTCATTTTTGCAATCGTCATCCCAGAAAACCCCAATAACGACATCCATATTTATTTTTGGGGTTTTTTACCCCTTTTCACCCCCATTTCATCCCAATAGGGGTTTAAATACTAACAATAACAATATACGTTGCGTTAGATTTCTATCCATAAGCCTAAATTATAAATTTAGCGATTTTTACTTCGAAAATAAAGGATTTTCTTCAATACACAACTTCATCCCCCTTTTGACCTCTTCGGGGGTAGAATTTTGAAAAACGCTGAGACCCGTATTTATTTATTTTCAATGGTCAGTCTAAACACAAAATTTGAAGATCCTAGCTTTAAAACTGAGGGACTTTCATACAAACTTTGATCCCCTTTTTTACCCCCTTAGGGGGTGAATTTTGAAAAATCCTTTCTTAGTGCACCCCTAGACCTCATAAGGAACCTGCGTGCCAAATTTGGAGTCTCTAGACCCAGCGGTTTGGGCTGTGCGTTGATAGATCAGTCAGTCAGTCAGTCAGTCAGTCATTCAGTTTACGATTTTATAAATATAGATAGGGACCATCAAACTGAACAACTTTTACTATGGGACTAACTCTGAAATCGCGAAAAAAAAAATCTGCTGTTTCATACAAAAAATAATAACGAAAATATCAAAATGTATAAACAGCTGTTTTTTTTTTCGCGATTTCAGTGTTGGACCCATAGTAAAAGTTGTTCAGTTTGATGGTCCCTATCTACCATATTCGGCTTTATAAGGCTTTTACCAAACACCTTGTTTAAGTGACAAGTGAGCAACTCGACCACGAAGTTAATTTTATGATAATTATGACACACATACTACCTACCTACGTACCAACTAAAACATCTTGCTCTTATGCTCTAATAATACGTACAGTCAGCAATGAAAGCCACTTAACGCGTTGGTACTTTGTCATAGCAACTTTTTTTACAGTTGTCTCACGGTTTGAAACATTAGTCAAAAAAGTTACTATGACAAAGTACTAAAGTGGTTAAAAACTTTCGTTGCTGACCGTACCCACGTATGGCACCTAATTAATCTTAAGCAGTCAATAAAAGCCAAAAAGCCTTACGTAGGTACGTACCTACTTATTTATTCTTATGTCTCGATGAAATAAACAAACTAGGTAGGTAGCTCCTACCTACAAGTCCTACAACCCGTGCAATTAAAAGAGAATAAAATTAAAAATGAAAAGGATTGGATGCTATTTTCATTCAATCCCATTTTTTTACTGCGCGGTACCTATGTAGGCACTGATTCAATCAAAGTTACGATACAAAGTAGGTATGATTAAGTTCTCGATATTACTTATTAACTTAATTTAAATTTATTGAGTGCCAAGGTGTTGGTTGCGCTGGAACAAAAAATATATTGATCGCCTCTTACGATGCCCGTGTAGGGATGACACTATTCTAGATCCGGTATCACACGGAATCGGCACTACGATGTTTTGTGCAGCAAAGACATTCGTCGCCTCTTACGACTCCCGTGTAGGGGTGACATTATTCTTACTCCGATACCACACGGAATACCCACGTGAGAATGAGACGTTGTTTTTTCTTTTTAGAGAAAACAACGTTACAATATAAAATTGTCATGACAGGTGACAAATTGTCACGTTTATTAAATAGGGCCTAGGAGTCAACTTTTCCACCTGTTGTACTTTGTGACTACTGCAACACATTATCTCTGTTTGTACTTATTTGAAATTAACGAGATAACCAGAATTTGAAGGAGCCCTCGTCGATGATCCAGTCGTAGTAACCGGCCCAGGGGTCGGTGTACCGTCCCTGCTTCACCGGCACAACTGTGGTGGTGGTGTCATGGTCGCAGTGCCTTATAATTAGTAATGCCTTATAATTAGTAAATAAAACACACAGTTCCTGATTGTGCCTGACATGAATGTTTGATTATTTCCATTTCGGCATTGCTATCTTGTTTAGAACACATTTCAATGTCCCGGTTTAGATACTCCGTTTCCATTCTCAAGGTTCTCTAAATCAGAGGAACAATCATGAATGGAATAGTCATCACTGCACTCCTCAAGAGCTGTCCTGGTTATAGTATTGGTTCTTTTGTGTCTTTTTATTTCAGAATCTGATAATCCATGGAGGCCCGTCAGGGATCAGTTTTGAACGAGATCGACGTCCTTTGGCGCGTCCGCACCAATCTCCGGGGTTGCAGTCTGCATTATGAGGGGTACGGCCGTCTGTGGAGGATGAGTCGGAGAGGAGCTCACCTGTGCAGGTGTCTGAGCTTCCTTGGATCCCAAGTTCGGGATGCGTTCGGCTGCCGCCTTGGCTAGGGTCACTCCAGCCCCCACCGCTGCACCCACCGGACCACCGCTGACGAACCCGTCTAGGCCGGAAAGTGCCGGCAGGACCGGTCAGCGCGCGTAAAAAAGATTCCGGCGGATCGGGGTATCTAATTGGGGTTGTCCGAACTTGAGTCGAAGGGTCCTTCATTGTAACACGAGAATCAGTGATTAATACGCGGCAAGGCTCGTTCAGGCTGCCAGCGACAGAGGAGCTGCCAAATGTCGGCGTCAAGGAAGTGAAGATTTTACCCTTTACCACGCCCGGCAAACTCCACTCGTCGATAGCAAGCTGAACGGGCGCCCAGTTGTTTCCGGGAGTGCGGGATAAAACCCGCGGGAAATAAGAACCACAGTCCGGTGTGGTTGAGACATCCACAACGAGGTCCTTCGTTTCAAGACGCGGCTCAAAGCCAAATACAATTGAGTTCGGGGCAACCCGGACAGCCTGTTCTCTGAAATCGCTACTCCCGGAGGTAAGCCCAAGCTTAGTGCGCCATTGGTAAAAATATATAATGGGGAAGGGAGAGTACAGGACAGGCCATAGTTTGGATTGGTGATCGGATCCATGAGATCGTACTCATATATGTTATCCCATGCGCCTCCTGGGACAAGAGTCATTAGTGCGCCGAGTTAGACCATGTTCTATAATTATGCTTTCTTTTCAGATATTTTCTGTCATTTGTATTATAAAGTTTTTGCACCTCTTAAGTCATTAAGTTTCACCTTGTTGTATACTTCTTCTCTCTCGATAAAATCTCTCTCTAATGGTCTGTGGCAAGCGATTATAGATTTTAGGTGCCATACAAAATACACTTTTCCTATAAAGCGCACTCTTGTTCGGTATTAGTACCAAGTTCTTATTTCTCCTTGCCGATTTAAAGGTTTTAAATAAGTGCAAATTGGACTTCACCTAAATAGCCGGATTTAGCCAGATAATGGCTATACAGTTCATGGAAATAATATAAAAGTACCTACATGTGTCGTGAGTTCGTTACAGTTCCAACAAGTACGCACGTAAGTTGGTGCTAAGAAAAAGTATTTCGAGTCCTATATTTATCTGGGTACTACATTTCTCCGCCACGTTAGTACCAGAAATAGTTCATGTTAAGTTCCTGACAAGTTCCTGCTTATTTTCCGATAAGTTCGTGCAAGTTCCAGATACGTCACAGACAAGTTCCAGAGATAGTAAATCGTCAGTTCACTTCAAGTGCTAAGAACGAAAAACAATTCAAGAGAACAAGATAATCTTTATTTTACTTATTTTAGTTTTGATTTAGTTTTACCTACGTAGTTCATAGCTCATTTCGTTTTGTTTTGTTTCAAACTTTCTTACATTTTCCTTCGCAATGGAAGGCCTAATAAAGGTACAGTTTGCATTACAAAAAAACATTGAGCGGAGCTTAAGTAATTTTAAAAAATCACCTAAACAACGGATAAATTTTGAATATGTAGAAACGAAGATAGATATTTTAGAAAAAGATTGGGACAGGTTTTCCTATAATCATACCAAATTAAATGAAATTTCAGATGTTGTTGAATTAGAAAAGTCTGTTTATAATTTAAATGAAATTTATATACAAATACTCCGTTCCGTGATTTGTTTATATCATTGGTACACAAGAATGATTCCTTAGATAATGTTCAAAAATATATATACAGGTTAAAGTAAGAACTTTCAATTTCGGGCTTACAACTATCTGTTTGTTGAATTCTACCCATTGCTCTTATGCACTTTTTTGGGCCTTAAATACAATTTCTTTTAGGCAAGAATTCCCCAGAAAAGGACACCATACCTAAGAATTGAGCCAGTATGCATGATATGCAGTGAGAACTGTATCGATATCAGATACTTTACCAAGCATGTAAAGTGCATATGAACATTGGTTGAGCTTACTAAGAACATGTTCTGCTTGAGCCTTCCAATTTAAATTATGATCAATGTTAATCCCTAAAAATTTTGTTATGTCAATGATTTTAATTTTTTTATTCATACAATTTACGTCAAGTTTCGTAGGTTCACCTCTATTTCTAAATGTCATTAATTTAGTCTTGTCAAGATTAATTATAAGATTATTAGAATTGAGCCAATTAATTATATTTTCTAATGTCTCTCTTATTTCTATCAATAGTGCATAAATATCTGGTCCAGTAAATATAACTGTACTATCGTCTGCAAACAATATCATTTGTTGTTTTACTATCTTCGGTAGATCATTAATATAAATAATAAACATTAATGGACCCAAGATGCTACCCTGAGGCACACCGTATTTAACGTCTCTATATTCAGAAAAATATTTGATTTCCTTACATGACTTGGGACATATTTTAGTTATGACAGTAGCTTGTTTTCTGTTACTGAGGTAGGACTTCAAAAGTGTAAGTGCAACACCTCTTATGCCATAGGATTCCATTTTCCTCGGCAATATATCATGGTCCACGAAATTGAATGCCTTTGTTAGATCCATATCATCCATATATAAAGCAGCGACCGGTATTCTCTTATATACCTATAATACAGGCCACAACTGTGTGTTAGCTTTCAAACAAAAGCAATCCATCGATATTAAAGGATATTTTAATTACTTTGTCTTCAGTATTGGGTACAATATTAAGTTTTTGTTGTTTCGTTATTTCTGATAATATTCCAATATAGACCATTTCTCCTGTATCCATGGTAGTGACTTCTACACTCTTTGGAGCTTTCAACAAAGTTCTGCTGTCTTTAGGTAAATTAGGGTGTAGTGGTGTCAAAGTTTTAAGAACACTACCTACGGCATTATGATGTACTACTATGCTTAGTGGCCCAATGTTTCAATTGAGCTGGCAAATTACCGTCGGTGATAGAACGATTATCAATCTCGGGTAATATTCTAAGTAATGGTAGGTCTATACAATGTTATCATTAAATTTTTTAGCAATTTAAAAACTTGTTTTCGATGCTATCTGAAACGTACAGTTAGTGTGGAATTTGCAAATCACTTGGTGTAGAAGGCACGTTACTAGGCGATGTCAGCGAAAATGAGCTGTTTCTGTTATGGTTTCTTTTAATATCTGATATTGAATCTAAATTAGCTATTTTGCCCTTCTTAACAATTGACGTGTACCAAATACGCCTTTTGTTTAGAATTTAACTCTATTTCGGTCGACATTATGTATTTAATGACTAACTAGTTTCTTTATTTCATTCCTCAACATTCTTTCGGGGGCATGTTTAAGCCAAACTTTTATGATATCTTTAAGTTCTATTTCGGATACTCCTTTAGTGGCATTTTTAAAGCATCTGTAAAAAAGAACAAATAAATGAATTTTTAGACGCTCTGGCTTGAAGACGAAAAAGTAAATGTGGTTGCGGGACAGTCTAGAAAAGGAAAATGTACCTGCAAGCTAAATCTTCCTTGGCGCCTAAGTTGAGCAGAGTCTTGCGCACACACCTTCAACGTGGGCTGAGAAGGACGTGCACTTGATACCGATTTTACTTTATTTATTCCTTTTAATTGCGCAAAAGTAGTTACCGGCCGGTTTTTATTTTAAGTTAGTGATTCCTTCTACACGCGCGAGCAGAGAAAATTTCAGTCTAAAAAAAGGTGTAGTGAGATGTCAAAATGTGATAGCTATCCGAAATGACGTGTCACGCGGGTTGTGTTCCGTTTACTTCGCGTGAACACTTACAAAGCAAACAAATTACTTAGTTTAGTTCTAGTTAATTTTTATTTTGTGTGATAGATGACTAGAATAAAAGAACTCATAGGCAGCCATTACACGATAGGTTTTGCTGTCAGTCCCCGTCAGTAGACATGCGCAAAACAGTACTCTATAAAGTAATGCTATATTGCATGACATTTCGTACCGCGTAATATGGCATTATAGCATTACTCGGTACAGTACTCTAAACAGTACTCATGATATGAAGTAATGCCATATGGCATGACATTTTGTACTGCGTAATATGGCATTATAGCATTACTCAGTACTTAACTAAACAGTACTCTATATTATGAAGTATGTATGCCATATTGCATGACATTTAATTGCATCATCGCAAATAATATTAAAAACCTCTTCTTATAACAATTTGTATGGTAAACAATTACTACAGTACCAGATACCGAAATTAATAAATGACTTACCTCAAGAACTAAAGCAAGAATTAAATATATTAAATATTAAAAACAAATTAAAAATGCCCTTCCTTAATCTATTACTATAATTAAAATTAAAACAATAGACTAAATTATTTACAGTTTTATAAAATTCTTACAAAAAAAATAACTGCATATTATCCTAAATATAAAACCCTCCCGTGTGAACGCGCGCGTGTTCCTACACAAAAACTATCGCTTGGTCGTACGATCATTCATTTGATTGGTATGCAGGTAGTACCGAACAGCCATGCCCTAGCCGCGATCGCAGTTTATTACAATCTTACCCTCCGTAAATTTGTTACAAATATGATACATGGACTTCATGGACTGTTATTATGTTAATCATAATAATCATATTATATTCTAATGTTGGTACCTATGATTACTTTATTAGTAGTTTATGATACAAGGTTGGTAAGGAGGTTTTTAAAACGAGTTGACGCTTTATAAGCCCGAGCCGCAGGCGAGGGTTTATAATCGTCACGAGTTTTAAAAAACCTTAACAACCGTGTGCCATACTACGTTTTTCAATACATTTGCGAGAAAACATTATAGGTACTACTGAAATTGTAATCTATACATATAATAAAACTGTAAATTCTAAATATTTGTGCGCGAATTACGCAAAAACAGCTAAACGAATTTTGATGGATTTTTCACAATTTAGTAGATTGAGGTCCAACATCTAAGCTATGTTTCATCAAATTCAGGTGGGTGGTGCCAGGGAAACAGCTTGAACTCTCCGTAGTACTAGCTTTCATACACTAAAGGGGTCATTTTAAACTGGTTGCAATATTTTTCTACTGTCCACGCGGATGAAGTCGCGGGCGGAAGCTAGTAGAAATTACAAAAAACGATCGTAAACAAAAACGCACGGCGCCGGCGTGCGGTAAAATCAACTTTCCGCACTCTGTACTAATCCGTAAACAAAAACGCACGGCGTGCGGTAAAATCAACTTTCCGCACGCTCAACTGTTATCGTAAACTTACATTTTCGAGCAACTGTATTGAAAAAAATATTTTGATTGTTTTTGTAATGTTTAGATATAGATAGTGAATGGCAGTGTGCAGAAAAATCTATGCAGATTTTTGCAACACTGTACGGTTGAAATTATGTTCTGCAACTTCTGCATCATTGTTTATTATTAAATAAATAAAAAAAAATTCGTACCGCTTTCAGTTTGTTTGGCCTAATGTACAACCGACGCAAGCTTTATTGACAAAGTTGATTTCCCTTCATACTTAACCCAGATTAAGAGATGCTTCTATTCTAATCTCTTATATAGGGGATTCCAGGCTTAGGACTGGCAATATTCATAGACCTCAACAACAACAGCTGTTTATTATTAAACGATCATGAATGTTGGCGTATTTAAAAATCAACTATGTACAATGATTGCTTTCTGTACAATGATTTGTTTTATATATATATGTACAGTGTTTTTTTTACATAAAAATCTTTTTGTGCGTTTTTTTATGTTTTTTTTGATTTTTTTTTTATGTTTAATATATACATTTTTAATTACAGCTTATAAACAATAATTGAGACAATTTCTTTGTTTTAAGACGAGTCCGTCTTTCATTTAATGACAAACCTGCTTTTGAAAATACACGCTCGCATGGCACGGACGTAGCAGTGACGTTCAGTCGTTTGAGCATGTACCTACTTGTATAGCCGCGGATACACAGCTTTTCGTTCGTTCCACCAGAGTCAATCGCTATTCTATAGCACTTCTCAATCTTAAACCTACTCATCTCCCTGGTTATTTCCCTGCATGCAGATGATCCACCAGGCTGACCACCCATGTTTAGTTTCCCGGCAGGTCTGACCTCATCTTTCTAGATGCCTCTGCATAAGTCATGTTCCTGTACGAACCCAGTTTAGATATCACTGCGCTGATAGCTTTTGTCGTGATTAATGGGTTCCCTTTAATCATGACCTCGCATTTCTCCATAATCTTCTGTCTTGCAGTTTCAGAAATGACTGATCCGTTGACGGCAGCCATTATAAACATCTCTGACTTCTCCAGCAAGTCCCCCAAGGTCTGGTTCTCCATCTTCCTTTTCTCTCGTGGTGGGCATAGCATCACGGACATCTCCAGGTTCAGATACTTTGCAATCTCGATGAGACCGAGATTTTCTGACGGGACCAGACTTGGAAATATTGAGTGGGTCATTATAGTCGGGAGGACCACTCCTGGAAACAGCTTGGTCTTCAGCTTTCCCGCCAAGCCATGACCGACGATCATGGCTGCGGTCACTCCTGCAAAAGCTTGGGAGATCCTAGCCAAGGTCAACATTGACGGGCCCAGAAGCCCAGAACTGAACCGGGTTCTTGCAGTGGTGCTTATGCCATAACTTGCGCACTTACGCCGGATTGTATCGGCCACTGTAGCATCACTCTTTAATAAGATCTTCGCGATGTTGTTCCCTCTTTCTAAGAACAGAGTTATGAGGAATGCAAGGTCAGTGCTTGCATTCGTCTTTTTATGAAGAAATCGAAGGATAAAAAATATAATTTTCAACAAATAAAACGACTTCAAAAAAAGAAGGAGGTACTCAGTTCGTCTGATTCTTTGTTTTTTATGAATGTTACTCGATTACTCGAAGACCACTGCACCGATTTGAAAAATCTTTTTTTTATTTGTTGAAAGCATATACTTCCATGTTGGTTCCATTGTCATAAGGTCAGTATCTGATGATGGAATCCTGGAGAAATCAAGGGAACTCTTTAAATATTATAGGCACACTTATAGCAATTTTGGTATTTTCTTAAGTAACTCGTGTACAATATAGTCTGGTTCGAAATAATAACAATCCAACGTGCTTTAGGAAACTACAATTTTGGTGAAGTAGAACTGATGATGAAGACCATAGATGATCATCGGAGCAATTCAATACTAAGTATTTCACTGTTGCGATACGATTACTTTAATATGGTTGCTAGGCTATTTATGCTCGTCATAATGCATTGTGGTGAAGAAGAGCTGATAGTGAAGAACTCTTCAACAATTAACGCCCCTGCCTGGGGAAAAGCAGCATTTTGCAAAACGCCATTGTCATAATGCTATTGTAACTTAGATAATAGCCTCGCTAAATATACCTACCACAAAAAAAAATGTGCCGTCAGTGTGACAAAGAATAAAAAAGTAAAAAAAAAACTCTTTAAAACAATCTTTAAAAAACCCAACAAAAACAGCATTAAAAATAAACGGCTCTAAAAGACAAGAAATAAAATATTTCAAATCTGCATAATTACTAACTCAAAGTTTATATGCATATCTAATAATAAATAACACTTATGAAGTCGGGTCTCGGGTGGAGGATTTTAAACCTATAAACCTAATAATGGTTTATAGGTTTAAAATCCTCCACCCTAAGTTTAGATAAAAAAATATCCTGCACATTTGAATTATTTTTAACCGACTTCAAAATAAAAAAGGAGGTTCTCAGTTCGACCTGTATGTATGGATGTTTGTATGTTTGTCCGCGATTATCTCGCGTTCGCCTGAACCGATTTTGATGCGGTTTTCAGAAAAGTATTTCTTACATTTAGGAGAAGGTTTTAGCATTTTAACCGACTTCAAAAAAGGAGGGTATCAGTTTGACCAGTATGTATGTATGTTTGTCCGCGATTATCTCGCGTTCGGCTGAACCGACTTGGTTGCGGTTTTCAGAAAAGTATTTGTTACATTTAGGAAAAGGTTTTGGTATTTTAACCGACTTTAAAAAAGGAGGTTCTCAGTCTTACCAGTATGTGTTCGCGATTATCTCGCGTTCGGCTGAACCGATTTTGTTGCTGTTTTCAGAAAAGTATTTGTTACATTTAGGAGGAGGTTTTGGTGTTTCAACCGACTTCAAAAAGGAGGTTCTCTTCTCAATGCATGTATGTCCCCGATTATCTCGCATTTGGTCAAACCGATTTTTTTAGTTTTACCTAGATAATATATAATATCGAATACAGAAGGTACTTACACTAAAAAGAAAAAATTGTTTTAAAAAACAATTTTATTTCTTGCTTTTTAGAGCCATTTATTTTTGAAGCTGTTTTTGTAAGTTTTTTAAAGATTTTTCGAGTTAACATAATATAATGTTATATATTCATAACTATTGATTTTTAAAATGAATTAATTTATTATAAATGTGACTTATACATTTCTGTGGATCTGTTTTTTTCATTAGATATGGCAGTCGTGTATCTGTATACTTTTGCATCACTAATCTTCCCAATTCCATATTGTGATTGACGAAATCGTTGTCATATGTATGTGCTTCGATATTTGGGAATATGTCCTTGCTCTGAAAGTAGTTTAATGATTTACAAACAATATACGTCGTCGTTACTGTTGGTTTCACTCTTTTGTTTATATCCAAATTTTTTCTTATTACAATTTCACACTGACGGCACAAATCTATAAGGTCTTTGGATGCATAGATAAGTCGCCCTCTGCTTTTCTGATGAGTCAGATTTTCCTGATTATGCATGCGGTCCTAGTAAACCCTTTATGCAATTACTACATTTGAGCTTTTTCGTTAATGAACAAACCACAAATCCAGCAATATATTCAAGTACCTTTTCACCAAATGGTGAAAGGTACATTTGACTTTCAATGTCGTCAGCAATGTCGTCCATGTTTCTTAATGTAAACGTACCTTTAAATCTTGAAGTGTGATTATTTTTTTCTAATGCGGATGAACAGTTAAGAATAACAATATTTTCTAAGGGCGTGCAGTTTGTACCCTTAGCAAAAGATTGTAACTCGCCATGAATATTTTTTTTTATATATGGCCTCAAATTGTGTAATCGTGACGTTGGATTGTCTGAATAACCCCCATGACTTCGTATAATGGAGAACAATATTTCAATGTGATCTTGACTGATTTTATGCATCGGAAGGTAGGTTATATTGGTGTTATTATTTTGAACCAGACTATTGTACATGGCCTTGGTACTCTCTATGCATATCAACATACCGAGAAACCCGGTATGTCGTGGAGATTTGAGCAAATTTTCCCAAGTGACTTTATTTTTTCCTGGCACATTTGTAAATAATTGTGACAATTTTTTTTCCCTCGTCCAATCTTGAAAAAGCGACTTCATGTTTCTCAGCATTAAGTGCTCTTTTAAAGCCGAATTCTCTAGTCTTAGAATCGATAATATCAAATATGTCATTGACTAGTCTTAAGAATTCGGCTGTTGCTTTTACATTTTGAAATTCAGGTATCTTAAGGACATTTTCGCAAAAAATCAGCGCATCTGCCACGCTGGAACTAAACAACTGTGCTGCTAGATTAACATTCATAATTTTTGATTTGAAATGAATATGATTGGCTTTAAGTTTGTTGGCTAAAAAAAAAAATTATTTTTGTTGCAAATCATGAATAGAATAGAATAGAATAGAATATCATTTATTTGCATTTGATTAGGGTACACTGGAGGTCTTATAGTAGGTATTTAAAAGATCTGCCTATTCAGCCATTAACAATAGCATGCAAATATTATCTTAAATTAAAATTAACAAGTAAGTCTACTTTTACCATTTCACATTGAGGATGTCGAGTAGGTACTGTTTTTATTTATAATTTATATCTCCTAATAGCAGTCAGATTATTAATTAAAATAATGTCACAACAATTAAAATACAAATGAGATGTCAATATGATTCAGAATAATAATATTATGTCAATATAAATTTCAATAATAACATGGCAATACGAATACACAAAACAGAAAATAGACACTGAATGTTATTAATGAACATTATGCCTTATCACTTGCTAGATAAATATTCATTAGTGCTGTAAAACATTCTATCGGATAGCCATATGTACATAGCAGTCTTAAACTTATTAAAAGGCAGTTGTTTAATATTGTCTGGTATCTTATTGTAAATTTGCATACACATCCAATAACATTCTTTCTGAAATCTTCTGCTTTTTGGAATAACTACAGAGACCAATCTATTACAATTTCGCGTATTTCTCGGATATACATCCTTAGCTTGATTGAAATAGTGCATATTTAGTTTATCGAATTTGGCGGCTTCGAAAATGTAGATGCAAGGTAATGGTAGAATTTTCAAATATTTAAACAGTGGTCTGCACGGTTCATCTGGCGCAGTACCACATATTGCCCTTACGCATATTTTTTGAGCAATGAAAGCTTTATTTATATCACTACTATTGCCCCATATGATCAGTCCATACCTAATAACTGATTCCACGTAAGCAAAGTAGGCTGTAAGAGCAGTACTTCTTGTTGCTATTTTGGTCAGTTTATAGAGAGCGAATGTAAATCTATTAATTTTATTGCCAACAACTTCCACTTGCCTTTTCCAATCTAATTTTTGGTCAATTTCTATACCTAAGAATTTAGTTGTATTTGCATTATTAAGCATTTGTCTATTATAATTAAATTAAAATTTATGAAACTAGTTTTAGTAATATTTATAACCAAATTATTGTTTTCGAGCCAATTTATAATCGATATAATAGTATTATTAATGTCAGTTTTATGTTCCTCCAGTGTCAATTTACTATCTGTCGTTACTATCACCGATATGTCATCGGCAAATAGGATGCATCGATGGTTAGTAACGTTTGGTAGATTGTTGATATATACCAAGAATAAAAGTGGACCCAACACACTTCCCTGCGGAACCCCAAATCTGTTCTCTTTGAAATCGGATCTATACGTTTGTGCTACATTATCGCCGTCTAATTTTGTGATTTCAACTGATTGTTTTCTGTTCCGTAAGTAAGTTTGGATCCATTTAAGTGCAACTCCCCTTATTCCACAATGTTCTAATTTAGCTAGTAGTTGATTATGACAAACAAAATCGAATGCTTTCGACATATCAAAGAAGAGGGCAGTTGTATATTTATTATTATTCAGAGCTAACATACTCTCATTTACCAAATCAAAAACAGCATGTGTAGTTGATTTCTTTCTTTGGAAGCCATACTGGTTATGTTTTAAAATTTGGTATTTGTCAAAGAAAGAAGTGAGCTTTGCATGCATAACCTTTTCAAAAATCTTTGAGAAAATAGATAAAAGCGTTATCGGTCGGTAATTATCAATTTTTGATTTATCGCCCTTTTTAAATAATGGTTTGACTATCGAGAATTTAAGCATATCGGGAAAGACTCCAGAGACCATTGAAAGGTTAATCAAATACGCCAAAACAGGACTTATTTCATCGCTGCATGCTTTGATAACTTTTGTGCTTATATTGTCATATCCTTCTGCAGTCGTGTTGTTTAAAGAGCTAATAATTTTTTTCACATAATGTTCGTCAATAGGGGTTAAATAAATAGAATTATATAAAATGTCATTTGAGGATTTATCAGAATTATTATTATTATTATTATTGATTTTATTTGTTAGTCCAATAAAGTAATTATTAAATGTCAATGCAATTTCGTTAGGGTTATCAATAACTTTATTTTGATATTCAATTGAATTTATATAATAATTATGTGGTGAACTGTTGTCTATTTCGTCTTGTATTACTCTCCATGTGGCTTTGCAAGTATTTTTGCTACTAAGTACATATTTATCATTGCTTTGTTTTTTAGCTCGCAATATATTTTTTTTAACAATTTTGAATAGGTCTGGTATTTATTTTTGGCATTTATACTACGTTTTTTGTAGTAATTTTGGCGTAGTATTCTATTACTAGCGCAGCTTTTCCTAATACCTTTTGTAATCCATTTTAATTTAGGTTGTGTATTTAGTCTAACTTTACAAACGGGTGTGGCGTACAAGCCTCACTAGTTTAAATTTGCCGCGCGACACTCGTGCGCAATTCCAACGACCGGTTGGCAACACTGCCTCCGGCGAGAGAAAGAAAAAGATGGCGGATTGTCATGTTGATTTTACTTGAGAGAAAGAGTGTCTCGAACATGTGAATTCTAAAATAATAAACTGTTTATAATAGTGCTATCAGAGGTTTTATTAATCATACGCCTGGTAGCACCTATAATGGTGACCTACCTCGTTGTATTACACGCAAGTGAATAAGTGAATTCTTGTGCCGGCATCGTTCGACAAACACAAACAAATTTTATTGTTTGGTGGCTCGCTTTAACTCCATGCTGGCGGTTCCGTCGCTGGAATGGTGCGATTGAAGCTGATTCTCTTCGGTCCCCACGTGCGGGTCGTGCACACGCACCGGTTCGAGGAAGCCCCCGTGCCCTCTGCAGCCCTGTGCACACTGCAGCCCTGTGCCCACTGCTCAACGAAGGCCCTGTTGACCCTGGACGTTGTGCTGGCTGGTTCATCGACGCGCATGACGACAGCCTGCGCCCCTCTCCAGCGGTCTAGCTAGGTATTGTGTGGCTGTTGCTGCCCAGGTACGTGAGCCGTGGCGCACGAATTTCGCGCTCGCCTGGCATTCCGTCTGCCTACCTACTAACGTGGTGAGTGAACTTTGACTGTGTTCTACCTAAAAAAAACTCGCATGTACTGTAAGTAAAAAAGTGCTATTTTGGTGACAGTGCATACAGTGCTTATTCACGTGAATTCAAAGTAAACTTATTACGAATTAAAATTAACTTTATCATAACATTCCCATCTTTGAACATTCATGCTACCTACCTAACTACAAAACTATCTAAACAATAACAACTTTGTTACCAAACCAAATTTTGATCAGAGACGCTTAACAGTTCTTGGAATTTTTCTTTTATTTAACCACAATGTGTAAACTGTATATCTACTATTCTAACATAAACTATTAACTTACCTGTTTCTTATTATCATAATAATATCAATGTTTACTAATTTGTTGAACAAGCTACATTCATGTCTTGTGTTACATATTATGTTAATTAACATAAGCTTATCGCTGTATTTTATTATGGTGTTGGTGTTTTATAGCAATATTGATTGATATTGTTTGCGTGCTTAGGGTATGTGTGTGTGTGTACCCAGCAGGAACATTTGTGTGGTACATTTTAAATAGTTTTTTTTCTTTTTGTACCGTCTAAAATTTTTATTCTGTTTTTATTGCTGACAACTTATCGTTAACAATTTTTTATGAAAGTTATAACATTATAGTGGCTTAAATTTAAATTAACATTTTAGCAATATACTTTGGTTTGATTTATTTTAAATAATTGGTTTGGTTTCGGCTATTTGCTTATATAACCATGTCGGCTGAGGCAGAACTAAAGCAACAGATCGCTGTACTCCAAGAGCAACTTGCTCGCATGAATGCAACACCTAGTGTTGGAGCTGTGTCTGTCAAACTTTCTTCTTTTTGGCCGGACAAACCACATCTTTGGTTCGCACAAGCGGAGGCACAATTTGAGATAGCCGGAATAACGAAGGATGGGACTAAATATGGACACATACTGTCAGTCTTGGATGCTAGGTTGGCTGATGAGGTTAAGGACATCATCGCTAACCCTCCTACTGATGGAAAATATGAAAGCTTAAAAAATGAACTCATAAAGAGGTTTTCCATTTCCAGAGAGCAGCGTATTCGCCAGTTACTCGGTGAACAGCAAATCGGTGACCGCAAGCCGTCTTCCTTCCTGCGGCACCTACGCTCATTGGCAGGCAAGAGTGACGAGAGCATCGTCCGCGAACTGTGGATGCGGAGCCTGCCTCAGGAGGTCCAGCGGATCCTGATGGCCCAGATGGACCTGTCCTTGGACAAGGTAGCTGACTTGGCTGATGCTATCGTGGATGCATCCCCGGGTAAGTCAGTTAATGCTACTTCTTCCAGTGCGGCACCGGACTTTGACCGCATTTTGAAATGCATAGAAGATCTTACCAAAAGGGTTGATGCCTTAGGTAAGGACAGCGCACGCTCCCGCTCTAAATCCCCTACAAACACTCGTTCCCGTTCAAGGTCATTTTCGCACCAGAGGAAAGACATGTGCTGGTACCACAACCGTTTTGGCACAAAGGCAGTGAAGTGCATCACACCTTGCAGTTGGCAACCTGACCAACCGGGAAACGCCGCCAGCAATTAGTAGCGGCGGCGTCTGATTGCGATAACACGAGCCGCCGTCTGTTCATAACAGATACCAAGTCAGGTAATCGATTCTTAATCGACACTGGATCGGATCTTTGTTGTTTCCCGCGCCGATTGCTCCGTGGCTGCTACAATGCCACTAGTTTTGATGTTCGCGCCGCAAATGGAAGCGCCATAAGAACTTACGGCACTATTTCACTTAACCTAAATCTGGGTCTCCGACGGGATTTTAGGTGGAATTTTATCATCGCGGACGTGAGCACAGCAATTATCGGGTCAGATTTTCTGGCATATTATAATCTGCTACCCGACTGCTATAACCGCCGCCTGATTGATGGCACCACAAAACTCTCTGTGCTTGCCTCTGTGGCATCTATCACACAAGCTAGTGTCAAAACTATCATATCGGATAATTCCCCTTTCTCTGCAATATTACAGGACTTCCCTGACATCACGAGACCTCCAGGACTCCCGCGGGTCGTCAAGCATGCAACCATGCACCACATCCTCACGACAGAAGGTCCTCCTGTTTCGAGCCGCCCTCGCCGCCTCGCACCGCAGAAACTGCAAGTCGCGAAAGCCGTCTTCGAGGACATGGTTCGTTGTGGTACCGCCCGCCCTTCGAAAAGTCCATGGTCTTCGCCATTACAGATGGTCCCTAAAGACAGACATTTGGAACTACCAGCCTGTCCTCAGGATCGCTGGAGGCCATGCGGCGATTATAGAGGTGTAAATGCTCGGACAATACCCGACTGTTATCCTGTGCGCCACATCGGAGACGTTGGAAGCAACTTGGCTGGCTGTTCCATTTTCAGCAAGATAGACCTCGTCAAAGCATACCAACAAATACCGGTCGCGCCAGAGGATATTTGCAAAACCGCAATAATAACCCCTTTTGGGCTCTTCGAGTTCCCATTCATGTCCTTTGGTTTGCGGAACGCTGGGCAATCGTTCCAAAGGTTTATTGACGAGGTCACGATGGGTCTTTCTTTTTGCTTCCCGTACGTGGATGACATTCTGGTTTTCTCCACATCGCCTGAGGAACACGCAGCACATCTTCGCGCCCTTTTCAAGCGCCTCTCCGAGTACGGTGTTGTAATCAACCCGTCCAAATGCCAGCTTGGCGTACATGAGATCACGTTCCTCGGCTACAGAATCGACAAGTCTGGTATTCGCCCTCCTCCCGAACGCATAGAAGCCCTGCAAAATTTCCCACTGCCGAAGACCATTGAAGGCCTTCGCAGATTTTTAGGAATGGTAAATTTTTATCGTCGTTTCCTACCAAATGCAGCGGAACTTCAAGCTCCTCTCATCGACTGCTATGCGTCTACTCAACTGAAAGGAGCGAAACCAGTCCCATGGACGCCCGAGCTCGAGTTAGCATTCCAAAAGTGTAAGGACCACCTCGCAAATGCGACTCTCTTGGCTCACCCAATACCTGACGCCAAGCTCAGCCTCTTCACTGACGCTTCCTCGACCCATGTTGGCGCTTGCCTACAGCAGCAGGTGGACAGCACCTGGCAACCCCTCGCTTTCTTCAGCAAGAAACTCACTGCCCGTCAGGCTACTTGGCCTGCTTACCACAGAGAGCTGCTGGGAGTATATGCTGCTGTCCAACACTTTCGCCATCTCCTGGAAGCGCAGCATGTTACAATCTTCACGGATCACAAACCGTTGGTTTATGCTTTTTCTCAGAAGCGAGAAAAGCTGCCTCCTGTCCAACTGAACCAACTCTCGTTCATCTCCCAGTTCACGACGGACATCGTCCATGTTAGTGGGAAGGACAACGTCGTCGCTGACGCCATGTCGCGCGTGGAGGCCATCCGTCTCGACGAGAACTTCGCCGCCCTCGCCGCAGAACAGGCGACCGACGAGGAACTCCGTAAGGCGCAAACTAGCTCATCCCTGAAAATAGAAAAAGTAGTAATACCCGGTTCTGACGTTGAGATCTTTTGTGACATGTCCACAGGAAAGCCCCGTCCTTTCTTAACCCCTTCATTTCGACGTCATCACTTTGACAAGGTACATAACCTCAGTCATCCTGGCGCGCGGGCTACCGCACGCATGGTGGCTGACCGATTTGTATGGCCAAATATCCAGAAGGATTGTCACAACTGGACTCGTTCCTGCGTCGCTTGTCAACGCAGTAAGGTGTCCAGACACACAGTTACGCCTCTCGGTACTTTCTCCAATCCACCCAAACGTTTCTATCACGTCCATATAGACATTGTGGGTCCTCTTCCTTCCAGCAACGGCTACCAGTACTGCCTTACTGCTGAGGACAGGTTTACTCGCTGGCCCGAGATCTGGCCAATGGTGACTATGACGGCGGAGGAGACAGCGGACACTTTCTTCCGAGGCTGGATCTCCCGTTTCGGAGTTCCTACCATTTTGACAACTGACCAAGGTAGGCAGTTTGAGTCTACTTTGTTTCAGAACTTGACGCAGCTTTGCGGTATCAAGCGTAATCGAACTACGAGCTACCATCCGTGCGCTAACGGCCTCGTCGAGCGAATGCACCGCACCCTCAAGGCCGCCCTAATGTGCCATGAGGAGACGTGGTACAAAGCACTGCCCGTGGTACTTCTCGGCATGCGTGCTGCCCTCAAAGAAGATCTGCAATGTTCCACAGCCGAGCTCGTTTATGGGGAGCCCCTGCGCCTGCCCGGCGAATTTATTGCATCTTCTGCAGATCCAAATCGCGCAGAAGACCTCTCGAGCTTCGCAACACAGCTGCGACAATACATGGCACGCCTAAGGCCAACCCCTGCCTCTCGACATGGACAGCAGCGCACCTTCATATCGAAAGAACTCGAGACTGCATCCCACGTTTTTTTGAGAGACGACACTGTTCGGCCTGCACTAAAACCTCCCTACAGGGGTCCATACCCGGTCGTTTCCAGGACAGACAAAACTGTCACCATCACCGTGGGTGATAAGAATACCCAGGTGAGCCTTGACAGAGTAAAACCGGCGTTTATCTTCGACAGCCCAACCTCATCGGCATACCGGGCTCCAATCGCTAGCTTACCTGCGACACCTAGCCCGAGTTCAGCTGTTCCGGTGGTGCCCGATGCCGCTCCGAGCGCGCCTCAAGCTGTGCCTGTCCCTGCGACCGCAGCCCCAACTCAACCGCAGCAATACACGACACGCTCAGGTCGTAACGTTCGCTTCAAAGCCCGTCTCGATCTGTAGTTTTAGCTCAGCCACCGTCTTGCTAATTTAATGTGTATTTGTATTTTGTGTACTAGTTTAAGTATGTTCTTGCGTTCTGATTTTTAATGTGTATTTGTTTTTTGTGTACTACTTAGTTTAAGCATGTTCTCGCATCCTAATTTTTATTGTGTATTTTATTGTTACTGCTATTGTTGAATGATGTAAAGTTATTGTGTTTTCCTTTTGGTTGGGGTATCTTTCAACCTAGGGGGGTGGTGTGGCGTACAAGCCTCACTAGTTTAAATTTGCCGCGCGACACTCGTGCGCAATTCCAACGACCGGTTGGCAACACTGCCTCCGGCGAGAGAAAGAAAAAGATGGCGGATTGTCATGTTGATTTTACTTGAGAGAAAGAGTGTCTCGAACATGTGAATTCTAAAATAATAAACTGTTTATAATAGTGCTATCAGAGGTTTTATTAATCATACGCCTGGTAGCACCTATACGGGAAAGCACAGTTTGTAGAGTAGGCAAAACCAGTCATAAAATTTATTAAATGAATTATTAGGATCTGTATCACTGTATACGTCTGAAAATGAGAGCTTTGCTAAATATGCTTTAAACTTTACGATATTTTCAGTAGAGTAGCATCTTTTGTAATTATATATAATTTTTGGATTGATGGGTTTCTTTTTCAAATTAAAAACTAGTATTGAGAGTATTGAGATTGGAAGTTTAAATATTCCAACAATCAGAAAGACAAGTGCATCAGTCGCTAAGTTGCTGTTATCAGTCTGGTAATCTAAGCCATGGTTAACATAGCCAAAGAAACGTTGACTTTTTGGATCCCATTCCGTGTGCTCATTTATTTTTATTTCATCAATGATAAGTGCGCAATATTTTTTTCCGAACTTTCATCTGCTTTGACTTTTAAAGCGTTTAAAGCTTCGCTAGTAAAACCTGGCTTACCGTCGATATGACTATACCATTTCGATAGCGTCCGCGGGTGAGGTAAACATGTTCCAAATGTTTTGCGTACATATTTGTATGCTTTTAGTGAGTAGTAATTTAACGGAAGAGCAAAACATCTTAATTCCGGTGAAAATTTTGTCCGGGTAAGTTTATCATTTTCAGCTATTTTTATCTGTCTCTGAAGAAGTCCTTTTTCTTCTACTCCTATTTTTTCTAATAGATTTCGCTCTTCTTTATGTATCAATGACTTTTGTATTAAATTATCAAAAGAAAAGAGATGTAAAGAAATACAAAATAATGTAAGTATGTCTTACATCATGTTTTATAATAGATACTGATATGTATAATTTTAGCATTGAATATCTGCATTTGCTCACGAAATGTGAGGAAATACAATTTTCTTAGTAAAAATGTGATTTTTAAATTGATTCGTGGGGCCATGTTAAATGGCCAGTCATGCAACCATAATGTTTTATAAAAAAAATTATGCTAGCTGATGAGTTCTACTGTTTTGAATTTGTAACACCACTTCCCGCACAAGTACGGGAAGTGCGGGAAGTAAGTATTGAAATTCATTTCTGCAATTAATTTCAAATTTATAATGTGATGAACTAGACCCCCGAGGAATTGTGGAACGCCCCGCATTCCTTTTTCGAATGGAATGATAACATTTCAGAAAAATATATTTTATCGATTCAATATTCATCTTACCGTACAAAAACAATAAAATTTCGTTGGTTTAGCGCCCTCAATCAACTTTCTTCTACTAGAAACCGATTGAAAACATGAATCATCAAAATGCTCTGAACAACTGACGCTTGTTCTTAATGGTACCCAACTATCTTTTTTTCTACAAAACCTTAATCCATTCGTTCTTTAAATTGCGATCCTTCGGAAATCTGTGAAATAAATGATGATAGACATAAATATTATACTTACTATCGAACAAGTTTCAGTTTAATAGAAAAAAATACTAGAAAAAATAGACTCGTATTTTTGCTATCGCAATCTCTGTCGTTAGCTTACTAAACAAACTGGGTTTTTTCGTGATTATATCATAGTTTGTTAATAAAATTATACTTACGTGTGATAAGAAATCCCGTCCTTAGTAAAATTTGAACTTTCGGATCGTCTTTTGCACAAAATTACCGCACAACACACCATTTTAACGGAGCTGCGTTCGGCGATATGTAGTCTTTCAAAATGGCGAGTGTTCGTGACCAACTAGTTTTTATAAACTGACACGACCAAATTGTTCATGTACTTTGGTGAAAGGGGGTGCGTGTATTTGCCATCTCCCGTTCTATATGCTCTAAGCCGATGAGGTAACTCTATGGTTGACTATGTAACCAAATTCAGTTCTATTTTTAATTACTTTTCCACTCTAGGGTGGAACGAAGAGTTTTTGACCCGCTGCTCAGTTCAAATATACATCACTTTTCGAATATTAGAATAGAAAAGGATATTGGCCATCTTCTTTTATAACGTGCCACACGCGCTTACAGTGCGCTTTCTTTTATTGATTGGTCTGTTGGCTCTACAGAAATAAGAGGTCCATTAGTAAACGCTTCCATTTGACAGCTATCAGGTACATATGCCTCTCCTCTATTTGGAGATCAGCTTTTATTTTATGTTTGTCCACATGGACCATTGATTGTCTCGTAGAGTGTTCAGTTAAACTAGAGGAGGGATAGTTTGGCTCTGCTGAAGCTGCTTCGGCCTATCATTTTTTCTCCTATGAGATCATATATCTTAGAAGGATCGCCCATAAAGTAGCTTGTCATTTTAGCCAATGTTATCTTTAATAAAGAGTCCTCTGTAAAACCTGGTTTTAATATTTTTCGCTTCTGGCATTATAGTTTTACCGTACATTGTAACTGGAGCATTATAATTCAAAGCAGTTTGTTTCTTTGTTACTCCATCTGGGAGGGTTATCCACATAGTCTCTTCATGGAAAGTATAACCTTTTTTTTCAAGAGCTTTATATAGTTTATATTATTATGATGCTACGCTAGTTTTACCGCATGTATCTAAATATGCCATTCCTGTGTTTCCGTCAATTGAAACAGGAACCGTAGTACGTTGACGAATATCGACTCTCTCTGATCCGAAAGCACAAAATTATATGTCGGGTTTTTGACTACGAACCACGCCCGATTGACCACAACCGTAACAGAAATACTTAGACTGCGTAGTGCGTACTCATATCGATGGCAGAGTATCAATAGACTTTGTAGGTGCCATTGTCCTTGAAATAGCGCTCAATTTTCCTTTATTATTCGGATTACCAACAGGCTCCTCTTTGTAAGTCTTTTTCCTGCATTGCTCGATACTATCCCCACGTATGCATGCGGCAATAATTGCACCGTAACTTTTCTTTGTCTATTACTTATTAGGAGTAGTTAATTAAGCTAGATAAATCTTGGACAACATCACATTGTTTTAATCACAGGGTAAGTCATTTGTGTTATAGAAATCAGAAGTAAGAATGGTAGGTACTACAATACAATAAAACCACATTTCTTATTTTTAAGTATAATTTACGAATTAAAAATAAGAAATGTGATTTCCATGGTTTATATCCTTTACATAAGAACGGATTTTTTTTATTTTTTTTAAAATAGGACTTTTTCTAACCCTTCCAAAAATTAAAAAAATAATCTAAGTAAGGCTTTTTTCCCATAGCGCCCCAAAGGCAGAAAATCAATAATATTCAAATATTATACCTAATATTGCTAAGCAAGATTGTTTCTTTTTGTCTGTTAAATATGAAAAATACACCGTATTAAACAAGTATTTATTATACATGTATGATTGTATGTTTTGAAAGAAACAAAATATAATCTTTCGCAATTTTCAACGCTAGTAGGTAGGCAGTAGGCACCTAAGTAGCAAACCTTCGAAACAATTGTAATTATTTTTTGCCCTAAATAGGTTAGGTACGATTTCACATGTAATTTAATTCATGAGCTTATCATCAATTAAATTACACGTGAAATAATAATTTAGATATAAGCAAGTGTCTAAAGAATTATGTACCCAGGTAAGTACTTACTTTTGAATACGTCGATGTATTCTGCCAGCGACCCATCTGTCAGGATTTTAGCGATGTTTTCGTTCATTTTATTCAAATTACTCGTAACATAACTTACATAACAACACAACAACAGACGACAGACAGTTTTAAATAATAAATCACTATGCTTTACCCACAATTTGCGTATTAATCAAGATTTTATAAATTGTACGCTGCACTGCGCGATCGACTCCGACGCACGAATGAAAAAAAAACAAACATGGCCGATTTCCGTCCCGCCGGCGCACCCCCGCACGAATGAAAAAAAAAACAAACATGGCCGATTTCCGTCCCGCCGGCGCACCCCCGGCTTTGTACTCGGAACACATCATTTTGTTTATGGTACTCAATTTATTGTAAAATTTTACTCAATGGGTATCTATTACTCCACAAAATAGTTAATGCAATATTTCACTTTGTTATGTTGACAAATCGCTCAGTTTAAATTGTATAAACAAAACAGTTTGTTCCTACAATTATAAAAGCGACAGCCGGAGGTCCAAAAAAAATCAAAGTTGAATTTAAAATTAATTTATTACAATAAAAATTACAATTTAACTTGCGTGACAATTGTTCGATGCTAGATACAAAAGTGAATATTATAATGACGAAACTCCGTCCGGTGTCGGGGCATCACGTTGTGCTGCTTCGGCGCCTCGTGCGCGGTAGTTTCCATGCGGCCCAATAACTAGGTAAACTGCAGTCAGCGGTTTGTGTGGTAGAGCGATACGTTACACTACCACATGAATTATTGTTACCATTACAATATCACTGATACCCATATACCGCCGTAAAGACTACGATATGAATTGTATTTACAAATAGTTTTAGAGCATACGTTACTGAAAAAACTGTTACAGTCACTTAAATATTGTAATGAAGACAAAATAAAATCAACTATATGTTCTGGTAGTATTGTAGAATAGATTTTTTTTGAGTGTGGCAACACTACTAAAGTGTTGCAACACAATTTTTATTATCTATGACCGCTCGATCTGTTTCCCCCCGCTTGTAAAAATGTCCAACCTCAAAAGGCTTTAAAAATAAAGTGATTTTTATCAATACAGAAGCTTTTACTTTATTAAGAGCACAACAAAACATGGTGGCAACGGCAAACCACGAATACGAAAATGGCTAAACGTGAAAATTTTGCGGAAGTAATTAGATTGCAGACGCAGCTACTGCAATCAATGCAAGAACAAATCAAGCAATGCTCTGAACGCCAACGCCAATGTTAATTTGCCATGGCCATCTCCAGTGAATACAATCATAGATCCAGAGGATGCGTATAAAGCTTTCGAGTCTGCTTGGAGTAATAACTGTCGCGCCACCCGCATGGACGAATGGCCGGCAGCAAATGAACAGAGGAAAGTTGGTGTTCTTTTTCGCGCCATTGGAGAGGAGGCCTTAACAAAATATAACTATTTTGGCCTCAAACCAGATGAGGCTCTTACATGTATTCAAGTCCTCAATGCAATGGGAACAAAAATGGTGCCTAAAAATATAATTTATAACAGGTACATCTTTTGGAGTCACAATCAATCTGAGGAAAGTTTTGATATCTTCTACAGCAATCTGTTAAGGTGGTACCCTGAGCGAAAGTGGCGCCGCGGTGAATTATATTTAATATTATAATTCTAATACACAATTTTAAGAATGTTTATCGTGGAGATTTTAGGGCCCACAGTCTAGTATTTTTAGACGGTATCGTTACATTCTCTCGTAGTCACTGCTAGAAGTAGATAGCAAAACTGCTAAAAGTGGCCGTTATTAACACATTTGCTATCTACTTCTACGAATGAAAACGAGGGCATGTAGCTTCTAAAAATACTAGACCATGGGCTCTAAAATCTCCACGATAAACATTATTAAAATCTTTTTCTATTAATAACTTATTAAATAAAAACCTCTGAGGGCGCCACTTTCGGTCATACAACCGCCTTAAGACTAGTTTCAGAATGCAATTACAACAATAATAAAGATGAGATGATACGAGACAAAATCGTATTGGGAATAAAATATATTATGAACGTCAAAAAAGAATTGTTAAAGAAAAATAGCTTAACTCTGGAGGAAACAGTCAACATAATATTATTATGCAGATCGGCAGAAGCAACTAATACACAGCTTAAAAATATGTCTGGACGCATCCTAGAGGAGAATATAAAGAAAATTACAGAAACAAGAAAAGGTAAATGCCGTATCTGTAAATATACATATATTCAAGATAGAAATGTGTCTAGCTTGGGGCAAAACATGCTCTAATTGTAAAGGACGCAATCTTCGTCTGGGCTGCTGGTTGGCAAAAAGTTTGTACGGAACCATATTAGGTATAACTCTCTTGCTCTTGACCACTATATGTTGGAGCTCTTCAGAAGGCATTTTGTACAACTGCTCGTTCATAACCAAATCCACAGCATTATGAGCCACGCAACTCTGTTTAAGATCACTATTACTGGCTTTTTTTTGTAACTGCATCTTGATGAACAGAATCTATAAAATTTTGATAATGCTGCTTAACTTTATTTCTCACTGCACCTTTTCTTTTTTGTGCTCTCCAAAAACGAATATGCTTCATCGTTAAATGAAATGTAGAATATTTTTAAACACAAAAATACTTTCAACTTCCAGTTTAAACGTTTGTCGCACATTTAAGGTTAGGTTAAAGAGCAGCACAAAAGTTTAAGCGTTTTAGAAACATCTTATGGTGTTATTGAAGAACTTCAACTTATTTAAGAAAGGGAGAAAGCACACCAAAAACAATTAAAAAAGATTTTTTTTTATATATTTCTTTGTCAAATTATATAATTTTGGAATGTGCTCATAATATGGCCTTTCATTTGATAACCATATTCGAAAATTGAAAATAAAAAATAATAGTAACTAGTAAAACTAAATAGTAATAATAGTAAATATAGTAATAAAAATAATAGTAACAAATTATATCATTTTGGAATGTGCTCATCAAGACCTTTCATTTGTTGAAGATGTAATCTTAAATTGCCACGTTCTATAAGTCAACATCAGTTAACATGACAGTGACAGAAGAGGTTGCCTGTGTTTTGTCTTTGGTTTGGTGCATTACAGTTACAGCGGAAACGCCATTTTTCTGTTCAATAAAACAAGTTAATGTAATTAAATTATTATAATAAGAACATGTTATGGGCCCTCCACAATCTGCTTCTAATAGTAGTCAAGAAAATAAAAACAAAACCAAAAAATAAGGTCGCCGGTTTTTAAAGTGATACGACTAAATCTAACTACTGAATCAAATGAAAAAAAAAACTCTAAAAGATATCTTCAAATACAATGGCTCTTATCGAAAAGCTAGTCGGTTCAGTCGAGATAACTATAACAAGTCATGGAAAGCCGTGCAAACGTGTTTGCAACATGAAGACCTCTGGACCTGGTGCTGTATCGAAAATGGTTATAAAGCAGTAGACTCCAAGCTCGACCAGAAAACAAAAAAGTAAAAATAATATTATTGATCGACTTAGTGACTAACTATATTCAGTCAGGAGGCAAAAACGGCAAAAGTAGTATGGACCAACTTGCAAAAAGCTGCGCATATCTAAAGCGCATTGCGACTTCGAAGTTGCTATAATTAATACTATGTTACACATGCTATGCATGTACATAATTAAGCTACTGTTACACATGCTCTAAAATAGCATGCTTAAAACCGTGCTATTGAGTATGCTCAATACGAGCATGCTTATGAGCACGTTACATTTGCTAGCAATAGGCATGCTAGTTTTAAGTATGCTCCTGAATAAGCATGCTCAAAGCAAACATTCAAATACACATGCCATTTTATAGCGTGCTTCCTCGCTCTCTGTCAATTCAAATAAAGTCATGGACAATCAAACAGCTATCCGTATGGAGCTGAATAAGATCATCCTTTTGCGGGCGATGCAATGCATCCAGAAGCTTATCAGCTCGTCAAAAAAAGAAAAGAAAGAGAAAGATTTGGATCCGTGATTGGATATCTAGAAGACAGGACTTTGGAGCAAGTGCAGTGACAACACTATAGATACAATACAACTCAACACAATAGAAATAACGAGTGCTTGTGGAATCCCCGCATACAAATGCGGGGATTCCACAAGCACTCGTTATTTCTATATAAAATTACAAATTTGAGCGTTTTTTCGTCGCCCCAGCGAGACATTTTGCGTGAAAGTGTGCACCTGTTGCGAACGACTGATCGATACTAGCATGCTCAACAAGCAAACCTGTTTAGACGTGCTTAAAGCACGCCCCCTTCCACCCGCGCCGCAGGCACACATGCTACGTAGTAGCACATAAGCATGCTAGTTTCGAGCAAATGCTACTAAGTAGCATACAATTAGCACGTGTATACGAAAAGAGCATGCTTGTGATTAAGCACGCTACTTAATCGCACGCCGGTCTATTTTTCGTGCTAATTAGCACACGGTGTGAGGTGCGGGTGAGAGGGGGGTGGCTCCAAAGCAAGTCTGAACGCGTTCTATCCGAGCATGCTACTAGATTGTTTTGCTACTTGATTTGTTTGTGTAGGTAGTTCGATGGGGCGATGATAAAACTTTAAATTTTATAGATCTTTACCGAAATTATGAATGTTTCTGGAAGACCTTGTCTTCTGCTAATCCAGTTCCGCACCCAAATTCATTTCTTTCTTTTATTTTTCTTTTTCATTAAAAGTTTTTTTGTTAAATGCGTTGAAAGCGATAGTACCTATAATTGAATTTAATTCATTCCGCACATGATTCCGCAAAGAAACGTCAATTTTGAATGCTCTAATCACAGAGAAAGCAAGGCTGATGAGCATGTGTATTTCAGACGTGCTAGAAAGAAGTATGCTCTTAATAAGCATGCTTCTGAGGTCGGTGTTTTCATGAGCAAATGTACACACTCGGAGAGCATGCTATAAATGAGCATACTATCTAGTAGCAAACAAGCATGCTTTTTTAGTAGCATGTGTATTCCAGGCTTTAAGCAAACTCGAAATGAGCATGCTAACTTTGAGCAACATTCCGACACACATGCTAGTAAGTAGCAACTGCTCAATATAAGCATGCTTTCATGCTTGAAATGAGCATGTGTAACAGTACCTTATTGCTATGTTTTTTCTGACGACGTTTTTGATGACTTCTTAGCCAAATTTGATAATAAACTTAATTCCTACAAAACGGGTTCCCTACGTAAAATCGAAACACGAATTATCGATTTTCATTTCAACGAAAACCATTGATCGATTGTTCCATTGATCGATGCCTTATTAGTGTTAGCTAGGTAGGCTGAATAATTTTGTACACCCCTTTGCCTTAAAATTATAAAAACAAATCCACTTTAGCTCTATCTACTCTATGAGCGTTCTCTCTGGAAAATTGTAATAACCTATAATGTGTGTGCTTTAAATAAAACTAATTAACTTAATAAAAGGTTCTTTATTCTCCATAAACTACATCAAAATGGTAGCTGAGATCCGTAGTTAAAACAGTAAACAGTGAAAAGTAAAAACAGTGAGTGTAAAGAACAGTAAAAAACAACAATAAAATACGGCGGGACATTCATCATCAAAATGGAGGACGCCACCAAGCACATTCATCGTTTAATTGACGAAAAAACATTTTCAATGTGGAAGTTCACTATAGATATAACTTTCAAGAGTGAAGGATTACATGATATTGTTTCAAATGGGCTAACGAAAAACACTGAACAAGAAATGCAGCTTGACGCAAAAGCGCAACGACTAATAATAAGTACAGTTGACAGAAAAATATTATCGTCACTAATGTCATGTAAAAGTGCCAAAGAAATGTATGACAAACTCAATATAATGTACCAACAACAAACTAGTCAGCAAAAATGTCACTTGTTACAAGAATTTTTCCAACATGCTTATGATAGCAGTAAAGATATGAACCATCATATTGGTATGTTGGAAAACTATGCCCATCAGTTAAACAGTCTTGATGAGAAGATAAATGATAACATGTTAATGTCAAAAATACTTTCTACTTTACCGGAAACATACAAACATTTTGTACCAGCATGGGAATCTACCCCTAAAACAGAACAAACAATAAATAATCTGACTGCCCGGTTATTGCTGGAACAGCAAAGACATAAAAGTAGTGAAGAGAAACAAGACACAATTGCATTTAAAGCAATAAATAAGAAAAATAAAAAGACTAAAAAATGTTCAATATGCAAGAAAGAAAACCATTCTGAAAACAATTGTTATTTTAATCGCAACCAGCAATGCTCCATCTGTAAAAAATATAATCATAAAGAAAAAGATTGCTATTTCAATAAAAATAAAGAAAAGAAAGATAAAACAGAGAAAGGAGCTGTCTCATTCCTTACAGAAACATTTGTGATTGACTCCGGGTGCTCTTCCCATATGACAAACAAGGAAGCGCTACTTAACGAACAAGAAGACTGTTCGATTAACATACAGACAGCAAGTAAAGATAATGTTTTAAAATCAAATATTAAAGGTAAGATTCAAACAGAAAAAGTAAATTTTGAAAATGTTTTACTTGTGCCAAATTTGAAAAAAAGTCTCTTGTCAGTCCACGCCATTACTGAAAACGATGGAGAGGTGATATTTACAAAAGATAATGTAACTATTAAGAAAAATGACAGCATTATATTAAAAGGAAAAAAGAATGAAAATGGCTTATACAATATAAAAATAACTAATAATTCTAAAGACGCTATGTTGTCCTGTAAATCAGAAACTCCCGAAGAATGGCATATGAGGTATGGTCATCCTGGAAAACAAACATTAAAAAATATATTAAAATCAGTTGACGGAATAAACATAACAAATGAGCAAATAGATAAAATGTCAAGAAGCTGTGATATATGTATCAAAGCGAAGCAAACAAGACTGCCATTCTACAACAGACACAAAGCTGAAAGAATAATACATACCATACATACTGATGTGTGCGGTCCAGTTACACCTGCAACCTGGGATGGTAAAAGGTACGTGCTCACCTTTATTGACGACTACACAGACTTCACACAAACTTACCTGATTGCACATAAAAGTGAAGTATTCACATATCTGAAAGAATACATACAAGAAGTGGAACGACACACAAGTGAAAAAGTCAGCATGATCCGTTGCGATAATGGTGGAGAATATACGAGTGGTCATCTAAAAGATTGGTGTAGAAAAAGAGGTATAAGGTTAGACTACACCGTCATCTACAGCCCGCAACAAAACGGAAAAGCTGAACGTTTTAATCGCACCCTTATGGAAAAAGTAAGAGCCATGTTATTCCAGGCAGAAATAGATAAAAATATGTGGGGAGAAGCGGTACGGTCAGCAACTTACCTGTTAAATAGAATACCGAAAGACGGACAGACAAAAACACCTGCAGAAAAATGGACAGGGAGAAAACCTAATGTGAAAAATATACAAACTTTTGGTTGCTCCGCATATGCAAAACAACTAACTCCACTCAAGAAGTTAGATGAAAGAAGTGAAGAGCTCATCATGGTCGGCTACAGTCCAACAGGTTACCGGCTATGGAATCCTCTAAGAAAGGAAGTAAAAATCAGAAGAGATGTCATCTTCGGTAAAATAAAAACAGGAAAAGATCAAGACAAAGAAGAAGAATTAATAATACCACCAAATATAACAAAAAACAAAATATAGAAACAGAAGAAATACATACAGAAGAAGAAGAAATACAAACAGAAGATGAAGAAATATATACAGAAGGAGAAGAGATGCATACAGGAGAAGAAGATATATATACAGAAGAAGAAGATATAGATAAAGAAGAAGAAATAAATACAAAAGAAGAAAAAATAAACACAGAAGAAAAAATAAATACAGAAGATGGAAAAATTAACACAGAAGAAGACGAAATACAAGTACAAACAAGATCAGGTCGCAAAGTAAAGAAACCAAATTATCTTAATGAATATGAAACTAACATAGCATTAAATGAACCTGCATCTACAGAAGTACCAAATACCTATCAAGAAGCCTTTCAAGATAAAGGATGGAAACAAGCAATAGAAACAGAATTAAATGCATTAGTAAAACTTGGAACTTGGACAGAAATTGACTTACCTGAAAAGAAAAGTACTATAGATACCAAATGGCTATTCAAACTTAAAGAAGACGGAAACAAAAAGGCCAGACTGGTTGTCCGAGGCTTTCAGCAGAAAAGCTATGATAATACAGAAATGTACTCACCCGTTGCAAGAATGCCGAGCATTAGACTGATGATATCAAAAGCAGTAAATGAAAACTTACCAATAAGGCAACTTGATACACCGACAGCATTCCTAAATGGTGAAGTAAAATCTGAAATATACATAAAGCCTCCTGAAGGGTATATATCTGAAAATAAAAACAAAGTTCTGAAATTAAATAAAGCACTGTATGGTCTTTATGAGTCTCCAAGATGTTGGAATGACACCATAGACAAATTTGTAAAAGAAAAAGGATTTAAACGATCAGAATATGACTCATGTTTATACTACAAAGAAAATTGTTGGATGATAATATATGTAGACGATATTTGGATAATAGGAAAATGAAGTGAAGAAATTATAGAAGCACTAAAGAAAGAATACAATGCTAAAGACTTAGGAGAAACAAAAACTTTTTTGGGTATAGAAATAGAAAGAAATAAAGATGAAATAAAAATAAAACAAACAAAATTAATTGAAAAAATACTTACAAAATTTAACATGAAAGAATGCAAACAAGCAAAGACTCCTATGGAAGTTAATTTTAAAATAAATCATGAAATAAAAAAGGAAGAAAGCGAAAATATAAAAAATCTATACAGAGAACTGGTCGGAAGCCTTCTATACTTAACTACCATAACAAGACCAGATCTTGCCTATTCAGTGTCTTATCTCAGTAGATACCTTGATAAATTCAACGAGACGGCTTGGAAGGCTGGGAAAAGAATTTTACGATACCTACAAGGTACCCGAGAACAAGGTATAATATATACTAAAAGCAAAAATTACAACATAAAAGCATACTCGGACGCAGACTGGGCGAGCGATGGTACAGATAGAAAAAGTGTCAGCGGAAATGCCATATTCCATGGTAACAACATTGTTGCTTGGTCATCAAAGAAACAACTCTGCGTTGCCCTATCAACTGCAGAAGCGGAATACGTCGCAGCAGCTGTTACCGCACAAGATCTACTCAACATAAAAGGAGTTGCAAAACATCTCAACTGTTCCGGAGAAGCAAATACACTTCTAGTAGATAACAGTAGTGCCATAAGCATAGCCAAGAATTATGAAAACTCAAAACGTACAAAACACATTGATATAAAATATTATTTTTTGAAAGATATAATAAATAAGAAATTGATTAATATTAACTATGTTAGAAGTGATGAAAACTTAGCTGATTGTATGACTAAAAGTTTGGGCTCAGAAAAATTCATTAAATTCAAGAATAAAATGTTTAATTTAAATAACTCAATACATTAAAAGTAAAAGTACTAAGTTTTCTTATGATTAATTAAATCTAAAATAAATAAATAAATTAAAGTTTATTTATATGTAAAATTTAAATACTTGCTTTCTATTATACTAAAATAACTATAACATTGTATAAGACAAAGGTTGTAAAATTAAGGAGGTGTGTTAGCTAGGTAGGCTGAATAATTTTGTACACCCCTTTGCCTTAAAATTATAAAAACAAATCCACTTTAGCTCTAAGCTCTATCTACTCTATGAGCGCTCTCTCTGGAAAATTGTAATAACCTATAATGTGTGTGCTTTAAATAAAACTAATTAACTTAATAAAAGGTTCTTTATTCTCCATAAACTACATCAAAAATTAGTACCAAGCTTTAATTCCCCGATGTAACAATTCACCGAAAACCAACTTACCGATGTTTATTTCAACTACACTACATATTACCGACTTATTGTTCTATCGAATGTAACATTTCACCGAAAAATCAAGTAAAGCTTTACAGTACCTAAATATTAGCAAAATTTCATGTTGGAATGATTGCAATTCTGTTTTGACTAGGCGTCCGATTACGGTAAGTAGTAACAAAAAGTGGTTTTGGGGGTACTTTGAAATATTTTGATATGTTAGCTGGTCATGAAAATCTGGAGTTAAGTATTGTTGTTATTCGTGTGCATTTGAGTGATTATTCTTAAAATAGCAAACCTTGGTTTCTAAAACATAAATAACGCTTATTTATTAACAATGACAAATGCATTGAGTGATTGTGTTATCAAATTAGAAAAATCTCAGCGCGGCGGCGAAATCATACTAATAGACGGTTATAAATTTGTTCTAAATAAACAGGACAAAACAAAATATTATTGGACCTGTGTAGATAAAAAAAACAAACAGTGCAAGAGTGTACTAATTACAGAGTGCGGTGGAAGTAGTCAGTCGCATTCTCCTATTAAAGGTATGACTGAACATACCCATGCACCCAGCGCTGCAAGACAGGATTCAATTGTTTTTAAAAATAAATTAAAGCAATGTGCTGCCAATAGTTCGGATGGTCCTGCAAAACTTATCAGTAATAATTTAGAGAGTATTCCGAGTACAAGTGCTTGCAGTTTGCCTAACAAAAATGCTTTGAGACAAATCGTTTACCGCGTGAGAAGCAAATCACATCCAAAGGAACCGACCTTATTAAATGACATTAATGTACCTTCAGAATATAAGGTGCGATGTAATTAGTGTCAAATATTTTCAGGGCTGAACATGCAAGTCATAATACATAGGTCAGCAAAAAATGGGGTACTATTTGCAGGTTAGTTTGCGAGATATTAAGGTAAACAACTTGGTCATCTAACCCCAAAAAACATCACCCCTTTACAGCTGAGCAACAACTACATTCAACGATTTACACACACTAGCCTACTGCACACATGCGCCGGGCCATCGACCGCGGACGCGCGCGGCGCTTTCAAAGACACCGCCATGCGCCAGCGCCACGCGCCTGTTGTCTACACACCACCCCACACACACAAACGTCGAAGCGCGGGTTATTCCTAACTCACAAAAATTTTATGTCGTAGGTATGTTAAAAAGTATTAAATTGGTATCAATAAATTTCGAGTTTAACTTGGATTTTGGATATCAAAAACTATGCCATTCTAAAACTAAGCCTATGTCTAGCTATGGACTTACTATGAGAAAAAGCGCCTTTGTTTAGAATAAAACTAGCTTTTTACAACATGGCTTAGTGGGCTTAAGATCAACAGTGGACTTAATAAATTTAGACTTTGCCCGACAGTGGATACGAAAAGCGCTTCCGTAATTGAGTATCATAAATCAGATATTAAAAATCATAGGTAGGTACCTACCTACTCAAAACTTGACCTCATGATCAGCAGTGGACTAACTTTTTAATAAATGTCTAACTCAATCATCTTTTAACAACTAAAACAAAAAGGAAGTTAAATAACTAGGTCTAGACTTATTAAATTTAAGCCTATGCCCAGCTATGGATTTAATGAGTGTACTTTTATGTAAAACATGAGCTGACCTGAACAACATCATGATCATAATTATGACATCATTTATTGCATACTTCGTTTATCGAAACAAAAGTGTTAATAGGGAATAACCCTTCAAATTCGCCGATTGCCGCCGAAAGATGCCGCGGTCAATCAGCGCTCCGCGCGCCGCCCGCCGGCCGGCCGCACTGACTCAATGAAAAGCCGACCGATAGTGCTGTAATTATTGATATAAAGATTCTTGATTGATTAATATTAATAAAATCAAGTGCACATCAAGCGTATATTTTTAAGGTTAGCAGCTTAGGATTGGTTGCAAAGGCAACACCTACTTGATGTACAGTATAGGATTGATTAAATTACCTCTTAGTAATATGCAACAGATAAAAAAATATTACCTACTATAATTTTTTCTGAGTTCATGGGAAACTTTCACATTTTTAGGCATAACACAATAAAATATTCAAAAGTAAACTGCGGGCGGTGTTGATCTTCGATCCTACTATTAATCGCGATCGTAGCGATGTTTCGACAACGCCAAACGTTTCCAAAAATCCATCAAAATTGTTTTCATGCATCAATCAACAACAGCTGGGACTGCCAAGCGTGTACATTCTGAGTCATGGAAACACAACAATCGCTTCTTTATTCCAATTCTCTCAATTGATTTACTAGTTTCAATGTACGAATAAACTTAAAACTATCGGGCATTTACAGGAAAAACGTTTTACAACCATCCATTTTAATGGTTAAAAAGTTGCAACGCTCTGACGTTTGGAACGGGAAGGTTGTGTGAACCGAACGTCACGCTCTAATGTTTGGAACGCCGTTAGAGCGTTCGGTTGCACTCGGAGCGTAGGTTCGGAACGCAACCCAGCGCACACGCACACGCGCGCGCCGCGCGCTGCTTGTCCGTCAGTTGCGGAAATTCTTTCGTTCGGGTGCATTGTCGTGCGTGCGTGCGTAAAGCTGTAAGCCACAAAAGGCCGAACTATCGCTATAATAACGCGGATTATTAAACATGGTGTTGTGCTGTGCTCTCAGCTTTCAGAGGATTTGGGGAAATGGGTGAAAGGGTTCCGATCAAGGTGACTGACATGTGACTGATCACCCGTCCGGCTTCGCTGGCGCGATAAAATTGGCTATCTAAATAATAATCATGACGCCAACTACAGCCTACCAGAAGCCGTAGGCTGTTTCGTGAGACTGAGGTTCATGAAATCCAAGTGAGTTTTATTGTGTGCATTGACTGACAGATTGTGCAATAACTGTCAGATACAATGGTATTTTGAAAGTTCAGTGTCATTCAGTGTCAGTTCAGTGTCATCATATCGTATCGCGGTGGTCGTGCAGGATGTGCAGTGCAGGGGCCAGCAGGAGTCAGGCAGGACGCAATGACCCATCTGATATTATCGCATCGGCCTATAAAAACGAGCCTGTCTGTGGGTGAGTGTCTTTAAGTTCATTCACGCACACCACGATAGTTGTGTGTTGCGTATGAATGCTATGCGTGCTATTAGATAGTGTGAGTGTACATGTACAGGATGGGCTTATTTTATAAAAATAAGGGTATTATTTTTTTGTTTGAAAAATTAAATTCTAAACTAGCGTGTAGAATTTCGAAATATTTTTTATATGTGATCCTTATGACTTATATGTTCAGCCCTGAAAATATTTGACACTAATTACAAGGCACCTTATATACTGTTGATGGTGAAAGATTTTTAGGCAAAGATGTAAAGTACGGAGACAATAAACGCTTGTTATTATTTTGTACCGAACAAAATATAAGACTGTTGCGTGATTCTTATATATGGTTCATGGATGGAACTTTCAGTACATGCCCTGAATTGTTCACGCAGATTTATAGTATACATGGGATAGTTGGAAGTGATTCAAATAGTAAAAAGACCGTTCCTTTGGTATATGGTTTATTGGTAGATAAGACCGAGGAAACATATATGGTATTCTTTAGAGAACTAATAGCTTATGCTGAAGAATTAGGATACGATCTGAGCCCTCAGCACATTCTTACTGATTTCGAAATTGCCGTAATAAATGTGGTTAAAATTTATTATCCAGAAGCCAGTCACAGCGGATGTCTCTTTCACTTAGCGCAAAATTTGTGGCGTCAGATTCAGAAGTCTGGCTTAGTTTCACAATATGGTAATGACAGTGATTTTGCTCTCAGATTACGCCACATTGTAGCCTTGGCTTATCTCACTCCCCAAGAAATACCCGAAGCCTTTTCAGAAATAAAAGATAATGTTCTACCGGAAGAAGCAAGTTCAATAACAGAATGGTTTGAAACATATTATGTGCTAGGTAAGATAAAACGCCATACCAAAGGTACTACGATGAAAATATCGAGATCTCCACCACTATTCCCACCACAGTTGTGGTCAGTTAATGCAGTAAACAACCTCGGACTGCCCAGGACCCAGAACAATGTTGAGGCCTGGCACAGACGGTGGAATTACTTGCAAAATAATAATAGCCACGGCGTATATGCGACCATACGCAGTTTCATAAAAGAGCAGGTGACTACTAATCACGCAGTAGAAAAAGCGCTAGCCAGCATAGATAAAACTCCCCCTAAGAAAAAGAGGAAACATAGGTCTGATGCTAAACAGAGGATTTGCGCCGAGCGTGCAAATATGGAGCTAATACCATTTTTAAGAGCTATCGCAAATCATTTAGAGTTGTAAATTGTGTATTTATTAGTTTTTTGATTGTTTTCAAGATTTTGTATTAATAATAATTTGAGTGAATAAACATTTTGTTATAAAACCATTTTTTACGAGCTATCGCTAATCATTTACAGTTTTTTTAAAAAACAGCTCTAAAAAGCAAGAAATAATAATGTAAATCTGCATAATTACAATTTAAGTACCTACGCATATCTGACCCACCCGATTTCAAAAGTAGTTTTTTTTAATATCAGACATGCATATTTAAATTGTAATTATGCAGATTTACATATTATTTCTTGCTTTTTAGAGATCATTCTTTTTTGAAGCTGTTTTTTTTTAAATATAGGTACTAAGGTAATGTTACAATAATAAAATATTATTTAAAAATTTCTACACTAATATTTAAGTTACTGTAAAGCTTTACTTGATTTTTCGGTGAAATGTTACATTCGACAGAACAATAAGTCGGTAATATGTAGTGTAGTTGAAATAAACATCGGTAAGTTGGTTTTCGGTGAATTGTTACATCGGGGAATTAAAGCTTGGTACTAATAAGGCATCGATCAATGGAACAATCGATCAATGGTTTTCGTTGAAATGAAAATCGATAATTCGTGTTTCGATTTTACGTAGGGAACCCCTACAAAACATAACTGTAGAGAGATACCAATTTTTACGAGATACCAAAAGAATCAAGAGTATTTAGATGAATACTGTACAGTGTTGAACAATTTGTTAAGGTCATGTGAATTAGGACAACTAAAGGAATCCTTGGTCAAAGATATGTTTCTCATTGGTATTGCAAACCAATACATCAAAGAAAGACTTCTTCAAGAAAATCATAATAACATAGATGATGCCATACAATTCGCGAAAAATCTGGAACTTTCACAAGAAAGATCTACCCTCCTTCCCAAAAATAAAAATGAAGAAAGTAATAATCAAAGTCAAATGAACATGATTTCATACAAAAATAGAAATAGATCAAGGAGCCAGACAAGAAATTACAATAAAGGATATCATTCAAGATCACAATCGGGACACAGTCAAGATAAGAAGATTCAACGTAGTCATAATAAAAAATTCTCTTTCAGTTATTCCTTTTCAGCTCAGAAATATAATAACAACAATTCAATATATGGAAGATGTGTGTCAGCAACATAGGCAAAAATGCCCAGCTGAAGGAAAAATATGGTCATATATTGTAAAAAGCTGAACCACTTTGCAAAATTTTGCCGAAATAAAAACAAAGAGTCTAGGGTAACAAAAATTTCATATTTACATCGATGCCATTCAGTATTTTTGATACCAAAAATGGGAATTTATTGTGACCCGATTAAATACTACCCAATTTAAAAGCAATGCAAAAGGTGATAAACTTAACCATATAAGAATGTATAACACTTTTGCAGCTCAATTTTGAGTTTGACCCCGTGAGACTTGATGTTCCACAGGCGCATATAAGTATAGCTATATTATCAACAATGTTAGATCAGGATAGCTTATTGTAGTTCTTGTAACAGTGCGTGCGCCGATTATGGGTCAAAAAGTTCATTTGGGAGAGCCTTGATCAAAAAAAAAACAGCGCTCTCTCTTGGTTGAAAGGTTTGTGCGGTTCAACAGATCTTAGCAGAGTTGCAACAAAAATTCTTACAGTTCCATGCACCACAGCAGCCACCGAACGGTCATTTAGTGTTATTGTAAAATACAAAACCGATTAATGACAGACAGAACCAGCCGGGAAAAGTACATTTATATCATACAGCTGGAAATTAATAAATAAACATAATGACCTTGATGACGACATGAGGGATTGTGAAAGAGAGGAAACGAAATCCTCCAATTCTGATCCAATAAATGTCGATGAGCCATCTACAAGTGGCACACATAGATAATATTGCGTCGATTTTCACATTTCCGATCCGACACTAAATCTGATTAAAGTTGTTTAGTTTTTATTGTTAGTGTTGTTTGTTCTATTCTTATGAGTATTTAGTCTGGCATGAGTAAATACTGCAGCGCTTACCCATCCCTAGGCAGTGATGACAACAGAAACAGATAAATGTGTGGAATATGGTAACGAAAACATTAGGATTTCAAATAAAATGTTTGTTTTAAAAGTCACATGAACTCGAACAAAATACTGGCAACGAACATGATGACTTTTGTAAAAAATTATAGACATCTTCAAAAATAATAAATGTAATTGAAAAATAGGATTATTTTTAACTAATATAGTTAACAGTTATAGAAGGTGCAGTGGTTTAGCGCCTGGCCCAGCAATTGCAGAAGTTAAGCAGCGTTCGCAATGGTCGTTCATGGGATGGGTGACCAAAAATTTATTATCTCGAGCTTCTCCGTGCTTCGGAAGGCACGTTAAGCCGTTGGTCCCGGCTGCATTTGCAGTCGTTAACACCCACCAATCCGCATTGGGCCCGCGTGGTGGGTTATGGCCCATCCTTCTTACCACCCATAAGGAAGACCTGTGCCCCAGCAGTGGGGATTTTAAAAATGGCTAATGGACAATATACTTAACAGTTATTTGTAGCGCGGGAAGCGATTTAAAGAAACAACTGCTCGGTGCAACGTGTTTATTGAGACTAAACATTAATGAATATAATAACATAAGCTACTCTCACACTACATCACTCCCCTAATGGAAAAGAAAAAAAGTTTTTTTTTTCACTCATAATGAATGAATGGCTTTCCAAAAACTAGCTCATATGGAGTATAGTTTGTCATTGAATGTACCGTTGTGTTAAAAGAAAAACACCAAAACGGTAGCCAGTGGCTCCATGTGTATGAATTTTCTTCACACTGAATTCGTAAGAAGTTTCTTAATTGTTTGTGCGTATTTTCTAGCGCTCCTATGCTTTGATGATGATAAGGCGTAGAATGAATCTTTTTAACCGACTTCCAAAAAAGGAGGAGGTTCTATGTTCGTCTGTATATTTGTTTTCTTTTTTTTTGTGTATGTCCACCGATTACTCGAAGACGGCTGGACCGATTGAAATGATTCAAACGTTATTACATTAGGTACACTCCCAAGTTGGTCCCATTTTTTAAAATTTGGAAATCGGTTTAGTACTTTTCGAGTAATTTTGAAAAAAAGCACGAAAATAGTATGATTTTGTGTGAATTACCTCGATGATTGGTCGTATTACTTCTTTGTTTATGAACTGAATAAGATAATTATTTTTTTGTTGGAAGAGGGATATCTTAAGTGTAGTTTTTTAACCGACTTAAAAAAGGAGGTTCTCAGTTTGACCCGTATTTAAGTATGTTTCTCTGCGATTATCTTACGTTTGGCTGAGCCGATTTTTCTATATATATAATATACCTTACCTACAAGGTACCTACACTAAAAATAAAAAAATAAAAAATTGTTTAAAAATACAAAAAACCGACTTCAAAAAACCTACCTCTAAAAAGCAAGAAATAATATTCGTAATAATAAAAATACGTCTATTGAAGTCGGGTGGGGCTTTTAGAATAAAAAAAAAGAATTTGTACTCCAGCCCCAGCCGACTTCAATAGACGTATTTTTATTATTACGAATATTATTTCTTGCTTTTTAGAGGTAGGTTTTTTGAAGTCGGTTTTTTGTTTTTTTCTATTTCTAATAACTTACAAACCTCTGCCATCGTCGATGAAATGAACTCCGAACCTCGATCTGTTCCGATAGCTTTAGGTACGCCATACCTTAAAATAAAATTACAAACAAGTTCCTTCGCCACAGTCACAGCTTCCTTGTTCGGAAGTGGGTATGCCTCCACATATTTGGTGAGCTCACACTGTATGATGTCCCCACTGCTGGGGCACAGGCCTTCCTTATGGGTGGTAAGGAGGACGGGCCATAACCCACCACGCGGGCCCAATGCGGATTGGTGGGTGTTAACGACTGCAAATGCAGCCGGGACCAACGGCTTAACGTGCCTTCCGAAGCACGGAGGAGCTCGAGATAATAAATTTTTGGTCACCCATCCCATGACCGACCCTTGCGAACGTTGCTTAACTTCCGCAATCGCTGGGCCAGGCGCTAAACCACTGCGCCACCGAGCTCCACACTGTATAGTAAGTATGTATTGGTTACCTTCATCATCCCGCATAAAGGGTCCGACAAGGTCTAAAAATATTTTTTCGAACGCTGAACTGGCGGTTGTTGTTATCACCATTGGTTCCTTGTAACTAGTTGAATGTTTCATTACTTGACATTTACTACACTTACTTACATAACTCCTTACATCTGCTTCTAGTCCAGGCCAATAGTACTTACTCCTTATATTATTTACCATTCGACGAACGCCGGCATGTCCGCTCGAAGGCAATAAATGATAGTCATTTAAGATAATCATTTTCATGTCCTTATCTGTAATTCTCTTAACACTCTTGATAATATGAAGTTAGGGTCCGGACCACTTTTCTCTACTACTTATTTCTTTACACAACTGTTCTACAAATAACGCGTTTTCCTTTTCTTTTATTATACATATTGTTTCAATATTTAATTTATTACAAAAATCACTCAACATATTCACAAATACGTCTCGCGTGAAATGCGACATAAAATTGAGGTTTATGTAAATAATCAGCTGACTTTCTATATATATTAGACATTTATCCTCTTAACTTATTAATTTATTTCTCCTTAATTTATCTAAATCTTTGTCTTTTATAAATTTCATTTCCACTGAATAAATTGGTTTACGTAATATCTCTACGATTTTCGGTTGATCAGGCCTTAAATCTGTAGTTACATTTTGTAAATCCAATGATGTCCCTACTAAATCTCTTTGTTTCGCTTTATTTGTCTCATTTATTTTTCTACTCTGTGCCCTTGTTGTGACTAATATTTTTTCATTTAAGTTTTTCAAGTCGTCTGATGTTATTGTCACTCTACTCAACGCATCGGCTACTGTATTGTCTTTACCTTTAATATAAATTACCTTATAGTCATATTCTTATAGTTTTAATCGGAATTTTAATAAACGATTTGATGGGTCTTTTATGCTAAATAAATATATTAATGGTTTATGGTCTGTCATGATTTTAAATGTTTTTCCAAATAAATATGGTCTAAAGTATTTAACACTCCAAACAATTGATAACAACTCCTTTTGAATTGTAGGATAGTTTAATTCAGCTTTATTTAGGGGTCTACTTGCATATGCAATAGGTTTAAGATCTTTATTGCATAGTACTGACCCAATAGCTACTCCAGATGCGTCGGTCTGTAAAACGAATTCATTCTCTACGGAAAAATCTGGGTATTGTAACACTGGTGGTGTAATTAATGCATTTTTCAAAATTTCAAAACTTTTTTGACATTCCTCAGTCCATTGAAATTCAACATTTTTCCTGCATAATCTATTTAGTGGAATAGTAATATTTGCAAATTTTTGTATGAACTTACGATAGTAGTTACACATTGCGACAAAACGTCTTACTTCATCAGAAGTTTGAGGTACTGGGTAATTTTGAATAACTTTAACCTTTTGTGGATCTGGCGAAACGCCTTCCGGTGTTACAACGTGCCCTAGATATAGCAATTCCTTTTTACAAAATTCTCATTTTTTTGGATTTACTTTTAAATTAACTTTCCTTAATCTTTCGAGTATTTTTATTAGATTTTGATTATGTGTGATCAAATTTCTTCCAAAAATTACTAAATCATCCATAGTAGTTGTAGTGAATGAAGTGATGCCCCTACTATTAGGTTCAAGCTCAACTTGATAGTAACTTTGACTTAAATCAAGATGACTGAAATACGTGCAACCAGAAAGAGAGTCTAGTATTTCTGTAATGTTCGGAAGTGGAAATTTATCATCTTTTATGGCTTCGTTAACTTTTCGATAATCTACAACTAACCTCCATTTTTTATTACTATTATCCGGTATAGATTTTTTTGACACGAGAAGTATAGGGCTATTCCATTAGCTATTTGTGGGTTCAATTATATCATCATTTAACATTTGTTGTATTTGTTTATCAATCTCTGATTTCATTGAGTGTGGTAGTCTGTACGGTTTTGTATAACCAGGTCTAACATTTGGCTTAACGTCAATAGACTGACTCATTATATTAGTTGTACTAAGCTCATCCCCATCAAGATGGAATACGTCTGCGTATTTTGCACATATTTGTTCAATAGATTTTTGCTCATCAGGTTGCAAATAGGTAAGATTTAAAATAGACAAAAGTTTTCTGATTCTGTCAGCATCAGTCTTAGTTTGGCTATAGTGACATAAATTATAATTGTTTAAATTTTCTAAATCTACTTCAAATGACGGTAAGTCTATGCTCTCTTCACTTGTATTCAAAAATTTTATTGGAATTTTTCCACTTTTCGGTTGAACTATACTTCCAGCCAAAAATATATTATCTTTACCGTTTTATTGCAAATTTTTCATTAATCGGTCTCAAAATTTCACATGCTGTATCGTTTGAATCAGCCTGAGAGATGGTTAATTCTACAAAAAGTTCCTCTAACTTGTTTCCAAATTCTGATACCGTTAAATCATTTTGAGATAAATTGTTCAATTGGAACAACAATGAATTTGCTGATTTTTTTGTCAGTAAAAATTTTCTAATGTCCGATATCAAATTATCTACTGATTAGTATGTCGATTTTAGTTTTAATCTTGCCGTTTTTGATAGACGTGTTTTAACAACAAAGTTAATCAGCAATTTCTTGTCCTCCGCTTTAGTTAAACAAGAATCATACATTTCTATACCTAGTATAATATTTTCGGTAGTCTCCTCCTTGCCATCCATAACTGGAATCAACGAGCTTGCCGTTTTTAAGTCAAAACCTGACATGTTTTCTGATGAATTAGACTCACTGTAACTTAATATTTTATTATAAGTATCTACTTTTTTCTCACACAAATTAGACTCACTGTAACTTAATATTTTATTATAATTATCTTCTATATTCTTACACAAAGTTTCTACTAATAATCCCGAATATTCGGTAGTTAACTGTTTAACATCGGCTTTCTCTAAAAATAGTTTATATATTTCGATACTTTTCTTAATTTTATTTTTTCCTTGAACTTCTGACCTTCGAGCAGGTCCTAATTTTCTAAGACTTACCCTTATTTGTTCTAAATCGTTCAGGAAATTATTTAATTCTATTTCCATTTAATAACAACACGCATGCACATGATTTAACACTAGGTACTTAACAACACTTATAGTTTCTAAATATAGCCCATTTTAATTCATAGTCTCTTTGTCTTTTTTTTTCACTTTAAATTAACACACACGCGCACCTTTTTTTTTATAGGATTTTAGATCAAACTTTGTTGTCAACAGATATGGAGTTCCACAGGGTAGTGTTTTGGGTCCATTCCTATTCCTGTTATATATAAATGACCTACCTAAAGCTACATACCACGATACAATATTGTTTGCTGACGACACAACTCTAATAGTGAAATGTAATAAAGATAATGAACTAGAAGCTATGATAAGTGAAGCGTTAAATAATATTATTACATGGCTTCAAAATAATAATTTGCAAATAAATTTAAATAAAACTAAATTGATAAAATTTCAGACATCTAGAGCAAAATTGACCGAATTAAATGTAAAATATAAAGATGACATTATAGAACAAGTAAAAAGTACAAAATTTTTAGGCATAATGATTGACAACAATCTTAATTGGAAAGAACACATTGACCTGGTATGTACCAAGCTTGATAAATTTGTATACGCGATAAAAAGGCTTCGTGAAACAGTATCAATTGAAGCAGCAATGACTGCTTATCACGGCTACGTATCTTCAATACTGCTTTATGGGTTACTGCTGTGGGGAAATTCTGTGGACATGATTAGGGCTTTTAGGGTTCAGAAAAAAATTGTCAGGGCTATCTCTGGTGTCTGGTACCTGGAGAGCTGTAGACCATTATTCAAGCAACTTAACATTCTACCCTTACCTTGTATGTACATTAAAGAACTTTGCATGTTTGTAAAAAAACACTCGGACTATTTTCCTAGACATACAGATGTCATTAAAAGGCAGGTTGTGGCTAGGAATCCATACAAATTATATACACCAAGCTGTCGACTTGACTTGGCCAAAAGGAATGCATTTTATACCGCAATCCAAGTCTTTAATAAACTTCCTAATTCATTTAAAGATCTTCCTGTTCAAATTTTTAATAAGAAATTATCAAAATGGCTGATGGAACACAGTTTTTATGACATAAAAGAATTTAATGAATTTTGCATCAAAAATAAAAATTGACATTTAGTGATATTGACATTAATTATGACATAATTCTGGTTGTTTATTGACATTTGACATTTGTACTTTTTTTTTTTTTTTGTTTATGGGTATGTTTAATATTATTTTATTATTATAATTTGTACGCCATGTTTATGGTAGAATGTATCATGGACTTATAAAATAACTTATTATCACAAATTATTGTAACACTACATTCTAACAAATAAAAGATTTGATTTGATTTGATTTAGGTAATAGAAGATTTAAGAACTCTTAACAAGGTTGAGGGGCGGGGTGGAATAATCTTCGGCACGGGCAGCATCAGGCATTTTCGTCATCTCGCTCTCGTCTGCCAGAGAGTCGAAGTCGCATCCTTCTAACGAACTCGGAGTCTATTTGTTTCCGCATCCAGTTTTTCTGCCTATTCTTCACCTTCATATACAAAATCACGATGATCACAACCAATATTACAACGAGGATTGTGGTCAAAATTATGTTGTTAAATTTGACGTGAGATTCCACGTCCGTAGTTGAGGCTCCGTTGGTACCTCCCGCAGCGTTCTGCGCTATGATCACTTCTTTGTCTTCGGTTTTTGAATAGGGTTTTCCCATTGTGGAAGTTCACAAAATTCCGATACGATGTTCGAAACACAACGTGATTGCACGTAGTCGGTCACAGTTATAATAATAAAGCCCATAATTATCGTTTCTAACTTGTAGCACCAAGGCACAAAGAATGCGCTGAATTGCAATATTCGCCCGCTCCGGGCTAGTTCACGGAACTCGGTCGCGGCGGCGCGGGCGCCTGGCACAGGGTCGCCATGTAGCGCGGAAAGCGATTTAAAGAAACAACTGCTCGGTGCAACGTGTTTATTGAGACTAAACATTAATGAATATAATAACATAAGCTACTCTCACACTACATATTAAGGATCCAATAAACACATCGATAAATCAGTAAATAAATATTACTTTTATTATATTTGTGTCTGTAACTGAAGAAAACCGGTTTTTCTTCGGTGTTTTTACCGATTCGTTTTATCGGTTAACTACCGGAGATTCTCCAAAGATCTATGCTCTGGTGCAAACCACTCTGTAATACTGTATAGATATAATTACTGTGGTGTAGGCAAGAATCGAGTCCGTTTATCAGGCAGTACAGTAGGTTGTCGTAATAAGAGGGAATCACTATATCCAGAAAACGATGCCGGGTCACGTAACGATCTGTATAAAATACAAGCAGTATAGGCACATCAAACACTCGAAACTGAGACTCGGAAAATACTTTAAAAACAGGGGATTTGATTACACTTATAACAGTGACAGCCTCAAGTCTCTGCAATATAAAAATTTGTTTTGACAATTTACTTATATTAGACGTGATAATTTAGGGACAATTTGCCATGGCTTGCTAAAACAAAGAGAAGCCCTGAAGGAGCAGGCCAAAAATCTAGTCGCAAAATATCCAGATTCTGGATATAGCTATAAACGAAGTGCATGAGAGGCTTTCCAGTAAATCTTCTTCTTTTAAAAATATATCAGACGATTTTCTCCCCTACACTAGTGTTCGAAGAGCAGAAGTAATTGAACTCAGCCAGCAGGAAGGGGTTCAAGCCAATCAATAGTGGTTAGAGCAGTCGCTCGGAAAGCGACAGGTCCTGGGCTCGAGTCCCATCGGAGCTAGTTGTGAGACAGTAGGTCGTTTTTATGTAATACTTTATTTCCAATATATCTAGGTATTTAACTAGTAGGTAATTTTAATTACTCACAGTTTATTTTGCAGGTCCCTGTGTTTGTAGATAAACTTAATCCCAAACACAGACAAATACAGAGTGTGAGTGAATTTCTGATCCTTGTTATCAATAATAATACCTCAATGGAATAAAATGATTCCAACATCACTATGGTGCCTACCACTAGTGAGGATCATGACACGCTACAGTGGTAGCCACGTCATTAGCCACGTCATTTCTCACTTCACTAGTGAGTTAGGATCATGATTTGACAATATGCAATGAAGAAGTATGTTCGGTAAGATGAATAATTTAAATAAAGTAACTATTTGACCTAAAAATTAAACAGACACAAATGTTGAATGTAATGTTGGGAATATGAGCCGTGACGTCATGCAGGAAGGCAACGGGGCGCTGGGAGCGTCCACGACAGTTTAGTTCCCGGAGCTTGTTATAAGTGACAGACGTGTACTTACCTACTTATTTGTGAGAACATTAATTAAATGTATATTTCAAAGTGTCAAGACTATTTTATTATTAACAGTAAGAAGTAAATTATATAGATGTCTTTAAATAAAACTTTATCACAATCATAATACATACCTAATTATTTTAATAAATATTTTGTCTTTTTTCAGCAATTGAAAAAATACTGTTAAAATCGAACGAAGGACGGGGCCTGCTAAATTTATATTCAGAACAAGGCAAATTATCAAATAATGGAAGATGAAAAGTCTGCAATATAATAATAAAAGACCTAATGGAATCAGACCCAAATAAAAGAATAGACAGTTCTATACTACTAACAAAAGCACAAGAAATAACTGATGTATTCAAAAACGAAAATATTAGTACATAAGAAAAATACAAAGATCATAAAGCCAGACGAATTGAGAAGAAAAATTCGCAGTTTGTCTGCCATACGAATTGCGAACCAGATAACCTGCGAAACACTCATTTCATTCCAAACATTAATGATACTAGGCTTAAAATACAAAGATGTGCAAATTATAATATATACTTATACAATAATTTTTCTGTGATTATTGTAAATAAGTAAATGACTTTTTTATGTAGGTACTTGATATTTTATTTTTGATTCCAGGAAACCTAAACCTGCTTATGGAGCCGTAGCGCGTGCGACGTCCTAACAAAATTCCAATAATCTCAATTAATATGATTCTAACACCTGTTGAACTTAAGATTAATTTAGAGTGGAAAGAAAATTATAAGCCTATTTTTATTAAGCCTAAGACTATTCCATATGCTTATAAAGATAAAGTTGACATGGAATTAACTAAATTGGAAAAAGGTGTTATCACCAAAATTTCTACTTCAGAATGGGGTACACCATTAGTTCCTGTTATAAAAGAAAATGGACAAATAAGATTATGTGCTATTTACAAGTTAACGGTAAATAAGTTTTTAAAAGATTTTAATCACCCGCTACCTAGATTAGAAGAAATATTTTTAGCGTTGCAAGGGGGTGAAAAGTTTACTCGTTTAGATTTGAGAAATGCTTTTAATCATTTAATTTTAGACGAAAGTACGGGTAAGTTACTTGCATGGTCTACACCAAAAGGAATTTTTCGATTAAATAGATTCCCTTATGGTACTAAGCCCGCTAGTGCCATATTTCAGGAAAAACTTGAGAAAGTATTGTTAGGAATTAAAGGGGTAGTAAATTTTATTGACGATGTGGTCGTTACAGGAGCGAATGATATTGAACATTTACAGAATTTAAAAGAGGTCCTAAAAAGATTTAAAGAAGTAGGAATTAGACTGAATAAAGAGAAAATATGTGCATTTTTCCAAAAGGAAATCAAGTACTTAGGACACTTGATATCTAAAGAAGGGTTAAGAAAAGATATTTCTCGTTTAGATGGTATATTAAAGGCACCAGAGCCTACAAATATTTCTGAGACTAGGTCATTGTTAGGCATGGTTAACTACTATGCAAAGTTCATTCCTAATATATCTATTATTTTGAAACCTATATACAATTTATTGCAAAAAAATTGTGAATTCATTTGGTCTAAAGAGTTTAAAAATAGTTTTGAATTAATTAAAAAAGAAATTGTATCTGATAAAATCCTTGTTCATTAAGATAGAAAGGAAAATGCCCATAAAACATCTCGCCTTTTGGGCTTTTGTGCCTTAACAAAACAAAAACCATAAAAACTTTTGCTTTTTTTTATTCCCAAATATGTTTACAAAACTATTAGTCTAAGCCTGGGACTGAAGACAGTTTTTTATTTGTAGTTAAAGCATTTAAAACTTTCAACGATTCATCCATCTTGTCTTTATTGAAAACGTTGCTACACAATAAAATAATACCATCGATAAGCTCGCACTCACTAATCTGTGGGATTATGTCGTCGATGCATACAAGACGCACTGGCCACTAAGGGAAATCGTTTTTCTCTACTATGCATTCCAAAGTGTCGGAATAAATTACTTCCAAGAGGAAAGTAGATTGCCAAAACAAAAATAAGAAGAAACCTGTCTGTCACTCTCTGATTTTTCTTCATTATGCAGCAATAAGAAAATGTGATGATAAAACTCGTAAATCGTAAAATTGAAACAACTTATACAGGGGAGAATGTTTGTAAGCAAACCTCATGGGACTTTGAATTGAATTGGAGGATATTAACGACTGCAGATGCAGCTAGGACCAACGGTTTAACGTGCCTTCTGATTCTGAAGCACGGAGGAGGAGAAAATAGTATTTTTGGGTCACCCATCCTGTAACAAACCCTTGCAAACCAGTATGCCCGGCGGCGCTAACCAGCTGTGTCATCGAACTCCTCCCCTTAACTTGTTACTTACATTTTATTCTCAAAACAAAACGTTTCCAAAAAACATAACCTAAAAAGGTTATAGAAAACTTGTAATATTAATTATACTAGGGTAAGATATCAAAAAACTTATTACTGATTTTAATTAAGGAATCTATCAGCTACTAAAATCAATTGAATTTATTAGGGCACAAAAACATTTACAGTGAGATGTTGTGCTCTTAGAAAATGGGCAATCTCTTTTACCATTGAAATTAGCATGTGATGTGTTGTAAGGGGTAATCTGTGGTGGAGGGTCCCTCCATTGTATAAGGAGTCTGGGGGTTTCCGACTATCTGTGATGAGGCTTGTCTTTGGCTGGATCTAATAATAACGACTGTATAATGTAAAACAAGAAGGAAAAATAAATGTGATGTGATTAAGAAGCAGTGGTTTGATTTACAGATAACAATTGTACCCGGGAGCCCTACAAGATGGTGTCAGAAGTGCCTAAAGTGCAAAATATAAGGGCTCCGGAAGAGTTTAGCTTTCAGCCTGTGGATTGGGAAAAATGGCGGAATAGATTTTCAAGATATTTACAAATTACAGGGTACGACAAGAATGTTGAAAAAGAGAAAGTGGATTTACTTGTTTATCTGTTAGGTGACAAAGCCGAGCAATTAGTAAAACAATTGAAAATAGATGAAAATACCAGCTTAGTGCAAGTTATAAAAAAATTGGATGAGTATTTTTTACCTCAAAAAAATGTTATTTTCGAAAGGTATAAATTTAATATTAGAAGCCAAAAAGAAGGTGAAAGGATGGCTGATTTTGTGAAAGAGTTGCATAAGCTGGCGGAAAATTGTGATTATGGTACACTGAAAGAAGAATTGATTCGGGATAGAATAATTGTTGGTATGGAGGATCGGAGAACAAGTGAGAGATTGCAATTGATGCCATCATTATCGTTGGAAGACGCATATAGGTTGGCTTGCCAAGCGGAAGAACAGAAAAATGAGGCAAAAGTCATATGGAACAAAGAGGAAAATAGTTGGAAGGTGAACAAAATAGATAAAGAAGAGTTTAGAGGAAAAAAGTGTTGGTGGTGTGGCAGAGACGAGATCCATGGGAAGCAACGGTGTCCAGCAGCTAAAGAGACCTGTCGCAAATGTAAGAGGCGGGGACATTTTGCAAGGTGTTGTAGAGACAAGAGAATCAACCATATGGAGGGAGAAAATGAAGAATTTTTATTAGATGTTGAGGTAGTTGCTGAAAATTATAATTCTAAGTTAAAGTTTCTTATTGATACTGGTGCTGATATTGTCGTGCGATGTTGGCGGTTCGGGACGTTTAAATGATAGATCTGACTGCGATTAATAACTGATTTATTGGAGTACTGTAATGAGTTTATATATGAGGAGAGATGTGTGTGTTAGACATATTCGTACACACACTACACCTCCCCCCTAAAAGAAAAAAAATAATGTAGTTTACATTTTTTTTTATAATTAGGTAGTTACTGAAACAATACAAAATCCTCTTTCGAAAAATAAAAAATAAAAAATCCTATTAAAATAAACTGCTTGCAACACATTTTGTAAGAAAATAATTTGTAAAGAAACAATTAAAAAAAAACCGATTTGCCAATTTGTATTCTTTCACTAAAGAAAATTATTTTGTGTTTACAAACAAAATGAAGTTAAATTGTTTCTATATTATATTATGTATAAGTATAAAATAAAATCCTTTCTATAACATCCAAACCAGTTCATCAGTTAATTTCACAAACAAAAGAACAAAAACAAAAAAAAACACAAGAACAATAGAATAAAGGTAGATGCCTAAATTTTAATTTTATTAAATTTTAAAACTTTAATTTGACGTTATTTATTAAATATATTGTTTTAATTAATAATCAATGATTATTATTAATCATATTGTAAAAGAAACATAAAATACTAAACGAAACTTGAATGGTAAAACTCTAACATTGAATAATTATAGTAAACAAATGACATAAATATTTAAAAAAAAAACTTTGTCGAAATGAAATACAATTTACTACCTTAGGTGTCTAAGTATACTTATAAATGTTAGTTATGTAGGGAGATAAAATATTGCTATGGAACATCTAACCTATAATTTACGTAATCTTTTCGTACTTATACAATTTTTAAAAACAGCAAATTGTTACCGATTTTTTAACAATTATTTCAAACTCAATGCTTATTTAATTATAAAACATATAGTGAAACCTAAATTGTTTTGATACAAATATCTCTGTTGGTGACAACCGAGTGCTAATCTTACATTCCTAACATAGGTACTTACCTACCTAAAAACATTCATATTCTAATTTCATATTTCAAAACAAAATTATTTATTTGTTACCCATAAGTATTCTTCTGATTTATACTTGTAAAGATTGCACATACTCATATTTTGATACAAATAAACATTATATATTTTTTTCCAAAAAAAAAAAACCTTTTCTCATCAGTTGAAAAAGGTAACTGAATAAAATATTAAACTTTAAAATCACTTACAATCATAACTTTTCACTAACTAAAAAACAAAGTTGGTTAAGTACTTAATTTCATTCATCGCGTCTTTAAAAAAAATCATTCATCTTTCTTATCATTACTTTTACGTAAAAAAAATATTTCTTTCAAACATTACTGTCATACTACCTATAAACTTTAGTCAACCTTGTTCATCATATTATAATGTCCTCAATCATCAATAAATGCATCACCCATTATTATATTTTGTATCCTCATATTCCTCAATATTCCTATTTCTCAATACCTATTATTACCTATATATTATACTCCCTGTCAATATTCCTATGTATTTAGTTTCTTTTAGCCTACTCTTGCTCGTTATAAACTTCATTTCCATATATCGGTACACTATACATATTACACATATCCCCTACTAGGTACTCACATATATCATAATTCGCCCGGCGCCGGCGTACTTTCATTTTTATTTAACTCATCATTTTTGGTACATACTTTATCATATTTATTTATAGTCGACTTCATTATCATAACACAATATAAAAATGGACAACTGCCATTTGGGCTTTGCGCAAAGCCTAATTCTTAATGGGGGCAGTTTTAAGTATCTTTGACTCCAACTTATCTCACAGAGGAAATCTCGTTCGCACCATGATCGAATGGAAGGATCTGACACCCCACGTATGTACCATTATTAATAGGGTCATGAATTAAGACACATACTAATTTGGTCTCCAAACAGGATTCAAAGGGGAAACTCGTTCACACCTTGATGCAACTGAAGGACCTGATCCCTATAGTACCGCTCCTTAAATGTGTACCGTATAATCGAGCTTTTATCTTAACCATTTCATTTCAAAACCTATCAAATAAACTAACAATCCTAAATTGAATATAAGGTAAATAAGAGATTCATCGCTCTTGGGTGATCAGTCCAATCGCATGTGAAACCTTATAAACCGTATATTCCCTAACTTCTATAAATAAATCCTTATCATCATTCCAAATCCTACATAAAAAACACATCACATTACCTATACCTAAACCTTGCTGTACCTAATTGCAAACTAAAAAGCTACAAAAAGATTTTTAATACAGCTACATTAACTTTCCTACAATATTCTTTATACTTATAAAACCTATACTTTTCTTTTATTCTTAGTCATACACTATAAGCTTTCAAACTGTTCCTCGTAACTTTTTTCCTTTAAATCCTAACTATAATTTTCACAAACATACTATCTCAATCATTATTATCTCAAGAGAAACTTTCACATCCGAAATTAATAAGTAATTTCCATAAAATTTTCTTTCCCATTGAAGTTAATACTCGCGTTATCTTTTCCAATGTTATAACAATGTTTTAAATTACAGCTTAACTAGCAAACCCGTGTGATATTTTGCGACAAGATTAATATTACTGCTTCACCTAAACTAAATATCAACTTGCATTAAATGCAGCTGCGCTACGTCTTTGTAATCTACCGATATCGAAATACAACACTTTACATTCCAATACCTTGTTCGTTATGTTTATCAAAACAATATGATTGCATCACTTCTACTTAGAAAATTTATCACATAATAATTTACTACCGATACTTATTAAATTGAATTGCGTATTTACTAAATTATACTGAAACTAATAACAATTTTCATCGCCTCGCTATTTAATAATTTTACTTTACAACTCATTTGTATTATAAAATGAAATGCTAGGACACTAATATAAAAAAATATATAGAATAAAAATATTAATAAGTAGTTAAAATCAAATATTATTTTCAATAGTACCAAATTGTTTTCGATTCCAACTATTTTCGATCATTAATTCCTAAAACAGAAAAGAAGATAATTTCACTACAAAATGAATAAAAATATCGTGCGTTTATTTACTTACTCGTAACAAAATTATACACAAATAAAATATAAATAATTATGTTATTCGTAAAAAAAAAATTAGAGCGGAATATAATCTGACACTATGATTATACGCAAAACCAGAGTAAGACGCGCTGCGAAGCCGGCGTTGCTCGAAGCGCAAAACCAATGAAATCTAACTTTTGTTTTGTCAATATCATGAATAAAATTATAAAATCAAACTCGTACATAAAATATTGACAAGCAGACTTCGAAACTAAAACGGGACTTTCGAACTTCCCTTTCTTCATAATTAGTTATTTCATAAGATAGAATAAAGTTATAAATTACTTGTAGCTACATAAATAAATAATTATGATATAAGTACTTACACATACCTAGCAAAAAAAAGGATGTACCTACTAAACTAAAGACATAAGATAGCTTCTATAAGTTAGCTAATTTCCTAATTAGTTTGCGATTTCAAAAATACTTTAAAAGTCTAATACAATGTTTTGATGATGCTTTCCAAATCTATTAAAGAATAACTAAAATAATAAAATAAGTATTTAGGTACGTCATAATAAAAAATATAATTGATTTTCATAGACTAATAATAATATTATGTAGAAATAATGAATAGCAATAATTTACATATATCAAGAATTTATTTATAGATAAGAGACGATTATTTACTACCTAAGAAAAAAAAAAACTACTATTCATGCCGTTATGCTATACTTAATTTACGATGAAAAAAAAAAACTCAAAGATATTTAACTTCTTTTGGCATAACAAAAATGATACCAATTTAGTTCGCTGCTACAATATCACACGTGTCGCTATGTCAGCAGTTACGATGTTGTTCACCTATTTATATCGCATTACGAAATCCAAACTTTTATGCAAATCATAATAATTGACATCGATAAAGTAATATAAAAATGTATTTCAAAAAATGTTATTAAAAAAAAATACTTACTTGATTTTGAATAAAGTCCGTGGCAAAATTAAACTATAAGACCTTGAAAAAGGAATAAAATTATCCTTATTCATACTAAAATTATATCATAAGTTTAAAGAATCAAAACTTCATAAATGAAACTTAAGAGTTACCATTATCAACCACACTGATTTTCTGGAAAACTAGCTGTAAAATAAAAACCAAACATAAATCAACCAACACCTCTAAAATAATATTAATTACTTTATTTTTCTGTGCAATCGTAGTATAAATCGGAAACTTTCTTTTAGAGAAAAAAAAAACCTAAAACTATCTACTTATACATTTTTTAACACTAACATCTTTTTTTTTTTACAAAATTCACTTCCTATAATACTTCCTATAAAATTTTCTGTTTAGGTGCCTCAATTTTAAACTAATAAGTTGTCAATAGTCACAAACAAAATTTCTTATAATAACACAACGATTAATGTTTTTTTTTAATAGAAAAAAGTATTCTTAGTATATAATTTTAAAATAAATCCTTCAAATAGTAATAACTATACTTTTTTTTGTTAAGTTATTTTTCTTCTAATTATTAAAAACATATTTAAATGTTGGAGAAGTCAAGTTAAAATTGATTTTCTTAATCTACCCATGTTATTATAATTTTACCGTATGAAAATATATAAAAAAAATATTACATAATGTCTGAATTAATCTTGTAATTGTAATTTTAAGTTTGCTTAAAACCAAAACGTTCAAAAATCAAACTACAAAAGTCCTTGGAAGTAATTTCGTTCTCGCTCCACGCTGTTATGTCTGGCCACTTTCCGTCAGTAAATCCAGCTCCTTGTCCTCTCATGACTCCAACATCAGCCGGCAGCGTCCACTTCCGACACCAACGTCTCCCGGCACCCTGCTATTCATCTCCACATCAGCAGCATCACAGCAGCAACAAAGTTCGCGGCGAAGATCACCTTTAGTTCACATTGTTTAATTTTGAATGTTCATTTAATGACTTTTTGTTTTATAGTCCCTTACATCTGAAGAATTTATTTTCTAATATGCATTTTATATCAGTAGGTATTATAATATTTAAAGATAATTCATTATTTAGAGTTCATCATTTTTTTTGTCCATTTTTAATCACCCACGTCACTTTTTGTCCATATAGTGTAATAATTGTCCTCCAATCTGACCACTTTTTTTTTTATTTCACATCGTTAAAAAAACCGTCTGCGCAGCGCCGCCGATAGGCAGCACTGGCAGGGTCGCCATGCGATGTTGGCGGTTCGGGACGTTTAAATGATAGATCTGACTGCGATTAATAACTGATTTATTGGAGTACTGTAATGAGTTTATATATGAGGAGAGATGTGTGTGTTAGACATATTCGTACACACACTACAGTCGCTTTACCACATAAGTTAGTAGGAAAAAATTGTAAAGTACTTCCAAGTTCAGAAGTTATTAGGGGTCCAGATGGTATACCTTTGGACATATTAGGATCTATGTGGGTGCAGTTATTATATAATAATAAAAGTTATCACGGGAAAGCTTCTGTAATAAAGAATTTACATGTGCCAATTCTGGGTAAACCAGCTATTCTCAAAATGAATATTTTGAAGTTATGCAATTTAAGTCATTGTAATAATAATGGCAATTTAAGTGAAACAATAAATGTAGAGAAAGAGTTTCCAAATATATTTAACAGTTTGGGAGTTTTTAAAGATACTTACAGTATTAAATTAATTTCAAATCCTACACCTTATGTTCAATATACACCAAGGGTGGTTCCTTTGCCTCTTTTAGACAAAGTTAAAGAAGAATTGAACAGATTAGTTGAACTTGATGTTATTGTCCCTGTAGAAGAGCCAACAATGTTCGTGTCACCAATTGTAGTTGTTCCTAAAGGTCAGAACGGTGTAAGAATATGTGGTGACTATACACAGTTAAATAAAAATATTGTACGTCCGGTTTTTCCAATTCATAAGGTAGAAAACACCTTAGGCAGACTTAAGGGAGCAAAAATTTTTTCTAAAATTGACGCTACTTCAGGTTTTTATCAAATAAAGTTATGTGAAGAGTCCCGTAAACTTACATCCATACTTACTCCATTTGGCAGATATATGTATAAAAGATTACCTATGGGATTAAATTGTTCTCCTGAATATTTTTCAATGAAATTCTCTAATCTGTTCAGTGATTTAGAAGGTGTCGTAATATATGTTGACGATTTGCTGTTATATAGTGAGGATGAACAAAGTCATATAAAGTTATTAAGAGAGGTTTTAAGTAGATTGAGTAAAGAGGGTTTAACAATAAATAGAGAAAAGTGTGTGTTCATGGCTCAAGAGGTAACATATTTAGGTCATGTCATAAATAGTAAAGGTATTTCGTTGGATCCTACAAGAATTGAAAGCATAATTAAATTTAAAGTGCCAAGTAATAAAAAAGAATTGATGCAATTTTTGGGATTGGTAACTTATGTAGGGCGGTTTATTCCAGAAAAATCAAATATTTTAGAGCCTTTGTATGCGTTATTGAAGCAAGGTGTGTCCTTTGTATGGGACAACAGTCAACAGAAAGCATTCGATGAGATTAAAAATTTGATATCTAAGGCCCCTACATTATGTCATTATGATCCAAAAAAGAAAATAATTGTTTCGGCAGATAGTAGTTCATATGGGTTAGGTGCAGTACTGTTTCAAGAGGATGAGGCAGGAAATAGAGAGGTTGTTTCATATGCTAGTAGAACATTAAACAATAGTGAGAAAAATTATGCACAGATAGAAAAAGAGGGATTAGCGTTGGCTTGGGCCGTCAGAAGATTTAGAGATTTTGTCGTAGGAATTAAAATAACATTAGAAACAGATCATAAGCCTCTTTTGCAAATTTATTGTCTAAACCCGTGGATGACTTGACGCCCAGATTGTTACGATTTAGATTACAATTAATGAGTTATAATTATACAGTTGTATATGTTCCAGGAAAGAAATTAGTGGTAGCGGATGCACTGTCAAGGGCTCCACTGGGTAACACAGAATTGGAAGACAAATACAGTATTAATGCTATTTCAAGTATCCATGGGGGTGATTATAAAATGGCAACAATTAAAGAAGAACAGGGTAAATGTAAAGTGTGCAACTTGTTAAAGGAATTTACAGTATCTGGATGGCTAGGTAAAAATAAGATACCAGTAGAGGTGAAAGAATATTATGCTTTTAGGTATAATTTTTAATTTTTTAATTTTTCAGTACAAGAGGACTTTTTACTGTTTAATAATAGATTGGTAATACCTAGTTCATTGCAAAAGTTCATTTTAGAGGACATTCATGCTGGTCATTTGGGAATTACTAAATGTAGGGAAAGAGCTAAACAATCAGTATGGTGGCTAGGATTATCTTTACAGATTAAAGTAATTATAGAGAATTGTCCACAATGTATACAAGAAAAAACTAATCATAAAGAACCATTAGTTCTAGAGGACTTGCCAAATAGAGCATGGCAAAAGGTAGGTCTAGATTTGTTTAAATGGAATAATAAGTGGTATATCGTCTGTGAACTGGCAATCGGTCCTATCTGAAAAATTTACACTTTAACTTTTTTATTTCAAATTGTACTATCTAACGGCCGGAGCAGCGTACAAATTCGTAAAGACGCTTCTTTTAAATATTACCGCCAAAATTAGCTTCTTTTAATTGGTCCTATGTTAGCCGTAAAAGGGATCGAAATAAAAATCATGAGCAATTAAAAGTTCCGGTTTTAATTGCATTAATGTGTAATAAATTTTGGTATTTTACAAGAATTCCTCACAGCAACAATCACTCGATATCATGGGAAAGTAGTAATATTACCAATGTAAACAGTATTGAAAATAATACACTAATACCTGACCTTAAACAGTGGTATCTCTCCAGCAGGAATAGCGTGTCACAACAAATTCATTAAAAATCTCCTGGTATTACAACTTTATTGAAAACACTTATTTCACCGTTCAACCTTTCACTGTGACGACTTGAGTACGACTGAGTGCTCCTCCACCCTGTCACCGCATATTTAAAAGTTATGCGTGGCGTGGTAGGGGCAACTGCGGTCACCTGATTACTACAACTGCCGTTTAAGTACTTTTAATGGAATAAACATACAAATTTAGCATACTACATGGTTCATCACGGCCAATAATTAAAGTAATTTATACAGTAACCTTACAGTCGGCCATCCTGCTAGAGCGAGTCCCTTCGCGTAAAACAATCTCTTTGTGATTTTATTCGTATAATTCTGAGTACATCCAGTCAATTAGTCATAAAATATTATTAAATAAAAACATAATTTTATTAGAAGAAAAATTGCAGCCTTCCAACAAAATATTTCGCATTTTTGCGAAGATCATAACTATTGTTTAATTATATTACAGATATTTATTGCATGACACAAAGCGTAATTACGTTTTTATTTATATTATACTCTTTATTGCACTCATAAAAACAGTTACACAAAAATTAATTCAGATTTGTATATAGAGATACTTTAGAAATTAATTTAAAATTGACGTAATTATACCTTAAGAGTTAATATTGCACCGAATTATAAAGATTGCAAACTTAAAAATATATTTTCTTATCATTACCTGTTACAAACTTATTTTATTTCCTTAAGACTCAGAATAATTAGTTACGTGTCAGCATTTCAATATTTGTCCCCAATAAAAACTTAGTTTAGAAAAGTACCTACTAACAATCAACAAAAAGTCATCAAAACCCCGTAAAAGGATCATTAAAATAGAAAATTGAAGTTATAATGTCTGTAAATATGTATAATATATTATTAAGTTAAATGTTATATATTTCTCATACCATTTGTAATGCTAGAAATACTTTTATAATTTTTATACCATATATTAAAAATAAAAAATAAATTAATGAGGGCGTTGCTTTCGCAGCGGCGTCGCTATGGCTATGGGCAGCGTTAATTGCTTAGAGTAGACGTTTCAATAAAATTTGGCTTGAGATAACTTTGGGGTGCACCCAGTGCTCCAGTTAGTATAAAACAGTGGCAGAAAATGCATATTCAGCGATAGATGATTCATGTCATCAACTATTATGGTATCCAATAATTGTAATCATCAATATAGAAAAAGTTCTCTTTCCTTTTAGTAGTTATTGTACATAACACTTGTACTATTATGTAGTTTGTGACACAACTTAGTAAGAGTGAAATTTGCTACATCTTATAAAAAATAGATATCCTACATCAATCAACTTTTTTTTATTATTAACAAAGTATTCTGAAGGTCATTTAAATTAGTAATGGTTTTAAATTTACCCTTACTGATTTAACCAGGTTAACCTTTTATTTAGTTATATGCATTAGCATACTTTCCTATACAATGGATATGTTAATGTTATTATGTACCTACTAAAGAAGAGTTTAGTTGTCGTAGAAGTGACTCCACTACACACATAGTACGTTATGTGGAGGTACCTTCCTCGAATATAACTGCACATTTAAAAAAAACTCAATCAGAATAAACACTAAGTAATAAATGATTTTAGTAATCAGTATTTTGGAAATCTTACTTCCCATAGCGGGCACACAGAGTCCAAATACAAATCATATTATGTATTATCAATCAATGTACAAAAGTAATTAGCTATAATCCCACACAAACGCCACCCTTACTATCTATCTGCTTTAAGTTTTCCCAGTACCTACGGTGCCCGATATAACATGTTCTAAACGCAGATTGATTTGTCCTACTAAGTAGTTACTTCATGCTATCGCGACCCTCAGTCACGAGGAACAAGAAAAATTATGATAAGAGGTTTTTTTTTTATTATTATTTCATTTTAATGAGTAGCACTGTCATCACCAGGGCCGTGCATGAGTTTACAGAATTACTTAAATGTTTTGTGAAGAGTTCATCTAGTTTCATGAATCGTCTCGAACTACTCAAATAAAAAATAAGCAGGGTAAATTACCCAGTTATTGGTATTTAAAGCAATTCAATACAAAATAAACTTTTACCTATTGACATCAGTAACACTATTTAAAATAACTATTGTGAGTGTTACATAAACAATACAGATATTCTTTTTTTAGTATTTTGTATGTATGTCGTTTTAAGCTATTACCACCATACATACACCATTATATTCATGTATAAATAAATAGACCCACAGTCCATTTTTTTTGGTATCCTTCAACCTATTATTCGCATGTACCGATCAAATTACTGATACACCTTATGCAAATAATTTAATAGACAACAGTTAAATAATAGCTATTATTCCCAGTACCTTTTATTAAAATATTGGCACGCTTTCACCAATTACTGGTGCAACATATAAGTTTTATTTTCGACTATTGGAATGGGGCCAAATTTGTTTTTGAAGCCTTATACCTACAATACTTAATTATTTCCATTATTTGATTACAAAAATACATTAATCGTTTTTTTTTTCATAAAGTTGGTAAGTAACACAGTTTATTGAATGATATTCTTGTTTTTTTTTAATGTTAAGTTTAGAGCGCCAACAAATAGGAGGGGCGTAATAACAGGGCAAGTTACACCTAAATGATTGATGTGAGAATTTTTTTTTCTTTTATTAATTTAAAACTTTAACAATACGGTATCGGAGATAAAGTGCAATGAATACGAAAATAATTATTTTGTCTAGAAATTGTAACGTTGATTACGAAATTTCATTTAATTTTTTTTCAAAATTCATTTCATATTATAAACATTATTGTAACTAGTACTTAGATAATACAGGTACATTGACTAATTTAAAGATACCTTATTAGGCTAAACATACCACCTATGAAAGCTTTAGAAATATGTTATTTCACTTTAATTTTATTACCTTGAAATATTAACACACATTATTTAAATAGCATTATTTTTGCTTATTGCATACAGATTACGAAATAAAAGGCACAATAGTTTTGTTTTCAATATTACATTAGTAGGAACGTGAAGGAAGAATTAGAATTAATATTAAGTATAGGAAAAATTACTGTCGTATCAATGTGTATTATGAATATTATAGTTTTATTTAAGATTTATTTGTAATTATTTCTTTTATTATTGATGTCAAAAAAGTTATTTTTTTTTCATCAAATTGGATCAATTATTGTTATCTGAATTAAATGAATTTTATTATTTTTCTTTTATTACCGGTAAACTTCAGTAGAGTAGGTTATTGCTCACCATGACCATTTAAAAATATATATACGCTCAATAAGCTATTACAAATGGCATCACATTCTATGACTTACTAATTAAATAACTTGGCAACAGATGCATAAGCTGATCATACTGTAGTAAAATTGATAAAAATAATATTTGAAATTGAATTATTACTATATTAAAAGAACGGTAGGTATAACTCTAATTGGCAATAATACATGGCTGGACTCTGGACTCAATTGGTTGCAGTAAATACATTTAAAGAGGATTTAAATTTAGCATACTTAGGTATTTTGCTCTTTAGTGTACTCACAAAACAGTTGCAGAGAAATAATTAATTTAATGATTGTAAGGAGAGCGGATTTATCCGCCAGATAGCTTTCTTCCAGGTTCCAGCAACCCAGGACATGTTAGGGATTTTTGAAGTAAGTATGGATAAGTTATGAATTGCAAATATCTAGAGTAACTTAAGGTATCACATTTTTTTTTTGCATTTTCTCAAGAGTACCTATTGTTGTTGTTGCGTGTTGTAGTGGTTTATGAATAAATTTTTATCTATCTACCTACGTTTCTATTGGTTTTACCGTTCGTTTTTCGCATCAATACCTATCATTTTTTGAAAGAACCTACTATAGACGTTCTCCTTCGTATCATATTGTACAGCAATTAATGATCTATCGTTATCAAATAATACTTAATAAAACATGATTGTTTAGTGATTGATTAAACAATAATGATGATAAAACAATCTGATGATTTAGATTTAATAGAAATGATAATAATATTATAATCTAGAAAACTTGTTATAAATTACCTTATGAACTTTTGTAATCATTTTAGTTGCTTTTAAAACAACAGAGTCGAGAACAGTTATTAAAAAAATAACAATAAAAATTCCCAATTTAAGAATAAACAAACTGAATAGGGATGTTGACTAATGAATAAAATAACGAAATACTAATAAAAATCGTAAACATATTAAACTTTTAGAGTAGCTTGTATACCTCTTGGTTTTATATATTGCATATTATTTGTTTTATGACCCTTCAAAGTTGGGTGGACAAGTCCATTTAAAAAGTATAAAATTTATTAAAATAAATGATACCTTTAATTAGTCATTAAAATGTATAGCAAATTTGTCGAAGAAACCATTTTGATAAACACAATATTTAATATAGCTGCTGAACAAATTTCCTATGCGTTGCATACAAACTTGCAAGGCGTGACGTCATAACGTGCAAGCCATTAGTATGGAGCGTTTTTGATCGAGTCCATTTGTGTGCATTTCACACTGTGATATCTCGGGCAGTTTTCATGCTAGCGAATTAATTCTTTTACCAATGTTTCTTTTTTTGAGAGGTAATTTATGTAACATAAAATAAAAAAAATAGTCAACATCCCTATTGTATTGGACATCATTATACTCAGATTATCAGCCGATATTCATGAGAAAGTGAATCTCTCGAAAAAAAAATATGCATTAGTATCAATGAGTCTGCAAATAATTGGAAGAATACAAACAGGTAGGTAAGTAATTTAGATTAAGTCTAGCCGAATATTGCTCATTTACTCGCATTGATATTATTTTCATAAAGATTGCTATCAGATTCAAGCCTTGTACTAAAGTCAATTCTACTCTAGATGATTTTATTACTTAGTTAAGTATTTATTTCTTACAGCAGACAATGAATAAAAATATGATATAATTGCATTCACTTGATAATACTCTGATATTTTTTTGAAAAATATGATATTGAGAAACAAGCTTCATGTCAAAGAAAAGTTATAGTCTACCTAAGGCTATTAAAATGTTAGGATGATTTCTTTATCCTCAAATTATTCGTATTATTATATTTAAGCATTTGCGCACTTTTGCTTTATTTAATATTTAATAAAACTAACTAATAATAGGGTCAACTCTTAATCTTTTGCAATTATTTTCAAATGATATATTAATTGATGAAGTCTCTCTCAAGCGTTTGAGATTTGACTCTTGATATCGTATAAACCAGCCTGAATGCTTGCGTCTTTAGCCGACTTTCAGGCGTCCGCTTCCTTACTCAAAATATTGCCGTCTGAATATTTTACTAGTTGTTGACTACGGACGCCTTACGCTTTAACAGCTGCGTCTTAAATCATACATATTAATATACAACATACGATGTGGCTTGTGGCTTGACGGTTAGTTAAGGGGCCGTACAACGTCAAATACACATTTTGAACAAGATTACATAGTATTACTTAATTCATCGATCCTAAAAGTTACGAAGAACATAAATGTGACAACCAATAATAGACCTATAGTCTAGAAACATAATTAAAACAAGACTTAGTTAGCTCTCTAGTTATTCTTAATAACAGTCCAAAATAAGAAATAGTTTATTCGTTATTAATTAAAAAAATGTGATAAGGCCAATAATTTCGATAATTCTTACTATGAAAATTCCTTCTAGCGTTGCACGGCCTCAAATCAAATCAAATCAATTGTTTATTTGCAAACATGTGGTGAAACAAAGGTCTTTAACATAAAATGTGCCATTATATGCTGCCGTATGTATACAGCGTGCAAATATTTGAAACATTAAATATTATTAATAGCTATTTGATAGCAAATAAAAACAGCAGCAGCCTCTTAAGGATGATGCCTTACGCCCTCACAGCTGCATCTTAAAATATATAAACAGCTTACATACGACACACCAAGCGCTTGCGGCTTTGCCCGACTATGTCAGGTTCCCTTCCGCTCCCTCACTCGTGTCGCTAATTATATAAACAGCGTAAGTAAATAAGACATACCGAGCGCTTGCGGCTTTGTCCGACTTTTTCAGGCTCCCTTCCGCTCCCTCACTCGTGTCACTATTACGATTCGAAATTTCGCGTAACCAACGTGTCGTGTTTCAGTGGACGCTCAACAGCATCAGTTGGAGTCAAAATTGTTGCTACGAGACTTGCACTCAACTTCCAATTTGCTATGTGCATTTTTCATTGCTGAAACTTACACATTTTTTGTAATTAATCATTATTAATATAATATACCCAGCAGTGGGTGTCGTGCGGCTGATATGATAAATCAGTATTAATCACCCAACAAATCTAGAATAGTCTTAACATAATATTTAATTAATTAGACAGCTGAATTATTAAATATGATTGTACAAAATCCGTAATCTATACTAAAAATTATAGTTTCGTTCTTTACGTTCAGTTACTTTTGTAAATAATATTTAACAATAGCTTAATCATCCATTAAATTATATATATTTAATTTACCCAAGGATTAATCAATGTTACGTGATACGTGATCTTATTTGTATTCAATGCAAAGAGACAGCAGGGACGAAAAAATGCTAAATTGATCTTAAAAGGACTGTTATTTTCCAACTTTAACTGTTATATTGGTAATATTAGTATCACATCAGTACCAACAAAAGGGTTTATTAAAACTAAACCCGCATTGTAATTAAAAGCCATCAAAAGAGAAAACTATCTTAGACAGAGAGAAAAAAATGTTACGTAATCAACGCCTTCGATTCATAGACGATTAGCACAACAAAAAAAAAACTTATACGAAAATCTAATTAGATTAATGATTTCTATAAATAGTTTCTCCCTCCAGCTATAGTATGCTTAAGTGGAATTCTCCATTTTATTTATTTTATGCGGGCAGGATAAGCGAGAATTCTAAGGAAATCTCGTTTATCTCACTTCTGAAGTTAAAAGGAATCGAAATAAAAATCATGAGCAATTAAAAGTTCCGGTTTTAATTGCATTAATGTGTAATAAATTTTGGTATTTTACAAGAATTCCTCACAGCATACAATCACTCGATATCATGGGAAAGTAGTAATATTACCAATGTAAACAGTATTGAAAATAATACACTAATACCTGACCTTAAACAGTGGTATCTCTCCAGCAGGAATAGCGTGTCACAACAAATTCATTAAAAATCTCCTGGTATTACAACTTTATTGAAAACACTTATTTCACCGTTCAACCTTTCACTGTGACGACTTGAGTACGACTGAGTGCTCCTCCACCCTGTCACCGCATATTTAAAAGTTATGCGTGGCGTGGTAGGGGCAACTGCGGTCACCTGATTACTACAACTGCCGTTTAAGTACTTTTAATGGAATAAACATACAAATTTAGTATACTACATGGTTCATCACGGCCAATAATTAAAGTAATTTATACAGTAACCTTACAGCCGCCATTGTTTTTCAAAGCAAAATGTACTATCTGACCATTTTTGTACTAGTTGAGACACGCTACAAGTTCGTTGCGCACTGAATATCGTTTTTTGTATGGAAAATGTGAAAAATTGTGAAATACGGCTGTGTAATTAAGTGACTACGATATTAAAGGTAAGTTATCTTATAAGTTTTTCTTATTTCATCATTCATGTTTAAATTTATTTGCGAAGATTATGAATGCTTGCACATAGGACTATTTGCATGTTAATATTCGATTCAGAATAAAGTGCATTGTGTGGCATCCTCATGAGATAGGATCTTTTGCGTTTTGTTTCATACATTACATTTTTGATATTTTCTAATATTCCCTGCTTTTTTTTCAGTTTTCAGGCAAAATGAATAGAGGAAAGAGATTAGTTAACTTGGTCGTTAATGAAAATATTCAAGAACCAACAAATAATTCAATCAAGCAGGTAACTTTCATCCCTTAACTTTTCTGGTGTTTCTGTAATTTTAAGTACTCACAAACCTACCTCTTTTGCAGTGACTCTAATGCTAGTTTTAAAGATTATTTTGCTTGGTGTTTGTTTTCTTGTTTGCTACAAATGCATGTGTGATTTTTCCAGAATCGGCTGAAAACAATAGACGAGTCTATTACATTAATAGTTTTAAATGAGGATAACTGTCATGTTGAAAAAATTACTAATTTTAATGAACCTCCAACTGAAGAAACTTTAATAGATACAAGTAACTTTAATGAACCTCCAACTGAAGAAACTTTGAAAGACACGAGTAACTTAATACAACTCGAAGATCTGATTTCAAGTCCCTTAAGAGAAACTTTTGAAAAGAACATTCAGAACAATATAATTTTCCATCAAGAGCTTTTGCCGATGGAACCAATATTTGACGATCATCCTAATAATGTAGCTTATCAAGATCTCATCCCCTTAACTACAAACATAAATTCTACTAAAACAGACGATGATTGCATAACTCATTTTTCCACAAATGCCACGACTCATGCTTCTTCTGCCACAGCATCTTCTGTTCGCTTTTCTGTTGCGTCACCAATAGCACTTACTGGACCAGTTCTAGAGACCATTAAAACCTTGGAGGTACTTTCGCCTGAGCCTACCAATTCTGAACCACTTGCAGGGACCTCTAACACTTCTCAAAGACCTAAACCCGTGGTAAAGTCTCCATCTGGAGTCTCCGTTGCAATTCCCACAAATTATTCTGAACTGATTCCAGAAACTTCGAACAGCCCTGTGAGAGGTGAACCTGAGTTGATATCAAATCCGCAGACAAATATTACATGCTCTGATCCAAACAATCACAATATGAATGAAGGGCGAAAAAGACTTAAAACAGCGGAACCTATGAATTGGAAACGAAATTTAAACAAAAGACTGAGGATGGAAGGTAAACCTTATACAGGTTTTAGGGTGGATGAATCAAAAAAAATAACACAAGATAAACCTAGAACTGAACGGGAAATAAAACCTACCTGTAGTAAGGACAAATGTTTTCGGTCTAAAATAAAAAAATGTTCAACATTTACACAAGAGCAACGAACAGCGATTTTCAAAAGATTTTGGAGTCTTACATGGGAAGAAAGAAAAGCATTTGTGTGTGGACATGTAATTAAAATAGAGAAACAAAAAATGACCGTATCTGGACACGACTCAAGACGAAACTTTACTTTGAAATACAGGTTAAGTACTGGAAGATATGAAGACAATGTAGAAGTGTGTAGAGAAATGTTTATAAATACTTTGGGTGTTGGGTATAGGATGGTGCAATCATGGGTCAACAAAAGCTCCTTTGAGATGCCAGGTCCGTCTACTTCAATTTCATCAAGTAGAGCACACAGTAATACAAAAATCGAGGGATTGAAAAGATTTTTACAATTGCTTCCGAAAATGCCATCGCATTATGGTAGACAGAACTCATCTAAGTTATATTTAGAGCCCATTTTTCAAACTATTCAAGATGTGTATCAGCTTTACTGCAAAAAATGTAAAGATGAAGATATTGATGCAGTATCCAGGCGCAAGTTCAGAGAAGTAATGGAGTCTGAAAATATTTCATTGTTTCAATTGAAAAAAGACCAATGTAACATGTGCAAAAGTCATGAAGCTAAAAATATTACGGATGAAATATGGAATGAACATATCAAAAAGAAGGAGTTAGCAAGAACACACAAACAACAAGATAAAGAAAAAGCATTGGCTGAAGTACAAGTAGTAATCGAGGTGGACTTTCAAGCTGTCAAACTGGCTCCATTTACCAACGCCAATGCTTTTTACTATAAAACGAAACTGGCATGTCATAACTACACTTGTTACAATGTGAAAACAAAAAAAGCCACATGTTACTGGTTCTCCGAAGATCAAAACAATCAGTTGGTTGCTTCATCTTTCGTATCTTGTCTAATAGATTATTCAGAGAAGTATTGTTTAACACCTGACAAGAAAGACGTCGTTATTTATTCCGATGGATGTACGGCTCAAAATAGGAATAATATTATGGCAAACGCTCTTTTGAATTTTAGTATGCTACATGGAGTAAACATTTACCAAAAGTACCTGGAAGTGGGGCATACCCAAATGGAAGTAGATTCCGTACATGGCTGCATAGAAAGAAAGCTAAAGGGTCGCGAAATCAAACTCCCCAGCGATTACGTCAATGTTACGAAAGAAGCACGAAAGAATCCATGTCCATACGAGGCATTAGAGTTGGAATTCGACTTTTTTAAAGACTACACAAATCCGCTGCGATACAAATCTATCAGGCCAGGAAGAAACAAAAATGACCCGACTGTTATGGATATTAAGGTGATATCCTACAGTCCAGATGGGATAATAAAAGTTAAATTAGATTTTGATGGCGATTACGTGACACTTCCCAACAGACCTACACGTTTGGATCCTGTTCAAGTGTACCCACCCCTATACACTGAAAGATGCAAGATTAACAAATCCAAATACATCTGCAAGAATTGGAATCAGTGATACCTCGGGACTGCCACCAGTTTTATGATAATTTGCCATACAAAGAATAGAAGATTTTCATAAGTAATGTCGTGTTCATTATTATTTCTTTAAATAAATATTTTCGTAAGTAATGTTGTGGTCATTATTTTTTTCTTGAAATAAATAATTGTCTATAATAGTTGTTTATTTTTTAAGAACTTATAGCTATTTTGTTATTATATTTTAGTGTCAATTAATCCTATCTAATTATTTGTCAAACCCAATATTGCATTCTCTTTCTACATAGGATTAATTGCTAGTAACAAAATGTCCTATCTTCAGTTAAATACGAATACAATAGATCCTATGTTTCCTATATTGCAAATAAAGTAAATCGGACTATTACTTGTTATTAATTTAGGTAAAGTAACCAATTTAACTAAATACGTATTTTTTGTGTTTCCTATACAACTTGTTCAATTGTTAAATATTCAGTTTTTTCTCTGTCCTGTAAAGTTGTATGAAAATAGATAGGACCGATTGCCAGTTCACAGACGATATGGTGATTATTGATTAGTTTTCAAGGTATATAGATGTATTTGAATTAAAAGATCTCACAGAAACTACAATTGTAAAACATTGCAAAGAAACATTTGCTCGATTTGGAATTCCTGAAATAGTTAGAACTGATAATGGGACACAATTCAAGGGGAAATTTAAAGAGTTTGCTAGGGTTTACAATTTTGTTCACATAACTAGTAGCCCATATTATCCTCAAAGCAATGGCTGTGCAGAAGCGGGGGTAAAGATAGCAAAAAATCTGTTAAAAAAGAATGATGATATTAATTTAGCTTTATTAATATATAGAAATACACCAGGAGAAACGGGGTACAGTCCTAGTGAATTATTGTTTAATAGGAAATTAAGGGAAATATTGCCTATATATCCCAGAAAATTAGAGAATAAAGTATTAGTCGATAAAGAAGCATTTTTGGGTAAAAGAAATGAGGTTAGAGAAAAAATGGCACAAAATTATAATAGGAAACATAAAGCAGTTAAGTGACTTAAATGTGGGGGAGCATGTATGGGTGATTGATTTAAGAAAATATGGGGTGATTGTGAGAAAGGCGAAGGAGCCAAGATCATATTATGTGTCCGTTGAGGGAACAGATTTTAGAAGAAACAGATGGCACTTGGCGCCAGCGCCTTTCAGAAATAAAGCGGTGGATAACAGAATAAGAAGTAGTTGTGATCAGTTTAGAGAAAATATTACCGAGGATGAGTCAGGGCAGTCAGAGGGTGTAAATTCAACTAGTGAAGAGATTACTGAAGTAAATATAGAAAGTAATCAGTTAAATAGTAATAACCAAATAGAGATAAATGAGTCAGTCGAGCCCCCTGACACCCCTGAGTCACCTAGGGAAAGAATAGATGATAAGTTGCCAGCTAGAAATAGAAAAAAGCCAACATGGTTATCTGATTATGTTTGTGATTGATTAATATTATGTGTGTTTAAAATTTATGTTTAGAAGCTTAATAGGGGGGATGTTGTAAGGGGTAATCTGTGGTGGAGGGTCCCTCCATTGTATAAGGAGTCTGGGGGTTTCCGACTATCTGTGATGAGGCTTGTCTTTGGCTGGATCTAATAATAACGACTGTATAATGTAAAACAAGAAGGAAAAATAAATGTGATGTGATTAAGAAGCAGTGGTTTGATTTACAGATAACAATTGTACACGGGAGCCCTACAAGATGATGCATCAAATAATGGTATTAGTGCTGTGTTAAGTCATATCATGCCGGATGGGTCAGATAGACCAATTACATTTATTTCTAGAGTTTATTCTAAGGCAGAGAAGGGTTATTCTATGATTCATAAGGAAGCTTTAGCAATATATTGGGCAGTAAGCAAATTATATCAGTATTTAATTGGTACTAAATTTACCATAGTTTCGGATCACAAACCTTTACAAACTCTTTTTGGGGAATATAAAAGTTTACCTCAAATGGCAGCAGGGAGACTGCAAAGATGGTCATTGTATTTAGCTGATTTTGATTATACATTTTCTTATATAAAAGGTACTGAAAACGTTATTATTGACTGTATGTCCAGGTTACCATTGCCGTATGTAAAGGAAATTGAACAAAATAAAACAAAATCATATGATTATATAAATTTTGTGGAAGATCAAAATGTTATAGATTTAAACAGAGTAAGGTCAGAAACCAGAAAAGATCCATTGGTAAGTTGTTTGTTTAATATGATTAGATATGGTTTTGATGGTAATATTAACGATAACCTCAAACCTTTCTTTCAAAGAAAAGATGAGTTGTATATTGAAAACGGTGTAATTATGTGGGGTTATAGGGTTATTATTCCAAAAAAGTTACAAAGTGAATTGTTAAAAGAATTACATTCTACTCATGAGGGCATTATAAAAATTAAGAGTAATGCTAGATCTTATTTTTGGTGGCCAAATCTGGACAAAGATATTGAACAATATGTTAAAACTTGAAATGTGTGTATGTCAATGCGTCCAGAACCAGCCAAATGTAATATTATTCCATGGCCAAAAACTAAAAGACCTTATGATAGAGTACATGCAGATTTTTTAGGTCAAATTGATGGCAAAATAATTTTTATTGATAGTAGATACTTTTTCAAAGTGGCCAGAAGCTTTCATTATGAAAAGCATTGATGCACACAGCACGGTTGAAAAATTTAGAGAGTGTTTTGCTAGGTATGGTTTACCAAAAGTAGTAGTAACTGATAATACAACAAGATTTTTATAAAAAGAGTTCTCTGAATTTCTCAACAAAAATGGAGTTACACATGAGACTTCTCCACCTTTCCACCCAGCAACTAATGGTTTTGCTGAAAATTCTGTAAAAAGTTTTAAATTAGGTTTAATGAAAGCAATGAAGGATAAAGCTAATGTAAACATTTCATTTGAAACTTTGATGAATAGATACTTATTTTACTATAGAAATTCTGTTCATATGACAACTGGTGAATGTCCCTCACAATTAATGTTTAACAGTAAAGTAAGATGTATATTAGATTTATTATGTAACAAAAAGGAAAAAGAGGTGACAGGGAAAGGAAATAGACAAGAAACATTTAAGGAAGGAGATATTGTCTACTGTAGGGATTATAGAAGTCCAAACAAGAAAGTATTTACAAAATGTGTAATTGTTGAAAAATTAGGAAACAGAACGTATTTGTGTAAAGTGTTGGAAGATAATATAATTTGGAAAAGACATTTAGATCAAATAATCAGGTCAGGATTTAAAAATATTAACGAAGACAGGAATATTATTGAATCTAATGGTAATGTTGTCTGTAATGATGAAAGTGTTATTATTCCTAAAGATCTAAATATTGTACCTAATTGCTTCAATATTGTTCCTGATAAAACTCTTGATGTTGAACCGACAGAATCTAAAGTTTTAAAACAGGAATTGAATGTATCTCCTGATGTAGAGCAACCTCAACCTGATGTTATTGAAGATACTAAAATATGTAATGAAAATATTCCTGAAACTATTTGTAGACGTTCTGAAAGAATAAGAAAGCCACCTGTAAAGCTAAATTTATAGGGGAGAGTGATTGTAATGTATCATAATGTGTGGCACTTTACTCTACTCTATGGAGCGCCCTCTTCTATCTTGTCGATTGACCTGCGATGTGTAATTTTTATTGTGTCCCTTTGATAATAAAGTTAATAGTGTTTTATCATTTACTCGACGACATTGTACAACATAACATTATTATTATTATCTCCCATTATCATTAAAGTAAAAATAATACTCGAGTTGTGTACAACACTTTTGTGTTTTTTTTCAGTTTAGTAATTAGCAAATAATTTATAACAATATCGCTAGTTCCTGAGATAAATTTATGTCGTGTGATAGATACCCTATCTATTCTTTCGTGATTTTCAATATACGACTCTTTTTACATATAAAATTTTGAGAAAAATACTAAGTTTTCGTGTACTTACTTTATATTTTATATCGAGTTGTATCACTTAACAGTTTTTTAAATCCTTAAAAATTGTTTTTGGTCATATCTACTGTACCGAATTTTACAAAAATATTGCGTTTATACCAAAATCCACCGTAACTTTAAACAATTTTTGCGTTTTATGTCTAACGAAGTAGTTTTTGATTTTACTTTTAACAGTTTCGATTGTAGGATTTAATGGAAATAATAAAACTAATGATTTGCTGCAAAATCTCACTAACGTTACCTGTACCTATACTTTTATATACCTCTCTTCCCTCCTTTTTTCTTTCATATCTTTTTTTATTTCTGTCGTATGTGATTAGTTTTAAATAAATGTAATAGAAAACTACCTATAAACATTCGATTGGTCTAAACGAGAACCTAAGTTTTATTTTCATTGTGTAGTTTAAATCGATAATGTTATTTCAGGCGAGTACTAGCTTTAACGATCTTTCATCGCTATTGCGGTCTGCTATAGGCGGTCAGGAACAGGATTTTCTTGACCTCTATAATCAAGGACCCTTAATTGACTTGGAGGAGCTAACTGAGTCTCAGAGTCACAACCTACCAGAGGGACAGTCAACCAATCAACCAAACTACCAGCAGGACAGCCTGCTGCCCTTGCTGGAGGAGTTTCCAGACACACCCCTACCAGCCAGCACTCCTAAATCCCAAGGTCACCGGGGAAATCAGGTAAACCTACTTCTAAGTTCTAAGCACTCTGTCAGATATAATGTGCAGCTTCATGCAACAAAATTAATGAATGTAATTTGTTTAAGGTTGTTACTCTCTGTGAGTTGACGCCCCAGGGGAGGGCTTTACTGAAAGCCTGCCAGAGAGCAAGCCAGACCGGACTTCTGGAAACAAAACTACGAAACCAGCTGTGTACATACTTCATTACGCAGTTGACGCCGGCTGACGAAAACGTAAAGCTGCCTGAAAATCACCATCTCCTGCAGATTAGCCAGGATATATCACGCCTTTGTGATTCCCAAAGTGCGGCGCTTTACTACTGTCCTTCCATCGCAAGAGGCAAATTTACGCCCCGGAAGAACACATCCGGGTGGCTGGTGAATGCTCGAAGTAACCGAAAAAAAACCCTGGTCAGCCTGGGATTCCTGGAGCCACCAGCCAAACGATTGCGTTCGTGTTCTACGGACACCGGGTCACCTGCGCCCCAGTCAGTGCCTGCCGTTGCAATAGATTTAAGTCAACTCAAAGCGGGTAAGATGCAGTCTATCAGCAGTTTCATACAGATAAGATTTACATAGATTAATGAAAGCAACATTCTACTAGATAGGCGATGACAGATACAGTCTTATAGCGGCGTCATTTACCTCAGTTTGTTTTGAAACCCAGTGCAATATTTATTTCAAATATTTCCAAAAAACTGCCTTGCTCGCAGTCTTAAGTTACAAGAATATAACCCTGGAATGGGGTCTTTGGCATTAGTTATTTTTCCTCTTGAGTTACAGAATGCAATGGTCGGATGTGGCAAAACTTCTTTATTTTATTATATTGTATTATTAATTTTGTTTCAGGTGAAGTTGAATTGGTACAAAGTGCTATAGACCAGCTGAAGGGAAACATCGTGGGCGTTCCCTGGCCGACAATTGAAGAACTGTGGTCGGAGACAGCTAGAGCCCGTCTGTATACCTGTTACCACGAAACGGGCAAAGTTCAAGAATATTTAAACACCTATCCTGTCTTGAAGGGATCTTAAGGCTGGAGGCTCCTCATTAAAGATTTCAAAGCTCTTTACCCAGCCGCATCTGACGGGCTTGCAACGTGCAAAGAATTGGTACCTAAAATTATTAGATACTCGCAAAACAAGATCAAGAGCTTAAAAGACGAAGTTGTTGTTGCTACCATCAAAAAGATTACGGAACAGTGAATGCTAAGTGGTGAGTTTCTCATAAACTTACTGCCAGTTAACTCGTACCGGGGAAGGCAACTGTCAAAATGGCGCTGCGTACGCTTGTTCTACGAGAACTATGAAAACGAAGGACATTTACTTAAAAAAAAACGTTTTTTTAGCTTTAAATTGATTAAATTTTGTGTAATAGGCTTTGAAAATGTTGGCACTTGCGAATTTCCGAAAAATCTGGATATAGAAAAAATTGATAAATTATGCAAGAATAAAAACGTCTTAATTTGGCTTTAAATTCTGGCATTTGCATTAGACAAAACAGGGCTGCTTGGAGGACAATTGGAGAGCCGTATGCTCAAGGGTGGGCGGATATGCGCTGAAGTGAAGAAGAAGAAGAGTAGTCGACGATACTGCAATAGCGCTGAATTACGATTTGCAATACCGCGGAATTGCAAAAAGTAGCGAAATTCAAATTCGCGCGCCACGCTGTCCTAGTCTCCCATTGCCGCGTTTTGTTGAACACACCACTTTGAATAAGCCAATCAGAAGCTCTCTGACGCTTCGCTGCAATGGCGCGATGCGCGCGCCGCGTTTATTATTGGAAGTGAATACCGCGTATTTAAACAAAACGTAAACAAATTGCAGTAATAACATTGCGCTGCGTGAAAAATATTGTGAAAAAGTGATTATGTGTGCATGGAAAGTACCGGTAAGTCATGTAATCTGTCGATTTATGTATAGGTTTGCTATGTATAACAATGGATTGTACATTTGCAACGTATTTTAATAGATAAAATAGATTTTGATGCGTGGTTGTAATTACGCGGTTTTGTTTTTGGGAAAAGTAAAGCAGTTTTGTTATTTACGCGGTTTTGAGTACTTTTGAAATTAAACGGTTTTCAATATTTTTTTCAGAATTTGTCCGTATGGATGATGTCTTCTAACACAGAATCGATCGAGGACTTAGTCAAACGACGGGAGGAGTTGCTAAGAAAAAGGCAATCAGTTTTAGCCAGACAAACACCACCAGGCACAAAGTTCAGTAGTGACACCGACATTGTTCTTAAACCTTCGACCCCAGGTGCCAACCAGGATGTTTTACTTGAGTCTATCACCACGACAACCTGCGAAGGTACTATTGAACCAGATTTTAGCGACTTTTCATCTGACGATTCAGTAGCTGACCCTGATTTTGTGTTACCAATTGATGAACTTGTAGGTAACATTCGTTCTCCGACAATGCAGTCTCCTGTTATAGAATCGTCCCTTCTCCATTTAGAAGATATCGACAATTTCCTTGAAAGAACTATTGAAGAGGAACGAACGTCGACAAGAAAAAGAAAAGCAACAGCAGACAAAAATTAATGGAAAAGAGAAAGTAATCAAAGACAGAGAATTATGGGGAAGGAGTACTTAGGTTTTAGAAAGATTGATGGAAAGTATGTGCAAGACATCGCCAAACCGAACAGAATGCTTATGATGCCATGTTTTTCTGAACGCTGTACTTCGAGTAAAGTTTTCTGTTGCAACATTTTTACTGAAGAAATGCGGATGAAAATATTTGATGAATTTTGGGCGATGACATGGAAAGAAAAGAAGGTCTATGTTTTGACCCTGATTGACACCCAAGACACACAACGAAAGACTAAAGGTGCCGGCAGTAATAGTAGACGCAGTGGGAGCAAGATTTACCACTTAAAAGCTGCCAATAGTAAAGTACGTGTGTGCCAAACTATGTTTTTGGGCACGCTCGGAATCAAGGAATGGACTTGCAGATATTGGTTGGGCGAAAGAGGAAGTAGAGGGAATTCTCAAGAAGCTTCAGCTCAAGTTGATAGACAGGATGATCAAATAACAAAAAAACTTTCTGTTTTGAATTTCTTCCAAGAAATCCCCAAACTTCCATCGCATCATTGCAGGAAATCGAGCCAAAAGCTGTATTTAGAACCCATTATTCAATCCAAGGCCCATCTTTACCGTTTATATGTAAACCGTGCAAATTCTCTATCCTCTCCTGTTGCAGGTCGAAAGTTTTTTGAAGATTTGCTATCTCAACAAAATATTTCCCTTTTCAAGCCAAAGAAGGACGAGTGTGATACTTGTTGTGCTCATAAGACTGGCAATCTAAGTGACGAAGAGCACAAAATACATTTAGCTCTCAAAACAGCAGCTCGTCAAGAGAAGAATAAGGACAAAGAGGCAGCGATCAAAGGAGAAGTTCACGCAATAACTGCTGACTTGCAAGCCGTAATGTTGTGTCCATATCTAAATGCCAGTGCGCTGTACTTCAAAAAGAAGCTTTGTGTACATAACTTTACAGTTTATAATCTGAGTATCCACCAAGCAACATGCTACTGGTTTGACGAAACCGTTACAGATTTAAAAGCCACTACGTATGCTTCCTTCTTTGTTGCCTACATCACGAACTTACTTGAAAATGATCCTAAAGAAGTGATAATTTACACAGATGGTTGCACAGCTCAGAACCGTAATAATGTGGTTTCAAATGCTCTCTTGCGGCTCGCCGTCAAATATAATGTAACGATCACCGAGAAGTTTTTAGAAAAGGGACACACACAAATGGAGGTAGACTCGGTGCATTCCGTAATTGAGCGAAAATTGAAAAATCGCGAGATTTACCTCCCGAGCCAGTACGCGACGATATCAAAAGAAGCTAGAATAAAACCTTTTCCCTATGATGTGCTGCCTGATTATACCTTCTTCAAGGATTACAGCCGGAAAGATTATCTCGTTTATGAGTCTATAAGACCAGGACGAGTTGCTGGTGACAAATGTGTAACCGATATAAGGGTGCTAAGGTACAACACGAATAGTACTATTGATTATAAACTTTTGTACTCAGATGAATACATGCGTTTACCCCGGCGTGCGAAACCAATAGAATCCCTCTTACCCGAACCTCCACAGCTACATAACGGCCCACAAAAAATTGCTAAAACAAAATTTAATCATCTACAAGAGCTGAAAACTGTCATACCGCCCGATTGCCACGAGTTTTATAATAATTTCATTTTTGACGATTAAAATGTTAGGTGTTCTGATAATTCAGAGATCTTTATGTTCCTGATGATGATAATTTATGATTAAGGATAATTTTTGTTTGTTTTTATTTCGAGTACTTATTTTTGTTTTTCTGCAGATTTTTGTTTTTTGTGATTATGATGCGGGTATTGTGAAGACTGTTACGAGTCCAGAGCCTCTCACTATACCATATACATATATGTGACCACAACAAACATACAGATGATTTTCTCCGAAAGACTTTGGAATGTGCAGTGCTATAGTTATTTCGCAACCAATTTTAACTTCGAATGTTCTGTACCGTGCCCGGTGCCTTTGACGCTCCGATCGGGGAAGCGACAGGACGGATCAATCAAGATCACTAGCTATAAGTCCTAATTGTAATTTTCTATAATAAATATATTTTATACAATTTTATATTTTTTTTAAAAACGCCTACCGGCGGCCCAAAATCGTATTTGGCGCAGTCGGTAGGATAGTCGAGTCAGTGCGCGTAATCCAACTTCGATACCGCCTGATAGTCGTTTCGTCGGCGCGTCGACTATCTCTACAAAAGAATCTACGAGACCGTCGCGTAGGGCGTTCCCGCTGAACCGCCTCAGCACACCGACAGCATCCAGACATCGATGGGTCAACTTCTTCACAGCATGCAGACTACCTTGCTTATGTGAGTCATAGATTTTTAAAACACCAACCCTATTGGTTGCAAATCCTTGCGTTATCCTGTAGGAATATTCCTCACATCGGAATCTCTAGTTAGTTACAAGTTAGTTAGGTAATAAAATTAGTTTCCCAATTTCTAACATTGAAATTGATATATATAGGTATAGATAGAAATAGTAATTCGTATTCCACAAATCGGAATCTCTAGTAGGTAATAAAGTTAGTTATATTCCTTTCCCAATTTCTAACATTGAAATTGAAATTTGAATAGATAGGTATATATAGACATAGTAATTTGTATTCCTCATATCGGAATCACAGTTTTTATATACGTACTTAGATAGAAACTTTTATTAAATTAGATAAAACTATATTACCAAAATTTTTCACCCACGTAATAACGGGGCAAACAACCCCGATTCTCTACTTAATACTAGAAGGTCTAGATTCCATAGGGAACTATTAGAGTCTTTATATTGTATTCCCGAAGATTCAGAAACTGAAAAGATGTCTATAAATGAAGTGACGATGCCGAGCGTAGCTTCCTCTGTGATTGCAAATTCTAATGATTTGACAGATAAAATTTAGAGAGCATTAAGATTAGTACCAGAGTTTGATGGAAATTCACATGTTTTAATAAGATTTTTAGATATTTGTGACCAAATAGTTTTAACCTATGTGGATCCAGCCCCTGGAAATGAACTAAATAATTCGGCTGTATTCAACGGCATTTTAAATAAAATTACAGGGCACGCAGCAAAAACGCTAGCTGCCAATGGCATTCCCACGGACTGGCAAAGCATTAGAACTACTCTAATTAATACCTTTTCCGACCACAGGGATGAATCTACCCTTTACACAGATTTGTCTATGCTTGTTCAAGGTTCCGACACACCTCACGTTTTTTACGAGCGCGTACAACACTTGCTCACGACCATAATGACTTATGTCCAATTGCATGAGAATATTAGTACAACTATCGAGGCGAAACGCACGCTCTATAAAAAGTTAGCGTTACAAACTTACACCAGAGGTCTGAGTGAACCTCTCGGTTCGCGAATCAGATGCATGCGACCCGAATCCCTAGAAAAAGCTTTAGAGTTTGCGCAAGAAGAGTTAAATGTGTTATATTTACAGAATAAAAATCCTCAGTCTTCCAGAAAACCAACCCCAAATAATAAATTTTCTTTTTCACCTTTTAACGTACCACTTTTACATAGACAGCCTCAAAACTTAAATACTTTTAACGCTCAATTTCCCGCGAATCAACATAATTTTGGATTGCAACAATTACCTAATAATTTTTCTAATAATTTTAGAGTCAACCCACAAAATAATTTCAGATTTAATTCCATGAACTTGAACTCTAATAATAGACCTCAAGGTCAATGGTTAACTAAAACTCAGCAGATGATGCGAGCTTTACCGCGTTCTAATATGAGTACAGGATTCAAAATACAACCCCGTACTTATCAAAACCATCCTCAACCTATGAGCGGTGTTAGTCATCCCGTGGCACGTGCCTTACCACCCACGCCGCAACAGAATATTCACCTGCACGAAACACTCGATCCTTACGGTTCACAATCGCACGACAGTGAATGCACACCTGACTTTTACTGTGACGACTACTATGAGTATGAACAGACTATGATACCTGAAAATGACATGCAAAATTTAACGCAGCAATGCGAAATTTCTGAACAAGACGATCGTGAAAATTTTTCTATGAAGCCTCAGAAAACTACCCCCGAATAGAATTAAATGTACAAAATAAACGTCAATTGCCGTATATCCAAATTAGTAATCCACCTTTAAAATTATTGATCGATACGGGCGCGAACAAATCATTTATCAGCCCTGAATCAGTGCAAATTTTTTTTTCAAATTTCGCTGTTTCTTACGATCCTTTTGTAGTTACAAATATTCATGCAACTACGCAAAATGACTTTTCCATAACTATACCATGTTTTTCTGAATTTAAAGACGAAAAGCCTATAAAATTATTTATATATAGATTCCACGAATACTTCGATGGACTAATTGGTTTAGATCTTTTAGAACAATGGAAATCGAAAATCGACCTTAGTTCACACGTATTACATACTCAGTTTGCTTGCAACCCGATTCACATGTATGAATCACGCCAAAGTAATAACTTGATCGAAACAATCATCCCGGCACTATCCAGTAAATTCATTCAGATCCCGACAAATATTCAAGAAGGCGACATTTTTATAAATCGACAATCAATTAGTGATTGCTACATTACAGACTGTATTTCCGCCGCGGAAAATAGTCTTGCTTATGTGGAAGTTCACAACCCTACTCATAACGATTTAATTTTTAGTTTATCACAACCAATTCAAGCGGAAATTTTTAACGAATATACTTTACCTATATCGGGATTATCGGAAACATCGCCCGCGCTCAGTAACAATAAGGCCGCGCGTTTCCAAGAAGTACTACCGCGATTGCGCATGAATCATATGAATGCCGAGGAAAAAGCGAACATGATCAGTCTTTGTAAAGAATATTCGGATGTATTTTATTTAGATAATGAACCGCTTACATTCACAAATAAAATTAAGCACAGAATTAAAACCTCAGACGAAATTCCCGTACATAGTAAAACTTATAGATATCCCTACGTACATCGTCAGGAAGTTCAAACTCAAATAAAAAAAATGCTTGATCAAGGCATCATTAGGCCGTCTACTTCCGCCTGGAGTGCACCTATATGGATTGTACCCAAAAAAGCCGACGCTTCCGGTAAAACTAAGTGGAGGTTAGTCGTGGATTTTAGGAAACTCAACGAAAAAACATTGGATGATAAATACCCCATACCCAATATTACTGACATTTTGGACAAATTAGGCAAATGCCAATACTTTAGCACGCTAGATTTGGCTAGTGGCTTCTATCAAGTCGAAATGCACCCCGAAGATATTCATAAGACCGGTTTTAGTGTTTCCGACGGAAATGGGCACTTTGAGTTCCTCAGAATGCCTATGGGCCTAAAAAATAGCCCATCCACGTTTCAGAGGGTCATGGACAACATCTTAAGAGGCCTTCAGAACGTAATTTGCGTGGTATACCTAGATGACATCCTAGTTTTTTCTACTTCATTACAAGAACACGTTTTAAACTTACAAAAAATTTTTGACAGACTTAGAGACTCAAATTTCAAAATTCAGATGGACAAATCCGAATTCCTAAAACATGAAACCCCTTACCTTGGTCATATTATCACACCAAATGGAGTAAAACCCAACCCTGATAAAATCTCAGCAATTTTGAAGTATCCCATCCCTAGAACTACAAAACAAATTAAAGGATTTTTAGGACTTATTGGTTACTATAGACGTTTCATACCAGACTTTGCTCGTTTGACAAAACCCTTAACAAACTGTTTGAAAAAAGGACGTAAAATTGAATTGACTACAGACTATATTAACTGCTTTGAACACTGCAAAACTTTACTTACCAATGACCCTATCCTTCAATATCCGGACTTTTCCAAAGATTTCATACTTACTACAGACGCTTCCAATGTAGCATTAGGAGCAATCTTATCCCAAGGCTCTATTGGCTCTGATAGACCAATAGCTTATGCATCTCGAACGCTAAACGATAGCGAAATCAATTACGCAACAATCGAAAAAGAGCTCTTAGCAATAGTTTGGGCAACCAAATATTTTAGGCCCTATCTTTTTGGCCGAAAGTTCAAAATTGTAACCGATCACCAACCGTTAAAATGGCTCTTAAATCTAAAAGAACCTAACCCCCGTCTTACAAGATGGCGACTGAAACTTTCAGAATTTGACTTCACTATCGTTTACAAAAAAGGCAAATGTAACACAAATGCCGATGCGTTGTCACGCGTCGAGATACATAATAACGACATGGAATCTATGGTGGTGAACATCAGTTCCAGTTCATCATCCGCAGGCTCATCAGCGACCCTGACAGCACCCGACGAACGTGCATTCATTAGCCAAAGCTCCACTGATACTGCACCCAGCAGGAGACCTTTAAGCAGCCCTGTTGCTGAAAATCAAAATTCTAATCGAAGTGTCTCTTCTTACACTCTTACAGCCCCAAGCCCCAGCCCCTTCCCAAGCCCTAACCCCGTCCAAAGTCCAATTGCTATTTTAGACTCACCTGAAATTGAAAATGAACAAAATTACGACTTACCTTGTGAAACGATCCACACCAGCGCTGAACACCCCGTTCTTGAAATTCCTATTTCAGAAGAGCCCTTAAATAAATTTAAAAGACAACTTATAATTAACTTTACAACTAACTGCAATAAAACTAAGCCTAAAGTGACTGTACCTTTTGACACCTTCCGGAAAACAGTTGTTCAAGTATCAGAAAGTACCCTGGAACAAGATTTGATAGCAATTGTAAAAAATCATGTAGACCCTAAAATTCGTACAGCTATACTTGTAAAACCATTAGATAAAATGTACTCCATTGTGCCTATTTTGCAAAGAACGTTCAAAAATTCTTCGATCAATTTAATTTTAACAAAACGCGAAGTTGAAGATATTAGTGACTATTTAAATCAGCAAGATATTATTTCAAAATATCACGATGGCAAAACCAATCATAGAGGCATAAATGAAACTTGCCTATCCTTATCACAAAGATATTTTTGGCCAAAACTTAGAGAAACTGTAACAAAATTCATAAACACATGTTCAATATGTAATCGTGCTAAATATGATCGAGTTCCCGTTCGACCTGAATTCCAAATTGTCACACCTCCCAGTAGGCCCTTCGAACAAGTTCACGCTGACGTATTGACTATAGAACAAGACAAATATCTGACTATAATTGACTCTTTTTCTAAATATGCTCAAGCATATAGACTACCAGATTGCACAGCCCCGAATATAATAAAATCCTTTGTAACACTATGTACACATCATGGTTTCCCAATAAAACTGACGACTGATAGAGGAACTGAATTTACAAACCAAATAGTGGCCGAATTCCTGAGATTCCACAAAATTCAACATCATTTCGTAGCCGCGCATGCACCGCACGAAAATGGCATTGTCGAACGATTCCATAGTACGCTCTTAGAACATTTGAGACTTTTACGAGTACAACATAATAACGAACCTGTCCACAACTTGGTTCCATTTGCACTTATTGCATACAACAGTTCCGTCCATAGTTTGACCAAATGTAGACCATATGACTTACTTACAGGACATTTTGACCCCAGGGACCCGACAGACTTTAATTTAGAAGAAAGACTTATGCAACAATACTTACAGGATCACCGACAAAAAATGGAAACCGTTTACAAAATTGTACATGACGAATCATTTTCTAACCGCGTATCAATTATGACTAGACAAAACCTTGACAGAGAACCTGAAAAAGACTATGAAATAGACCAAGACATATATATTAAAAATCCCGCCGCATCTAGACAAAAACTTGCACCCCGCTACACTAGTGATAAAGTAATAACCAACTTACCCATTCACATATACACGTCCAGGAAAAGAGGACCAGTAGCTAAAACTCGACTGAAACGAGATAAGAAAAATAATAACTCTGCACTTTTGCAGGACCCTCGTACTCGCCTTCGCAACAACGACGAGCCAGGCCCAAGTAGAGACCCGACAAGTGACCGACCTAAGACTTGACAGCCTATCAGAAGGACCAGGACTCTTACCATTCGAACTAGGATTGACTAGAATCATTTCCCATCAGCATATTTTCCTTGAAGACATTGACCTTAACAGAATAGAACAACAAATTAACGTGGTTAAATCAGGACTAAATGATTTAGCAAATAATATTTCAAATCATAATTTCTTATTATATAAAAACCAAATTATACATATTTTTAGCAAATTAGATAAAGTACTCACTCAGTTACAAAGTTTTGAACCTAAAAGAGCTAAGCGTGGTCTTTTCAACCCCTTGGGAACCTTTATAAAAAGCATATCAGGTAACCTTGATAATGAAGATGCCCTTAAGTTGGAAAATGCATTAAATATTCTAAAGAAAGAGCAAAAAGAATTATCTAACAATTATAACAAGCATATAAGTTTACATAAAGATTTAACTTTCCAACAAACTCAGTTATTAAGTAATTTGAGTGATAATCAGCAAAAGTTACAAAATGCGATTACCTACTTACTGAACGTAAGTACCGTTAATCAAGGAAGTTTATCTCAATATGCTAAGATTTCTCAAATTCTTAGCATACTGAATGAAAATACCCAAGATCTCTCTCTTGAGGTATCTAGATTAGAGAATATCGTAGCTTTTAGTCGCACCAATTCTATGCACCATTCAATTATATCAATTGCACAACTTTTTAATTTGATAAGCAAATTAAAAACTCTATATGGTTCTAATTCGATCTTAGATATTGATATTAGGTATTATTATGATATAATTAGCTTAGGTTCATATTACATTGATAAGAAATTAGTTATCGTCCTGAAGTTTCCCATATTATCCTCAATTACCTATAACCTATATAGATTATGTCCTGTACCCAACAATCATTCTTTAGTTATTATACCTCCTTATCCTTATATTGCAACCAACTCCAAGGAGTTTGTGTATATGGAGGCTGAATGCCCGAAGATCGACACGTGGTATGTCTGCAAGCAAGAAATCAATCATCAGACCCGCAACCAGCGTGACTGCATATCTCATCTTATACGCCATCAAGAAGTGGACGAATCATGCCAGACCACCTCCGTGACGCTCTTCAAAGAAGCACTTTTGGAACTAGACAGCCAGCACTACGTCATAACTTTCCCTAAGAAAACTAAAGTAAAATTATCATGTACCCGGGAAGATCAACATAAAATACTGGAAGGAAGTTTTCTCGCAACAGTTCCCCGAAATTGCAACATCAAGACTCCTGAATTCACAATCATTAATATCGACGATAAAGTTCGAGGAAAAGCGGTCGAAATAATGACGGTACCAAAACCAATGATATCGAATTCTGTGAATCGACCACCTTATTATAATCTGACTACAATTGATTTAAATAAATTGCACAATATACAACACCAAGTACTTATGGAGCCGCAGATGTCTCATGAATCATATGACCTGACAAGTATTTACCACACAACCATACCTACATACGTCATCATCTTGTTAAGTGCAAGTGCACTCGTTATTGCAGTTCGATACTACCGCAAGCACAAGAAAACTGCACGCAAAGAAGACAATCCGGTGGCGGACAATATAGCAATGTCTACGCAACAGCGTCGAGCCGCAACATTTGCATTAGACATTGGCAAATAGTTGCTCATCTAGGAGGGGAGGTGTTACGAGTCCAGAGCCTCTCACTATACCATATACATATATGTGACCACAACAAACATACAGATGATTTTCTCCGAAAGACTTTGGAATGTGCAGTGCTATAGTTATTTCGCAACCAATTTTAACTTCGAATGTTCTGTACCGTGCCCGGTGCCTTTGACGCTCCGATCGGGGAAGCGACAGGACGGATCAATCAAGATCACTAGCTATAAGTCCTAATTGTAATTTTCTATAATAAATATATTTTATACAATTTTATATTTTTTTTAAAAACGCCTACCGGCGGCCCAAAATCGTATTTAGACTGAACAGTTAAAGGAGTGTTGTACCTCCTTAATTATGTTTTATTAATGTTGAGTTAAAAATTGTTTATTTTCTATATTTTTGTGACTGAGATTAGTGCCATTAGTTTGTGTTTCAGATGAATAAATAATTGTTTTGTACCTTTATGATTGTTTCAATTACGCGTATCTATTAATTTTATTATATCGTGAGGCTGATATTGGCACAACAAAACCGCGTAGGTGCCGCAACACCCGCATAAATAGAAAAACTGCAATTTTTCTAGCACAGACTGATGGCCAGGTACACTAAGAACCCAATATTTCAGTAAGATTCGCTTTATCATTCTAAATACTTAAATTATTAAGTTTTTTTATCTCCTGGAAAGTAGTCAACCTTGTAGTTACGCACTATTGCAAATAGTAGATTAGCGCTTTTGCAGTATCGACGACGTTATATGGTTTGGTCAGTTACACTTAACATCTAGTTGTCATTAATAAACCGATAGGTAAAAAAAACAAAAAACCGACTTCAAAAAAGCTACCTCTAAAAAAAGGAAGAAATAATATACAAATCATTAGATACGCATTATCATTGTTATAATAAAACACGTCTATTAAAGTCGGGTGGGGCTGGAGAACATCTTCCTTTTTTTATTCTAAAAGCCCCACCCGACTTCAATTGACGTGTTTTATTATAACAATGATAATGCGTATCTAATGATTTGTATATTATTTCTTCCTTTTTTTAGAGGTAGCTTTTTTGAAGTCGGTTTTTTGTTTTTTAAACATTTTTTTTATTTTTTTATTTTTAGTGTAAGTACCTTCTGCATTAGGTAGTGTAGGTATATTATTTAGGTAGAAAAATCGGCTCAGCCAAACGTGAGATAATCGCGGAGAAACATACATACATACATACAAACTGAAAACTTACCTCCTTTTTTTGAAGTCGGTTAAAAAGACTACACAACGGTATCCCTTCCCCAACAAAAAAAATCATCTAATTCGGTTCATAAATAACAAAGTTGTCAAGTTAGTTGATTTAATATCATAGTATTTTCAGGATTACTTGTAAACTACTGAACCGATTTGAAAAAAAAATAAATGGGACCATCTCGCAAGAAAACTTAATCGAACAAAAAAAAAATTATCGAAATCGGTCCATAAATGTCGAAGATACGCGCGAACAACGATAAAAAAAAAAAAAAAAAAAAAAACATACAATCGAATTGAGAACCTCCTCCTTTTGATGAAGTCGGTTAAAAATAATACAAGAATGGATTTTGTAAAGTCAACTCGCGGGTCTTGTTGTCAAGGTTGCTAACAGAAGTTCTAGTTACACTGTAACAGTAGCATTTTTCTCGTATAGGTAGCCAGATATTTCTCTGCGTGTACTAAATGCATTACATAAGTTAAAATGTTTTTTTACTGAAACTGTCTTGTTACAGAAGATTTTGATTTACTGAGAAGTCAGGTTAGTCAAATGGAATCAAAAAATACTAAATAAACCATCTAAAGTTTCTCCTATTTAAATGACTTGTAGATCTCTGATCATAATTCTACGATTGTGTAATATGGCTCTAGCTAGCTCCTAAAATTTAATATTTGTTTAACTCTTCTGGATAGTGCTGGCTCGGAAGAACTTGGAACTTTCTTTAAAATAAATAGAATAAAAGTTTTTTCATCAGTACTAAGAAAAATGGACACTCGTTTGGTAATCGCCTTAGCTGGCTTTGTAGTTAGTTTGAACAAACGAAAAAAATGGCGAATGTGGGTAAAAGAATACAGACGAAGATTTGGACATTTACCAATGTTAGGGGAGATACGAGAGTGTCACTTAGAAGATTTTAAAAATTACCTAAGAATGGATAGTGACGATTTTGATTGTATATTAGCACTAGTACGTACTAAAATAATCAAGCAAGATAGTTATGAGCAGAAGAACGGTTGGTTGCCACGTTAAGGTTTCTAGCAACCGGACGTTCTTATGTAGATCTTAACTTTAATACGGGCATATCTACATCGGCGTTAAGTAAATTAATACCGGGAACGTGTAGAGCAATTTACGAAACGTTTCGAGAGGATGACCTATGTGCATAATTCCACTTGATATCTACGAAAAGTTTTTTGTAACTTTTTTCTAATCTCTATACAAATTGGTTTCAGATAATATCAACTTAAAAGAAAGTGGCTTTAATATGTGAACAAATCCAGTCAACTGAGAGATGATCGGCTGTGTCAAGAGTTTGGATTCTATTGGCGACAAAGACACTATTATTACCTAATTATTAGGATAAAACCTAATCAAGAATAAATAGAAAAAACTTTGTAAGAACGGTCGATAGTGTCAACTATGTAAATAAACAAAACAATTTAACAATAAATTATGAAAATTTTTTAAGTACTCAATAAATACAATCATCAATAAAAATTATGTTACCTACTTACAATGTTTACGGTTTTTTAATGTTTTATTGGTTTCATTCACCCATTACTATAACTACCTAACTAAATCGAAAAGTTAACTAGGTATAGATGCACAGAAGGCAAGTATTTAAAATATAGTTGAAATGTGTACATTCTGAAATATATAGATACAAAAATCTCCAGTAATGGACATTAGAAATCCAGTGTTGAAACCCCAGTAATCGACACTCACCAATAATCAACACTTTACTCCATCATAAATGATTCATGCATGTACTTTCCCCATTTCTAATGAACTCTTCGATTAGGTTTTGTGAAAGGATCACCTAAAAGTAATTTCGTGAAAGTTTTTTTTAATATATATTTTTATTAATACAACGCTTTGAAGACAACTTGTTTATAATATTTACTTAACTTAACTCTTAACCAACAGTTTAACAATCAACATGTATAATAAAAATCAGTCTATTCTTCGTTCAAGTTAAGCATAATTTATTTAGGTGTTGAATAAAATTGAACACTTTACTTAGCTTTGATGAGTTAAAAAAATCCAAACTTAAAAAATGGATCTCATACAATACAAATTCACTTAAATCTAGAGTAACCATTTTAATGAAACTTGACAGATGTACATCTGTTGAAGTAAACAAAATTATAAGAAAAACATAATTAAACTTTACCTACTATCTCAGCGCAATCTCAAGCAATTGGAATGTAATAACAATAAATATTAAAAAACAGGAACAGCTATGCTCAAAAATAATGAAAACAAACACTTGTAGCAATTCTTAATAATTCTATTAAACTGGCTTAATAGAATTTCTTAAATTAATGAGCTAAAACAATAATATAAAAATCAATGGATGAGAAACAGAGCAAACTACCTTAAGGGAAGCTTAAAGGTTGTAAATATCAGGTAAATACTTTTCCATTTCTATAATTTTATAGAACCCTCTGTTGTTAAGACTTACTGGCTTATTTATCTTTTTAATGACTTGATTATCGTTGTACCATAAAATATTTATCGGGCTTATCAGGCCATTTAAACGATTGTCCTGTCCACAAAATCATTGTGCTTACTTCATATTGACTTCCTTGCGTGTTTTCTACCTGTCCCGGGAAATATTCGCCCTCATATTGAACTATGACATAACATCCTTTCGTAATATTATCTTTTCTTTGGTTTGGTGTCTTCTTAGTTTTACTTAAAGGCAGGTTTTCCGTGTCCGTTTCAATGGACTCATCAGTATCTGCGTATTCAACTTCCATATCAGAATCTTCTGAAGTAGACTCTTTGCGAGTTACCTTTTTGCTTTTTAATTTCGAGTTTGATTTATTTTTCTTTTCTTCGGCAATTTATTTATTCAACATCTTTTTTTCATATCTCTGTTTTGCTCTTTCTTCTTTTTCTTCCTGTTGTTTTCTTTTTTCCATATCCTTCTTTTCATAATAACTTTTCCAAGCATTGCTAGTAACCGCAGCAAGTATTTTTGCCCTCGTTATTCTTCTCTTCTTGATGTTCTTATCGTCAGGCCAAAAAAGATTTCTTTTAAACCGGGTTAAAATCTTGCACCCCAAAACTTGAGGTAAAGTATTTTTAATAGGTGTTACTGTGTCATTTACTTGCGTATTTTGAGATGTTATTGAGTCATCCACTTCTTGCGGCATCTGTGAAGTCATTTTATTTTATTTTATAGTTTTACAGGACATTACAGGATGTCATTACAGATATTTGGGAAAGGTTAGATTGGATGTTACCGATATTATAGTATCTATCGCAATAGTATCTATCTAATCTATCGCAATCGCTTTCGTTTGACAGATGGATGTGACACATTGCTGCATTTCTTTGGTAAGTTTTTATTTGTGCCATAAAGAAGCTTCAATGTGTTACATCCTGAAAGCTATTCAATCTAGTTTGTAGACGGCTGCGGCTTGAAGGGGGATATTACACTTGACAGGTCGTAAGAATTGGTTGATCTTCTTCGGCGGCTTGAAGTAAGTTTTGATTGACGCTCGCTTCAGAATGTTTCCAATCTTGTCAGTGACACCCTTCAAGTATGGTAGGATGGCAGGTTGACGCTCTACTGTGGCTGTTTTGGTACGTTTTCTGTGACGAAGGCGTGGTCAATGTTGTCGCGCAAGCGCAAGTCATTGTTGAGTAAACACGTTATTCTGGTGCGTAAAAAGTCAGGGGTGCTCAACCTCAGTATGTTTACGACGAAGTGTGCGAGTTGTACTGAAACCGTGGGAGATGGCCCTGACTGCTCGGTTTGCAAAAACAAATTTCATTTTTCCTGTGGAGGTATATCCGAACGTGGTTTTTAAGGCTCGGTGCTAGCAGAGCATCTTGGATGTGCAGAGATAGTTCATTGGCAGGTTTGGATGTCTCCAAGGTGGACGAGGGGACCACTGATGGTGAGGCTTCCGGCAGCAAGAGACTTTCATCTGGACTGGCACTTGAGAAGGGAACACCCCATTCATCTATATCTATGGATGCTGAAGGCCAGGTTGTTGTTTCAAGTCCAACCATTCTGACAATGTTAAACGAAATTTCTTCGAAATTTACCATGATGCAAAGTCAACTGGGTTCGATACAGACCATACAGCAGGACATACAATTGCTAAAGTCAGACATTGCGGATTTGAAGACTACCGTGAATTCCAGACTGGACGAGTTTTCAACCAGGATTAATGACATTGAGTCGACATTATGTGAAGTGAAAAAGTGAAAGTGAAAGTGAAAAAATTTATTCAGCTTAAAGGCATTTGTTACAAAAAATCAACACAATTTAAAAGGAAATTAGCCAAAATGGTCTCCAACCTCAGCTATTGCCACATCCTGTGCGACACTGATTTTCAGGTGGAGCCAAATGTTTTTTATAGCGACAACACTCGCCAAACAATGCAATAACATAATTATCTATATAAATTATCTATCGTGGAGTCCTGTAGAACCGAGGTGGATGAGCTGAAGGCCCAGGTGAGGGAACTTTTGGATGGGAGTCACAAAAACGAGCAGTGGGTACGTAGGTCTAATATCCAGATCAACGGTATTCCTCAGAAAAGTGGAAAGAACTTGGTTAAGATTGTTAAAACCTTGGCGGACCGCAGTGGTTTTTAACCGACTTCCAAAAAAGGAGGAGGTTCTATGTTCGTCTGTATATTTGTTTTTTTTTTTGTGTATGTCCACCGATTACTCGAAGACGGTTGGACCGATTGAAATGATTCAAACGTTACTACATTTCAGTACACTCCCAAGTTCCCATTTTTTAAAATTTGGAAATCGGTTCAGTACTTTTCAAGTAATTTTGAAAAAGCACGAAAATAGTATGATTTCGTGTGAATTACCTCGATGATACTTCTTTGTTTATGAACTGAATAAGATAATTATTTTTTTGTTGGAAGAGGCATATCTTAAGTGTAGTTTTTTAACCGACTTAAAAAAGGAGGTTCTCAGTTTGACCCGTATTTAAGTATGTTTCTTCTCGATTATCTTACGTTTGGCTGAGCCGATTTTTCTACATAATTATATAATATACCTTACCTACAAGGTACCTACACTAAAAATAAAAAAAATAAAAAATAGTTTAAAAAAAAAAACAAAAAACCGACTTCGAAAAACCTACCTCTAAAAAGCAAGAAATAATATTCGTAATAATAAAAATACGTCTATTGAAGTCGGGTGGGGCTTTTAGAATAAAAAAAAAGGAATTTGTACTCCAGCCCCACCCGACTTCAATAGACGTATTTTCCTATAAATACTGATACCGACATTGACTTTGTAACTCGAGTTGCAGTTAAAAACGACAACCTGGGAAAAAAATCGAAGCCTATAATATTGAAAATGCAGTCAAGGTACAAAAAAGACGATTTTTTGGCATCGCTTAGGCCGGCAATACACGTCAGATTTTTTCATCCGACAGTCCGGCCCGATTGTCTGATCAGACTGTCTGAAGGCACTCGTGCCATACATTTTGTTAGAATACCTATACACATCCGATCCGATAGTCGAATCGGACGTCCGAGTCGGCAACAGCGCCAAGGCGTTTACGATTTTATTGCCGGTCCGATTGTCTGAAGGTGCGGCCTGCATACTTTTGTACAGATACCAAATAGACGTCCGATTCTTCCTTCCGACTTACCAGTTTACTCTCTAGCGTGACACTGAACGAACGCATCGCATGGTTGTGGGTCGGACGATGGCGGAAAATTACGACACCAAACGGCTAATTATGGCCGTAGAAAAACGTACTTGCTTGTGGGATACAGGCAGTGAAGGGTATCACGATAGACAGATGAAAGATTTGGCTTGGGAAGACGTGTGTAACGAAATATTGGAAGAAGCATGGGTTTCAATGGACGTTGAAAAGAGAAAGAAAATATGTAAGTAATTTTATTTGTTTTTTTTTACAATTGTAGGTACACACCTCAGACTATACATGTTGACCTTGAGACCGCCTTTATGCCTTACGTAATAAAAGCTGTTTTCGTAGTTTTACTGTATAACCTGACGTGCTGTCGTGTGTACCTCAAACTATACAAGATATTGTATTTTTTTTAGTTTACGTATGTTTAAAATAAGCACAGATTTAATATCAATAGAAAAATAATACGATATCTTTTATAGGCAAGTAAATAATTGCATTTCATGCCCATATTGTAAACATGTCGCAACAAGATTTATTGTAGGTATTTGACTACATTAAAGCGAATTACTTACCTCATAAAAGATGGCCAGTATGTATTTACTATGGAGAAGTCAATCTGAATCTCGGATTTCACATTTACGCAATATTATAGTTAGGAATATTAGATTAGTAAGTAGATAGATAGATAAGTATACTCATTTAAGTAAGGCAAAAGTTTTATTTCTACACATTTTTTTATAATCATAGATCTCATTGCAGTTAAAAAAAAGTCCGTTCGCTTAGATAGTGTCGGTCGCCGCACGCGGTATCCTTTGACAAGAAGAAGCTACACGGCGGCGACACTATAATAAGCGAACGGACTACTAATAATATTCGTCTATGCAGTTACATGGTAATAAACTCAGTCACACTGTGTTCTGTACATATCGATTTTGCCACTTTATTTCTCCTGCTGGTGAGTTGAAATATTCTGTAAATCTGTCACGGACACTCCTTCCTTGGTTAGTGGATCTATGTTGTGAACACTTGTATGGACTATCCTCAAAATAATGCACCAAAGTATCTTCAAATTTATAACCATCTCTAGCTCGCATGTAGTTGTGTAAAACACAAGCTGTTTTTGTAACCAGCATTGCAAAATCCGGCGCAATGGTCATATTGGTATGAAATATCCTCCATTTATTTGATAGTATACCAAAAGCACATTCAACTACACGTCTAGCTCTACTGAGCCGGTAGTTAAAAATTCGTCGTTGTGTATTTGTAGTCAAAGAACTTCTCGTGTAAGGTCTCATAAAATTAGTATTTAGGGAAAAGGCTTCATCGCCCAAAAATACATGCGGTTGCTTTAATCCTTCAGCGTTCGGCAATTCTGTAAGACCTGGTATATTGAGTTGATTTTGATTTAGCATTTTCGCAAAAGTCCAGTTATTAAAAATATTACTATCACTATCTTTACCATAGGCGCCGACGTCTATTGCCAAAAATCTATAGTCTGAATCTACAACAGCCAATAATACAATAGAATAGAAAGTCTTGTAATTATAGAAGTTAGAGCCACTATATTGAGGGCAGATCAGACGGATATGTTTACCGTCTACTGCCCCCAGGCAATTCGGAAAATTTGTCCTTTTATAAAAATTTGCTGAAATTTCAATCCATCGTTGTTTAGATGAGGGTAGCTTCATTTCCAACGGTTGGAGTATATCCCATATAGCTTCACATGTATCTTTGACTATTCCAGATATTGTACAATTTCCCATCAAGTAATCATACTTTAACTCTTCAAAATTTCTGCCGGTCGCGAGGAATCTGAAAAGAAAAATAACAGTTTCAATATTTTCAGGTGCCGATGTAAAAAAGAAATGGAATAATGTGAGAGATTGTTATCGGAGAGAACAGAACAAAATTAAAAACACACCCACTGGGTCCGGTGCAAAAAAAACAAAACAATACGTCTATGCTGATTTAATGACGTTCCTATCCCCTATTCTAGAAAAGAAAAACCACACAGGTAATTATGCCGATGAAGAAAACACCAGATCTTCAGAAGACCAAGGTACAGAAAATAATCAAAATATAAGTAATACTCAGGATCTGGAAAATTCTTCAGTAATAGAAAAAAGCACACCAAAAATTAAGAAAAAGGAAAAGGATGTACCTACTCAAATATTAAAACTCATTAAAGAAAAAAGAAATGAACAAACTGTTGAACATGAGGATGACGATGCTAAATATCATTTTTTTTCGCACTGAACTGAAGGCAATGACAAGAACTCAAAAAATTGATTTTAAAATCGGAATGTTGCAATTGCTACGTAAAATTACTGATCCGCAACAGGGCCGCAATACACAATCTACGTGTTCATCAAGACCAGAATCCCACCACTCTCGAACGTCGTCTTTTCGCAGCCCTAGCCCCTCAATTTCAAACTTCTCTTCCTATTCTCCTTCTCCTATCACCTACGACCGTCAGATATTAAATGCGCCAAGTACTGCTTCTTACTCCCCAAATATAAATACTGTGCGCACAACAGGATCCGTTCCACTGTTTTTAGTACACACAACCACAGCAAGAAATCCCTAATCAAATTGGAGTATACCACCTTCCAAGTACTTCAACTATGAACGCAACAGGAACTGTTCCATTGAATGTAACCTCGACTCCTGCACAACAACTAGAGTCACCATATGAAAACGATGAAGAGTATATCGATGATGATATGTCCGAATATATCAAATTTAAAAACTAAGGCTTATAACTAATCTGTAAACTTTTTAATTAAATATCAATAAATACACACTTTAATGCCATTTACATCAGATAGCTATTATGAAGGCTATTCGGACAGAAAAAAAACTTAAAACTCACAAATTGTAACAATCTTTCATACACACACATTACCTTGAGGTTCAATTATTTATCTGCCAGAATCGTCTTCATTTTTAGTTACTTTTTATTGTTTTCTTACCTTAGAGTAATAGCCAACTTTTCTTCAGCAGGAATAGCCGGTCTCATTGACGTATCTCGTTTTGTTAATCTTTCTTTTATCAAGTTCAAAAGTTCGTAATAGGAGTTTATACTCATTCTATAAAAATCAAAAAACTTTTTGGGATATCTCAGTAATTTTGGATGTTTTAAGTAGAAATTACTGTCGGTAAGTCTTGTCAGATTGATTGGGTGAATCCATTAGCGACGTTTTTTCTTCTTTCGCGCTAACACGAGCAAATATGCAATAAGTAACAGTAATTCGTCGTCCATCTTTTCTTTTGCTCCGTATGCAAGCAAGCACCCACAGCTCGAGAATACTTGCAACGTAGCAGAAATACCTGATTCTCAATCTAAAGGAATCACTACCTGTCCAATATCCGATGTGAACCGTACCGTAGCGGGCCAGAGCAATATTTTAGTACTTGCTAATGAGCCATCGACTTCGGTCATACCTATTTCAGAAAACGAAATAGAAAATAATGAGAATGACAATCAAAACGCACGTCATGGAGATCTTTTAATTTACAAAACCATCCGTCCTGGTAGAAAAGCTGGAGATCCCACTGTTACTGATTTAAGGGTGTTAAATTATAAACCAGATGGAACAATTTGGTATAGCTTAAACTTTGATGAACCTTTGCAGCTGTTGCCTCAACGTCTAATGAAAATCACTAATATCAGACCGTTAGAAGAGCTCCCCAAATTATTTTTAGAAAGACTGCCAATTTCCCAAAGAAAATATAAGGACCTTCAAGATTTAAAGGCAGTGATACCTTCAGAATGCCACTCATTTTATGACGAGTTACCTTATAAAAATAAAAATGTTTTTGTCATTAGATTTAAGTACTATAGTTATCTATTTATATCTATTGGAAATTATTGAGACTGATTGGAAGTTTTGCATTGGTACAAGTTCGTTATGCTAGTTATATAATTGTAACCTCCATTGTTAGCTCATAAGTTATTAGTAATAGGTAATTAAGATAAGTATAAGCTTTGTAGTTTAAGGTTTCATGTAATCTTTTGATAGAAATAAACGCCAGTTCTGGTCCTGGCTTCGCATCTTGTAGACGTTGTTTTTAAAAACTCCGATCCCCCTGCTGCCAACATAACTTGCTTTAAAACTTTTTATTTTGAGTTTATTTATAATAATTATATAGTTTTGTTAATATACCGCTCATATAGAAGTGTTTATGAGCTAAAAATTATTAAGAGTAATTAAGAAAAAAGACCTTATTTTGATTGTTACTATAGTATACTAGGTAGATAGATTGTTTTATTGATCTCAGTAGGGAGTTAATCTCGCCAAATAAAAATCTAATTTTAAGATAGTTCCTATTATATTATTTGTCAATACTAGTGCACAATATTTAATCTCAGTTTGTGTCTTTCTAGAACTCTTATTATGATAAAAAGCTATTTTAGGAATCATTATTTTATGTTATTGGTGAAAAGCTTCCTTTTTCGATAATTTTCTTTAAATATTTTTGATAAAAGGTTAAAATGATTAAAAATAAAAATTACAAACACTGCATAAGTCTTTATTTTGTTCGAACAAAACTGCGTAAGTCTTGAAAATGACCAATCTAGACCATATTTATTTATTTTCTTAATAATTATCATAACTTAACTCAAAACATAATATATTAATATTTTTAGCAAGCATGTATTGTATACAATGAATATGTAGTGCAGTTTTTTGTCTCCCCTGAAAACTAAGCAAATCTGACTTGCGCGGTATAGTTAGCTAAGCGACGTTAAATAACTTTGACTTTTTCTTGATGGTCCTCAGTTGTATGGATTACTTGTTTATTGAAATTTACGCGGTACTCGTGAATAGTTATGCGACGCGATTTATTTCTTTGGTGGTAGGTTGGTTGAAGTATTGTTGTTCGATCGCAAGTTTCTATGCGTGTTTATTGGTATGCGTAATTTATGGTCATTTAAAAAGCGTATTGAATTATGAAGGTATTATTTGTGTCGATTGTAAATTCGTTGATGGTTTTTAACTATTATCTTGTAATGTCTTTTGCCATGTAAGAAATAGTATAAAATGTTATAGTATTGGGGTTATCAGGGAACTGATAATTATTCATAGTTATTATCTAATAATATTTGTTTACGGTGTTTGGTAACTTAAATTGTTTTTATCAAAACGTGCGTGGATTACGGACGAAAACTAAATTATTCTATAGAAATATGATAAATTGTAATTTAGATATTATTTGCCTTAGCGAGACATGGTTATTACCAGGTATATTTGACGCGGAGTTGTTTGATTCGCACTTACATTTACCTATAAACATTTACCGTACGGACCGGGATTATGAACGTAGGGGCATGACTAAGGGCGGCGGTACATTGATTGCGATTAAACGTGACCTTGTAGTGGATTCGTGCTGCTCGGGAGTGCTTCCCGGGTTTCCTGATGCTGACGTAACTCATGTGGATCTTTTATTGTCTCCTGTGGGGGTATTACAACCTCTTAAAACTTGCCAGGTTTATGAATTGCTATAGTTACATCTCTTTCTCGCTGTATAGCAAATAAAAGAGATAGATTGATAGCCAGTCAGAAAACTGCCAGGAAATAAGAGGTCATTACAACCTCTTAAAACTTGCCAGGTTTATGAATTGCTATAGTTACATCTCTTTCTCGCTGTATAGCAAATAAAAGAGATAGATTGATAGCCAGTCAGAAAACTGCCAGGAAATAAGAGGTCATAATACGGCCCCTGGGCCAACTTCTAAGCGACTACATTTATACTGCTGTTATTTTCCGGAGACGAACGATCAGGTGTCAACACAACATTTATTTTTTGAGTCCATTTCCGATTTCAGTATTGACAGGCCGGGTGATGAGTTTCTGATTGTCGGCGACTTCAACGTTAGGAATGCTTATTCACTTCTCAAGCTTACGCGCTCACTAGACATGAAATAAAACACTTTTAACGGATACTAGCTACTAGTTAGCTACTAGCTACTAGGACTAGTCTTTACATCCACTAGTAGTGGACGTTCATATTGGTGCGGGCATTAGTGTTCGCCACTCGCACGGCTGCTGCAGGTGTTCGAAATTAGAAGTGAACTGCATCGGCTGGCCGTTGCGGTATTGCTCCCACTGTTGTTAATGACGCATAATAGAAGTCTTGGTCATTGATTCCCGACACTGACGTCCAAAATTCAGATTGAAAATTCCTTCTAAGTATGGACGCTGATGGGGATCTTCCAGGTGATCGGCACATCTGATGGTGGTTGTGCACGACACAAGTAAACTGCGGTGACCCTCTTGCTCATAATTTACTCCTGATGACACACGCTTTGGAAATTTTCTGGATACAGTTTCGAAAAACTGTTTACATACCTCCAGATCTTGATTAAAATCTTGTAAACCATAAGCTTGTGGCATTATATCATTGGCATTGCGTAGAATAGGATTATTTCCAGCTCTAACTTCCCATTCTGCAAATGGAAATGGATTGTGGCGGTAAAAGTTCTGACGCATATGGATTGGTCCATTTTCACAAATCATAAGACAGGCCCTCAGATTTGAGAGGTGGATAGAAAATGGTGTGTTTGCTGCCACTTATTTAACGTAGTATGTTGTTGATCCATGAACTACATTCCCAATTGTATTTAGCAAATTAACCACTGATAAGAAATGGGTTTTCTGACCCAGGCAAGCGTCCTTTATTTCTATTGGAGGATCTTGATTCCTAGGGGTGCTGTTAAGTACAGTCTTCGTCCGCTGTTTGTATTGTGTATACAATTTGGTGTCGTACATAGCGAGAGCGACCCTATACAAAGAATGTCTGTCAAAATTTGCGGGCATATTTCGCATTTCACTCTCAGTTCGGAGTGTTGATTCGCGGATAAGTGGCCCAAGAGATATAGTGGATGCTGGGACTTCAGGTGCGGCTTCGGTTGAAATAGATAAATCTTTTACAGCTGCGCTGACTGAAGCAAATATCAAATATCAAACCAAATACCAACTAATTACCAAAGTACTTTCAATAAAACCGCGCTAGTATCCGTTAAAAGTGTTTTATTTCATGTTAGGAATGCTATTTGGACAAAAAAGGACGAGCCAAATGACAACTTCATTTTACAAAATCCGTCTGCTGATACGTTGACTTCTCAAATATATACTTTTTCAACACTCTTGCTCGTAAAGTGAGCCCTAATACATCGCTTTTAGGGCCATAAACCGACCTATAACAAACGCGTGCAATAATATATAAAACACTAGTACGTAATAGAATTAACCCTACAAAATTAAATTAGTACCTTACTGCAAGTTCTATGCGAGTAAACAGAGCATTCCCAATTTAACCAGGTAATAGTTTTTTTTTAGTATCAACAAAGAGGTTTTATGCTGCTGAAAATTCATATACATTTTTGGAATAAATAAATGTGTAAGTCCTTAATTAAGTCATAAAAATATTTATTATTATCTAATTATTCATAATTCACAATATTTTGTTATAAAATATTAAAATATTTGCATTTTATCACTTAAAATTATAATTTTGAAGTAGGCTGTAATGGCTGTATGCTCATTCACCCCTTTGTTCGAAAAATATTCTTGCGTTGGGCGTGTGAAAAAAACAAAAAAAAACCTGCGCGCCTTTTCCCATAATAATAATCATATTTTGTTTTTGTCGTATTTATTGCTGTGTGGTAAATTACTTTGTTTTTCCTTGCAAATGTGTTGAAAAACGTCGTATGAAACTCGTGAGCTCTTGCTTATTGCACACTCGGCTGAGTTACGCCCTCGCCTGCGGCTCGGGCTGCAACCCACAGCCTTGTGCGCAATGAGCAACCTAAGCTAACTTGTCTCATAATGTACTATTATGTGTTTTACAGGATGGTATCAGCATAATGGTGTACTAAATCACAACAATAGACTTTTGGACTTAATATTGTCTAGCATACCCTGTCACGTGACACGCACTGAACCTTTATCGGAGCCGGAGGATAAACATCACCCGTCTTTGTCATTTGTTGTTAATGTTTTAATGAATGTGACTAGTCTGATACAAGCTCCACGCACGGTCCGCCGTTTTCACGCTGCGGATTATGACCTTATTAGGACTGCACTCGATGGTGTGGACTGGGAGCATTGCCTGTCGAGCAAGGATGTTGATTGTGAGTGAGTTTTTCTTACGGCGTAATCAAAGACGTGGAATTAGAGCTATAAGAGAAAGAAATATTAAAAAGTATCACATGTCCGGAGTTGAATTAATGTCCGTCAAAAGACTGGATCGACGAATTAAAGGCAAAGACGGATGGTGGCCCAGTGAAGTAGTGCAATTATGTTTTATAGGAAATCTATTGCCGTCATACGTCTACACTGATGGAATGAGAATCGTCGTTGAACCTTACGTTTTCGGTGTTTCACAGTGCTTGCAATGTTGGAAACTCGGTCATACTGCTAAAATGTGTGCTTCGAATAAAATAAATGAAATAAAATAAATGTGCCCTAAATGTAGTGGAAACCACGCAAACTGCGATACGAGCTCTTTCAGATGTGTAAATTGTCAAGGAAAACACATGGCTTTGTCAAAAATTTGCCCCTTGTACTTGAAGGAAAAGAAAATACGGGAAATAATGGCAGAATTCAATTGTACATATAAGCGGGCATTAACTATGTACATCCCTCCCTCACCATCAGCTAGGCGACCTGGTGATGAAAGCAGGAATGCGCTCCACTACACGGACGAGCAAACACAGGACAGGGCAACTTATGCAACCATTGTGAAGATGCCAGTGGACGTTCATAGAACTGAAAACGATAGTAAATTGGCAGCTAATTGGTCAATAATTTTTAATTAAATTTCTAAATTTTTAATTAATTTTCCTCTTATTGGTAATATTAGTTCCGGTACTTTATCATGGAATTTGGCTCCAGGTGATGGCTGCACTGCGTTTCTCGGTAACCAGTCCTTTATAATGCCAGCAGTAGTTCCCACGCAATACAAGTAATTTCTTTTATCTATGACTCTACCTGTGATATTTTTGCTATCTAACGGTGCTCGATCAAACTTAGAACATCCACTAGAACTGTAGCTCCTACATCATGCAATATCTTTAAACTTTTTAGAGGAGGCCTTGGACATATCTTGAGCAGCTCGCTTTAAATTTATATGTGATTGAGTTCGTTCTTGTTTAATAAAAATCTCATGCCAACATAAATTTCATGTCAAGTCTGAGCTGCTCTGCCGTGCCAATCCAAAAAACTGTAAATAGACTTACAGTGTTTCAGCTTAACACCGCTCAATCAGTTTCTTTGAGTCTGTTTTGTATCCCTGATCAACTATTTTTTTAATTATACGTGTATTTTGCAAGACAGAGCAAGCTAAAAAACACTCTATAACGTTCAGGTTACGGTTTTAACTTAACGAAAAACTGTATCAAAGGTTACAGTGTTTAGGCGTAACAAACCACGCATATTGCTGACAAATACAGTGTTATGAGCTGTTTGGACCAGCGTACTACGTGGGAAATGACAACATATACGCTATCCCGCTCTTTCTTCTTCCATTGTGCACCCCGCTAGCTATCGCCTCTGTCTTACGTCAGTTACATCGCATACGGCGGGCGCGTGTGACACGTTTATTGAGTGCAGATTGCCTGTGATTACCTATCGCAGGTATTTTATTTAATTAGCGTGATTTAAGTATTATATTAGTGAATTGAGACGTTCATGATGACTACGCGTCGAAGTAAATTGCTGGTTAGGTTATCGGAAAAAAATGTTGTACATCATAATAACACAGACTCAGTTACAGTCATATCCAGTGTTCAGTGTACAATAGGCGATTGCGAAGAAAAAGAAAATATAGATTACTATCATCAAAGCTGGTGTGAAAATTACCTTGAAGATGATTTGGAGTCAAGAAACTTCATCAGTCCTATTATTCCACTAAGCGAGTCGCAGCTTAACGAATGCATATCTGAAGAATTGGGAGAAGGAGTGTATACTCAACTATTACCTGCATTAATTTATGATAAGGTTAACGGTTCTTCGACTGATGTTCGTCAGCCCTCCACGAGTTCACAAAGTTTTATTCATCTTGACACTATTCAATCTGAAAAATATGGTGAGCCAGTTAATCTTACTTTTAAATCAAGTACCAATGCTACTTAACTGTTTCGAAACATAATTTAGATGAAGATGCTAACTCGTACAAAAAAAGGATATTTCGAATCTTTCTACTGAAATTTCAAATGTGGACGAAGCATCAGATACTTTAGCACAATCTTGTCAAGTGGTTTTGCAAGTTAATTCGCCTAATTGCTTACCACCTTCATTTTCGCCAAGGCCCTCAACTTCTTCTTCTCCTGAAAATCTAATGACCGTATTGAAACGAACGCTGCGGGTAGTATAACAATACGTAACACGGTTAAAAAATCCTGTAACATTAATAAACCATCGCTCGGCTGAAGATGACGGTCAAACGTCAAAAAAAGCTAAACGAACTCGAAATGCAGTATCTATATTAGAGCAATAAAGGCAAAAACACCCACTGTTGCCACCTTGTTCATGTAAAAAACAGTGCATTTGAAAAGATTACTGAAGTTGAAAGACAGGCTATATGGACACAATTTTGGAACTTAGACCGGCAGCGGCGTCGTGATTTTATATCAAGAAGTGTTGATAAACTTTCAACCGCATGTACAAAAACAAGATGGCAATCTCGAAGGCATAGCACTCTGAAATGGTCACTTAACGATGTAAAAGTATGCAAAATGTTTTTTCTTTGGACTTTGGGTTATACTAACGACGAAGCTGTACAATCAGATTTGAAGAATAACCACCTAGAGGGAAACAAAAATCCGAAGATAAGCGCCACACCCGATCTTCGAGGACGTCGACATCCACCATCTAACAAGTTTCCACAGGAGTACGAAAGATGTTTAGAGGAATTTATAATGAAATACAAGCCCGTACCATCACATTATAATGTAAACCATGCGCCGAACCGCAAATATTTGCCAGTAGGTATAAATTTCTCTATTATATTCAAAGATTACAAACAGTTTTGTATTGAAAATAAGACACCAGTTTGCGGCTGGACCCATTTTCATGCTATGATAAAAAAATTAAACTTATCAACGGCAGAATTACCTCAAGATATATGTACTAAATGCAGAAATCATAAAATAGCACATGAAAATGTTCCTCTTCCTTGCAACTGTGAAAATTGCAAAATGATAGGCCAGCACTTACAAAATAAACGTTTTTCACGAAAAGATTTACAAATAGCAGAAGAACGAAGTAATAATAGCGAAGGAAAAGAAGAAGTGTTTACTGTAGATATGCAAAAAGCTATTTGCATGCCATTTCTTACGACGAAAGTATGTATGTTTGCAAACAATTTAGGAACAAATTGTTCTGAAGAACTTGGTAATAAGGTCCTAGTCTTTCTAGATAAGAATTTTTGTACAGGGCTAAGGTTATCTTCACTATTAGGAGTATTCCTGTTGTGTAATAGCAACTTCCAAAAATCATCACCGGCTTCACAAGATTTTAAATTCGATAAGAAAGAAATTTAAATCGAATCGAATTAAATTTAGGAAGGCACATGAAAACAAAGCATCCTACTCTCCTCTTGATCCCGAGAGACAGCTTAATCCAATCTCGAATCATAATCAAGAACGGCAGGATGGATCTGCATCTCAACCGACTGAAACTGAACCATCCGAAAAGACGACTAGAGATAGGGATGCGCCAGCTAGAGCTAGTGATGTCTGGCGAGAGGTACGTTTACCCCATCTTCCTCCTAATCCAGCGCAACCATCAATTAAAGATTTTGTACAGAACAATAAGCCGATCCCTGTTTTGCATGCTCAAAAAATTTACGAACAATAAAAATATTTAATACTTACTTTATTTTGTGTTTGATTGTATTTAAAATATTTTGAGAATCAAATATTTTGCGATAGCTAAAGGATATCGCCCATTAAAAAATTGGTGCTATGTTATGTCCAGGGTATAGTTTGCCAACTAGAAAAACTTTGTCTAAGAGTTTATTGCCAAAATTGTATGGAAAAACACTAGAATCGGCGAAAACAAAAATTCAAAATGCAACTGCAATTTGCTTAGCCACAGATGGTTGGACCTCGATAAATAACGATAGTTTAATTGCAGTTGTAGCTCATTTTATTTCTGTAGATGAAACGGGTATGCGATTAGAATCTATTCTATTGGGCTGCATGGAATACAATGAGCGCTATACCAGTGAAAATTTGGGGTGTGATACCTGACTTCGAAAAGTGTAACACCGATTTCCACGTCCCCGAAAGTTCACTAACACGAATCACTTAACAACGAATGCACGGTACCACGAAAATCTTGACGCCGAAACCATGTGATCTCGAATAACCAAACTTGTAATTTCTCCAATACGAATCACTTAACAACGAATGCACTCAACCACGAAAAACTTATCATCGAAGCCACGCGACCTCGAATAACCAAACTTCTAACGAGAAACATAAATAAATTATTCGGACCGCCAACGCCTACTTAATGTACTAACCTAATAAAGATCCAATTTTTGGATTTTGGAGGGAATTCATGCAACACGATTACGAAATCGTAATTAATTAGTACTGTAACGTGGCCGTGTGACCTCCTTCCCCAAAGTAAAAACTTCTTTCTCAATCTTAATTTCAAAGTGCCTATGTCAAATTTTTATTTTTGTTCGAAAAATACTCAAAATTTAGTGTCTCCAGACAGACAAAATCGCAACAAATTTTAATTTATTTACATATTAAACCTTAGTATTGTATTGTAACCACAGAGCTCTGTGATTGTAACGCATTAATGTGATAGGTAGTAGCATTTTGCTCACGACATAAAAGTAGTAGGAGAGTCATCTTGGGTTTTTGTATGGGAGGGAGTTATAACACAATCTTTTTTTTTGTATGGAATTTGTTTTTTTTTTCAAAACCCATGGTGTGGGGTATTGAATGAAAGGTCTTTTTGAGCTGATTCCGCATATGTACAATATTATGACATTGTAGCTACTAGTCTAAAAAAAAACAGAAAAACATTTTCCAAACATACTAAGTTTGGGCTCTTGCAGGGAGGAAACGGCTTAATGAATTCTTATGAATCATACGCCAAATAACTCGTAATATAGGTACACTTATATTACATCATGGAAGCAATTTTGAAAATATTAACATTAAGTTTATTTTTTTATTTTTTAGATTCTGGTAAGTACTTTAACTCATAGAAAAATGGGATCTAAATATTTTCAAATTCTAAAATGTTAATATTTTCAAAACTGCTTCAGGACGTTAGATAAGATTATATTAGTATGTTTCAAAAGAATTCATCAAGCCGTTTTCTCCCTGCAAGAGCCCAAACTTAGTATGTTTCGAAAATGTTTTTCTGATTTTTTAAAACCAGTAGCTGCAATATAATAATATTGTGTATATTTGGAATCAGTACCCTTAGCACAAACAGCTATCGAGAAAAAAAACGTGCGTAAAATTACTCGATAGAGAATTATCTATGGAAATTTTAGTTTCGCTATTCGGCGGTAGATGGCGTTGTACAAATTTTCCATACTAAATTGCACTATCGAATGATTTTACGCACGTTATTTTTTTCGATAGCTATTCGTGCTAAGGGTACAGCTCAAAAAGACCTTTCATTCAATACCCCACACGGTGGGTTTTGGTAAAAAAAATCAAATTCCATACAAAAAAAGATTGTGTTATAACTCCCTCCCATACAAAAATCCGAGATGGCTCCCCTTCTTAAAATTATCAAAGGGTTCAGAAGGTTCACCATGCCAAAGAATACCCCTCGATCACCAAACGCCGTATTTTTTACTGAGCACACGCCACTATGACGCCATAAAAATATGCTGTGGTGTATCAGCTGTTGTTTCATTGCCCCGTGACAGCACATTACAGCCAAGAACGGGAAGTAAGCAAATTAATTTGCTTCCCGTACAAGGCTTGTATAATGCTTTTCACAAGAAATGCTAGAAAATTCGATTTTAAAGAACAAAGATTTTTTTTAAGAAGAAGAAAAGTAGAAAACACAAAAAAAAGATTTTTTAAATATATTTAGTTTTTTTTCTCAATTTTTGAATAGGTATTGATATCAAATGAAAGGCCTTAAAGAGCACATTCCAAAATTATATAATTGATTTGTAAGTAAAATTTATGAAAAAGAAAATAATTTTTCAATATTTTTTTTTTTATCAAAAGATACTTAAATAATGATTTCTGTATGTTTTCTACCTATCTTCTTCAAAAAAACCTCTGTTCCTATAAATCGAATTTCCTAGCCTTTCTTGTGAAAAGCATTATACAAACAAGCCTTGTACGGGAAGCTTACTTCCCGTTCTTGGCTGTAATGTACTAATTCATTACGGTTTAGTAATCGTGTTGCATGAATTCCCTCCAAAATCCAAAAATTGGATCTTTATTAGGTTAGTACATTAAGTAGGCGTTGGCGGTCTGAATAATTTATTTATGTTTCTCGTTAGAAGTTTGGTTATTCGAGGTCGCGTGGCTTCGATGATAAGTTTTTCGTGGTTGAGTGCATTCGTTGTTAAGTGATTCGTATTGGAGAAATTACAAGTTTGGTTATTCGAGATCACATGGTTTCGGCGTCAAGATTTTCGTGGTACCGTGCATTCGTTGTTAAGTGATTCGTGTTAGTGAACTTTCGGGGACGTGGAAATCGGTGTTACACTTTTCGAAGTCAGGTATCACACCCGAAAATTTGTATAATTTTTTGAAAAATTTGATGATAGAATGGCAGATAGAAAATAAAGTGACAGCAATCGCGAGCGATAACGCAGCTAACATAACAGCAGCCATAAGATTAGGAGGGTGGCGACAAATCCCATGTTTCGCGCATACTTTAAATCTTTGCGTTCAAACTGCATTAACTCATTTACCTGCAACTTTAGGAGGGTGGCGACAAATCCCATGTTTCGCACATACTTTAAATCTTTGCGTTCAAACTGCATTAACTCATTTATCTGCAATTTTAGAAGGGTGGCGACAAATCCCATGTTTTGCGCATACTTTAAATCTTTGCGTTCAAACTGCATTAACTCATTTATCTGCAACTTTAGGAGGGTGGCGACAAATCCCCATGTTTCGCGCATACTTTAAATCTTTGCGTTCAAATTGCATTAACTCATTTATCTGCAACTTTAGGAGGGTGGCGACAAATCCCATGTTTCGCGCATACTTTAAATCTTTGCGTTTAAACTGCATTAACTCATTTATCTGCAACTACTGTAAAGGTAAAGGCGATAGTTGAATATTTTAAACGAAGTTCACACGTACTGAATAAACTTACGGAGATACAGAAACAGATGGTATTAAATCCGCTGAAATTGAAGCAAGGTGATTCTACACGCTGGAATTCAACATACGAAATGCTTTCTAGGATTCATTCAGCTAAAGACAGCTACGGCAGCCTTGTAGAGGCTTTACTAAAACATTATGGATTTATTTACTAAATTTGGCAAGTCGTAAGTTATTCATTTATAATTTTTAAATAAAATATTGTCAATCAATATCTCGTTCTTTTGACTTTTTGAAGCCTTTGTGAGGCCTATACGCATTGAAAAATTATTAGCTACTATGATTTGATCTCACTCTGATACAAGTAAACCGATGGGCAGTTTGATAGGAAGTAAACATTTTAATTTTTACTTTTTTAAGTGTTATTTTTTGTTGCAGTGAGTAAAGAACACGCAAACTTGGCCGCCTTTTTATCCATTACCAACCTATTGAGGCAAATGCCTACTATAAGTGTACCTCGAAAAAAAGTGTGGAAGTTGTCACGAGAAGAGGTGCGGTCCGCATTTATTGCGCGATGTTATGTTATACCCCTATTTACAATATAGACTATATCTAATCATAATACTACATCTATTATTTACTCAAATCATTCACTTCATTAACTTTATTTACTTTAGATATAAGTACCCATATTCTGTATTCTTAACTAATATTGATATTGTTATATTTACTTCCTTTTATCTAATTACCTTATTTACTAAATCTATTGTTATGTATCGAATCACTTAAACTTTCCAGAGTCCTTTGAACCTTTGTTAATAATTAAGTAATAGTTTTGTTTTGCTTTCTCAGGACTCATTCAGTATAAATACTCAAATCCCTTTAGAGATAAGTTAGTCATAGTTCAGAACAAATCCTTGTAACACCAAATTCTTGTCTTATAAATAAATATTTTATTTTTTTAATTTGTTTATCCACCGAGCCCATAACAGCGAGTATTAACAGCCGATATTGAGATATACTGTGCCGATAGGCAGGCACTTGTTGTTGCAAAAGGTATACCGGAACAACCCTATATAATTGCTGTAGGTGCCTCCTGAGACACAGTGACGCAATACGAAGTTGTAATATTTAGTGGACTGCGATATAAACAAAATACCATTTGTGAAGCAGTTAAAACCGCTTATCGTATTTATTGGGCCCTAGACTGCGCATATTCAAAGGACTCTGCACCCTGTTGGATGTTTGTGCAACGTACCATGTTCAATATGACTTCGAAATTTGATACTGATGGAGTACTATTACGCGAATTGTTAAGTGGCTGCGAGTGGCCGCGACGGCTCAATGTGCGGCACGGCAGCTCATAGTTTTTGATTAAAAGAACTTGATAAAAACACACAGCACAATTTTTTTTTTAAAGAAAATAACGGCAGCCAGCCCGTCCGCAACAACCGCACAGCAATGATATTTTTCTGAAAAATAAATTAAAGAACCCTATTTCTTTTGGAATTCCAACTAGTATATCTTTCATTGAATTATACTAGCACCTCGTCCGAAAAGATAAGTATCCTGAAAATGTAAAATTATTATTCATTTCACAATGTAGTAACGCATATTAGTTACCGTTCCTTCACTATAGTTGAGAAAAAAAAACAACTTCCTTGGATGGCAACCCTGCTCAACTCGCAGCCATCTTGTGCCATTCGCATTTTTAGTGCTAACCGTTCCGTGTAAAAATTTTAGAAAATGCCTAAACGCAAACGAAATGATTTCGAATACCTAAATAATAAACTGAAGAAGTTAAAAAAGAAACTTAAAAAGGCTCAAAAACATGTTTCGGAGCCAACGTCATCGGATTCCGATAGTGAATCTACCGAAAATAAAAACAGCTCATCACCTATGCAATCATGTAAGTACACCGTCATATCATTTCAATACTTCTAAAAATAACATCGAAACAAAATGTAGGTATAATAAGCGTACCTAAGTATACAACAAGCTAACCACAACGCAACACAATATCGTTGCGCCCGCCTCGAAAAATGTGTTACAAATTATAACCTAATTCCACGACTTCTCTTATGATGTACAATATACATAAATAAACACGACAAAATGCATTCGAGCTGATCATCGGACTGTCTCACCGCATTTATTTATTACTTAGTAGGTGTAAACTGCTGCAACTTTGCACGAAATTTAGGGTTTTTTTTAAATATCTCTTCAAGTATTTATTATCTGTGCCCATTTTTACATTAGCGCGCGAATTGGAGATGTATGCCAAATATCTTAAGGTTCATAACACCAAAACTACTGTTAGTTGATCTCCAGAAAACGTCAAAGTTGTAGGCAAAGTTGTGATAAAATACCCCAACATTGCCTAGAAGATTATTAGCATTGAAAAACTGGTCTTAATTATAGAACCATAGACAATGTGTTACCATAGAGATGTGCATGGGTTACCATATATAACCATAGTTTTTTTTTCTGGCAAGCAGGCAAAGTTGGGCATAAGCAGGCAAACTTTGAGCAGTATCAGTTAATATTTTCATAGTAAGTTTTAAGCATAGTAAGGGCTGCTCCAAATAAAAAAACACAAAATTCAAAAGACTTACTATATTCAATAAAAACAATTAAAGTTTTTTTGTACCAACATAATGTAATACCCTTTTGACCAAATCAAACGTGATAATAGAGTCATTTCTGACGTTAACAAACTAATTTTCCTCTATTAGTTTTAATTAAGTCAAATTAAAATATTGTCCAATATTATTGTTAAAAAATTACAAAATTAAAATAACAAAACATTAATTACTTTATATGCCACTATTGGCGTACAAAAGAATCATAATTCTTATATCAATTTTTTTTAAGTTATGAAATTAAATAGTATAAAAATCTAGGAATGACGTAACAAATAATATTAATTACCTATAACCTATATGGCACTTACAAAAGAATCATAATTCTTAAAACAAAGTTATAAATAATTTTCGCAAAAAGTTATGAAATAAAATGGTTTAAAAAATCTTAGGAATATCGTTGTAAAAATTACAAAATGAAAGCAACAAATAATACAAATAATAGTTAACATTAGTACCTATAAAAAAAGTTTCAAAAATGCCGTTGTAGAATTTACAAAACGAAAGTTTCAAGAAACGAAATATTACATTCAATATGGCATTAATGAAAGCAGCATAAATAATCAACTTTATAGAAATTAAGAAATAAAAGTAACAAAAACTAATATAATCTTATGGCATTAACAAAAGACTCCTTATTCTCAAAACAAAGTAAAAAGATACCAAAATATTTCTTTTACTTAATAAAATTAATACCTTAGCAAAGAAAATAGACTCATGTTATCAGATCAGTATGACCTAAAGCAAGGCAAGCCAGATTCTAACAAAAATCAGAAATAAATTGCGTCTTCCTGGTCATGTAACTTGTACTCTTCTGGCTTATCAGATATTTTATCAATTTTAATCACCTTTTGTATCGACATTTTTGGCACCGTATCTCTATCAATTTTCTTAGGCTTTTTAAATGTTAGCTCGCCTTTATTACTTTTCTTAATATAAAATGAGACATTTTATTAGATTAGGAACACAGGTTTTTAACGCGTTTTTAAACTAAACATAGGTGTTGGACACCTACCTTATCCCGACGTTTCGACCGAGTTGCATCGGCCGTGGTCACGGGCTGACTGGAGCTGCGGTGTTACGCCTCCTCCTCTGCGGTGCAATCTTCACCCACCGTCAAACAGTTTTTCCAACTACCGCCGCACACTATACTAACGGTGTCCCTATTCCGTATCATAGCCGTATTCTGGTTGTTAGCCGACCGCGAACAAAGAGGTAGTGCGTTTGTAATTACTGGATTCCACACTGCAGATAATTTGTGGCCATCTTCCCGATTGAAGTTTTTAGGATGTTTTTTAATTTCAATCGCTTCACGTACGACTCGTGAATAAAAATGGCGATCAGTGGAAAGAACCTGCGTGCGATAAAATTCGATCCAGTGGTTTGTGCCACTTTCCAGCAAATGCTCTGCAATCGCTGATTTATTAGTTTCAATAGGTGTCCAACACCTATGTTTAGTTTAAAAACGCGTTAAAAACCTGTGTTCCTAATCTAATAAAATGAGACGTCAAAAGTCTGGTCAACATTACATGCCGTAATTATTCCTATGTAATAACGTACCAAAACTTTATCATTTACAGAATAATCAAATGACGGCTGTTCACTGTCACTGTTTGATGGACTTGGTATTTTATCATCATCAGCAGATCAAACATTATCAGCATCCCTGTTAGTAATATTGAAAGTTGAATCTTCGCATATTGGTGACACCCGTGAATTCCTGTCCGAAGCAACGGGTTGGCTGGGCTTGCTAATAGGGTGAAGTGAAGCTGTTTTCGAATTGTTCCATGTGTTGATTATAGAACATGATTTGTCTTGTGCAGATACCTCGCTTTGATCTTGAGAGAAATCAGGTTCAAAATCATATTGGTTTTGAGACATTTTAGAAGGACTTAGATCTGTCTGTGTTGTCCGATTTCGTTACATCCACTTTTTGGAAAATTGGTGAACTAAGCAAATTTACAGGGTGCCGTGAAGCAGAACGTGAGCGTTTTGTTGCAGTGGGTGTATGGCAGTCGATCCCAGACAACACACCATCTGATTTCTGGTCGTCAAAATTATTCAAAGGGGTTGGTCTTGACTTTTTAAAACAATGTAATGGAAGATCTTCAGAATCTGCGCCGTCGCTTTCCGGGTCAATGCCAATCAAACTAGAGTCCGAATGTTCACTCATGTCGTCCGACACACTTGTAGTTGAACCAGAATACTGATACTGTGATGCATTCTTTGATTTATATTTTTGTTGTTTTACTTTTTTCAATTTAATAACATTTTCTTCACTTTGCGGAACTGGTTTACTTTGTAATACTGAATGATCTCCTCCTGAATAATACTGAATCTCCTGTAATACTGAATGGTCTCCATAATTGACGACCTCCGTTGTCGAGTGGTTTGCACGCCGGTTTTCAAGGCGTCACCATCTCTTGAGGTCCCGGGTTCGATCCCCGGCTGGGTCAATGTAGAAAATGAACTTTTCAATATTGTCTCAGGTCTGGGTGTTTGTGATACCACCGTTGTCTCTGATTTCCATAACACAAGTGCTTTAGCTACTTACCTTGGAATCTGAGCAATGTATGTGATGTTGTCAATTAATTAATTATCTCCAGCCATAGTCACCCGTTTCCTTTTTATTATGTTGATATTTTCTGATCTAACATGCTGGTCCTTTAAATCTGCACAAGGCTTACCGAAAGTATTAGATGAACTTGGCTTAATTAATACACCAGATAAAACTTGGTCCTTTCTTGCTGAGTTTGAAAGACTTCCACTATTACAATAATTTTTTTCCGACGTTTGCAGGCTTCTAGGCAGGTCTTTTGCTTTATATACAGTCGAGTTAAATGTTGCTGGTTTAATAATTACATCAGACAAAATCTGTATACCTATATTTTTTTTAGACGTTGTAAGATCTCCGCTACCACAATAAATTGTTTTTGTTGTTTGCAGTACTTCAGGTAAATTTTCTTTATGTAAAGCCATGAATGGTAAATTTTCATCATCTGTCTTACACACTTGACTCAAGGAACGAACATTAGATGCCTGCGTTTTCTTTTTCGTGGTCGTCTTTTTTCTTGCCTTAATTATATTAGTGTTGTCAGTTTTCCCTTCATGTAGCAATAATTTGTTCACAAATTTTATACTTAATTGTTTTAGCGATTTCGGCTGCTGTAGTTCTGGGACTGGGAGGTTCGCTGTGTCTGCATTTGAATTACATTTTTTGGTAGTTTTCCCTTTACCCTTGCCCTTCTTCATTTTTTCTGCTTCTTTCGTTGATATAGATTTCCCTGCCGCTACTGCCAACTTTTTGTTCGGTCCCTTATTGGATTGGGTTGTTGAGCTCCTGCTTTTTTGAAGGTATTCCAAAAGACAAAGATCAAAATTTTTCGTTTTATCTGTCGGGATGACTGGTATTTTTGTAATAACCCTCGATGGATTAAAAGGAAATATTCCAGAAGCAGCGAATCCACTACATATGTTGGAGGTTTTATCCATATTGATTTTTGTCATTAGCTCCTGCAGCAATTGGGGAAAATCACATTTATTAATTGTAGTCGAGTTTTGGTGTGCAAGTTTATAGTTCACCAATATTTTTCGCCAACATCTTTTCATTGGCCCGAAGAAAGCGACGTCAAGAGGTTGGGTGAGATGTGTTGCATTTGGAGGTAAAAATACTAATCTAATATTATTATCTTGGCATAATTTTATAACTTCAACACTCAGATGTGATGCCAAATTGTCTCCGATTACAACCTTTGGCCCTTGTCGCGAATTGGCCCATGGTAAGATAATTTCTTTAAACCAGTCGTCGAAGCAAACCATATCGAACCAGCCCGACTTTGTACGGTTATATCGTGCATTTGGTGGCCCAAGTTCACACCACAGTAACCATAAATGATCGGCTTTATAAACCACGTATGGTGGCAAACATTGGCCGTCAGCTGTTCCACTAAACATTATTGAAACAGAACTTTTGCTAGAGTTTAACACGCGTTCGGGATGTTTAGTGCCCCGTTTAAAAATGGCTTTCGTCGATCCCGGGTCGTCGCTCAGGTTTGTTTCGTCAAAATTAAGAATGTTTTCACAAGGAACGTCTTTGAGCGACGTTTCCAAGTTTTCGTAAAAAGTGGTCATTTCTTCGACAGTTTTTGATGCTCGATTACGTTTGATATTTTGGGTAGCCCGCTGTGTAAAGCTATGACGTTCCAAAAAATTCCGAGCCCATCGCTCACCGGGCATTCGGCCACTGAAAAGTTTCGTCTTTTTACATTTCTGAAGGTAATTGTACATCACAATCCGTAAATCAAGAAGTGTAAGTGGACTACCGAAATCGGCAGCAGCTTCAACTACTTCAGCAATATGACTTTCTTCATCAGCTGACAGTTCTGTTGGTCGACCGACGGCTTTGTTGTGCCTATTTCTACATCTATTTAAAATTGTACGTCGCGGAATGCCGAATTGGTTTTCGGCTTCGTACGACGATAACGCCTTGCTTCGTACTAAATCTACAACAACGTTTAATGTTTCTTGCGAATAATCGGCGTATCGCCGAGCTCCAAGTTTTCGTCTATTTCGCTTTCCCATATTTTTCTTTATTTGCGTACCTTTAAAAAAATTTATAGACATTATAGAGAGAAATTAGAGAGACTAGTGGCTTATTGAGCTGTAGATCTCACTCAAATTTTGTTGTATAAAAATTAATCTAATAGATTTCGTCACGAAGTTGACACTGCTTTTGAAAAGCAGTACTATGTGCTGTTTGGTAGTTTAGGTATTTTTTAACCGACTTCAAAAAAACAAAAAAGGAGGTTCTCAATTTGACCTGTACGTATGTATGTATGTATTTATCCGCGATTATTTCGCGTTTGGCTAAACCGATTTTGATGCGATTTTTAGAAAAGTATTTGTTACACTTATGAGAAGGTTTTAGTATTTTAACCGACTTCAAAACAAGAAGGTTCTCAGTTTGACCTGTATGTATGTATGTTTGTCCGCGTTTTTCTCGTGATTAGCTGAAACAATTTTGGTACCGGTTTTTTGTTGTTTTTTTAAATATTTTTTTTATAGTATATCTAAAAAAAAATATTCTCAATAAATGATCATACTGATTGATGATGATGATGATGATGATGAATATTCTAAGCTAGATGGCGCTTTGAACATTTTTCGAATGAAAAACTTTCGATAACCTGACTCGACTAAAGAATTTCTATATACCTAACGGTTGAGAAATGCGACGCGACCTGTAGAGGAAAACAGAAAGCCGAACATACGAATGCATTTTTGCCCAATCTGAAGCAGAAACGCTTCGTGCTCTCTTGGTCAATTAAAAAAAAACAATATTTATTTATGTAAGATTTTTTTCACATTTTATAGGTGTAAATATATCTTTTTATTTAATAACTAAACAAAACAAACATAGACGGCAAAAATCATTACCCTCCAAACGCTTCACCGTAGTTGAGTAACTGGTGACAACCCTAGGGCTAGGCAAACTTGAGTCACTAAGTGACCGAGAAGCCTTCACAACATTGCCTGCTATCGTTTTAGTCGTAAATGCTCTCATTTACAAGAAAAAACATAATAAACAGGAGAAAGAGCACATTTGCTTACCCCGTAAACACTAAGAGAACTGAAATTTTCGATTTTTCTAAGGATAAACCAAAAGTAACATAAAAAACGTGCACTCCGTTTGTGACCGTTGACAGCTAACAGACAAAAAAGTGACGGTGTTGCCACTTTCGAAGTGAATAATGAAATGGGTTGCCAATAAAATGAAGGTATTTCTCCCATTATCAAAAGTAAAAAATAGATGGCGGTTATGTAGTAATGTTAGTTTTACTAGATTAGGCAAAATTGTAGCTTAGGGGTAAACTTGCAGCAGTTTACGGTACTAAACTAACCAATGCAATTCGAGCTGATCTTTGGACTGTCTCATCGCATTTAAATAGCACAGTTTACTGTCAAATTCTTTAAGTAGCTCAAGTTCTTTAAGAAAGTCAAATGAGTCCGGTCGCTAGGTGGCTTCTAATTAGATAATCAGCCCGCTGGATATACTCGATGTATATCCCTGAGAAGTCGTCGGAAGCGAGCAGCGTCGCTGGGTAGGGGCTTTAGAATGTTTTGTCGGTACATGTACTCGCCCATGTACGGTCAGCAACGAAAATTGTTTAACATTTTAGTACTTTGTCATAGTAACTTTTTGACTTATGTTTCAAACCATCTGTCCAAAAAGTTGTTATGACAAAGTACCAAACCGTTAAGCGACTTTCATTGCTGACTGTACCATTTAATTTTTCTGTCGCTGCGACAGGTTCTGTTCTGCAGTGCCGCTTGTCTCCAGCCATTGCCGCTCTATTGTATTTGTGTGCACTTTTACACTCACATTTTGCGTGTTTGGCACCTGCACACCTAGAGCGACATTGACTGGAATGTCAACAGTATCATTTACATATTCGACACTGAGGTTGACCGAGCTGTGTCCCCGCATCCCTAGCCGTAAATGAACACCTACATAATGTATGACCGGTGCATGTCGCTCATCAAATAGGTGTTCTGTTCGGCCGCACGTTTCCCTCAATTATCGGGTCTAAAGTTGCTTTCAATTTATTTTCAAGGACCCTTTTTGTAAGGCGACTTATGCAACCAAAGGCCTACGTTTGGCTGCGCAGTATACGACCGCGGTGGTATTTTCTAGTGTAGAGATGGGTCTCATCCATCTCTACGACATCGTCATCACCGCCAATCTGTACCCGGTCGTGGGTCTCGGCCACCTCACACATCTCTCGCAAAAAATGAAATATTTGGATGGCCGATTTTTTCGTAACCCCAACATCTTTGGCGCTTGTGTAACTTTATCACACCTAAGGAAATGCAAAATGAGGTGTAATGTGGCTAAAAATGATAGGTGACTCCGCTCAAAAAATGTATTTTTGAGCGCTCAAAAAATGTATTTTTGAGCGGAGATACTATGGCCCAGCAGTTAAGCCTTGTGCACCGCCAAGGGTAACCTATTTTGTAACTGGGCCGCATTTCTTTGCCCATCCGCCTTCTCTCACAGGCTTCATTACGGCACTTAGGTGCTGAAGAAAAGAAGGCACCAATAGCCACGCCTGTGCTGCAGCTATGGCCTGATGTTCGTTAGTGATTGCTCTGGCGAAATTACAAAGGCTGATATTTTTTTCTTACAAAACCTCTATAGGGTCCATTGTTTTACCTAGTACCTGCTGAAAAAACATCAAAATAAAGTGCTTAAATATCTAAAATTAAAGAAAAAAAAGCTCAATTTTCGTTAACCACGTCAACTATATACCTAAATTATACTTAAGATATATTATACTACAAACCAAAATAAGTATCAAACTTAAAAAAAATTAAGGGCTATAAAAAAGCCGTGCAGCAATAGTACATTATGAGACAAGTTAGCTTAGGTTGCTCATTGCACACAAGGCTGTGGGTTGTAGCCCGAGCCGCAGGCGAGGGCGTAACTCAGCCGAGTGTGCAATAAGCAAGAGCTCACGAGTTTCATACGACGTTTTTCAACACATTTGCGAGGAAAAAACAAAGTAATTTATCACACAGCAACAAATATGGCAAAAACAAAATATGATAATTATGGGAAAAGGCGCGCATGTTTTTTTTGTTTTTTTTTTCACACGCCCAACGCAAGAATATTTTGCGAACAAAGGGGTGAGGAGCATACAGCCTACTACTAATACTTCAAAATTTTAATTTTAAGTGACAAAATGCAAATATTTTAATATTTTATAACAAAATATTGTGAATTATGAATAATTTGATAATAATTATATATTTATTTGACTTAATTAAGGACTTACACATTTATTTATTCCAAAAATGTATAAGAATTTTCAGCAGCATAAAACCTCTTTGTTGTTAAAAAAAATAACTGTATTACCCGGCTAAATTGGGAATGCTCTGTTTACTCGCATAGAACTTCCAGTAAGGTACTAATTTAACTTTGTAGGGTTAATTCTATTACGAACTAGTGTTTTATATATTATTGCACGCGTTTGTTATAGCTCGGTTTATGGCCCTAAAAGCGATGTATTAAGGCTCACTTTACGAGCAAGTGTGTTGAAAAACTTAATACCTAACTATTAAAAAAAAGCAGCAATACTTTATTATGGGTTAGACTAAATAAATTAAAAAAAAACAATATAACAAAATTCTACACCTAAAAAACTATACTTAACGAAAATTAAAATGTTTTAAAATACAAAAATAGCGATGAACTATCAAAATTAAACAATTTAACAATTAAAAAATTAATTAATTAAACAAGAACCATAACAAATGACAACAACATATGAAACATCCAAAATCGCATATAAATCCGAAAGATAGTCCATCCCGTCGTGACTGACCCTAGCGAAAGATGCTTGACTTCAACGATCGCAGGATATACCTAGGTACCTATTTTGTATAATATCTGCATTTTTTCAAAAAAAAACAAAATCAGCCGATATTTTTCTAAGTCTTGTGCCCCCTTTGCTACACAACAAGTACACAAAAGTGAAAAATTTTACAAGTCCCTCGGAAAATGGGACCTGAAACACGTTTGTCGCCCTCGGAAGAAGAAATGCTTGTTGCGTGGCTTTTGACAATGGCAAAAAATGGTTTCCCAATGGACAACATTTCATTTTGAGAAAGTACTAAAATTAGGATACCATTTCGAGATTTTAGCCTCGTATCTATAGACGAGTATATTCATTACGTATATTCATTAAATATTCATTACTTTAGTTGAGGTTTTTATACAATAAACAAGAATTTGAATGACGTAAGAACTGTCAAAAGTAAGAATACTCGGGCAAGAACTAGTCGCCGATTTGATTACTTGAGAAACGTAGAATCAGCTATCAGTATTTTCAGTACATTTATAGGTTATTTCGTCGCGTATTTGGAAATATAACTTATGTCAACACTCGTGACGTCACAGATCGCGTTGACGTCGGGAATATTTTAGAGTGCACTATTATAAAATTCATCATTCCATAATGTAACTTGTCTCAACATATGTGATGTCATTGACCGCGTTGGCGTCGTACATATTTTAGAGTACAGAGTTACCACATTAAGTACTCTAATATGTTCCCGGCTTCAACACCACAAAGTTGTTGGCGTCAGTTATAAAAATTTGATTCCCGAAGCCAACACTCCCCGCCACGCATTGTATGTCGGTTATTATCTGTCTCATCGTAAATCATGCTTTCTTTTTCACTAGCAGTGCAGGATGATGACAATGTGTAGAAGCTATGAACATAAGTTTAGCGTCTGTTACTGTCAGTTCGTGGTCATGTCGTCAGCCAGTCTCCATACTAAATGTATGGGAATATTTCAATTTTAAAGTCTATTTTTTTCATAGTATACGTGTGGAGTTTGAAATATGAAAATGAAATGTTTTATATATTAAACAATAAGAAGAATATCAATGATAACCAGAAAAAATGGCTGTCAAAGATGTAATCTTTTTGTTGATTTTTTTCAGCAGGGAGTTGATTATGAATAATAATAAATAATAAATAAAAGCTTTTTATTCATGCCAATTAAATTACATAGTCACAACAGAAATAGCTATAGCTATATTAAACAAGTTACAATTACAGATTTTAAGGCAAAAGGAAATATTATAATAAAGTCTTAGCTGACCCTACTAGGTTATGGAATAACCTGTAATTAGGGATTCAGCCCCTACCCCATATTGAACCTTAAAATAATATCATAGTAACTAGTTTATAGGATAACTATTACAATTTATTTTATCTTACTTTTAACGTAACATAACGTAAAATAAATGATTTACACGCCCTTTAGCAATTTATATCATTAGAAATATTCATTACTTTATTTTTGAAAAGAGGTGAGAACGAGTAGGTATGTAACAAACAATAATACCTACGTAGAACAGATACACAAACTCTTCATCCCATTTAATAGTACCTACGTATCCCTAGTCATATTTTGTAAAATTTATCATCAATATTGTCTTTAGCATGCGTCCCACGTTTTTATGTTTAAAAAAATATAGGTATATTATTTATTATTAGGTTAAAAATATTTACAGAAAAATTCATTTTATACTTTTTACTAGTCCGTTTTAATTTTTTGTTCTTTTTTTATAATTTTTAGTCCCTGTCAAAAACGTGTTTTTAAAAAAGTTTTTTTTACAGTAAATTATTATTTTCTGCATTTTGGTTAACGAAAAATATAAGACTAAAAATATACATATACCTATACCATCTTCTATCGGAGCTCTCGTCAAGACGATTCAAACTAGCCCAAACTCGATGGGGTAGCGTGGTTTTATTACAGAGTTCCTGTGGCCTTCTTCCGGCTCCATCATCAGAGCCTGGAAACTATTTCCCAACAAAGTACTCAGCAAGACGATTCAATCGGGCCCAAACTCGATGGGGTTGCATGGTTTTATTACAGAGTTCCAGTGGCCTTCTTCCGGTTGCATCATCAGACCCTGGACACTATTTCCAAACAAACTACTCGTCAAGATGATTCTAACGAGCCCAAACTCGATGAGTTGCACGGTTTCAATATTGAGTTTCTATGGCATTGCCTTCCAACTTCATCATCGGACCCTGGACATCATCTCCCATTAGAGTACTTGTCAAGACGATTCTAACGAGCCCAAACACGATGGGGTTGTATGGTTTCATCATAGAGTTTCTGTGGCCTTTTTCCGGATCCATCATCAGACCAGCTCAATGACACCATAATATTGCATAACCTATGATCAAAGTTTCAAGTCTCTAGCTCATCGGGGAGCTAGTTTAAAATCGTTCGCAAAGTGGAGAAACAATCAACACACAAACAAACGAGAAAGCAATCTAATAAAAACGTTTTAATAAAATAGTAGGTCCTTATTTTTAGTTGTGATAAGTTATAATTATGAAATACAGTAAGCTGACTTGTTGATTCGAAAACATTACCGAGTTGAGTGTTGAGATCGGGAATATTTTAGAATGCCAAACTCGTTGTAGGCTTACTCAAACTTAATAACCGATCTCAACTCTATGGAGAGTTGACATAAGTTATATTTTTCAAAATACGCTATTTCGTCAACTGTCTGACGGCCTTTGATATTATTTTTGTGTGAAATTAATCAGTTTTCATAGGTATCAGAATAATGGAAGATATATAAGATACCTTATTTGCACGGTTGGATAATATGTCTACCGATCCATTGGAAGAAGTAGAAAATAATATTTCTATAATTGAACACAGAGTATCCAAAATTTATTTTCATGATAAAGATCCTCTACGAGAATATCATCAGATTTTAAGAAGAGATTTCGTTTTGGAAAGAATGTCGTGTTGAATGTAATATTACCAACCTATTGAGCCCCACGGGTTCCCCCAGGCACCCGCGAGAAATTTATACCGTCAAGCATCGTGGGTGCCTCCAGGCACCCAGAGATCAAACGAGGGGTGAAAGGCTAATGGATTCAAGCGACATCATGGGCGATATTAAGTTATATACATATTCAGAATCAGCAATTTTTTCTGCGTCGAATGAGCCGAGTTTCATGTCAATCTGACCTATTTTTTGTCGTTTAAGTCAATTAGACTTTGACGCTTTTTCCGCTCCGCTACTAGCTGAACCGACGCAAGAATTTGCCATTTTGTTAATGTGGTTGACTTAAGCTGTATCAAAATATTACCAATTGTTACTTGAACAGTTTTCCTTTCTTACATTTAAACTCAAACGGTTGTTAAATCTTTCTTCCAATATCTATAGCTACAGCATTTGTAAGTTAAATTACTTAGCTTGCTTCAAAATATACAAACCAATTTCGCTTAAAGCAAATAGCTTGCGACAAAATATATTAAGCTTGTCTTTTAAATCAAATAGCTTTCTACAAGTCTATATGAAATATGTCGCTTGAATCAATTAGCCTGTGACAAAAAAAAAAAAAAATTCGTCCCTTGAATTATTTGGCTTTCGCTTATTTTATCTTTATCTAGGTACATAAATTAATTAGCTTTTTACAATTTTTAGGTGAATTGGTTGTTTAATCTATTAGTCCTTATATTTGTTTATAAAAAGCGGTCGCTTAATTCATTAATTATATATTAATTTTGTACATGAATCAGTTTTCCTTAACTAGAGTGAGTTAGTAATGTGCGTTCAGCAAACATGGTATTCTATACACCATTAAAATCAATGTCGTTTAAAACCTATTTAAAATGTTTCCGTTGCCTTAAAATTACCTAATAATAAAAGGGATGCGCTCGCGCGGGGCGCTTCAGTCGGTCCCAAACCGTCAAGGAGGCGGTACGTGTGTGTTGTGCTTGAGATTTATTTTGGTAAGTAAGCTTTGAAATTATGTTTTAGTGAGACTGTTCACCGCATTGTTGAATTATTACAGTCTTGGGCAAAATTTAGTCTAAGTACTGATTACTAACTATGATTACATTTTGTACTTAGTGATTAAAATAATAGATTTGATTAATAATTAAATAATCGTCAAAAGTAGGTAGTTAAAACATTTTGATTACTAACTACAGTTAGTAGGTAGTTGCAATCACGATTGCATGATTATTTTTTGTTAACTAAGTACCTACTAAATAAAGAGCTGTTGTTCGAGTAAACACATTAAACATGAATAAGCACTAAATTTAAAAAAACATACCTATGGAACGGATAAGTCGTTTTTATTTTATAACCATTTTTTTTTAAACTAAGGCGTGGCTACATCTACATTAAAAAATCTGTCACTGTCTGTCATTTTGTATTACTTATTAATAAAATTTTGACTTGTACAGTCAACGCTTGTCAGACTTTTCATGTTGACCTTGAGACAGTATTTATGTCGAACGTAATAAGAGCTGTTTTTGTAGTTCAACTGTTTAACTTACCGTGCCGTCGTGCATTTGTTTGTTGTCGTGCGAAATGCTTCTTATGGAAAACAATGTATTTTACGATTACATTTGAAATTGTTCTAATATAAATTCCGATGAGATTTGAATTTGTTTTAAAAACCTTACCGATTAGATTTTAAATTGTTTTAATATAAATTACGATCCATACTTTGTTTTCAGTTTAAAATGGAGTCAGAAAGAAGGAAATTCTACAAAAGTAAAGTCAAAGATATCTCAAATACTAGCAAGAAAAAAAGAGATGTAAGTTCACCAAAAAGCTTGGAAAATATCGGCAAAAGGTGTGTAAGTCGACGTAAGTCTGATTTGTTGATCTTAGGAAGCCAATCCTACGAAGAACAAAACAAAGATTTGTCTATATTAAATATTAAAGACGACAATAAAATCGAGTGTGATAAATTCGTACTATCTGAAGAGAATGAAGCAATGTTGGTTTCAGAAAAAATATCGTTTAAAAAAGGCCATGAAAATCAGAAGGGAAACGGAAAAAAAGAAGAAAATGAAACCATTGATAATACAGAACCTAATTCACGAAGTGAAGATAAACGTATAGAGATTATTTCTGATATATTAATACATATTGAACCAGAAGAAATTGTGGAGGAACAAAGAGCGTCGAATTATATTAATTTTACGGTCACTAATGAAAGCTACACAGAATATATTGAACACAAAATCATTCCTAGTGAAGATGAACCAAGCCGCAGTTCTAAAATTGATCAGACAAAAATGACCGCCAATTATATCGTAAATGATAATAATATTAACGAACAAAGCAACTCTAAACTGGAAATAGAAAACAGAGAACAAGAGGAACAGGAAGCGAGAAATTATAAAGTCGATATAGAAGCAATAACACATAGCGAACCTGTGGTATATGAATGCATCTATAAAGTGTGGTATCAGAACGCAGCTATTAATATTACGTCTCGCTCGCACCATCTACCTCGCTCTCTCGCTTTGTGCAAACATGTCGGCTACATTGTGTGTCTTTCATTAATAAAGATCTATCTAGTAAAAAGGTGTATAATTGAAGACAGGACAATTTGGCGACGAAAAAAAACGAACCAGAGCCGCAAATTTAAATAAGAAATATATGGGGAATGCAAAATTAAGCATTCTCATCAATCAAAAAAAGTTCATCGTGCGTGACGCTTCGCAGTGAAGTTGGTGCAGATCGCCACGCCACACAGATCGCTAAGCTAAACGTGGCTAAACGTAAACTGCCATTTTGGCGATTGTGAATTTTATTTCAAAGGCAGGTGAAACAAATGTCGGACAGTGAATACAAAGATACTGAAGAAACGACAAATTCTGCAGAATCCAGAGAGTATACAAAGCGATCTTGGATATACTCACTGAATAAATCGCAGTTGAAAAAAAAATTACAGGAGCTTCACATTGCCTGTGACACGGATGCAACTGTTGATGAACTTCGCAAGCTACTCAGTGATTTCTGTAAAGAACAACAACATGTCAAGGCTAAGGCTAGCATCAATAAGCATATAACTATGGCAAGTTACAACATAACCCTATTTGATGGTGAAAACTGGGATTGTTTTGTGCAACAGCTGGAGTGCATAATAAGTTTAAATGAAATTCCCGAGCAGAAAAAAGTTCCGTTTTTGTTAACAAAAATTTCACCTAAAGTGTTTGAAACACTAACATATTTGTGTACACCACTTAGACCAGTGAATTTATCATATGATGTACTATGTAACAAACTAAAGGAAAAATACACCAAAACCCAGTCATCGGCAATAGATCGATCAACTTTTCGAAACAGAAATCAATTACCATCAGAGAATATAGAAGAATACGTATTGCAATTACAAAAACTAGCTGCGAAATGCAATTTCAAGGACTTAGAGGATCAAATAAAGGAAAAATTGATAGACGGAGTGTACTCAAAGGTTATCAAATTTGAATTACTTAAATGTGACACGAATCTCACTTTACAACAAACCTTAGACTTAGCACGAACAGTGGAAGCAGCTTTAGTTGAAAGTATAACCCAAAAAAAGGACACGGAAGTATCTGAAATGTTCTACTATCAACAAGGATTTAAGAATGAAAAGAAAAGATCATTTTTTACTCGGAATAAACCTAATACATATAGAGGAACAAGTTCAGAAAAAACAAGGTGTTTCTGTTGTGGAAATAACAACCATATTAAAGCTGAATGCAGGCTTATAAACAAATTTTGTTCTGAATGTGGGAAACAGGGGCACATATTTAAGGTTTGCCCACTAAACCCGAAAACAAAGAAAATTTATCTTTTACACGAAGATGAAAAAGATATGAATATGAATTTGTGCCAAGAAGAAGAGGCAATTGAGACAGCGCTGAAACAACCATATGATTACAATGGATACGATATGTATTCATTAAATGTAAGTAAAATACCACCTCTGATTGTAACACTTAATGTTGACGGTAAACAGCTTGATTTTCAGTTAGATACGGGTTCAGATGTAACTGTTATGTCACTAGAGGATAAGTCTCTATTATTCAAAAACAAAAAAATATCAGAGTGTCATGTCAAATTCAGGAATTTTGATCAAACAATTTCCAAACCATTAGGCATTTTACAGAACTTAACTGTTAAATATAAGGACACTGAAAAGAAATTAAATATTTACATTGCAGTGGGACCTATACCACGCATATTAGGCCGTGATTGGTTAAACGAGCTCAATTTATGGCCTCCAAAGTTTTCTGATACTAATGTACTAACTCTTGATACGGAAACAAATGTTTTAAATGATAAAACTGTTTCAGAAGCAGAACACATAGTGAAGGAAAGGTTCGCAGAAGTATTCAGTTCAGGTTGGGGAAACTTTAAGGGCGATGCCATAAAATTGAAATTAAAATCTGATGCAAAGCCCAAATGTTTTCCTGCACGGCGCGTACCCTTTGCTTTAAAGGAAAAGGTAAGATTAGAAATTTCCCGATTATTGAAAGACGGTAGAATAGTCCCAGTCGAGCATTGTCAGTGGGGTACACCAGTTGTTCCAATACTTAAAACAGATGGTTCCGTCAGACTATGTGGCGACTACAAGGTAACTTTGAATCCGCATTTAGAGGTAGATCATTTTCCTTTGCCCCATATTGATGAAATTTTTGACACCTCAAAAAAGGGAGAGTACTTCTGCGAACTGGACCTTAAGGAAGCTTACCTACAAGCTCCTTTAGATAAAGACTCGCAAGAGCTAACTACCATTGTAACAGAAGTTGGTACTTACAAATATAAGTACTTACCTTACGGAGTAAGTACAGGACCTGGCTCATTCCAGCGTATGATGTGTAACAAGCTTGCTAATATACCTAATGTGATTGTATTTATAGATAATATATATATTGCAGGCTACAGTGTAAATGATACATTAAAAACCTTAAGTATTGTTTTGTCAAAGCTTAAAGAATGTCAATTAAGATTAAAAGTAAACAAATGTAATTTTTTTAAAACAAGTATTGATGTATTCGGTTTTAGCATTACTAAAAATGAAATAAGTGTTATTAAATCTAATCTAGAGCCTTTATTGAAAGCTCAAGTGCCTACAAACATTACAATGCTAAAATCATTCTTGGGAAAGGTAACTTATTATGCCAGATTTTTGAAAGATATGTCTACGATTATGGCGCCTCTTCATGAATGCACTAAGGAAAATAAATTTAAATGGACAAAACAATGTAATGATGCCTTCAATTTAATCAAACAAAAATTGTCATCTGTAGATAATCTGAGACATTTTGACCCAAACTTGCCTCTGATTTTATCATGTGATGCGTCTGACACTGGTTTAGGGGCAGTTTTGTCAAACCGGGATCATAATGGTATTATTAGGCCTATAGCATTCGCTAGTAAAAAATTAAGTGCCACAGAACAAAAGTATTCTGCAATCGACAAAGAAGCTATGGCTATTATTTTTGGTGTAACCAAATTCTATAATTACACATATGGTCACTGTTTTGAGTTAGAAACGGATAATGCTGCACTTGTTAGGATATTTGGCCCCACAAAGGGTATTCCAAAGATGGCCGCAAAAAGGCTGCAGCACTATGCTATATTCTTATCTGCATTCAACTATACAATCAGACATATTAAAAGTAAATTAAACCCTGCTGATTTTTTGTCCCGCTCAGATATTCAACCAAATGCAGCAAAAATAAATCTTCATTCAATTTGTTTAAGTGCAGAAATAAGTAACATTTTTTACTTAAATAATTCAGAAATAAAACAATTAGATTGGAAACTCATTCAACAAGAAACAATAAAGGATAACATTTTGACAAAAATTAATAGATATAATCGCACCCTAAATAAAATACCGACTGAACTCAAAATTTTGGAAAAATGAGTTTAAGTGAAATAACGACCTAATAGAGCAAATTTCACAACCCGACTTCTAAAAACCACCCTTATTCCTTAACGCTTAAGGTAAAAAATTTATGAGCCATTATTTTTCCCGCCCCGCGCACCTGCTTCATACGTCGAATAACGGCCGATTCATTCCTGCGTCGGCAGCCGCACGCGGAGGTAGTGTCAAACGGTGGCTGATTTCGAGATACGTCGTCGTTTTATGAAAACTTGAGGTAAGTTTATTTAATGTTCCTAAATATGATAACGACGAATTTTGAAATAGGTTTTTGTTTTAGCAAGTCTCTTCGTGTTTAGGTTGGGCTAATTCGGTTTGAGTCAATATTGTACTGAAATTTGCTACCAGTGCAGTGACCATTTTATAGTTAGATCCATGTAGTTTTAAAAACAGTAAAGAAAATATCTCTTAAATCGAATTCGGTCTTTGTATTTTAAATAATTTAGACAATTACTTTGAAGATTTGATTTTAAATCTTTACATTATTAAAAATACAGTAAAAACTAAGTGATAATTTTAAATAAGTCTCTCTTCAATTTAATTTAATTATAATTGTTTTGATAGAGTCCTACCAAATAGGACGACTAGGAGCTACTAAATACAACTTATCTAAAGAAAAAAGGTATGGTGGAAAGAAAAAAGTAGTGTCGTCTTGAAGTGTAGTCTTGAAGTAGTTCTGTTAATTATTACTTAAAATCTATTACACTACTGCAAAATCACCTATAACTTTGACGACCTCCGTGGCCGAGTGGTGTACGTACCGGTTTTTAAGGTGCCGCTATCTGTAGAGGTCCCGGATTCGATCCAAAATTTCGGGGATCGAACCCGGGACCTCTAGAGATAGCGGCACCTTGAAAACCGGTACGTACACCACTCGGCCACGGAGTTCGTCAAAGTTATAGGTGATTTTGTTGGTGATGGTAAATATTGAAAACGAACTTTTCAATATTTCCTCGGGTCTGGGTGTATGTGGTAATACCCGTTGTTGTTTCCAATTTCCATAATACTAGTGCTTAAGCTACTAACTTTGGTATTCTAACAATGTATGTGATGGTGTCCAATATTTATTTATTTATAACTTTTTACAGATAACACTTAGTCAACATGGAAAAACAAAGGATCAAAATGATGTTTCAAAACATAGACAGAAGACATAATATAATACAAAATTCCAATAGCGTGTCACTACTTCCAACACGAAATATTTTTTTTGGACCGAAAAGAAGAGTGTGCCGTAAGCTCGAGTTTGGCACAGCCGATCCTTGCCCACCGACATCAAGTTTTCAAGATTCTTCGATGGACATTCTGGCAGGTGTTAACATTTTATCTACGATTGGGTATGAAGATACCTCATTCCAGACTACATCCAAAGACAATGGGGAGGCTTTATTTGAGAATAATAATGATGTAAAGTCCTTGCAAACATTAGAAATACCTTCAAAAAAAGACACTGTTATAGAAGAAAGTATTCAAGATAGGTCATTTAGGTCTTCACCTGCTAAAATCGTAATATTAAGCAACATTTTAATACCCAAGACTATTGTTAACATAAGAACAATACAAACAAGAGCTATAACTACAGAAAAAGTCACATTTCCTGTACAAGAGCACTCATCGCAGTTGACATCTTCAATTAATTCTAATAAAACGTCACCTGAGAATATATTTGAAACCGATTCTTCCCATGTACCTGCTACAGTAATTGCTAATCCTATGTCAATGGAAATAGAACCTCAATACCAACTTACTTGTGCATCTGCTTCTATTAATAATAATACACCCACCAAATCAAAAAAATCATTGATCTGCAAAATTGATTTATCAAGACTTGTCTTCATCAAAAATAAACTAAATAAATCTCTTCTACAGCATTTGATCGGTTCTACCGTAAGTTACACTTTTGATTCGCCTTCAACTATCACAAAGTCAATATACACAGCACGAAAAACTTCTCAAAGGGCCTTACAACCCAATAACATAAGTTACCAAATCTCTCCGATTAACTCCAATGAAAGTGACCCGAATCTAAGTGATTCAGATCCCACTTATTATGCAGGAATGGAAGGTACAGGTAAACGATTGCCACCATCGTTGCTATCTCACAGAAGCCGAAGCCTGTCGTCGTCATCAAGCTCTGAAACTAGCGTTGACCGTTCAATCTCACCAATACGTAAAACTAGAAAACGAAAGCGCGACCCTACAACTTGGAAATTCAATTCCGCAAAACGTTTAAGAAATGCTGGTAAATCGTATGTATCAGCCACAACTAATAAAATAGTTGCTGCACGTTCGGTCAAACCGCCGTGTAATGAAAAATGCCGCTTAAAATGTTTCGATAAATTTACTGAACAGACGAGAAAAATATTTTTTGATAAATTTTGGAGTTTACAAAGTTTAGATATTCAACGAGCATTTATTAAAAGTTGTATGGTTGAAATCAAACCCAAATACAAATACAGCAAAACTGAAAAACCAAGAAATTCAAACTATGCTTTTTACTTGAAACAAAGTGGTACAAGTGAAAGGGTTTGCAAAACTTTTTTCGTCAACACTCTTGATATAACAGACAGAATGATACGTACGGTGAAGGAAAAATGTGATGAACAGAACTTTTTAGACGGAGACAAACGAGGAAAACATGGAAACCATAAAAAGATTGATGCTTCATTGGTTAGCGATATTAAGAGTTTCATAGCTTCTATTCCCCGAGTTGAGTCCCATTATACCAGAGCAACATCATCTTGTGAATATATATATCCGGGTAGAACACTAACTGAAATTTATCAAGATTTTGTAGAGCAGCAACAAAAGAATGGGCGTCCAACAGGCAAGTTTTGCAACTTCTATGAAATTTTTAAAGACACAGGTATTAAAATACACCAACCCAAAAAGGATCTCTGTGATTTGTGTAGAGATTATAAGTTAATACCGAATGATGACCTAAAGGAAGAGTATGAGAGACATATAGAAGAAAAGGAACTGTCAAGGAAAGAAAAAAAGAAAGACCGATACGCAATAGATGAAAATAATATTTGTGCAGTATATGACCTGGAAGCTATTTTGCAAGCACCGTCTGGGACTTCCAGTAGTTTCTATTACAAAACCAAAATGAATTGCTTCAATTTTACCATTGCTGAATTGGCTAAAAAGAACCCTACTGAAGAGGAAAGTTACAAAGCTTACACAAATGTATATAGTTACTTTTGGGATGAAACTCAAAGGCAAAAAGGTTCAATCGAAATAGCGACATGTGTTTTGAATTTCTTAGAGTTAGTAAACGAACGGAGCACAGGTAAATCTGTAAATGTTACTTTTTACTCTGATAATTGCTGTGGCCAAAATAAAAATAAATACATTACAACACTTTATCTGTATGCTTTACACAAATTTGAAAACATCAACTCGATTTGCCATAAATATTTAATTAAGGGCCATACACAGAACGAAAACGATAATGCGCACAGTTTGATCGAAAAGGAAATACAAAAGTACCTAAAAGCAGACATGATTTATACTCCAGTTCAATATATTCCTTTGATTAAAAGCGCCAAAAAAACAGGAAAAAAAATTGATGTAAAAACGTTGACATTCGATGATTTCATCGACATTAAAGATTTACAAAGCCACTGGGGTTTGAATTTCTCCAAAGATATTAACAGGAATACACTTACATGGAAAGATATCAAGATGTTGAAGTTCCTAAAAGGAGAACCATTCAAATTTTACTTCAAAACGTCATACAAAGACGAGGAATACCGTGAAGTCGATGTACGAACGAGAAGAGTTTTACCTATGGTTAATGATATCGTACTGAGAAAAGCGTATAATGAGAGGTTCCAACTAAGTGAGAACAAGAAAAAAGATCTCAAAAGCTTAATTTTACAAAAAGCGATACCGCCTTATTATTCTAGTTATTATAGTCAATTGATATAAGTAATTACCATTTTGTTATAACTTTGTTAAATTTTACTTAACTGAGTAAGTACTTAATACTTACTACGTAGTACTTAATTGTTTGCTATTTTTATATGTTAAGACTGTTTGCTATTTTTATTTGTTAAGACTTTTTGATTATTGAAGTAAATGCGGCTGTGCTAAACAAATAAGTATGTAGGTAAGTTGTTATGCCTCATTGTGCATTTAGACTGATAATTATAATGTTAACATAATAATATATTGTTGCACTTAGTGCGTTTTTTAAAAGTTTATTTCAGAAACTCTATTAAAGCTTAATTAGTAATACTCCAAGTCTTCTTATTGTTTATTTTTATAATAAATTATAGAAATGAAAGAGTCTTTTATTCAGAAAATTATATTTGAATAAAATTAAAAAACATTTACAATCATGTTATCAGCGCAGGACCGACCGTCGTGGAGATCTTTGGGGAAGGCCTATACCCAGCAGTGGGTGTCGTGCGACCGATATAATAATTATTTTCCTATACTAAGCTTTACAATGAGCCACTAAGCTATGTAAGATTTTTTGTCTAAAAGAGGCTTATTCGCTAATGTGTTACACTTTTGTTTAAAAGCTTGATAAAATAGTGACTTTATAAAAAATAACACATTTTTTTTTTCAACGGTTTAGTAAAATATTGACTGATTTTTAGTAACGTTAATATTCTTCTTCGCGTTTTCATAAAATAATGACCCATTTCAAAAATGTTTATTTACATGTACTTTTTTAAATGAAATAATAATATTTTTTTAAATACAATTATTGGACTTAAGAGGCCATTTACTTAGGTTTTAAAAAGTATGATTAATTTTTACGTACTCCTTTTAGTTCCAAATCTATAGTAATTTAATGAATGTCCTTTAAAAACACAAAAGTTTTTTGTCAATTACCAAAAGTTTGCAGTTTTGAGTTCAGTCAGTATTTTATTTAGGGTGCGAATTATGGTGGATGGATGGCCTGAAAAAAAATTGATAGATAAAGATATAACACCATTTTATAATAGGAAAAATGAACTTAGTTTAGACAGAGGAGTTTATTTTGGGGTTATAGAATCATTATACCAACATCATTAAAAGAATCTGTTTTATTAGAATTACATAAAAGCCATTTTGGTATTGTCCGCATGAAACAATTGGCACGTTCTTTCTTTTGGTGGCCAAATTTAGATACTGAAATTGGGAAAATTACAAGTAATTGCCTTATATGTTTAAAAAATCACAAAAACCCATCAAAAATGAAATTAAAACCATGGCCTGTACCACCTTCAGTTTGGTACAGACTCCATGCTGATTTTTTAGGACCTTTTTATAATAAAATGTACCTAGTAGTTATCGACGCTTATTCAAAGTGGCCTGAAATTTTTGAGATGCCCAAAATAAATGCAACCCGCACAATAGAAACACTTAAAACCTTATTCGCTCATTTCGGTTATCCCTCTCATTTAGTTACTGATAATGGGCCAACATTCACAAGCACTGAATTTGAAAATTATTGCAAAATGATAAATCTAAAACACACTTTTTCGCCACCTTATCACCCAGCAACTAACGGAGCTGCTGAGAGATTTGTAGAAACTTTTAAATCACATATTACTAAAATCAAAGAAAACGGAATACCATTAACTTCAGCGATTAACTTATTCCTCTTTGACTATAGGAACTTACCTCACAGTACTACTGGGGTAACACCCGCTAAACTGATGTTAGGGAGAGAGTTAAAGACTAGGTTCTCATTATTAAGACCACCTCCCATCTCTGATAAATCTTATGAAATGTTACAAAAGCAAGTAATTTATACATCAGGTAATAGGAATGTAAGTTTTATAATAGGGGAAAAAGTTATGGTCAGAGATTATCGCAAGGGACATAAACCGTGGATTGAAGGTATTATTACACGGGAATCAGTACCTAATGTAACATATGTAATTGATGTAGACGGTTCTATATGGAAAAGGCATATTAACCAAATAATTAAATGTAACAGTAGTCTATCCGAGTAAAGTAACACTTTATATTGTATGCCTATTAGTTACTAAATGTATTTTATTGATTTAAGTTTCTTATTATAATTCATTAAGTACTTTAATTAATTCAGTTCAGCTGAAAAAATGCAGTAAAAAAATTGAGTTACAGAGTCCACTCTAGTGTAATTTTATCTGTAATATTTCTTTAAAATGCATATAATTTGTACTACTTACTTCTAGTACTAACTGCTGGAAATACTTAGTGCGGCGGAGAGTGGGGTACTGCTCTTTAGCTTAGTTTTGTCTGTAACATTTCTAGGTAATTCATAACTTTTGTACTACTTTTAGTACTAACTACTTACTACAAGTATTTTATTGTCTGTAATATTTAATGCGGCGGAGAGTGTGGTATATGAATGCATCTATAAAGTGTGGTATCAGAACGCAGCTATTAATATTACGTCTCGCTCGCACCATCTACCTCGCTCTCTCGCTTTGTGCAAACATGTCGGCTACATTGTGTGTCTTTCATTAATAAAGATCTATCTAGTAAAAAGGTGTATAATTGAAGACAGGACAACTACTAATCGACTAGACTAGAAAGGATAACTACTCGTACAAGAATCGAACCAGAAGAAACTAAGGTGGACAATAATCTGCTAGAATTAGAAATCAGTGAGCAAAATCTACAATCAACATTAACAGATATTATACCAGAAAACGAAATGGATATGATACGAAAATCTTTAGAAGATGATGATATTTGTCAAGAAAAAAACGAGTTAATTAAGGAGCAAGGGCCTGAAGACGTTAACAAAAAAAGGAAGAAAAGTACACGTATAGCTATTAATAAAAATTACGTTGATTTTCTCTCTGATGACGAAGATTTTGTTTGGGATTCCACATCCTGGAAAGAGACTGATGATGATAGTGAATCTGAGAACGAGACTGACGTTCCAAGGAAAAAGAAAAAGAAGGTGAAAAAAGTAGCCACCGAAGAAGGAAAAGTAGGGGAGGCAGGTCTAAAGAAAAAGAAAATAAATCAAAAGAAATTAAGACACGAGTCGAGAACAAAAGGTAAGACTTACATTAAAAAAGATGGCACTGTTGTAAGTGAGAAAAAAATAAAAACAAATCCTTGCTTGGGAAAAAAATGTGGTCACAATTGCGGAGAAATAAGCGGAATATTGCGGAATAATAAGTAACTGCTGTATTGGAAAAATGATTTTGTAATATTAGATTTTACTTCTTTGTAACAAAGCTTAGTCTTGTTTAACGTAAAAAGTTCAGTTTATGATCATAAAAGCTAAAAATAGCAAGCTTTTTCTCTTTACTTCATATAAAGTAGCCAATAAGTTAGACAAAACAAGCGCTTGTTCCACGGAACAGGCGGAACAAAGTAGGCAAATTGTTACGACATGGCTGTTATTTTCTGTAACAGGTTGTTGGCACTGTTATTTTAGTGTAACAGGAACAGTTGTAACAGGTAGGCAATTTACCCTGTTACAACCCATGTCTAATAGCTGCTTTGTTTGACTCTCTCGCCTGCTTTGGGGTTGTGCATTATTTACCGAGATATCGCACAAAAACTTATCCCGGTACGCTCACTGTGTGTAATCTTATATGTACCTATGCTTGATTTTGAGATGACAGAATTTACTGAATTTTTTCAACTTTGTTTGTTTTGCTTTACGCAGTGTTCTCAACTCCATTTTAAAATTGTTGATAAATGCATCTCAAAAAATCTATAGCAAATATTATGAAGTAAAAATTTACAGCTTTAGTAACATGAAAATATGACAGTTTAAATTGGAAAAATCGCTAAAATTCATGAAACAGCTTTTCAAAAGTAAACGGCCGTGAACGTGCCCCGGTTCTTGTCGTTGTCGCATTTAATTGTAGTGTTGCCTCACTTTAAGTTTTACCCACAAAATCGAGAAAATTTTTCGTAATAAATTCCATCCTACTTACATAGTAAAAGTATTTTCAACACACTTGCTCGTAAAGTGAGCCTTATTACATCGCTTTTAGGGCCATAAACCGAGCTATAACAAACGCGTGCAATAATATATAAAACACTAGTTCGTAATAGAATTAACCCAACAAAGTTAAATTAGTACCTTACTGCAAGTTCTATGCGAGTAAACAGAGCATTCCTAATTTAGCCGGGTAATACAGTTATTTTTTTTTTGACAACAAAGAGGTTTTATGCTGCTGAAAATTCATATACATTTTTGGAATAAATAAATGTGTAAGTCCTTAATTAAGTCAAATAAATATATAATTATTATCAAATTATTCATAATTCACAATATTTTGTTATAAAATATTAAAATATTTGCATTTTGTCACTTAAAATTATAATTTTGAAGTATTAGTAGTAGGCTGTATGCTCCTCACCCCTTTGATCGCAAAATATTCTTGCGTTGGGCGTGTGAAAAAAAAACAAAAAGAAACATGCGCGCCTTTTCCCATAATTATCATATTTTGTTTTTGCCATATTTGTTGCTGTGTGATAAATTACTTTATTTTTTCCTCGCAAATGTGTTGAAAAACGTCGTATGAAACTCGTGAGCTCTTGCTTATTGCACACTCGGCTGAGTTACGCAACCTAAGCTAACTTGTCTCATAATGTACTATTTTATATTTATACCTGTCGGAGCGAGAGCGTAATGCTGGTGACAATTCGGAACAGAATCGGTGCAGGCTGGATACGACTAAACTTTATGTTGCTAAACTCCTTTGATTATGGTAATGGTTGACTGGCTGGTTGGAGAAATGTCAAGCGTTACGTCAGTTTTAACATAACGTTGGAGTGTGGTCTGTGGATGGGTCGTCTTCCTCGTATAGCGATTCTGTGAGCTCAGGGTAGAAAAGATGGAGGATATAATATTGGAAAATGGAGATGGTTGATTACTGCGAGTTGTGTTGTGATTGTGATTTATTCATGGAGAATCGTGAAAGGCCTACTCAGAACTCACTGCGTTTCTCTAATCAGTCTTCATTCATCCTGACCGTGCTCTGTAGTTAACAGTCAACTTTAATTGTGAAATTGTAATAAAATGGGATTAGAGGAAACGTCTGCGAGTTTATTTTAGAAAAATATACCCACACTCAAGAATAACTGATATCGGCAAGAAATACTTGAGAAACCCAGAGGGCTACTTCGACATACCTATATTTTAAAAATGATAATATCCATCAAAGTTATATTTATCTTGGGTGATGGGGTTCACACTTGTGTTATTTTACTTTGAACAAACAAAGTGCATTATTAATTTAATTTTTTTGATTTTTTTTCATGACTGTGGTGCTGGTGCTTATTATGTTTGGCATGGTTTTAACTAAATCCACTAACAAATATATATTCAGTCTAAGCATGGAGAAATTTTTGATTTCTTTTAATCCCAAACCGTCAACTTCAAGGCAAAAGGAGAGTGAGAGCGAAAAAACCAATGATTGTGATAATATTAGTACAGCGCCTGAGGAAACACCGCCAGCGCCTGAGGAACCTCCGCTAAAAAAACTAAAAAAACAACACCGAGACTTTAATGAAAAATGGCTAGAAAACATAAAAATTTAAAAATTGGATCTCAAAGAAGGATCAAGAACGTGGTATGGTTACTGCTTATTGCAAAGTGTGCGATTGTACTGTGCTAAACCACAAACCAGCTCTTGTCAAGCATATGAATACTGTGAAACACATTCATAATGTAAGCTCAATAAGTCAAACAGTGCCTATTGAGCGAATGCTTCAACCGAAAAAAGGAGACGAATTGAAAAAAAGAGCTGAGCTTAAATTATGCGCTTTTCTTGCAGAACACAATTTATCACTATCTTTAGCAGATGATTTAATTCCATTTTTAGCCAATACTTTCTCAGACTCTGAAATAATAAAATCGATCAATTTAGGTAGGACAAAAGCCACGAATACAATTAAGAGTGTACTTGGTCCCATGTTAACCCAAGAACTTATAGATAAGTTAAAAACTACTCTTTTTAGTATTATAATGGATGAAACAACTGACATCAGTGTCAAAAAGCAATGTGCCCTGACAGTAATATACTATGATGATGATAAAGATTATGTTCGCACACAGTTTCTAGATATGTTCGAAGTTAAATCTGGAAAGGCTGAAGATCTTTCAAATAGTTTAATAACTTGGCTTCAAGATCATCAAATTTCTTTAGAAAATTTTGTTGGTTTCGCTTCTGACACAACTAACAGCATGGTTGGCCAATACAATTCTGTGTTCAGTCATTTAAAAAAAATAGTTCCGCACATTGCATGCATCAAATGCAGTTGTCATATGATACACCTCGTGGCGTCCAAAGCATGTCTTAAGCTGCCACGATATGTAGAGGATTTGTTGAGAAGTATAGCTTCGCATTTCAGTCGCAGTTCTACAAGACAGGGCAAGCTGAAAGAATTTCAAGAATTTTTCAAAGTAGAAGTACATAAAATTTTAAGTCCATCCACAACACGATGGTTGTCACTAGAAGCGTGTGTTAACAGAACCTTAGAACAGTATGAAGTTCTCACAGAGTATTTCAGAGTTGAAGTATTTGATGATCCAAGTAAAATAACTGAAGACATTTTAACAACTTTAAACAATAAATTTACAAAAATTTATCTAGAATCTATGTCATATGTATTAAACCTTTTCAATGAATTCAACAAACTGTTTCAGTCGCAAAAACCATTGTTACACCAGTTAAAGACCGAAGTCTACAAGCTCATAAAATCAATTGCCTGTAATTATATGCAGCTTCAATATTGCAAAACCACTGACGCTTACAAATTAGAATACAATAATCCACGATTTTTTACACCACTCGAAAAAATTTACCTCGGCGTGTTAACGCAGGAATCCATCAATGAGTTGGAAAAAGAAAATCCACCACCCAAAACGCAGATTAATGAGTTTAGAAAAACGTGTTTGTCATTTTACATAGAGACCATTAAACAGATAACACAACGTTTTGACTTTTCTGATTCTCTTTACGAAATAATAGAACAAGTCACAAATCCTCAAAAAGCTCAAACATATGATACAAAAGACCTTTCTCGTGTCGTCAGCAGATTCCCAAACATAAAAAATCATGTAGACCTCGAGGAATTAAATAAGGAGTGGAAAAAGCATGCCCTGTTGGATTTTACAAATTTAAATTTGTCCCAGGATCTACAAATAGAAGATTACTGGAAGAAAGTTTTCAGAATGAAAAACTTTTCAGGAGAGCCATTATTTCCCCATTTAAAGAAAGTACTAAAGCTTTTGCTGGTCCTACCATTTTCAAACGCCAGTGTAGAACGTGTTTTTAGCCAACTCAAGTTAATAAAATGCGATAACAGAAATAGACTCGGCACTGAAACAATTTCATCGTTGATGGCTATCAAAGGAAATATACCAAATGCGACAGCATTTGAGCCGATAAAAGCGATGCTCAATGCTAAAATTAAATTTTACAAGAATGGGAAGGGTGAAGGTATATACTAACATTACTCATGATTTTTTACAGAATATTACGTAATATAATTTCTGTAAAAAAAATAACTCGATAGGTTAGCTGAATCCTTTTTTACTTTGAAATTACATTTAGCCTTTAATTTCAGGTGTTTCCGAAAATTAGCTGTAAAAAATCCATGTAAATAGAAAAATTGTACTATAAAATGAAACTCTTAATGGAAAAGAACTGAGTTAACTATATTTTTGTAAGTAAATACAATTAGGGCTTTTCAAAGTGACATTTATAAAATTAAAATAGTAACTATTTGCCTTCCTAGATGGTGTTGATACTCTTCGAAGCTTAAAAATAGTAACTATTTGCCTCACTAGATGGTGTTGATACTTTTCGAAGCTTAGTAAAAAAATCATATTGACACACATTTTTATCAACGAGCCTCGATCCTACAGTTTTTTGTCATTGTGAAAAGCCCTCATTAACATGTAATCAACTTTTAATACATTTTCACAAAAAAATATGAAAGGTATTTTTTTTTACTAAAAGGTTACTTTTTTATATATTTCAGGTAATTTTTGACAAGACCTGCTGGCAACACTGGTCTGGGACGCTGGACGCGGCTTCCAGCGTCGCTACCGGCGTTTGTTGCAGACCAACGCCTAAGTCATCTCAAGTAATGGCTTCATTAAGATGAAGTAATTGCTAAGTAACAAGTAATGACTTGTTTTTTTTCAGAATTTTTAGATGAGTATTTTTCACGTTAAAGAAACTAAAATCTAGTCCAAATTGGGAATGTCAGGAAGTTTGAGTTGAGTCTATTTGTCTTGTTTTTATATTATCTGTGCTTATATAAAAAATTAAAGCAATTGTCATAATAACATAATGTCTTTCTAGTGTATTTCATAGCTGCCTAGTAAAATTTAGATATTTATAAAGTATTCTTGTAAAAAAACATAAAATAAAGTGGTAGTATTGTTTGGGATACTTATGCGTTACCTGAGAAATTATGTCTTGTGTGATTAAGGGCTGTAAATCTCACACAGGAAGAAAAGAAAATAATCAATAAACAGAATGATTAAATCGGTAAGTTTATATTGTTTTCGATGTTATTATGTAGTGTAAATAGCCTGAAACTATTATAATATACTAATAATTTGTGCAAATAGTCGTTTGTGTCCAGTTCTTTGCCGATTTTGCAAATATCAGATTGTTTATTACAGGTCGTAGAGGTTATGTTTTTTCGCCCGGTGATGTGCATTTCTATATCGATATTTTTTGTACTGTACTTTCTTACTTTATATTTGATGGGATCCAATAGTAGAAAACCATCACATGGCTTGGCTAGCCTGGCACATCTTTCTTTTATGTAAATAGATAATGATAGGATTAAACGAACTTACCTGAAGTGAAGTTCAATCCTGATTATATGAAGTACTTAGTCCGAGATATTTACTATGTAGTACTTGGTCTTTCACACTCTTGATACGCGAATTTCAAAGCTAAAAGCAGAAAACAAAAATCGCCACCTGGCAACACTTAATGTCAATGTCAATATTTCAGAGCCCCTAGCAACACAGCCAGGGAAAATTAATTTAATTACTACCTAAGAAAAATTAAATTAAGGGAGGGCGGGATGTTCTATCTCGATTGATTTATTCAATATTCAAACAGATAATTATGACAACTCCTTTCTTAAAATTTAAATTAAATCAAATTAAATTATTTAATAGTGCTTTAGCAAACAACACTTGGTTAAAATGTTCAGAGAAGAACATATCACTTTAAAATTACAAATGATTTATTGTTTCAAGATTCATAATCAAAACAGATACCTATGTATGTATGACAACTTCTGTCTTAAATATTTAAAATTAAATCAAATTAGATTATTTAATACCTTTCTAGCAAACAACACTTAGTAAGATGTTCAGAGAAGAACATAACACTTTAATATTACAAATAATTTTATTTATTGGCTCAACATTCATAATCAAAACTACTTAGTTATTATGACTTATGCCAACTTCTGTCATAAAAATTAAATGAAAGCAAATGAAATTATTCAATACGGCTCTAGCAAACAATGCTTGGTTAGGTTCATTCATGGTACGGCTCATTATAGAGTAGTTTGTTATAATGTGCTGCAAAGGCCGGCGACCTAGGAGACCAACCCACTGGTCTAATAATAATGTCTACAGAGAGACCTTCCCTATGGACACATGGGGTCGCAGCACAGCATGGCACCACCGTCTGACATCTCTAGCTTCAGCCATCTACTGATGGACTGGTCAGACACACGATGGTGCGGTCTTTTGAAAATAATAAACAAATAATTGAATGAATTATCATTCCCCTGGTTATTTCCATATATTGTGTAAGCGTTTGAATGGGACATATTTCAGGTTGACAGTGAAATAAGTTAAGATTACTTGACGTTGACGTCTATCAGGAGCGAATGTTTTTAGAATATCTGTAAAAATTATTTCGACATCAGTCGCTATGTTAATTTAATCTTTTTTTTTTTTTTTTTTAATGGAATTATAATTCTGGACCCTCAGGCCAGTACCAATACTAACAGCATAACAGACTTATTGGTGAGCTTTTCTAAGCTTAATTTATTCAATGGATACACATTGTACCAGATACAAACATATGATAGAACTTTAGAAGGGTGGGTCCTCCTACACACTGCCATTGGGTTTTTTTTTTTTTTTTTTAAATCCCATAACTCTAGGGTATAAATGAGAGACCATGAAATAGAATCGAATAGTGTAGGAAATATTTTTCAACTAAATATTCTTTACATTTATTATTTTTCATACAAAATAATTTAAAAAAGTTAAGACTACCTATGCAAAACACCTTTATGTGAAATATGGCAACGTCACATTTCCTTGCCTCTAAATAGGCTTATCATCACATCATCAATGAAAATTTTAGTAGTAGTATTTGTCAATGAAAGCTAAACGTCATCTTTACGTTTGTGATCATTGATAATAGTAAAAAACTATATGTATGCAAAAATAAAGAATCGTCATAATGGTAATAACTTTTGAAGTAATTTAATTAAGATTGATAAAATCTACAAAACTAGGCATCTTTGGACCACATGTTCGAGGAGTTTTTTGATTATTTTGACCCATAGAATATAAAAGTTCCATAGAAGCTACTTCTGACCATAACACTACTGTCTGTTTAAATTTTTTGAACATCTTTTAAAAGTAAATAAAAGTAAGTAATGCGTAAAAGAATAACATTCAACCAATTAACAGTAAATGCCTGTATTCCACACAGGTGGATTCCTGTGCCATGATATATTCTTACACATTTGAAGTTAACAAGAGATGCAAAAAAAAAATATATTTATAGGTATATAAATGTCAGACATTCCCAATTTTATAATTATAACGTTGAAGGTTTCAGTCGACAGTTACAGTTAATTACTTGGACTCATAATCAGCATTAGTATAGTATATTGATTTTATGTATGATAAAATCAATAAGTTCAAGTCACACACCACTGCCAGATCTGTATTGCCAAACCATTTAATAAGGGATACTGATACTGAACTCCCCTAGTCTGTTGACTTAGAAGAATGCAGTGGTATTGCCTATTTCAAGAAGGATTTCACAATTTATTAGGTCTTGAGCAAAACATTTTAATGTAAAAAATGTAGATAATAATTCACAATAACTGATATGAGAGTCTAGTTCTTCATCAGACCAATGACCTCTAGCACTCTGGCCGTTGCAAAATGCGCCCCAACCAGTGACCGACTCCCAAAAGATTTCCAATTTAAAATCATATTGCTTTATCTTACTATTATAGCAGAAGTAATATTTCTTTTTCACTATAGTGAATCCCATTTACCTTTTTTAAGTGCTTCAATAAGCACTTTAATGTAATGCAATCATTACTATCATAGTTGCCTCCGGAGGCTTCTAACCTCCAGAACTAAATTTCCTAATAGTTATACAAATTCTCTAATTTTACAGCTATCTCTCTTTTAGGAACTGTTGAATTAAAAGTTTTTTTTTTTTTTTTACTAATTATCAAAACCTGATAATTAAGATTAAATAATCTTTCACTCTGGAAGCCTTCAGGAAACTCCTTGTTCTATTAATAATGAAAACTAATGTCTCAAATACAATAATTGTGACATTATTATTATTTTGGAGACATTCCTCATAATATGACGGTCCCAGACAGATTGTGTCATATAAATATATTATTATTAAATACAGTACAAAATGTACGGGTTAGGTAATTTTGTAAAAACAAATGGCGCTGATGTTAAAACAAAGTGCAGGCAATTCAACTGATATAATTTGCCATGAAAGATGAATCTTAAAGTTAAAAAGTGTCTGTGATTTACTAGAAGTGGCACTAAGAAGTAGGTATTTTTCATTTCTATAGTAGTCATACAGTTTCCTCTTGTTAGTAATTTGCACATAGTCCTAACATCTCTAATTTAGAATGAGAAGTCTCTATAAACTTACTAAAGGTGTTTAAGTTAAGTATGAACTTGTGAGTACCATAACTTTTAGGCACAGTAAAAATACTTGAAAGAATTGACTACAGACTACTCAACAATATTGCAATTAATTCAAGAAGCTTAACAATTTCTTTAAAAAGAATTAACTTCTTAGATAAATTAAGATTATTATTGCATGGTATATAGTTTTTTCTAAATTAAATTATTTTTATTTTAAAATAAAAATAAAAATAAATCTGTATATAAGAAGGATATAGTAACCCTTTCTTATCCACTGCAATTATTACAGGATCCTGAGTTAATGTTTCCCAACATAAATAAAAATATTGCAGTGTTTCTGTAAATTTTACCTCTAGGTACGGGTAGCAAGATCTGCCTCTGAATCCCTCGTGAGCTTAGTGGGGCAGCGCCTGGTACCCGGGTTAATGTTGGTATCCTCTTCGAGTTGTTAACTTTGAGGTTAAAATCTAAATTCTTGTCCAATAATGGGCTAATCAGCTTCATTTTAATATTTGTATATATTTATAATTTAAACGACAGAGTAGTCTTATAACATCGCTTGAATTCTTGACGATAGTCATAGTGTATCAATGTTTGATTTAGTCATCATGTCTATTGTTTGACATAATAGTGGCAATAGCATTTCTTGTATCCTCTTGTGTCAATAAACCTGTAAGACCTACGTTACGCTTGTATAAATTTTCAATTTTCAGGAAAATGAAGTTAATTATCAAAATCTTTTCCCATTCTTCTGTCAAGATGTTTTGAAATCTTAGTAAGTATACTGTTTGTGTTGTTTACTGTTGATGGGAATGTTCCCCATGCTCTCATTCATCTTGGGCTAAAAGTAAGTAATCTCATTAAAATTAAAATTTATTTGGTAAATAACCATTATGTCTGGAGGTCTATGCAATGATTTTCCCACATTTTTAGAGCTTCATGAACAATGAATAGGTAACACAATTGTTGAATTTTAGAACAAAATTCTTACTTGATCTTACTAATAACCTAGTAAGCTCTTATCCCAACGGGATAACGTATGTACATATTAAACAATATTTGATACCTACTAGTTATTGGTTTATATTTTTCCAACGAGAAGTATGCTAGTATCCCAATGGGATTACGTATGTACAATAGTAAAAAATATTTGATACCTACGATATCAGTTTAAACCTTCTCAACGAGAAGTATGCTTTATCCCAACGGGATTACATTATGTACATTAGTTAAGAATATTTGATACCTACTCGGTATCTGTTTATACCTTCTCAACGAGAAGTATGCTTTATCCCAACGGGATTGCATATGTACAATAATAAAAATATTACTCAGTATTGGTTTATGCCTTCTCAACGAGAAGATGCTATTATCCCAACGGGATTACATATTATGTACAATACTAAAAAATTTTACTCGGTATTGGTTTATACCTTCCCAACGAGAAGAAAACATCGCTGTAACACGAGGATATTTGTTTATAAACAAATCCAACTATCACCACCCCACGGGAGGCTCGCATAGTCGCAACGCGATAATGCGTACAATTACTTTGCCAGTTTGTATGTTATAACTTTGTAGGTATTCATGTTTTACCAGAAATTAGTTTTTCAACCTAATACGAGCTTCTTAGATGGTGAAGATGAGAACTCAAAATACTTACAATCTTCCTTCTAGTTACAAACTTATCATTTATACTTTTGGTGTTTTTTCCCAAATCTTTGAATAGTTCTTCTGTCGAATCATCTTCAGACTTTCGTTTGGGCATGCTAATCACAATTTAACACAATATTACACAAAAGAACAATGAAATTTCCAAATAAAATCCCGAAGGGAACAATCGCGTGCGAGCGCGAAAAAACAATTGACATTGACATTAAGTGTTGCCAGGTGGCGATTTTTGTTTTCTGCTTTTAGCTTTGAAATTCGCGTATCAAGAGTGTGAAAGACCAAGTACTACATAGTAAATATCTCGGACTAAGTACAAATATAATAATCACGTAATTTACATTTGAAAACTCAAATCAGTTGTAACATAAATTTTTGTATGTTACCTACATACTACTGCCAAGCTCAATTTCTTTGTTTTAGGCGCTGTTATTTCGTCTATGGTTAACCGGCTGGGCTTTTGCTCTGTGAGTCGCAACTGGTTGCTGTGAAGCTGCAATGTTCGGCAATGCAACCTTCCCCGGTGGGTGATGAAGGAAGCGAAGTAATGTCCTAAGAGGCGTTGCGCCTGCTTGAGGAACCAACTGCCTGCAGCAAGTCGAGCCAATATCAACTGGCAGATCTTCGCCACTTTTTCGGGAGGAAGAGATTTTGTGTTGAAATGAGTATCCCATCTTATCCCTAGAAAAACGATCAAGAAGGGATTTTTACATAAACTACGTAACTAACATTTTTGACGATTTTTATTTAATGATGGCAATGTAATCTGTAGAAAAAGTTAACACTAAACGGTTAAATTCGATTTTACAAAAACAGCTTATTTAGCACAGAATCACATCGTAAAAAATGTATATTTTGCAAAAACTACACAACTGCGTGCATTTTTTTCAAAAATTACATATCTGAACGCAGTTAAGTAGTTTTTGTGATAAAATAAAACGTCAGTTCTTATCTGCCGCGATTACATATCCCAATCTAGCATCACCAATTTAGAGTTGCCACCCGTATAAAAAGTAAAATTTTAACAATTAATTTACACAAATAACGCAAAGGTCAACATGTTTATGTTTTTTTTATTTTCGATTCTCATCTCCAATCTTATACAATGTTTATCTTTCCGTTATAGGGTAAATTCACTTTTAAAAACGAACTTATTATACAATATCTTATTGTCAAGTACGAGTGGCAACCCGAAATTGGTATGCTAAATCGGCGTATGTAATCGCGGCTTTAGTTCACGTATTTCGTTTATTTAAATCTGTGAAATATGTATTTCCTATACGCGGACACTCATTCCTGCCAAATGACCAGGATTTTGCCTTAATTGGCAATTTGAAAAAAAAACATACTGTAGAAACACCAGAAGAATGGGAAGACCTGATAAAAACAGCACGCAAACATCCATCACCTTTTGAAATAAAAAGTATCACTCATAAAATGTTTTTTGATCTGAAAAAGACACTGGAGCCTTATTTTTTAAAAATTTGTAAACCAGCAATGAAAATAAAAGATGCAAGAATGATTAAAATAGATCAAGAATCACCATTTGTCATGGTCAAGTATAACTTTACTGGAGAATGGACTAGAATCCATCTACGGACAAAGCGTTCACTGCCTTCAGAACTAAATTTCAGTCCCTTGTACAAGGCTCAAATTCCATTAAATGTAAACAAAGCCAATGATCTTCAGAGATTGAAACATTATTTAAGTGAGCCCTACAAGATTTAATGATAAATTATGTGAAATAGCAGAGGAAGGAGAAGATATTGATATTGATAATGAAGATGTAAGTGGAGGAGAAGAATAAAGGTTATTTTAATGTATGATTGATTGCTAATAAACTACTGAATAACGATATGGTTTTTATTTAATTTTCTAAACTTTTACTTTAATTTTTACAAACATAACATAAGTAGGTACATTTTTTTTTACAAAAAGAACACTAGTACATTTTATCATTTTTCTCTATAATGGTAGGTTCAAATAGTGAAAAATGTTATGTTATCAATCAAATACATTTTAATTAATAAATGATCAAAAGTTATTAGTTATGCATTGAAAAATATGAATTGGAGAGTTTTCTTTATTTCCTGTGAAATTATTTTAAAAAAGTTGTGTAGTTTTTGTAAAAATCCCTTCTTGTATGGGTTTGACGATCGACTTTTCTTTGTTGACCGACCAGCCTAAGTGTCTCAAGAGTTTGATGGCTGTCGCTAAATGCATACTTAAAAGTTCTCTTCTCTGATGGACTATTAGAAAATCGTCGAGGTAGATTACTAGACGCATTCCTTGTTTTCGAAGCACTTCTGCTATCTAATTCGTCACAGATGCGAACAATCGGGGAGCCGCAGCGAGTCCAAATGGTAGGCATGTCATTTGATAGAGTTGACCCTCGAAACTGATTCGGAGATAAGGTCGATGCTCTTGACTTATTGGCAGGATAGTATGCTTGGCTGAGATCTAATTTTATGTGATAGTGATTGAACAGATGAAATGGTTTTGGATCCATAAACTGATTCAGCGCTTTTAAATTTAAAATTACTCTGTTCTTTCCATTTGATTTTACTACTAGGAACATCGGAGAAATAAAAGATGGTGTTAAAGGGGCTAATTCCAATACATTGCTCTGCATTAGTAACCGAATTTCTGTAGACATTGCTTGAGAGGCCGGAGTTTTTCAGACTTATCTGTCTATAGCTGTGAATCGAAAGGGCTTATTCTCAAAAGTCATGGAATGTTGAGGAGACTTAGCGCGTGGTCGTTTCATATTATTACTATTAACTTTTTCTAATTTATCTATTCCACCAATTTTTTGTAAGTAAGAAGACAATTGTTGAGGGTTAAAGATGTATTCGTAGGAGGGGGGGATCTTATTAAAATCTTCACGAACATATTTGTCTTTCAAAGATTTAACTAAAGAGCGGCGTCTTAATTCCAGCGCTTCTGCCCGCTTTCCGCAAATAATTTGCAAAACATCATGGGAAACTGACTTATGTGAAGAGTTATTTACGAATAACTCTTTACACTTTGTATAGAGTGTCTGCGGTGAGAGTTGCAAATTTGGAGTGGCTGACCAATCTATCAGGGTTTGTAAAGCTGAATTTACTGCTTCGTTCTGAGCTAGGAATGCGTTTGATAAAGCAGCGAAACTGCGTTCCATCTGGAACCATCTCACCGGGGAGTATGGGTCTTCGAAACGACGCATCTCTTCATTAACCTTTGATTCTGTAAATCCTGGGGTAGCCAGGTACTTCTTTTGCACATCTGTATATCGAACTCCATTACAATCTGGAGAATCAAATCTTTGCATCGAGGTGATTTTAGCTAAACGTTCTGAAATTGCTCTAGTTATCACTTAATTTAATTTAATTGATACCTCTAGTTCAGCGATATCACCATTATCAATTATTTCTGTTGTGGCCGGAGGTCTTAGAAAACTATCATCTTCCAGACTGGGATTTGTTGCTGACATTTTCGTATTATGACTGGGATTTGTTGCCGATATTATCGTACTATAATTCGATAGAAAAAGATTATTTACGTGACTCACCAGCTGTTGTGACAGTAAATCAAACTTTCGATTCAATACCGAAGTGTCATTGTCAGCCTCTATATGACCGCCATCTTACGTCTTTTAGACGGCGGCGGTCTGTTCTCCTCCTGCAAATCCGAGGAAGAACTGCTTGATGACGACGAACACGATTTCCTCCCGATTTCAACCGAATTTCTTGATTACACATCCCGTGAATCCCGTTGATCACTCATGATGAAAAAGCAACCTCTAAATTTGCCACAACCACAACACACACTTTCACTTGTAATGGAGCTATTTACTACTCTTTATCGAAAAAAATTACTGTTTTATGTTTGTTAACAATTAAGTGAACTCAAAATTATAAATTTTATTTCGGAAGTCGTTTTGAACGGATTGAAAAACGACGCAACAATGACAAAATGGCGGCTTGTTCGTGGTGAGTAAGTTTGACAGGTTATGCGGAAGGGGGCGCTGCGCTCGGCGAGGAGGTCGGCAATGTGATGGAGCTATAGACTTCAAGTTAAATGAACGGAAAAGCAGACGATGTACTCTCTCATAATGGACTTCGGACGCCTAACGGAACACATAATAGTTGAATTTAAAGGTGGTGTTGCGGACTTGGCGCTTACTCGCAACAAAACAATTGCCGCTGGCTGGATTGATGAGGATGCCTATATTTGAGGGCTAAATAAAATAGCACGCTTACGAAGTAATTCGATTATTTATTATTTAATTACACTTCAAAATATCTTTAAAATTACTTAATAATGTCTCGACACTTTTTAATTACAACTTAAATTGTCCCAACACTTAAATATGTACAGTGAATACTTCAAGCACTTAGACACTTCAATTACTTTTCGAACTCTTCGCTTTTTGTTTTCACTGCACTATTATTTACAACACTACTGCTACTAATCCAGCGACATCACTCCCGAACATTCCCGACGACTCGCGACGCGGGCCGACCGCTGCGGTGGGCGGCCGAAACTGGTGCTGTCTCGCTCTTTTAATGCTTCCTTTCCTTATCTTTCACTGCAGCGGCCGCTCGTCGTATCGTTCAATTTTGAAACTTATTTATACGTCGCTAACAGGTGGTAAGAGGGGTACTACCCAATTTCATGCCTGCATCATACAGGATACAGAAAATTAAGAGGTATCTGTAATGTGGCATTGAAATGTGTTGATAAGGCGAAAAAAGTATTAATTTCTAAAGATGAAGATGTCTCATTAATTCAAATAGATCAAATTGTTGGGATCATACCCCCACCAAAAATACAAGTGGTCGGGGAACGTATCAGATATATTTTCGACAAACCCTTATGTATAAAATCTCCCAAACCCACCATTGTAAGAGAGGTTCTGACCTCTCTCAGTTCTTAGGCCTTGTAGGCTACTCCCGTAGGTATATAGCTGGCTTTGCTTCTAAGACCGCCTGCATTGCTAGGTTGCACCACCAGAGAAGCAAATATTCCTTGTCAATCCAGGAAGTGGGAAAGTGGAGGTGGAAACCAAGATATTTTCGTCACAAGAACTCCAAATAATATCAATTTAGCTGCTATTCTTTTTCTACATAGTTTTAGCGGCTGCTATAAAAAAGAATACAGAACTAGCTCTCAGGTACATTGGAATAGAAGAGACTGATCCTCCAGCTCGGAAGGCAGTGGAATTAGTGAAGGTTAACTTGGAAACTTCCATCAAACGATTAAACATCGGACTTCTCGAATACTTTCGCACCAGTCGAGGCCACCAATTGATGTTATATCTCAATTAAGCAAATTACAACTGAACGGCGAAGAAGTGCTAAACGAACTTGTTCTTAAATTAAAACCAGATAATTCTCATTCTTGTTACATTTCTTCTCGTTCTTGTTTAATTTGCTGGAAAACCCAAAAGCAGATAAAATTGACCACTATTGTTACGGGTTGTCGTAGCTTCATGCTTGGATTAAGAATGGAATATAATGTTACATATTACGTATCGGCTGGACGTTAAGAAATGGGATATAAAATCTAAAGAAGATAAAATTCTTATTGAAAACAGAAAAAATAGATATTCAAACTCGATTCAAGTATGAAATGGGACTCATCGTAGATAAACCAAAACATGGGGTTGGCACTACAAATTATGGCAACACTGAGATGTTTTTTTTTAACCATCAGCAATCATCTGAAATTACGGGCACTGATGAAAAACTAATCAAAACCTTTTATATTATTTTCAGCCGTCTTTCGTCTGGCTATGAAATAAATATGAACTCATTTGATACACTTTAAGAGTGACGAATATTTTTTTTTTTTTAAATCCTTTAAGGTAACTGAATAACAATATTTAATGTGTACAACATAATGAGGACTCTCAAAAAAGTTATCGAATTGCAGTTACCACGCTTAAAGAGCGTAACGGGAAACCGAACCAAATCGATGCTCACTACGCCGCCTTATACAAATCAAATGTGCAAGCAACACTGCTACTGAATATCGTAAAACGTTAAATGAAATAGAAAAACACATAATTAGGGGCATTAGGAGAAAATACAGAACATAATCATCTAAGGTTTATCATCACTGAGAAGTTTCCTGAAGTTCTGTAAATAAAGTAATCTGTAAAATTAAGATTTCACTGAATCTGATTTCTATTGAGGACATGAGGAAGCAATTGAAAATTATCATCTCGGCCAAGGAAGAAGCTAGCCAAATTAAACAAGAAAGGAATTCATCTAATAACGACAGTTATACAGTAGAGACACTTTATGTTAGGTGATATGATACTACTTTTGTGTAGATTCCATAGAGTGAAGTGAAGTGAACGTCTTGTCAAGAACGCCTTTCTCTGTCACTTTATTTATCGTAGTTTAATTTAGTGAATTAAAGCCTTGAAGTATGTTTTCAGGCATTTCGTGTATTATTTCAATTTAATTCACTAAAATGGAAAGATTTCTGAGACCAGATCGTTTTGACGGAGATTCTTCGTTGAGTTCTACGGGCCCCGAATGGACACATTGGAAATGTACCTTTGACAACTTTATCGTGGCTCAAACAGCAGCGACTGCTGCATTATCTGGCCCCGAGAAGCCGGCGCCAGTACTCTCCGACGAAACAAAACTGCAGTTGCTGATCAATCATATTCCCCCGCGTTTGTCGCGTGTATCGTTCAATCAGTGACTGCATAACATACGGCGAAGCGATGACAGCTTTAGACGCGCTGTACGTCAAGCCAAAGAATGAAATCAGAGCACGGCATCTTCTGGCTTCGAGACGCTAGCACCAAGGTGAAACCATAGACATGTACTTACAAGCCCTCAAACAGTTAGCTAGAGAATGCGATTTCAAAGCCATCAACGCTGAGACAAACATGAAAGATAATATAAGGGGTGCCTTCATCGCCGGAATAATTTGCCTAATCGTTTTTATGTGCTGTAGCTGCAGTCGTCTGAAAGGTTGAAGTAGTATCAGGATGCTCATCGTTGTTAGTCACAAGTGCATTGACAGTTGGATAGTTGAAATTTTGAGAATTAATTATAACTTTACTTTTGTTTAAGTGTTGGGACAATTTAAGTTATAATTAATAAGATTCAAGATACGCGAACGTCTTCTAGAGAACCTCACCCTCACTCTCGATGAAGCTTACAAGAAAGCACAATCAAATCTCCATTGATTGTGATCTTGAATCTTATTAATTATAACTTAAATTGTCCCAACACTTAAACAAAAGTAAAGTTATAATTAATTGTTTTGGGCCATCTGGACAATTCTCAAAATTTCAACTGTCCAACTGTCAATGCACTTGTGACTAACAACGATGAGCATCCTGATACTACTACAACCTTTCAGACGACTGCAGCTACAGCACATAAAAGCGATATGACTGACAAATTGCGTCGAAAATGCTTCTTTTGTGGAGGAGAACTACACAACAGAAAGCCTAGAAGTATGTTTTCAGGCATTTCGTGTATTATTTCATTAGGCATAAGATGAAACCGAAAACAACAGTTTGTACGAAGGCACTTCCGAAATAAAGAAAGACTGAACGAAATGAGAAGGAAACCGTTTGCGAATAACGTAAGAACCATTAACACAAAAAACAACTATCGTAATTATAGTAATAATCAAGCACAAATACCTATAATAATAAAAGAAAAGTAGAACATCTAAATAATAAGGCTTTTGTTTCGAATCGAATCCAATTTAGACCCTGCATCTTCTGTCAACAGCAACATTTAAACGATTACTCTGGAACAGTAAAAACGTTGTATCAAAGAAGAGCAAAACTAGGCCAATGATGTTACAATTGTTTCAGCGCAAACCACCAACTCAACGCGTGTGAAATTGTTTCTATTGTGGAGTGTTCGGAAGACAACCAAGCCATCTGTTGAAAACGATATTCATACCAGGGAAGAGGACCAAAAGGCATGAATATGATAGTGAATTTGTAACGTTGCATTTTAACGTTACATTTCTTTGAAAGAATGGTTTAATTTTTCTAAAACTAGCTCATTAGTTGTAATGAGTTTAGTGCTAAAGTCCTGCAAGAGATGGCGCTAGCTGTCCCAGAAATTATGAAAACCTGACCATTTTCCGTTCTTGTCTGACTCTGTGGTTACATGAGTTAAAAAAAAACCAAAAAGTCGAGTGACATGATCTGTCAACGAGACAGCGAGCTGGTAAATGCCATTTGATGAAACTTGATTCATTTTGATTTCTTCACGGACCTAAAAAAAAGACGGAATCACCTACCACGCGTAAGTTATGACAATTCGTGATATTTTTTCGTTATTTATGTTTTATTGACTGATGAAAATTCTATACAAAAATACAACAATGTGGCAAATTTCCCTTAAAGGTCAGGTAAACTGTATTTGTTGCATTTGTGACTCAGTAAGATCAGATTTCGTAACTTTTTAGGGTTCTGTATCTCAAAAGGAAAATAATAGAAACCAACCCAAATTATTCTTAAGAAATAACTCTTGCATCCTTTTTAATAGGTTTCCTAGAAATAAAAACCGTAGAGATGACTAGGTCTTAATTATTCGAAACTGCAGAGGAGAAAACAATTGGAACCAATCATCTGCTAGTACCGTTTGCAGTGCACATTTTGATGACGTAGATTTTGTAACTACGGCTAAGGGGCTACGTTGTTTGGTTCCGTATGCCATCCCAAAGAGGGTAACTATTATTGTGTTTATAATAGGTATTTGTTACTAATTTATTATTTCTTTGGCGGCTTCTAGTCTTAATTATTTTATTATTTGCAGTTACTATAGGAAAAATGTGATAGTAAAAAACCACGAGCCCTGCATGTAACTTTCAGGCGGGATTCGAACCTCCGGGAATCCGGCCCGATGCTTTGACCATCTACCGAAAGGCTTGACTCGTCGAATTTTGCTATACTTCTTCTTCCAAAATTACTCATTCACACTAGTCGATGCAGAAAAAAAACTACATGTCTTGGTGCTGCCAGTTTAAAAACCACAAAAGTGAACTTAGTGATTTTTAGAATTCAATCATCCAATTGGCCCTAATAGCACTGATTATTTCATTATTTAAAAATTATAATTTCATTATTATAACATTATGTTAAAAATGGCTGATGGACATGTTATGTAAATAATACATTTTTATACGTACGAAAAACATGTGTTTTATTTTCTATCACTGTGGTCTTAAAAAATTTCAAATTCAAATTCAAAAATAATTTATTCAGTCTAGGCTGTTACAAGCACTTGTGAATGTCATAAAAGCTACGCCATCGGTTCGCAAACCCTAAGCAGGAGACCTTGTAACGAGAAGAACCGGCAAGAATCTCGTCAAGGGCTGCTTTTTTCTCTCTGTATATTTCATACAGAGTCGTCAACATTGAAAAATGAGCTCCACATTTAAAGTGAGGTCATTTTCCATCAACATATAGTGTATATATATATATATAGTGTCACAACTGAAAACTTGAAGCAAGCGTTAAACAAGATATAAATAGCTACATGTGTGAAGCAGCCCTACCGATATTTAACCTGCTCGACAACAATGTGCCATGCGAAGCAGGTTTGATAAGTCACCGTAGTACGACGACCTGTCGCGCATTGAGCTTACCTTGCAAGGACGAATGGAACAAATTACATTCGATAAACAGCTGGTTGATGACATGTTGTTCCGGAGAGTGTACGATTCGCGTCATATGTAACGATGACGTCACTGTTCATACGTTAACAGACTCCAACTTTATCACACTGGGGCAGAATTGCATAGTGCAATCAAAGAGATTAACTATTTACTCCCACAACATCTATGAAAGCAACGCAGATGCAGAAGCTGATATACATCTACCAAATTTGGAAAGATCTGTCAACAAGTTCGTCAATTTGACACTGCATAAAACGGTGGTCGTATGCAAAATTCGATACTACCGAGAAACATGAAGAATCCAACTATTGTGCCCAGCAGTGGTCGGTAACGTAACTTTTGATCGACCATGCCCACCGAGCTACACTTCACGGGGGGGCCCGACTGACCTTGTCATACATACGACAACGGCACTGGGTGGTGTCTGGAAACCGCACAGTGAAGGCTAGACTGCGTCTCTGTGTGACTTGTCATCGATTTAACACTTATCATCCAACTCAACTGATGGGGGACCTGCCTGCACCAAAGATAACACCAAGCCGCCCCTTTACGTTCGCAGGGGTTGATTTTAGTGGAAGCTTCGATGTCAAGCTGAACAAAGGGAAAGGAGTGAAAACATCAAAAGCTTACATCGCGATTTTCGTTTGCATGGCAACAAAAGTCGTGCATATAGAGTTGGTGTCGGAATTGAGCACGGAAGCTTTTATTGCTGCATTCCAAAGAATGTGTTCCAGGCGAGGAACACCCCACCACATGTACTCAGACAACGGAACCAACTTTGTAGGGGCTTCAAGAGTCCTGAAATCAGAATTTGAAGTATTAAAGTATTCAACCTCAAATTTTTCAATTTCAGTGAAGAATTCTGGCGAAAGTAGCTGCCAGAATTCTTCACTGAAATTGAAAAATTTGAGGTGCAGTAGCATTTCAATGCACCATCGTGGCCAAGTGCAGGTGGACTGTTTGAAGCAGCGGTGAAGTCAATGAAGCGTCCTAGGGGAACAAAAGCTGACCTAAGAAGAATTTACCACACTACTAGCAAAAATTGAGGCGTGCATGAACTCACGCGCACTGTGCCCGCTATAGACTGAAGATCCGGATGAGTTCTATAACTGCCTCACTCCTGGTCACTTCTTAACAGGAAGCCCTACTTTACAACTGCCACAACCACAGCCTGATGACCGGCACATGGAACTCAGAAAACGGTGGAAGCTTACTGAACACATGCTGAAACAATTTTGGAAAGCTTGGTCGAACGACTATTTAAATACTTTACAAGCTCGCTGCAAATGGAATAAGCCGTAACGAGAAGAACTGGCAAGAAACTCGTCAAGGGCTGCTTTTTTTCTCTCTGTATATTTCATACAGTGAAAGTGAAAGTGAAATAAGCTTTATACAAATAAACTTAATTATTAAGTACTTTTGAATCGTCTATATTTTTCTACCACCCGTTCCAGACTTTTTTAGCTGACAAGAAGAACGGGCGCAAGAAACTTATCAGCTGTAACAGCCATAAGTAACGATATTTACAAACTTGAAAATAGAATAACATTGAAAAATGAGCTCCACATTTAAAGTGAGGTCATTTTCCATCACAATAATTAACAAAAGTTTGCACACAATGGGTAGGGAGGTGAGGTTGTAATTAAAATGATGTTTGATAGTTTATTAATATTATGCTTCTGAAGTGCAACTGTTTAAATTGCTGAAATATCCGGAGCTCACAACGAATAAAACATGGTTAATGTTAGCTTGGTCGAACGACTATTTAAATACTTTACAAGCTCGCTGCAAATGGAATAAGCCGACAAGGCATTTACAAATAGACGAAGTGGTGCTGATTAAAGAAAACAACTTGCCGCCCGGGAAGTGGGCAATGGCCCGAGTGATCGACGTCCATCCTGGACGAGACGGACTGGTTAGAGTGGCAACTGGCAACCCTGAAAATCAAAACTGGTACACTCAAACGCCCAATAATAAAGCTCTCACCTCTCCCTATACAAGAAAAGAAAGATCAAGAAGAAAGCATCCCTGCAAGTCTGGAGACAGAAAGTAGAAACTATAAACAAAAAGAAAAAACGAACAAAAAAGGATCTCTATTTTCATTCATAACATTACTAACTTTAATGTTTACAATGATAACTGGGTCTGCGCAGGAACCACGCTCGACCATGGCCGAATTTGTAGCACACGAAGCACTGACGAACTTGTTAAATATATTTCAATACATCGATCCACATGTATTCATATGTTCTGGTCTTGTTGAACCATTTCAAAGCTGGCTTCTTACTGGGAATAAAAGTAGTAGTAAATGGGATTTTTTTATTCTTGTATTAAAGCCGGCTACGAAATCTAGCCACAAGTGGTCCGAAAGGAAAATATTCACTAATCACTTGTTCAATGTTTGGCGCCAATTTCGAAGAAAGGCTCGACTAATAACGTAAAAGAAAAGTTGGTAGAAGAATACAACGTACCGGAAAACTGTAAATTTTTGAAGGCACATTGAACGCCGAGATTTCTGCAGCTTTGTCTGACTGAACTGACTCGTAACCGTGATAAAAATATCCAGTTGAAACAAGATCAACTTGGCCTTGGAGTAACGGCAGTAACCAGAGCCATAACATCACTTTTACTTAGCGATGACAAACTTCAGGCTATAAAGATCCTGACAGATGGCTGCAGAATTTTATCAGACCTGAATCACACCGAGACCGTTGTGAGGAAAAAGCTCATTACATCTTGTCTTGCTTGACAAACTATTATTCATACCATACCATTAAAACTATTATTCATACCAACTTATTGTTAATTGACACATTTTAAGTACTCTTGCGTTGTCGTTGTGCGTTGTCTTTTTATGCACCGCCGGTTCTTATCAAATTGATAGACAATCAATAGCGCAGCAGACGGTTTCAACCGTAATTTCCTAAATTAAAAAAAGACTCAACAGCTTGGAAATGAGGCAAAAATACATTGTCTTCCAAAACAAGGGACACAGACTGCCATAGAATAAAAACAGATTAAGAATTATTTATTCTTATGGTAAGAATAGTCCAATCAATAAAGGAGTTGTAGAATGCATGACACCCTTGTTTCTTCTGAAACTTCTCCCCCCTCCGGCTCACCTCCGAGACGACATCGTCAGGACTTTTAGTATGTTCACTTCACCTATCCCCCCTCCGGCTCACCTCCGAGACGACATCGTCAGGACTTTTAGTATGTTCACTTCACCTAAACAAGTTTCAGGAGAAATCGCTTAGGTCCCCTCTCATGCACTCTACACCCCCTTTGTTGTATAAACTATTTACTGTAATAAGGACACTGGCAGTTTTATAGTGTTGTCCTGTATTTGAATTTTGATAGACATTACTTGACACACTCTTGTTTTTCACCTAACCTTTTAGAATAGAAAAGAATAATTTTGTTTTGCTACTGATGTTCGTCAGTAAAAGGCTATTATAAATATACTTTATTTGCATTAATCTGCGTACATCTGCGTTTTAACTGCAGGTTATGGGCCCAGTGCCTTTAACCTTGCAGGTCTGAAGTATCTCGCGCAAAAATGAGTGTTCCACCAATCACCATCAGCTGAATATCGCCCTCGAGATCAAGGTGATAGCCATCATGCTGCCGTGCCTGCTCAGGTTGGACCAGCGGTTATTGCCAGCGGTGTGCCACCCATCCCAAAGTTGGAAGGACGTTCCAACTACGGAACCTGGAGTTACGGCATGAAAATGTTCCTAGTCGACCAGAAACTTTTGAAGCAAAGACCAGACCAACAGGTTAGATGAACAGACTCGAGCGAAAATTTGCCTTGCGATTGCGAGCGCCTTGGATGACTAGTCATTCAAATGGCGATGAGGCGTCGTGACAGGGCTTTTCGTAAATTTAGGAGAAATCGTGACGAAGAAAATTGGAATCTTTTCAAAGCCGCCAGAAACCGGTGTAACCAGATGATACGCAACGCTAAACGCCGCCATATTCACAACAACATCTCGTCCTCCTCTTCTACTGATATACAGGTAGACCAGACATGGAAAACCCACAAAGACGACATCACTCTGGGCAGCTTAGTCCTCCTCAAAGAAGACAACGCTCCTCCCCTACGATGGAAGATGGGTCGTGTACTTCGTGTGTTCCCAGGCAGGGACGGCATATCTCGTGTCGCTGAAATACGAACAGCGACCGGTGTCACTCAACGTTCCTTCGCTAAGATATGTCCCCTGCCACTGCAGCCAAGTTCCTGCTAAAGAGCCTGAAGAAACAACAAACATCAACATTTTTGAAAGCGGAGCATTCAAGGCCGGCGGTATGTTCAGGACTTTGAGGACTGGTGGCGCCATCTAGCAGCGGGAAGCGAGACCGGAGTCGTTTCGTCGTTCGTTCGTTGCTTCATTCATTCTTTCATTCATTCCCCCCTGCTGCCCGCGGCGGGCGGACGGCCCCCACACTTCTATACTACAATTTTCAAAAACTCAACGTTAAATATTGCTCTGTAATTTTATCAAAATAAACCATTTATATATTCGCAAATAAATATATTCATTGAAGAAGATATCCTCCGTTCCTGCCCAAACACTAACATTAAATAAAAAACTGCATACGGAATCAACAAGTACGTTGGCCGCGATGGTTCACGCATTTGCGCTCGCGCATCTCTAAAGAAAACAATAGATGCTATTGCAACACCCGAACCAGCCGACTGGCCGCGCGCTCGGCGATACTAGTAATTCCCTATTTCATAGCTGCTTTAGACGTTGTACGCAGAGGCTGTGTCGCTCGCTCCGCGAACGTCCATTAAAATAACTACGTTTTAAAGGATATCCCGCTAGGGATTTATGTTATGGATATTGCTACCAACAAATCTACCGAAGATTACAATTGAGAATACCTACCTACGAAGTACCATCAGCCTGAGACCAGCTACGGACTGTCAGGCCAGTGTTCATCTACCTACCCCTCTCAACTAGCCTGGCGTGAAGCGCCTACTAGAGTTTGGCATTAATTAAATGTATTGAGCCTAATTCCCCCTTTAATTTGCGAACCCCTACCCTACCTATCTGTGGCTTACTGGGTGCAGGGCAAAACACCGTCCTGCAGCCCGACCGCCTATCTCAAAGCGATAGCTTTAGCCAGAGCCATAGCCAAAGCAATGCTCTGGCTAAAGCTATCGATTTGAGCGACCGCCTAACTTTCCCGTGCTCTGGGTCTGGCTAAAGCTTTGCCTGATTTGCTAAAGCAATCGCGAATGAACGTTATTGAATGACGAGAGTTTGCGTTTCGTTTGCTCATTTGTGATGCAAAATCATAGTGAATCAATAGAATCATAATTATGTTTTTGACTGAATAAAATGCCGGATTTGTTTTTAAATTACTCTATTTTACGAAAAATCCTTATTATTTGTATCATTTCTCTTTCAGCTCTGTTAGGTAAATTTATCGGTACAGAAATTAAAATGTTTTTAATTGCATAATAAAACGCATTAAGTAAACATAACATGTGATTTGAATAATAACCAACACTAGTGATTCTTGGCTCTTGCTTTTATCTAGTTTATTTATCTGTGTTCTTGCTCAGTCAGTGAAAGTATAAAACAATATTTTTTTGTTAATATAAATTAATATCTATTAATTTACTAATAACACAGTTCTTCAGTAGGTAGTGTGTTGTGTGCTTGTTTCGTTTAGGTAAGTTTTTTCTTACTTTTTTATGAAGCATTGGCAAGCAGTAAAATAAATAGAAAAACTGAAAGTTGGCTAAAACTAATCGTGAATCGTGAGTAGGTATTCTGTGAATTTCTTGGTGTATGGTGCTTTTATAACAAAAGGGAAGAAGCTTTTCTGCCACGGCCAACCACTTGCATTTTGCTTATCTTTGTAAGGTTTTCAGTTTTTTTAACGCATTTCAGATGCCGGCAAATCGAAAAGTGTCGGGGGTGCAGTTTGAAATGTTGGTGACGTGAATGGACGCCCACTGCAAGCCAGAGCGACGCAATTGGGTGTCTCGCAGGCTAAGCAGAAAATGCTTAGCCTGTGGGAGGCATTGGCGTCAAACTTAAATGCAGTGGGTGATGGCGTCACCAAGACTGCTAAAGAGTGGAGACAAGTAAGTGATCTTTATTTTTATGTGTCAGAACCCTCTATGATTCATATGGCTGCTTGCTGGCTCAGCGAAACGTGTATCACTCTCTTTATTTATTTATACTAATATGTATTCTTACTTTATTATTCTTCTTGTTACGAGTATAACACATATATACACATTTATACCTACATAAATCACTGTCATTGGTGTTTGTTTCTGATAGAATATCAGCGCTCTGTTCTCAGGCAAAGCAATATGCTGAGTTGTGACCTTCAATCATTAGATTAGGTAATATACAAAGATACAATTAATTTGTCCACTACATTTGTTGTAGGTATTTTTTACTATTTTTACACACTGGTGTCGAGTCGGTTGGCAACGACTTAACTAAATTGACAGGATTAAACTAAATTTAGTTTTCCATCCTTCTCTTTTGGTATCGAAAAGACAAGAACAGGATGCTAAAATTAAGTTTAGTCCTGTCAATTTAGTTTAGTTATACCAACCAAATCGACACCACTGTCCTTTTTATTATGTTTCCATAAAATAAATTAATTAAACAGGGTTAAACATGGATCATTACGAATATTTTAAATGCTTTCGGTTCACCAAGATACAGGCTTAGTCTAGTTTGGGAATCACTGTACACGGTTGTTATTTGTATTTATTATTTTTTCGTGCAATAAAACTAGGCATATGTGATCCAAGCATGGAATGTGTGTGTGCTATAGTGAGGCTAAAAGCTTAACTAACATTTTCCTATGTATTGCTCTTTATAATAGTACTGGAGTGACCAAAAGTCCAAAGTGAAGAAGAGGGGGGGGGGGCTATTAAGGCACATGGCAGTGGCACAGGTGGTGGACCAGCGTGGGATGATGTTTTGACCCCCATAGAGGAAAGAATTCTCAGCCTCATGGGGGTCCAAAATGTCATCGGCTTAAAGAGTGTACAGATTGAGGTTGATGTATGTATTTGCTTTTTTTTTATAATTTCTTATGCACTTCATTATATTTAGGTAATAAAGTGTTATCTGTTACCTATTTTTAACCGACTTCAAAAAAAGGAGGAGGTTCTTAATTCGTCGGAATGTTGTTTTTTAATGAATGTTAGTTGATTACTCGAAGACGACTGAACCGATTTGAAAACACCTACGGCACACCTATAGTGATTTTGGTATTTTCTTAAGTAACTTAGGCTATTAGCTTTCGGATAGTAGGTACCATTTTGGTAAAAAAAATACAATTTAAACCCATGATTGGAGTTTGGATAATAAATATCCTTCGAACCCCCATATATTATTTTCACAATTCCCTATACCATAATTTATTTTCACAATTTTTCAGATGGGCTTGGACGATCCACTTCCACCACCACCACCACTAGCAGCTGCTGTTGGTGACCACCAATACACGCTCAACTGCCCGTGGCTTACCAAACTCACGGTGTCTCCGCCATCTGGTATGTGATGTCTATTGACTATCATCGTGATTTCTAGGTCTAAAATTATAAAACTGGGGTTCATAGTATAATAAAACGCCCGCGACTTCATCCGCGTCCCACGGGAATATTTTTACCTGGGATAAAACGTAGCCTATTGTCAAACCATTGTTCTGTTACGTGAAGAGGGGCCAAACAAACTTTCACATTACATTTGTTGGGATACCTAATCCATTAATTTAATTATGAGAAATAAAGTTTTGACTGATTGACTCAACATTGCTCAGCCAAAACTGCTAACAATATAAACTTGAAAGTATTTTGCAGGCATTGTTTAATATGTACATTTTCATTTTCAGTTGATGAAGTAGCACTTGCAGGCCTGTCGCAGGTTGCAACTGCAGGCCGGTCGCAACAGGCTGCAGTTGCAGGCCCGTCGCAGGCTGCAGTTGCAGGCCCGTCGCAGGCTGCAGTTGCAGGCCCGTCGCAGGCTGCAGTTGCAGGCCCGTCGCAGGCTGCAAATAGAAGTCCTTCCATTGCCCGTCCACGTAAGTGTTTTCTAAAAGGAATTTCTAAACACAAAACCAAAAATCCTTTTTAAGAAATAAAAAAAAATTAAGTCTCTGACTGTGATTTCCAAAAAAGGGTTTGTTTGGTGGAACGACTGGTCGCCGCAACTGCAAATTTTAAAACTGTTCATTTATTATTGCAGGGCACGCCTTTACGGCAACCGCACCTAAGACATGTTAGGTTATGTTTCTTCTGAACATCTTGAAGTCCTAATAATTAGGTATTGGCAAATATACAGGGTGTCCCAAAACATTGTCACACGGAGGGAAACTACTAAAAGTAGATTTAGAAATAGTATTTTTTATTTTATCTTCAAACCTTAGGTATTTTAAATGTGAGAAACGTAGTCACTCATTGACCTGGGTCACAGAATACATAATAGTCCTTAGGTCTACTTATGCAATGCAACCGTGCCAAACAAAAAAAACTATAAGGAAACTAAAACACAGAAGCTTTAACATCTTTATTAGGTTCGAAGATACGAATCTACCATTAATCAAAACTTTAACGGAGTTTAAGTTAACTTGTGATTTGCAACACACCGAATCAATGATATGAAGAGAATTTAAATGCAGGTTTTAGTTTAACAACACCCAATCTTTTGTACCATTGATCAACAGTTTCTTCAAATGCACTTTGAACATTTAAACAGCAGCTGATGCCAGCCTAGATACGAAACGCCTAGTTGCGATTTAACTCACATCTCAGCGATCAATGATAACCGACTTAGTGGTTTGCAAAGTTGCATTTCACACGGACAGCTCACTAGTTAATAAGTATAGTAGTGTGTATATAGTAAAATAGTATTTAAGGTAATGTATATTGTAAATAAATTCTCTTTGTATTCAGCAAGCGTTGGTGTATCGTTTCAACCTGGTAACTATCCTCTCACTGTGGCCCAGAAAGACTCCCTTAGCTTGCTTGACTGGCAGTGAGAAAATCACTACTCCTAAAACCTGCCTCCTTCCAAGTCTCCATCTGTTACCTTAGGTCTCCTGGTAACAGATATCCTGTTGTATTTATATATTTATCTTTTCACAATTTATGATAGGGTAGGGCTGTAGGAACTATAGGGACTTAGGTCGTAGGGATCTAAGGAACGTAGGGAAACTCTCAACCCCTTAAATTAATAATAACACAACTACTTACTAATACTTACATTTTACAGACAACAAATTTACATTTAACATTAACATTAGTCGGCAAGCTGTTCATTTTGGTCCTTCGAGCATTGAACCACGCGATTCCTCCCACCCCCCAGCTAGGGAAAGACATTTGACTGACAGACATTTTGGAGAATTGCATGCTGGTGTACTTAACAAGCATCAGTGTGTGGTAATCTGAGGTACTTTAGTGCTTGGTGTTTTTGTAAGAAAGTCACTCGTACGGTAGCGAGTCGGTCGCTGGCCTCCCACAAGCGGGTCTCACCAGTTGATTGAGAAGTTCGCATAATACTGTAAGAAGAGGACGCAAGGGCACTAGGTACTGACAAAAATAACCTAAGTCAAAATGCAAAAGCACTTTTACAATGAGCTTACACGACTAATGGCGAATATGAATAAAGATTCTGCCGCACGACAAACACGACAATTTTTATGTATATTTACATCTCTCATATTCGGTAAGTAGGTCCTTATAACCCCCAAATGGGGCTTGTAGGTAACCAATTATAGCGCTCTAAGGGCTTAAGTAATTAAAAAAATCCTGTAAGTAAGTAAAAAGCTTCAAAGAATATCAACACCATCTAGTGAAGCAAATAGATACTATTTTTGTTTTTTAAATGTCACTTTGAAAACCCCTCATTGGGTTCTTACGAAATTTTATGGCAATACATTGAATGTGGTCATGGTAAGGGAGCTCCAGACGGTGTCGGCGGAGTACTTAAAAGAACTACTGAGGGGTTCTCGAGTAGGTACTTGTACATAAACACAATAATGTAATAATAATGTGTAAGAAAACGGACGGAAGTAGTGCTAAACAAAAAGAACATGCTTGGCTCGCTATAGAAAAGGAATTTAATGGGATCGGACAAATGCCCAGTAGTGATGCGCGATTATGAATGATACTAATAACTGACCACTTTTTGCTCTTTGCTAACTACTACCACAGAATAGATATAAGTACTATCGTACAGAAAGGAAACTCTCCGCCCTGCCCCACAATCAATTACCTCACCCCACCGGCGCCCACCGCGCGAGTTCGTGTGGCGATCCGTGTGCTCATTCAATAGGGTTGCGCTGTGCGCGTATGCAAAAACGTCACTTTGTAGCGTCTGTGTAATAGATAGTTGAAACGCGACGCTAGTAGAGTGCCCGGGGCTTAGAGCATTCAACAAGGCCCGGGGTGTGCTACTTACTACAACGAAGTATATTTTACAAAGGTTATTGTTTGTCGCCACTTGAGCGTGATAGTCGCCTTTATTATTTCCTGTCACCCAACTAAAAATATCCCTTAATTCTAGGCCCGGAGGTACAAATGTAGTACATATTATATTAAGTAATTTAATTTTAATGTTTGTTTCAGGTGAAAAACCGTGTAAGAGTTTTTAGTCAAACTATGGCAGCGGCCTTGTCTTTCACTGCTCTGTTTTGTAACTATGAGAAATTAATCAATAAAATAATGTTACTTTAAGTTTTCAATAATGTCATGTAATTTATTAATATAAATGACAAATTTCTTGTGATTGCAGCTCATGCTCATTATGGCGATGGGACAGTAGTCCGCTCAACTACAAAAAATACTGCTGAAGTAATATCATTTTTTGACGATTTGTTCGATTCGGTGAATAGAGCCACCTTAAATTCCAAAAGAAATATAGGCAAGCCATTGAGACATGCCGTTACAGATACATCACAACATCACCAATTTTGGAAACAGTGTTTAAAAACACTGCAAATTTTAAAATTCATTGACAGTAATGGAAAGGAGAAATCTGTGCCAACTATAAATAACTGGTTAGTTACCATTAAAAGTTACCAAAGATTGTAGCAATTTTTTAAATCAAAAAATATTAAAGTTAAACAAGCCGTTACAGATACATCACAACATCACCAATTTTGGACAGATTGTTTAAAAACACTGCAAAATTTAAAATTCCTCCCATCTTTTCTTCGGTCTACCTCTACTGTCCTTCGGTCCGCTTGCAACAAGCAACCTGGTAGCAGAGAGCAATTAGTTTTAACATTTTGGTAGGATTTTGGTAGCATTTACGTAGCAGTTCATAGTTAGTCATAAACATTAGTCATTAGTCAAAACATTCTGGTAGCAGAGCGTAGTTTTATCTCGGACCTTATCTTTGTTTGTTTAGTTTGTTAAAATCTAATTTTTGTTATTAAATTTAAATTTTATTGGAAATCTGTTTGTTTAATTTTGTTTGGTCAAATTGTAGTTGTAAATTGCTACTTCGTAAAGGTCCAGATTTATAATTAGTAAGTGGAGTGATTCTGCTCCATATAATTTTGGGACATTGTTTGATTTTGTTTGTTTGAATTTTGAATTCGTGCCCGTTTGTAATTGCGTTTGTGCCTTTGTCGGAGTCTTTCGTCCGGTCGTTTCTTGGTTGGTTTGAGTTACCGCAATGGCGAAGGTCACGGCTGCGAAGGCGGTGATCACCACCGAGCACAGGTGGTTTGTGGGTGCTGGAGGACTACTGTCCCGCACCGACCGGGACGCGGCTATATTGGATCGAGCTGATCGACTCCAGCAGCGTTTAGGGAACGTCCAAGCGGCCATGGTGGCGCTTATAGAAGCTGGCGCGGAAGCACCCATCCTGGCAACTGCTGAGGCCGATTACACGCAGATCATGACCTTGCACGACGACATCGTGGAGGCGGCGGCCAGGATCAAGGTGAGGCAGGCGGGCGGTCCCGCCCCTCGCACTTCCATCGGAACGGAAGTACCAGGGGTCACTGGTCGGCTCCCCACTCTGCAGCTGACCCACTTTGGCGGCAAAATGGAAGATTGGGTGGCTTTCAAAAACATGTTCGAGTCATTAGTGGACTCCTGACCGGACTTATCGAAGGCACAAAAGATGGCGTACCTCCTCTCCACTCTTGAGGGTGAAGCGCGGTCGCTCATCCAGCACCTCCGAGTGGAGGACGCGCAATACGATACGGCGTGGGAGCTTTTAAACTCCAGATATCAAAATGGACAAAGGGATTCATATCAAATGTAAAATTTGTATTCCTTATTGTTAAAGAAAGAGGATTCGAACATGTGGCAATCATAAAAGCACAAATGGGTCTAGGAATGGTCGACGCAAGGAGGCGAGGTTAAAGAAATGTAAGAACAATAGCATTGGGAAAATCACGAAAAAACTAGCTCGTGGTGTTATAGAAGACATGCGCAGGAGGGGATTCGAGTTTCGGTGAGAGTAGAGAGCGGACGTCCTGGTCGTAAGGAAAACGTGTAGTTGCGCGCGCGCGTGTCGTGTGTACGGGGAGATATACGAGAGTCCCGTGCTAATCCCGCCCTAGGTGTGTTGTGTGTTAGTGTGTATGAGCTGAGGCAGGTGCGGGGTAAGAGAGCGGCTAACCGAGTAAGTTGCACGGGTGGACGTAACACCACACGAGTTTATCCTGGTGAGTCTAATTTGCGTATTATTCATAGTATTAAGTGTTTAGAGCGCAGGGTTGAGTACTGTGACTTATTTTAGTGTATTTAAGGGTGTAAAAGTACTGAGTTGTCCTTGCGTTACATACCGCAGTGTATTAAGTGTATGATGTTATTTCGCGTGGACAATGTACTTTTAATGGTCTGCCTGATACCAGAGCTGGCACGGTGAAGAGTGCCGATAGGGAACTTAGGAACCTACCCATCGATATCACAATAAATCGGGGGTCATTCTTTATTAGATTGGGCACGTTAGGTAAGAATCGATCGTCATCACAGAAAAGCGGGATTCTTACAATTAGGAGTTCGCATAGGGAGCCGATCGCCCTAAGTGAGGACTCCTCACAGAAGGCGGGGTTCAAGGTACTAGCTATTCGATTAGAATTCGGAGAGACCATTAAGATATTCGTTTTTCTTTGGTAAAAGTAACTACAAAACAATTTTGTATTAAATCGGTGGAGGAATCATTGTTTGGGCCGGGTTCCACAGAGTGGTTGCGGATAGAGCTGGGAATCTAGGCTATACTTATCTAGATTTCTAGTAGGTGGTGCAACACCCCTCCCCCGGGAGGCCGATATTAATTGTTCTGATTAACACTATTTAATTAATTTAAAAAAACCGTTGGGGTAAACTCAAGGTAGGCTGTTGCGTCACAGTACACACTTAACACCCATCTCATTTTGTAAACGCGACGTTGCCAAACCGTGCCGCGGACACGAAAGTATTTGATTTTTTCCCCGCTGCCCACTCCTCAGTCGCGAGCGCGAGTGAGCTAGCATAGCAGTTAGCACCCAAGACGCCCGTGCGCCAGAACGCATTGTGATTTTACACGAAAAAACAAAATAAAACTATAACATAAGTATTTTTTTGTTTAATTTAGCTAGATATGGTTTTTCTAGGTCATAATCTATAGTACTTCTGTAGTAACTATCTGAGTATCGTTTATAAATTCAGCTACTATTCTAATTCTTCTCGTTTGTTTTTAACATAACCTTAAATGTCGAATGGTGGATATAGTAATTATAGTATACAGTGAACCACTAGAGTAGCTTGAACAGTGAACTGGTTCACCGTGTACCACCTCCATCGGTTCATTGTGTACGACCTCCATATTGATATCTTTTGTAAGAACTTATTTTTCTATTTTAAATTGCAATTGCTTCAGGATGGGGCGAAATAAAACGGCGACAAGGAAAATTGGAAGACATGTTACGGGCTATTACGCTAGTGAAAAATGGGCAGTCCATTCGTAAAGCAGTAAAAGATTGCGAATTACCCTATCCAACTGTAAGGAGATACGAAAAAAAATATGAGATCGATGAAACTACGAATCTAGTACCGAATTATGAGGTAAATGCTGTTTTTACACCTTACCAGGAAATAGAATTGAAAGAATACATCCTTGATTGTTCGAGAAAATTTTATGGAGTTACTGCGAGAGACACGCGCCGGTTAGTTTATCAAATGGCTATGATTGATGGCATAAAAGTTCCTCCGATATGGAAAGAGAACAATACTGCAGGAAAGGAGTGGCTTAGATCATTCAAAAAGAAACACACGGATCTAAGTCTCAAAAAACCTGAAGCATGCAACTTAGCACGAGCTTCGGCTTTTAACAAAGTGAATGTTAAACTTTTTTTTAAAACTTTAGAGAAGCTATACAACGATCTTCTAATATGAAAATATGAAAGAATGAATCTACGAGCGGCGAAAGAGGGGTTCTGGTGACAACGTGTTGTATCGTTTCTGCTACCGGTCACGCATTGCCTCCAGCAATTGTCTTTCCAAGAAAGAAGTTTTAATCTCATATGCATCATGGCGCTCCTCCTGGGACCCTTGGCTTGGCTGCTTCGTCTGGATGGATGAATGCGGATATTTTCGTTAATGTTATGAAGCATTTCATACAACACACCTCCAGCGCTAAAGACAATCCAGCTCTTTTGATCTTTGACAACCACGAAAGTCATTTATCATTAGAGGCATTGAACGCGCGTTGCTAAGACTTCCTGTGTAACTTTTGCTTACACTGCCTCCTCACACTACAACAAGACTGCAACCGTTAGATGTGGGATTGAATGATGTGCCATTCAAAACTTATTATAACGCTGCCGTTGATTCGTGGCTGCTTCGAAACCCCGGACAAGCACTCACTATCTACCATGTAGCTCAATGCACAGGAAAAGCCTATTTAAAAGTCATGACTCCAGCAAATATCACCAATGCATTTAAAAAATTTGGAATTTTTCTATACGAAGAATCGGTGTTTACAGAGGAGGATTTTTTACCAAGCACTGTGAGGACAGCCCAAAAAAAGGAAAAGAAAATGACGTAACAGACGCAGAAAGTGAAATAAATGAAAACTGTTCACCTGCTACTACTCACTCTCCTTTAATTTTACAGAAAGAATCATCTCAACCCATCCGCTATGATCTGATGACTACCTAAAACACTTTCCCAAATCAACAGGCTTCTTTTAATGTCATTTCTGAACCACAACAACCTTCAACTTCTAAAGGAGTGAAAAGTTTTATTTCTCCAAAGATTTTTAGAGCACCGCTGAAAGCCGGTCCAAGAAAGACAAAACGGGGCGCAGACCCCTGGGACGAAGTACCGATACTCCTGAGAAAGACTTGGCAGCAGCAAAAAGGATGACAAAGTCAAATTAAAGAAAGTAAAGATGACTCTTACAGCTTGAGCATAAGGTACAATTTGGCAACGTTGTGTTAATTTATACTGATGTAGGGGTTTTTGACTTGTCGGCAATAGCTAAGTAATAGATACAGCATGTAGAAAATGTTAAAAACGAAAAAAATATTCTTGTGACTAAACTACTGGGTATTTTTAATCGATTTTTTACAGCCAGACAGGAGCGTTACTAGATATAGGTACGAAATTTAATTTGTTGTCGCATTGTCCTCTCCACTTTGTATACCTAAACGATTTCTAAACATCCAATGCATTATGGATGACGAATTAAGGGCTAATTGATTCATTCATTTATATTATTGTTAGATTAAGCTTACTGGCGTTTTGGAAATTGGCCCGAATGGCAAAATAATAGTGATCTGTGGCCACAACACAAACAAACAATGCACTGCATGCAAAAGCGATACGTTGCCTTATTTACCTGCTAACGACGACGCGTGCGGTTCATCTGGAGGTGGTCCATGACTTGTCAACGGCCGCCAGGTTTCTCTGTCAACTGTACGGTCCAGAAGTAGAAAATTATGCTACGAACGCAAATATCGAGTGGCGCTTTATTCCACCGTCAGCGCCTTTGATGGGCGGAGCATGGGAAAGACTAGTGCGCTCAGTAAAATCCGCACTAAAAGGGACGTTGACAGAGAGAGCCCCTCAGGAATATATTCTCGCCACACTGTTGGCAGAGGCTGAGGCCGTAGTGAATTCAAGGCCATTAACCCCTGTGTCCGGCCAGCCAAGAGCTAACGCCCTTCCATTTTTTGATTGGAACCTCGTCCACGGCCAACAATTTTGCAACAGCTGAGCCGCAAGATAAGTATGGACGAACCTCATGGCGGAAGGCACTGCGCCTGTCTGATATCTTTTGGCAGCGATGGGTAAGGGAGCACCTTACGACTCTGCTTCCCCGGCGCGTTTCTGGCGAGTATGGCCCTCTTGTCGCGGTGGGTGATCTCGTGCTTGTGGTTGACGGCAATCTTCCGCGCGGTTCTTGGCCGCGTGGTCGTATTACCCCCGTTTTTCCCGGGGCCGATGCGATTATTCGCGTTGCCGAGGTCTCCACCGCGGCAGGCTTACTTCGACGGCCCTGCAAGAAGCTGGTGCGGCTTCCGGTTTGATGGTCTCTTCTTACTCTCTCCTCCTCCCCTTACTTTAATTTTTTCACTGTTGAGAGAGGGAGAGATGTTACGAACTGGCCATCGGGCCTAGCGTGTAAATATTTTTTAGTTGTTTCTGTTTTTTCTCTTTTCCTCTGCCATTTTGCTTTTGGATAAAATTTACTATGTGGACCGTCGACTGTGGAGCGTCTTCAGTGCTATCCCCGCGAGTGCAAGTGTTGGACTCTAACGAGCCGCTTGTCACGAGCGCGTCTGCAGTGTTATCCCCGCGAGTGCAAGTGTTGGACTCCAATGAGCCGCTTGTCACTAGCGCATCTGCAGTGCTATTACCGCGAGTGCAAGTGTTGGACTCAAATGAGCCGCTTGTGCTCCGTGGTACTCTGCCCGACGAACCAAGTTTTGGTTCTATTGGGACTCCAGGTCCTAGTATAGCTGCTGGTTCCAGTACTGATGCTGGTTCTAGTAGAGCTATTAGCCCTAGCCGGAACTCTTCCGGTTCGTCGGATGAGGAATTCATCCCTGTGACTGGCTCTTCTGATGAGTTAAGGTCAGTTTTCTTAGTACAATACTAAAGATAAAGATGTAAAAGTATAAAATATCAATGTTGAGTACTTAATTGTTTTTTAATTATCAGATAATTAAAAATTATTATTTAATTTGTTACAGATCTCAGTGGTCTTGGCAGAGAATCTACAAACGACTTGGCACTACAGAACAATGCCTTCAATTTGCGGAAGAGAGGCCTTATTCCTACGGAGAAACTTTGCTCTTACCATAGACGGCCCATGACTTTGACTTTCGAAGGGGGAGCTGGTCATTTAGGCAAATTTCGCTGCCGCAAAAGTAATTGCCGCAATCAGTCGACTAGTAGAGCTGCAGGAACGTGGTTTGAGAATATTAAATTACCAATAACGGTAATTTTTCAAATCATGTTTGCCTTCAGTGACCAAGCAACATATGATCAAATTAAGAGGGAAGTAGCAGAAGATGATGGACCAGTGTTGTCATCAAGAACTGTAGCAGATTGGTACAATTATTGTCGAGAGACAATAGTTGTTTACGAGTTGGAGCACCAGGAGGAATTTGGAAAAATTGGAGGTCCTGGAAAAGTGGTACAGATAGACGAGTCCAAGTTTGGCAAAAGAAAATACAATAGAGGACGACATATTGAAGGCCATTGGGTGATCGGGATGATTGAGGATAAAAGTGATGATTTAAGGCTGGAGGTGTGTCCTGATAACGAGCGATCGGCTGAGGTGTTGATTCCTCTTATTCAAAAACATGTTGAGGTAGGCTCCATTATCCATACCGATTTCTGGAGAGCCTACCTTACCCTGCCTGATTACGGTTACATACATAAACGGGTTAATCATAGTGATCCAGAAAACAGATTTATAGGACCAGATGGGACACACACCCAGCGAATAGAGAGCCAGTGGCGAGGACTTAAAAAAACTTTTAGACAAAAACAAAATAAAAAAGATTTTACAGATTGGTTAATAGAATATTTATGGAGGAGAAAAATTACAGTCCGCCATGGGGATCCTTTATTTTTTTTAGTAACAACAAAGAGGTTTTATGCTGTTGAAAATTCATATAGATTTTTGGAATAAATAAATGTGTAAGACCTTAATTAAGTCAAACAAATGTTAATTATTATTAAATAATTCATAATTCACAATATTTTGTTATAAAATATGAAAATATTTGCATTTTATCACTTAAAATTATAATTTTGAAGTAGGCTGTATGCTCCTTACCCCTTTGTTCGAAAAATATTCTTGCGTTGGGCGTGTGAAAAAAACAAAAAAAAACCTGCGCGCCTTTTCCCATATTTGTCATAATTAATTTGTTTTTGTCGTATTTGTTGCTGTGTGGTAAATTACTTTGTTTTTTCCTCGCAAATGTGTTGAAAAACGTCGTATGAAACTCGTGAGCTTTTGCTTATTGCACACTCGGCTGAGTTACGCCCTCGCCTACGGCTCGGGCTGCAACCCACAGCCTTGTGCGCAATGAGCAACCTAAGCTAACTTGTCTCATAATGTACTATTCCATTATATGTCCATTTATTCATTTTTCCGAAAAATTAATTGAAAAATTTCCACGATTTCAAAAGTTTCGGAAAATTACCCATCAATAGCTGAACCTAACACCACTGCATCTCCACATTCAACCTGGAGGCAGCCAAAACAGCGTCAGAGACGCTGCGCTGCGACAGAGCCGCAGCGTTTACTGACGCACGTCAGTGTCGCTTGGTTCGGAACTGCAGCTTAAAAAGTTCCTATTTTCTATCAATATTTAATACTCACTATAATATTGGCTTTGGCTATCCGCGTACCGATGTGTGTTCAACCTGTTTGAACTTTACTGAGAGATTTAAAATTGAAAAGGACGAATCCAAACTAAATGATTTGAGAATACAGCAAAGAGTTCATCGCCTCAGAGCAAATGCATTTTACTCAATGCTAATGAAAAACAAAGAAGGCATGAAAACACTATCGTTTGACTGTCAAAAAAATTTAGCTTCCTAAAGTTCCTGACCAAAGTTGCTATTATAGTAGACAATTGTATTTATATAATGCAATTGTGTTAGAAGGCAGTTCAAATGATCGTCTTAGAAAAAACAACGTGTATTGCTACGTCTGGACTGAAGATGTGCCCTGTAAAGGTTCTAATGAAATAGCCTCTGTGGTGTACGATCGCCTAAACAAAACGGATTATACCAACATCACACGCATCCAGTTGGTTGCCGATGGTTGTGTTGGAAAAAATAAAAACACGATAATGCTTGGCATGCTTTCAAAGGGGCTTTTATCAAACCCGCAAATAAAGTCCATAGAACTCGTTTTTCCAGTAACAGGACATTCATATATGCCAGCGGATCGCGTTTTTGGTAACATCGAAAAATATTTAAGAAAGAAAGAGGTTGTTATAGCTCCAGAAGAATACATTGAAGTCATGAAAAACAACGCGACTGTCATAAAATTTAACACAATTGAAGTTTTTGATTGGAAAAGTGCTAAACAAAATGTAATGAAAGCTCCTGGCAGTCTTCCATTTAAAGTTGTCTTGCAAGAGATTCATAATTAAGCGATCGAAACGACATGGCAATGTTTTGATAAACGGGGAACTTGTCTATAAGTCAAATACAGGTATTTGTCAAAATGTGTGCAAAAAAACCAAGATGATTTCTGACATTAACCCTACCAAAATTAACCCTTGTCTTGCAAACGTGAAATCAGCAAAATTAGAAGACGTAGACAAGTTATTGCAAAAACACTTTGGAGATGACTGGAAAACATTGGAAGGACTTGAATACTATGCAAACATTATTACCACTGAGTCCCTTGAAGAGCGTGATGATGAACCCGTCTGTGAAGCTCACGAAGAACCTGCATTGCTAATGGTGGAGGCGCGTTCCAAACCTACACTCCGAGTGCAACCTAACCACAACCGAACGCAAGTTTTAGCCACTTTTTCCGTATTTCTCCATTGTTTGGAACATATATAAATAACTGGTTTGGCGTTTTTATAGTCGTGCTATCACACTGGGGCACTATACAGTACTTATAATATGAGAAATTCATTTTTAAACGATAAAAACTAGCTATAACGTACGAAGACACGATCGCTCTTTTGTTTGTTTTGTACGGCTAGACGTCATTCAAGACGCCATGACAGTCTTGTGCGTTTTGGAACCAAATTAAAATTGTTTTTTTAAAACGCGAAGTTTATAATGTAAACGCTCGATTAAAAATAAATAAACCTTTTTTTTCGATAAAATGCCTAATAAGCTAAAATATTAAGCAGTTATTGAAATTTTGTCAACTAGCCTTTTCTCCCGCAGAAATATACAATAGTACTACATTATAAAGGGTCTTACAATAATTTTATGAATTCAGAAGTACGGGAGAGTTGCAGGTTTTTTTTTTATTGAATTTTAAATATTTAGTTCAAATTAATCAATTCACATCGACCACTAATGTCTTAATAGAAATCTAATTTTTAATATATATAATTTTAATGCATTTATATGCTATGTGTTTCATCAAGTGCTATAACTTTTTGACATTTTTATTGAACATTTTTCGTGTTCAATGAAGAAATTGATGGACATCCTCTTTTCAAGTAAATACAAGAATTTTGATTGAAAATTCGAAGATGTTGTAATATATGAGAAAACACACACTGTAATGATGAAAACAAGTCTGGCTTAGTATTCAAATTAAGACCAAATAAAAATTTATTTAAAAGAAAGTGGAAAAAATATTATCGAAAAAATCAGACTTTTATTCTAATGAATCAAATTGGCTAAAATAAATTCTTAAATTTTCTAAATATTGTACGACTGAATTTTTAAACAGTAGGCGTGTTGGACGACCTGCTCAAAATATTGATTGTAGTGATCAGATAAAAAGTAAACGGACAGCTGAACTTCGAGCGATCGAAGCTAAACTGTTACGAAATCAGTAGGATAACAGTATAAGAAAATTTGCTCCTGATATATTTCCTTCTTATAAAGACGTACAAGAAAAGAAGAAAAAATGCTATCCCCTCCAGATAGCATTTTATCCTATTTATTTTTATTTTGAATTTTTTCTTTATAATTTTCTAGTTTTGTAGCTTTTATGCGTTTATCGTATTTTTTGTACAATAGGTAATTTATAACTACAGGAATATTGTTTACTAAAAATGCTGTTGAAGTGCCATTACAAAAATTACTCGACCATACTACTGAAAAAATAATGAAAAATCAAGAAGAAGCATTAAATACGTTCTCCATTAATAGTGAATTAACTTCGGTTTCAAAATGGGGTTTTGACGGCAGCTCTGGCCACAGTCAGGCCACAGTCTTCTGACCAATTAGTGACAGGTCTAAGAAAATTAAATAATTCTCAGAAACTAAACTAGTTCCATAAGGATGCAATTGAAATATTATATTATTTAAACACCCTAATCTAGATTCAACTTTCGAGTATAAACATTTTTAAATTAATAAATCAATGTTTTGTGTAAATTTTCCATTATCTATTTTAATTTTATGATATTATAAATAAGAAATATTATTTGCTAAAAAAAATAACAAATGCTTAATTATTATCACAAATTTATTTTTTGGCCCCACTGTGCGTCGCCGGCGCGGGCTACGCTCAGTACAGACACGCACGCTAATTTTACAAGACTTAAAAATGTCCTCGTCTCGTCGTCGTACTATTTATTTGCTCTACCTTTTACATTTAAGGAGAAAATATCTACAACGTAGAAAAGTAAATTTTTGGGTCGATCCACTTATTAAAGTTAGATATTTAAAGGGTTCTTACTATACTTTATTTGATAAACTAAAAATGAACAATAAGCAATTATTTAACTATTTTCGAATGACTCAAGAAACATTTAATTATCTGTTGGAGAATTTATGTGAAACAATCCTAAAGAAGGATACTAATTTTTTTCAAAAACAGTGATCGACTGAACGCACCGATCGAAAAACAGTTTATCCACTAACGCCATCTGTGCAATCAGTTGAATATTACGTATGCCGTACCGTAGACTTTGCCAAAACTGTGTTGGTATGGCTTATGCAGCGAATAGAATAGATGGCGCTAGCACAATAAAGAAAAAAAAGATATCGAAAAAACTGTAAATCTACAGTTGAAACTATATACTAATAATTATTACCAATTTTTATTATATTTGGAATTTATCAATTAACCTAACTATTACAATAATGTACCTACGTACAAATGACTTTTATGTTGTGGTATAAATAATAAGAATATCTTGTAATCTGTAAGTATAAAAAAAAAATATGGCAATTTGTAATTTATATCACATAAAAAAATAATATCAAACTTATTTTTGTAGTTCATTTCATACAAAATAAGTGCATACGACCTCAAATGTAAGCTTGTCAACAATAAGGTTGCGTTCGCGACTGTACAGGCTGTACCCTGCCCCGCGCGCGCACACACGCACGCACACGGCCACGTACGTATACAAAACACACACAGATTTGCCGGCCGGCGGCGGCATCGGTGGGGGTGAACGGGCCGTGCCGTCGGCGTCGGTCGCCGTCGCCGTCGCGTCGCCGTGCCGGTAAGTGGAAAACCGCCTATTGGATGGGCAAAGAGGACACGTGTCCGCTTTACCCTGCCTGCTTTGCCTTTTTCGCCATTTGAAATATGCAAATAAATTATAACCTCCAAATATTAAGACACATGGTGTTTTTGTGCAACTGGATTATAGCCAAATAACCACTTAATATATAAAATATATTGATAATAGCATTGTAAACACCAAAAATGAGAGAACATTCTCTTTTTTTTCTTAACGCAGCTCATAATGCCGTGGTCACTGGTGAACTAAACGGATGACGCGAGGTGTGCAGGCCGCGGGGCCTATGGTCACAAAACAAAGAAATTATTTCCCTACTGAAGAAACACCAAGAGAATGTTGGTGTACTTTCTTTTAATTTACCGGAATTGCCTGTGGGACTTCCATTGCAAAGTGAGAATGATATTCAGGAATCAGAAAGTTATTTATCTTCTAACAATAACCTTACCCGGCTTGTGAGTATATTTTCAAGTATCTGCGGGTAGACTCAAAAGACAATTGGTGTTTTAAAATAGCTCTGTCTTGTTTGATTTCAGGGTGCATATTTGGCGTCGATTGGCGGTAAAACTGTAGCGACTCGCTCAAATGGAGTGCTAAAACAACTCCTAACAGACAACATAGCAGCTACTTGCTTTATGGTGTGGTGTGGGCAAGAGCAACAAGAAAGCTTTTTCAAAGCTTGCATTAACCAAACTAAATTTATGCAAGTAACTGTTACAAATCACATTAAAGTATTGTTATAAACTTCTATTTTGTAGGTTTCAAATGAACAGTGGTGGTGGAGGGATGGGACAAATTGGCAGTAAACATCGACATTAATGCCAGGCCAGGATCTTTACACATTTAATTTGTTATTTACCAGTTGTGCCTGCAATATAGTTCTTGTGAAACTTAAAATTTTAATATAAATTATCATAGCAAATGCCCAGTTGGAATTCCGAGAAAACAGTGATAAGCTTTAAAGCTAAGGTTTATTAGTTAAAAACCTAAATGCAACAATCTTAATTAAATTTTGTTGTTTTCTTATTTCATCATTATTCAATTCTTTTTTTTTAAAGAAACTGAAAATTGTATAAAAGTGTCGTGTTTTAATACACACGAGAAATACTAGAAAAGAAAAGAAAACTTAAACGGATCGAGATATGTGACCCAACGTCGCCGTAAATATTCTAGAATGTCAAAAAGGAAAGCAGTAAGCAGTAGTTTCTTATAGGCAATTACGTCGAAGGGTGAGAAGAGGCGTAGAAGATTTTTTAAGTGAATTAGGCGACAGTCATTATACTGGCACAGATACACTACGATGCAGCCGACGAACTGGCTAGACGCGCATCTGGTTCGACGCCTGTTGGCCCAGAGCCGATAGCGCCTATCCCGACAAGCTGGTTTGCAAGTAAGATCCGTGAACGCACCATAGATTTACACCAATCGAACTGGAGCTCGCTGGACTCGTGCAGACAGGCGAAACTCGCACTACCGCGCGTGGACGCTCGTCTATCCAGCACGCGTAGCATGAGCAAACGGGACTCTTGTCTACGAAGACTTGCTTGTCGGGTCGTCTCCAAATGCGAGCACAGTTTGACAGACAGGTGGGACTCGCTCTCAGATTTTTACAATCTTTTAATGTCTTTTTATTACAAATATGAATTTTAAAAGATAACATTTTTATTTCAACATCAATAAACGTCGAAATTATCTAAAGTGATCCGAAATAATTTAGTTTAAACATGATTCTTATTTTAAAATAAGTTCTAAGATAAAGAGACATTCAAGAGAGCGTTCACTTCCGTAGACAAAGCTCTCTCGAGCTCGAGAAGAAATAATGTTGCCAATAGTAAATAATTACCATAATTGCCATCGTTTCTCATAAAGTGCTGTTCCTTTCTACACATTTCACGACGCAAAACTTAAAACTGAGTAAAATTTAGCTGTATGGATATAGATTCGCTTGCCTTTCTTTTATTAATATAATTTTGAACACACTTGTTAATTTAGTAGTCTGTGGAAACTGACGAGAAAATTACAAAATATTGAAATCAACGTATGAAAATAAAATGTTAATTTACGTTTTTAAATATTAAAAAAGTTAAAGTTAAAAATCTATATTTGGGTAAAAAGGGTGGTAATATTAGGAAACAATATTATTGTATTAAGCAATAAATTATTTAGAATTATTTATTGTTTTAATTTTTTTATTAATATAAGTTACAAAAAAATAAAAAAATAAAATTTAAATACTTAGTTACTACACTTAATATTTTATTTTTTTATTTTTTATAAATAAAAAAATTAAATCAACACATTATTTATTATTTTTCCTATCCGGACAGCTGCTTTTGTCTTTTGTGCTGTAACTTCTCTTATTACCTTAATAAAATCAATTTTTATTTGTTTAATTTGCGAAATTTAGATTTACATAAAATAAAATACGTAGAAAACTCTTTCTCGACCTTCTCGACTACCCAAAGGGTAGTAGACAAGTTTCTCCGACTCAACCTAATATACTATATCTATGGACTCAACTGTCAAATTAATGTCAGTTGAAGACAAAAGTGGTCGTTTGTCGACTTTTGACATAAGGCCACGACAAAGAACAATACGAGTCTACTAGTGTAAAAGTGCGAGCATGAGTATCTCGATCTCAACTAGGGGTCGCAATACCGGCCCCTCTCTCCAAAACCGGTATTTTCGGTATCGAATCTAGGCAAATACCGGGATCCCGGTATTTACGGTATTTTCGACATTTAGATAAATATATTGAAATTTCTTAGTTTTCCTTTCTGTTAAAGTCATTGTTATGATTTACTTATCGTCGACGACTTTCAACCTCCCGAACAAGCCGGGTTCCTAAAAGGATTTAGTACCTAGACCACATCCATACGCTGCGGCAGGTTATACAGAAGACTATGGAGTCTGCCTCTTTGCTTGGCGTACGTAGACTATGAGAAAGCCTTTGATTCGATAGGGACCAGGGCGGTGCCAGTGCTGTAGTCTCTCCAGATGTGCCCCAAAAACTACAGGTATTTCGAAATGTTAAGGTATTTATACGAAACTGCCTTCATGTGTTGGTCCGAGTACAGAATCAGTGTTTAAATCCCATCCAACTGCAGCGAGGTGTGATAAAGGGAGACTTTATTTCTCTGAAACTGTTCACATCACAGCTGCGTTGGAGGACATTTTTAAATTCTTGGACGGGGATTGGACTAGAATGGACTCGATATTAACATTAATGACCAGTACCTAACACGCCTTTGTTTTGCCAACGATATACCAGTTCTTATGGCTGAGACCTTGGATTAGAAGACCTGACAATGCTCGAAGATCTCCGAAGTGCTTCCCAAAAAGTGGATTTTAGGATGAACATGGATAAGACAAAAGTCATGTCGAATGCCCATGTTGTACCCACTCTAGCTCATGTTGAGAACACTACACTCGAAGATGTTGACTATTACGTTTACCTTGGACCGGCGACTGCCTGTCCAACTGGATTTAAGTAAGTTCAGCTTCGAGAAAGAGATCTTTCGTCGAATCCAACTCAGATTCAGAAAGCTTTGTTTTTCGTGTCCAAATTACCTCAGTGTCTCAAGAAACGAAAGTCTATGACCAGAGTGTGTTGCTTGTGATGATTTATGGCAGTGAAACGTGTTCGCTAACTATAAGTCTCATAAGAAGGCTCAAGGTCACACAGCGTGCAATGAACAGAGTCATGCTCGGCGTTTCCCTAAGTGATCCTAAGAGAACTAAAGTATAATACTGACTGACATCGCTCAGCTGAAGTGGCAGTGGATGGGACACATAGCGAGAAGAACCGATGGCCGTTGGAGCGGAAAGGTTCTGGAATGGCGACCGCGCACCGGACGACACTCCGTGGGTAGGCCCCAACAAAGTGGACCGACGATGATCTGGTGAAGGTCGCGGTGCGCCGCTGGATGCAGGCAGCGCTGGACCGATCATAGTGAAGATCCTTTGGGATACCAATACCCAGCAGTGGGTGTCGTGCGGCTATGATCATGATGATGATGAAAGTCATTATAGTATAGTGAAATCCAAAATTTAAAAGGTATTATAAGTTTAAGTACCTATTTAAACCAAGTTAATCAATAAAAAAAGAGGATTTAACCTCGTAAGGCTCTCGGTCCTACCAGTAGTACTTACTTATAGGTATTTACCAAAGTAATTCAGACCCGTCCCTCCTAGACGCAATGTAGTGTAGTTATTACGACTCAAGGGTTTACCAGTAGGTAATACGAATAAATTGGTTGTTTAAATTCATTTGAAGATTATTATGAAACAAATAATATTAGGTACCTCACTAATGCTTGTGTCCTACCCATAGTGCTTATTCTTTTTGAAAAAAAAATGACACAAAACCATATCCCCCATAAGCCCTGGATTTATAACTTCAATAGGATTACTTTATCATATAAGAAAACAACTCTGAATTTCTTGGTACTGAATGACTATAAAATATTAGTACCACTAGCTAGTAGGACGTTGGGGATGCAATGATTAGGACACCATTTAATGTCTGAGCCTTAGGAAGTTAAGGAAAATCACCTTTTAAATCACATAAAACGAGAATTTAAACGAAATTTGCGATTTGCGTCGTTCTGTGATGAATACCGAAAATATCGTAAATCCCGGTATTTAAAAATTCAATACCGGTATTGTAAAGGCTTCTTTTCGGCCCGGTATCCCGGTATTTTCGGTATCCGGGATCCCGGTTTGCGACCCCTAATCTCAACCCGACAAAAGTGACATTTGGGTGTAGACAAGCCATTGTTCTGTGAGTCGAGTCTTTTCTCGAGAGTGGTCATGCTACGCGTGCAGGGCCCTGATATAAGTCGTTTGTGGTGCGAATCCCGACCGCCAGGCTGGATACTTTCATGAAGGAGGACTTCTGGCCGCAGGGCGTGGTTTACAGGCGCTTCCGAGGGGCGTTGCCTTGTGCCACCGAATTGACACAGAAAGTGACAAATTGACTTTTTTACTAACGTAATATTAAGTTAAGTATATTTACTAACAATATTGTTCATATATAATATGTTTTAGTTTTAAGCTATGTATCTATGGGCCATTGTTGCCTGATTATAAATTAATTAATAAATAAAATAAAAAAAATAACTGTGCAGACCGCAACTTCGCCTGGTAACAGGTGCTATTACTGGTCATGGACAATTTGACAGACATCTTTTTAAATTAGGTGTCACGGACAGTCCTCTATGCAGAGGATGCATGGAGGAAGAGGAAACAGCCGCCCACGTACTGCTGGAGTGCAGAGGGGTGGCCCCCTACCGGGCGAGGTACCTCGGTTCGTCGGGCAGCGTCCAGGAAGCGATCACGAATGTGAAAGCCCTTGGAGCGTTCCTGGCTGAGCTGGGCTGGCTGGAGTGATCCGGCCGCACATCCTCCAACGCAAAATAGGCGCAACAGACGTCGAGTTGCGGAAACCGTTTGCACTGACAAGAAGAAGAGTAGGAAGCCAAGAACTCTGGATGACATTGCCCGATGGAAAGCTACAGAATTTCGTACATTTTTGATATATATGTTGGCCCACTCGTTTTGGAAGGTTTGCTAGATATTTCAATTTATGAGCATTTTTTGTTGCTGCATTCAGCTATTACTATATTTTTATCTCAAAAACATTTGTCTGTACATCACCAATCAAACGATGCTCGATTACACAACAATTACATTTTAACGCTTGAATAATTATATTAAGTGCTTTTGTTTTATACAAAAAACATTGAAATGAATTGAATTCCATTCAAAACACAGACATAAATTGTTCTTATTTAGGGATTATTGCAATTTGAATGCATACAAATGTCACCACGGAATGGCCCTTTGGTCACATTGAGTTCTTCCAATAAGCCAAATGATATCTTTTATAAAGAATAAATAATTAGAGTTTTAATTAATAGGTATTATTTTAAGAATAGGTAGCCACCTATTTAAAGAATTTAACTGGCATTTTAATAAAATTCTTCCAATAGGTTGCAAATTGTGTTGCTTCAAATTTAATTCAATTGAATGCAAGCGTCATTTGGAAAAGAACCGAACCTGACTTTCCGACCGAAAGAGATTAAGTAAAATAGGTTAGGATGTATTTTTCTATACTTATACACCTATGTTCTGGGGGCTTACCATCAGTAAATAAGAAACCGTCCAGTTCAAAAGCAGGCCTTAAACAGGACTGCATAAGGCCTGCTTTCATACTAACCGTTGAGGTCATAGTACGAAAAAGTAAGGCAGTTCAATATAAGCCCTGTTATAAGAGCTCATAGTAAGGCCCCAGGCCATAGAAGAGGTGGGACAACGACATAAGAAAAGTAGCAGGAGTTAGTTGGAACAAAGTGGCAGATAACCGGTGGAAGTAGAAAAGGTTGGAGGAGGCCTTTGCCGAATGGCAATCAGACCTACCTATACATATAAGCAAAGCCCAAATACTTGACTAAGAAGAGTGTCTGATGCAAGAGGCTATCATTATGTATTATCTATACATCTATGTTCAGAGACACTTGGAGAAAAGACACTACCTGCAACACGATGACAATAATACTTAACGCGGTCAACAAATGTCTTGGCTCAACGACTCAAACCAAATTATTTAGTTTGTTATAATCCCGGCACACACCATACGGTTTGAAATTATATTTAACAATAGTTATTAGTGGTATTTTTTGCTAGGTACCTAGATATCGTTTTTCATGCATTTTTTTATGTCTCAAGTGAAGTCGACAACAGGGATAAAACCATCCTAACGAATCAGATTCAACCATACCTACTGGTAATACGAAAATGTTTGAAATAAAGAAACTTTCAACGTGATCACTGTCGATCCAGACCCTCTGGTCTGGATCGACAGTTGGACCCAACCCAGGCGTACCTAACCTAACCGAATCATGATATCATTAAATGATAACGGTTATCTTTAAAGGAAGAAAAGTACAGATAGCGAATTCACTTAGCAATTATTTATCAAACAATGCATGCAGTAAACACAAACACAAAAAAATAAAAAATAAAGAGAAAAAATAACTCAACAAACAACAAGGTTGCGTTCAGAGCCATTAGAGCGCGGTAGGCCGCGTTCCAAATCACGCCAACAGAGGCGCGTTCCAAACCTACACTCCGAGTGCAACCAAACCACACCACAACCGAACGCTCTAACGGAGGCGCGTTCCAAACCTACACTCCGAGTGCAACCATGGTGCAACCTAACCACAACCGAACGCTCTAACGGCGTTCCAAACATTTGAGCGTGACGTTCGGTTGACACAACCGGGTTGCGTTCAGAACGTTTGAGCGTCGGTTGTTTGGTTGTTTTTTAACTCGCTCTAAGGTTTGGAACGACCAAGAACTTTAAATGTCAATGTCAATACAAATTCTTCATTTTCCATTTGGAATACGAATAATTTAAACTTTTCTTTATACCAAATCAAATAAAATCCGTTTTTTGTGGATCTACCATGATTATTTTAAAAATTAGACATAAAAACATCAAAAATACAAAATAATGTCAAATGACAATGACATTTTTTCTATAGACAAACGTCAGAGCGTTTTACAACCATCATTTTTATGGTTGTTTGGTTGCAACGCTCTGACGTTTGGAACGACACGGTTGTGTCAACCGAACGTCGCGCTCAAATGTTTGGAACGCCGTTAGAGCGTTCGGTTGTGGTTAGGTTGCACTCGGAGTGTAGGTTTGGAACGCGCCTCCGTGTCGTTCCAAACGGCAGCCTGCCTAGCATGACCGATTTATATCGCGTGATATAGCGTTTTATCACGTTTAACTGTCAAAAAGACAAAGGAATTTGACAGTCGAGTGTCGATAAAATGCTATATCACGCGATATAAATCGGTCATGCTAGGCAGGAGAGCGTTGCAACCAAACAACCATAAAAAATGATGGTTGTAAAACGCTCTGACGTTTGTCTATAGAAAAAATGTCTATGTCATTTGACATTATTTTGTATTTTTGATGTTTTTATGTCTAATTTTTTAAATAATCATGGTAGATCCTCAAAAAACGGATTTTATTTGATTTAGTATAAAGAAAAGTTTAAATTATTCGTATTCCTAATGGAAAACGAAGACTTTGTCTTGACATTGACATTTAAAGTTCTTGGTCGTTCCAAACCTTAGAGCGAGTTAATAAACATCCAAACAACCGACGCTCAAACGTTCTGAACGCAACCCAGTGCTCACAGCATGTGACGTCATTCTATACTCTATACCGGTCCAAATCATTAGCACGCTGTCAGCAGTTCAGCACGCTCACGATACTATTGATTCGGACCGCTTTGTGAGAAGCGCTAAGCTAACGCCGCTAACGTTGGATTGTATATACAAATGCCGCGTTCCGAATCACGCCAACAGTGCTCACAGCATGTGACGTCATTCTATACCGGTCCAAATCATTAGCACGCTGTCAGCACGCTCACGATACTATTGATTCGGACCGCTTTGTGAGCGCGCTAACGCCGCTAACGTTGGATACATAGTAACCTCAAAAAGGGGTTATCTCGGTAAAGTAAATATTGCTTAAGGAATTGGTATTTTAATAAATACGAATCAAGTTCCTTTACTCAAACGAATTATTTACCTACCAAATTTATAAACCATCAAAGCTTCAAAATACTTATTACCGCTGCTAGCTCTTTCAACATCAGTTTAATATAATTATTTCGTTCGTAGCTTCATAAAACACCTGCAAATCAATAAATTCAGCCGTCTTTTGTAAAAATCACAAATAATAACCACAACGTCAATTTAATGACGTATTTTTTGATAAGAATGAACTTTGACAACGAAATATCTCTACTTAAAACTAGTTTTAAGTCGAGTATTAATTCTAGAACTGTGCTTGAGCAGAGATTCAACAAACTAAACTCAAACTCAGATCATGCTAATTTTAAAACGATGGTTGAGTACGCGACTCAGATTAAGCTTATTTTAGAACAATGCTTGACTGCGTAGGTTAAGTTTTCGTTTTCGCTAGTGTTGCCAGGGTTTTATTTCTGTTAGTTAAGGTTAAATTAAGGGCTAGGGGTGGATGGGAGGGTGAGAGGGGACCTCTCCCCACCTAAGCATTTTGTGCGGAAATGCATAGTTTTTTGTTTAATTGAATTTTGAAATTTTAAAAATCCTAACCTCAAAATGTATGAAAAAAAACATTTAAGGGGGACGAGCGAGGGGAAAAGAATAGAGTAGAGGGGAGACTCCCTACAAAAGCTTTAATGGGTACTTATTAAGAATGATATTTTGTGTTGTCTGTTAAAAAAACATGAAAATTTAATTTCTAACCTATCACATCACTTGAAAAACTTAAGGGGAATGGGAGAGTCCCCCCTCTCTAATCTACTCTTTTCCCCTCGTTCGCCCCCTTAAATGTTTTTTAGCTTTTTCATACATTTTGAGGTTAAGGTAAAATTTCAAAATTCTTATATAGGGGGTAGGGAGGCCCTCCCACCCAACCATCCGCTCCCTTAAATGAGACCTTAACTAAATGTAAATATGAGTCCAAATCAATGCTCAAGCGTGGTCTCGACCATATTTACGTGAACAGAGATGAAATTCTTCCTGAGCAGAGATTTTAGTTCTAAAATTAGTCGAGCATTACTCGAGTATCGTTTGAAAATTAGCATGATCTGAGTTGAGGTTAGTTTGTTGAATTGATGAGGTCGAGTTCATCATATTCCGTTTTACGAAAAACTTACTGCAGTGACAAAACATTCTATTATAATCTTCGCAATATTTCAATAATTCTAAGCACAAATACCTCATTTATTAAAATTAACGTGTAATTGGTCAATGCCACTCATCAAAATATATAAAGCACATTGCGACGCAACAATTACTTTGCCTAATTATGCGTAAAATGAAACTCATTCTGCTAAAAACAAATTTCGTAATAGGAAACAGACTATATCTATAGATAGACGCAAATCTGTATTTAAGTAGAGATCAGCTGAGTCTCGACTCAAGCTTTGTTTTGGAATCAACAGGGTGCTTGAGACTAGATTCAGTAATTAAATAGAGATCAGCCCCCCTAGCCAAAGTAACATTTGCAAATTTTCGTTATCGCTTCGCTTCGAAACATGTATGGATTTGACGTTTTATAAAATTCGATTGTTATCGAAATCTTATGTCAATCCCATACATGTTTCGAAAGCGAAGCGATAACGAAGATTTGCCAGTGTTACTTTGGCTAGGCCCTCAGGTGATTAGAGTTCAAGCAGTGCTTGAGTCTCGTTCTATAATACCGGCCTAAAAATAAACGGCCTACCAAAGAGTACCAAAGAGGAAAGTAAGCATGTACTGCATTGCCCTCTATTATACAAGGAGGTCAGTTACATCTACCTGAGAGTACTTTTTGAAGCGTACTAAAAAATAATTTGAATCCCCTATGTTTTTCAACGCCATCTTTCGAGCCTACAGCTGTTTATCATTTTGAAAAGCCCTCATACTTACTGAATTATTTAACACTTGACACTGGCAAAAATTACTCCCTAAAGAGGAGTAGATTGCCATAGCAAAAATAAGAAGAAGAAGACAAAGAAGGGGAGTTTTTGGCGCCATTTTGTCGGGTTCAGTTCGGTAGCTATTTTAATTATTTGCAAATAATTGTGTCTTAAAATTGGTGCAGTTTTGTGGTACAAGTGTCTACGCATCTGAACAATATGTGGGATAGTTGAAATAGGTGCGATAACGTAGTGATTATTTCCTCTGTGGGTGCGATCTTGGTTGTGTGAAGCTGAGTCTTTTATTGCAGTGGTGGCTACACTGGCTACCTCGGCAGAACTAACCAAGAAACTGTCTTGATATACTTCGTGCCAAATGCTCCAAGCAGCATTGGAATGCGATGCACCCGCCTTATATCTACAACAGGGGCCTTACTATGAGCTCTTATAGCAGGGCTTATATTGAACTGCTTTACTTTTTCGTACTATGACCTCAACGGTTAGTATGAAAGCAGGCCATAAGCAGTCCTGTTTAAGGCCTGCTTTTGAACTGAACGCTTTCTTATTTGCTGATGGTAAGCCCCCTGAACTATTCATTCAATACTTGTCACTGGTAAAAGTTACTTCCAAGAAGAAAGTAGATTGCCAAAACAAAAATAAGAAGAAAAACGACACAGTGACAGTGACGTGAGTGACAGTGACAGTGACGTGAGTGACAGTGACAGGACAGAGAATAGAGTGGGTTGCGTTCAGAGCCTTAGATCGTGGTTGTTTAGCTTTTTTAACTCACTGTAAGGTTCGGAACGACGAAGAACCTTTGCTTTGCTGTTCGGCAATGGACCGCCGGCCAAGAGGCTCATTTTCAATCTATCGTATATTTTCAATCTAAGTACATTTCACATATATATCTTGTGAGCTTTGTTCCCTAAACGATCGTTATGAAAACACAAAAAAAGGTAGGTAACGATGCTACCCACGACCCTGTTCACAATTTATATAAATATGCGATCAATTTATTTTTAGCAATCGGAGAACATGTTCAGGGTGGCATATCTCCCATAAGCTTCCTACTTCGCAACCCAGACGATGATATTTGATAACACCAAGCTAATGGCTATCTTGTCAATTTGGTATGCGATAGATAGAAATGACCCTGGTTGGCCGGCGGTCTAAACAGCAAAGTAGAACAGCAAAGCAAAGAAAAGAAACCGGTAGGTCTGGGGTCACCCGAGCGTTCGGTTGCACTCGGACATAGCCTTCTTCATTTACAAGCCATGAACATAAGTTTGGCAACGTGTATTACTGTCAATTCGTGGTCATGTCGTCGGCAGTCTCCATACTAAATGTATGGGAATATTTCAATTTTAAAAGGTCGATATTTTCTGTCGTAGTGATTGTGTGGTGTTGAAAATATGAAACTTTATGTAGTTCTTTTATTGAAGTTCTTTATATATTAAACAATAAGAACTATATCATTTTTAGCCAGGAGAAAATGGCTGTCAAAGATGTCACTTTTTTTGTTGATTTTTTTAAGCAGGGCGTTGATTAACACGCCCTCTAGCTATAAATAATATATCATTAGAAAGGTCTTTTAAAGACAAATATTTGCAGTTAATATACTTTATATCAATTGTTAATACTTTTGGAGTTAAAGGTTATTAAAGTATAAAACTGGTTTATTGTCTATGGGAGTTGATCTACCCCACCTCTAGCATTGAATGATATATCATTAGAAAGGTTTTTATATGAAAAATATTTGCTGTAAACATACTTTTTATCAATAGTTAATATTTTCGGAGTTTTAGGTCATTAATGTCATAAAATTTGGTTGATTTCAGAGCGATTTAACTTTCAAAGTTCTAATAGTTGACGTTTGCTGTCATACAATAAAATGTTTCAAATTTAAATACCTTTCCAATGATATAAGATTCATTGCTAGTGAAGGTCTAGATCAAAATACTAATCGTAATAAAAACCCCTAAAAAGGTCAAAGAATTTGACTCAAACCTATATCCTAACAAATAAATAATAATAATAAATATAAAATCTTTATTGAAATAACCTTACATCACAATTTACGACTCGTTTAAACATAGATAATAAAGGAAAAAGGAATAATAAATAATAATTAAAATAATCTTATTTATACCCCGTACTTGACCACATGTGATGTTGGCTCACTTCATGGATTGGAAAATATAGATGGTTATGACTCGGAGCGTAGGTTTAGAACGCGCCTTTGATGACAGAAAATAATTTTCTGAAAAAGATGATCGAAGTCTGTAATTGAAATTGTGATTATTCAGTTGATTCAAAAATCTTTCATTCATTAGGCTGCCTTAGGGTTTCCATCCCTTTGTCAAAAAATTGCTGTACCATATAATATTCGAATCATACACACACGCTTATTCTACAATTTTTGTTATTATCGTAGCAATATTTTTAAAATGTCTCAAGCTCGATTCCCTTCTTGTGTGCCATTACCTATGGATCAGAAAGCCCTTGTTAATGTTATAGAAAAGGCCAAGGATTGGGCTTTAATGCACGGAGTCGGAATGAGAGACCGAAAACATTTCAATAAGGACACTATACAGGTAATTTATAGTTTATAACTTTAATTTTAAAAATCTATTAGCAACCACTAGCGAGTTCGTGTTGAGAACTACCCGCACTATACTAGAACGTCCCGGATTCCGGTACACCGGGACATGTCCCAGTTAGAAGAGTTGTGTCCCAGTCAGCAAGTGGCACTTTGTGTCAGTAAGTTGGCTAGTGCATTGGGCCGGAATCAGGGCCTGATTTACCCACAGGCTTAAAAGGCTTAAGCCTAGGGCGCAAGGACCAGGGGGGCGTTTAGTTTGAACCTTGCAAGCACCACTTACTTAAAAAAAAAAAATTAAAAATTTAAAATGCACGTGTAAATTTTTACTTGGGTTTGGAACAATTCGGACTTTCACCCATTCACGCCCGACCCGACACCCAGATGTGCCCCGTGGTGCGACATGTACCGAATCAGGCAGAGGCACAAACGAACACCCAAAAACTTTACAAAAGACTGCACGTGCGGCACTAAAGAGGCGAAACATAAAAAAAATAGTCTTTGTTTACACAATGAATAGTTAAAAGGTTAAAAACAAAAACTTTTACCAAATTTTGCTTTGACCAGGCACGAGTACCTAGTAGAGTTAAATTTTAATTGTCACTTCATTACGTATTGGTGATAGGATAGTGATAGGCGTGTTCGCGACTCGCGTATTGATTGTGATGTTTGTGATTGATAGACACGTTGTTTTTTAAATAAGTAGGTACTAGGTAATTAGAATTACATAGTTTTACATCATACTGCTCGGAAACTAGTATTTACTAGTATGGTAAGAGGCTGTGTAAGTTGGCATGTGCAACACAGTGCATTGTTTTTTTTCCGTAAAAAGTTTTGTCATTTTAATAAGGAAAGAAATTGGTTCACAAGGAGGTTTGCATAGCTTGAATGGCAAAGTGTACTTTACAATGAGGGCTTTTCACAATGACAAAAAAATTTAGGCTCATAGATGGCGTTGATGAAAAAGGGTGTTAATGTGATTTTTTTACTAAACTTCGAAGAGTATCAACACCATCTAGTAAGGCAAATAGTTACTATTTTTATATTTTAAATGTCATTTTGAAAAGCCCTCATTCCCTACGCTTGAATTGTAAAGTGATTTGAAAATGGAACGTTCTATCTAAACGGTGCACATGCCTGGCCAACCAGTATCACTGCCTTTCAATAATTGTAACAATGTAACTATTAATTTTAATAAATAATTTATTTATTACTATTTTCTCTCTAATGAAAAATTCATTTTGTAATACCAATATAAATGTTTTATTTACCTCGCATGAATGATGTAAAGTAGTGGCGCCAAATTGGATCTTGTTCTGTAATAGCTTGCTTACGTCCCTTGTGTAAAAAACTACTATTGTTCGTTTTATTGAAAAAGTAAAATGAGTGGTAATGAGAGTACAGTGATTGTGAAAAATCAAAGTGGAGCAGAAAATAGAAAAAAGCAAAGGAAAAAAAGAGCGCAGAGAAAATGTTTTAAAGCAGATTCCAAAACAAAGCAAGCAAACATTTTATACAAGCGCGGCAGACAAAGGCAAAGTGGCCACAAGTTCAACACTTCCACCAACTACTTTTTGCTCAGTTCCCTCTACCAGCACTGTTTGTTCTTTCATCCAACTCATCGCCAACCAACGTCGTGTGAGGTACAGAAAAGGGCATTAACTTTTATCTCAAAAATGGCCTATGGCCTTCTTCCGGCTCCATCATCAGATCCTCGAACACTATTTACTATTAGAGTACTCGTCAAGACGATTCAAACGAGCCCAAACTCGATTGGGCTGCATGAGGTTTTATTACAGAGTTCCAGTGGCCTTCTTCCGGCTCCATCATCAGACCCGGCTCCATTATCAGACCCTGGAAACTATTTCCCAACAAAGTACTCGTCAAGACGATTCAAACGAGCCCAAACTCGATAGGGTAGCGTGGTTTTATTAAAGAGTTTCTGTGTCCTTCTTCCGGCTCGATCATCAGACCCTGGAATCTATTTCCCAACAAAGTACTTATCAAGACGATTCAAACGAGCCCAAACTCGTTGGGGTTCCCCTTTTTTAATATTGAGTTCCTATGGCATGGCCTTCCAGCTTCATCATCAGACCCTGGACCTCGTCTCCCATTAGAGTACTCGTCAAGATGATTCTAACGAGCCCAAACAAGATGGGGTTGTATGGTTTCATCATAGAGTTCCTGAGGCCTTCTTCCGGCTTCATCATCAGATCAGCTAAATGACACCATAATATTGCATTGTATTCCAGTTCTGACCTATGTTAAAAGTTTCAAGTTAAGCTAGTATAAAATCGTACGCAAACTTTGTGGACAAACAAACGTACAAACCTACAAACAAGAAAGCAACATCATAATAAAAACGTGTTAAAAACTTTCCTACTTGTTCCCGAGGCATAGAAAAATAGGTTACTTTCTACGCAGGCGAAGTCGCGGCTGGTAGCTTAACATACAAAAAAAACAGTGTGTCGAATTGATAACATCCTCTTTTTTAAAGTCGGTTAAAAATCAGGGCAAGCTCGTAAGGATAAGACGGGGGGGGGGGGGCGCCTGTTCATAGTTAGCCTAGGGCTGTCAGAACTCTAAATCAGGCACTGGCCGGAATCCCAAGGGTGCGGGTTCGAATCCCGTCTGAGCTGCTACGGGTAAGTCGATTTTTCTAGAATTTTTCTTATATAATAATTATCTCAGTAAGTAGCTCTTAAATTTACCTGAGTTTTTGAAAAATCCACGGTTTTACCTATTTCTGTTCTTAAATAGCCCTACCCAAGGGAACTTTTGACCAGGATATAAAGTAGCCTAATGTTAATCCAAGGCGTAATCTTTCTACCATCCAAATTTTATCCCAAATTTTTTCCTAGAGTTTAGCGGGGGGTATCACTCCGCGCTTAAACTTTTATATTAGCCTACTGCTCGCGGCCCACTCCAAGAGGGCCATTGTCGAGGGATATCACCGCGCCGACCGAAACGCGCGGCGTGTGCAAGCGACGAGAGCGCAGCGCGTGAACGTCACCACGAACGAAACGAGTCAGTCAGTCAAGCGCCGAATGCGAAACTGCATGCACTTCGTTATTGATACTTAATTACTAACGTACCTACCTACCTATCAAAGTTTATTGTATTTTTTGTATACATATTTACATACTTAGTTGTATCGAAGTTCGAAATATGGCACCAGTAAAGAAAAAGCTAAAAAATACAATTTTTTTTTTCACCCATCCCATAACCGACCCTTGCAAAAGTTGCTTAACCTCTGCAATCGTTGGGCCAGGCGCTATACCACTGCGCCATCGAGCTTCTCTAACTACTTAGAAATACTTATTATTTATGCTCTTTAAAAATGCTCAGCTCACCTATTAGGTAGATTTATTTTATTTTATAAGTAGGTACCTATTAGTAATTTCATTGTTTATTCATGGGCATAACGAATGTTTTCTATGATATCAGTAACTAGCGAGTAGCAACCCCGAAATGTGTCGGTTGAGACAGAGCTATGCGACTGAAAGAGACGCCTCTCTTTCTTCTTAGTAGGTGCATATAATTTTATCCACGCAGCGTTGTGCAGTTTGAAATTGTACTTTATTGCCGTGCAGCGAGAGTAGCTTATTATTTGATGGTCCTCGCGGGGACCGACTTCTGTACGTTAGTACTATTATATATTCTGTGGTTTAGGCATGAAAAAGACAAACCATACACAAACTTTCGTTCTAGGATGTTATACGATAGGATCCTTGTTGGTACTACTCGACTGCTATAATATGTGCATGACCACAGACAATACATTTACAGAAGATTCACTTTGCAAAATTATTTAAATTTAATAATTATCATTCATTCTGTAAGTTTTAAAATCCATTATTGCCAAAAGTGGCCACTTTGAGCTAAAATGGATTTTAAAACTTACAGAAAGAACGAAAACTTAAAGAGTTTTTCAAAAAATTTTAGAGACAATTTAAGAAATTATTACATGAGCTTTTTTAAATATTGACTTAGTTTACGAGTAATGAAAATAAATTTATTGGCGGCGCTAGTTTCACTACCTACAGCGCCCACCCAGCTTGTTTTTATAGAGAATAGGTACATACCTAAATTGACTTTTTTTTTGTTTCCAGGTAGCACCATTTGTGCTTTTCCCTTCACCATTTCCAAGAACAGAATTCAATAAAGCAGTGGAATTACAACCTGTGCTTAATGAACTTATGCACAAGGTAAGTACTTAGTTAGCTGAAATGAAAATAATCTTAGTTTACTAATAGGCTAGTTGACAAAATTTCAATAACTGCTTAATATTTTAGCTTATTAGGCATTTTATCGAAAAAAAAGGTTTATTTATTTTTAATCGAGCATTTACATTATAAATTTCGCGTTTTAAAAAACCAATTTTAATTTGGTTCCAAAACGCACAAGACTGTCATGGCGTCTTGAATGACGTCACGCCGTGCAAAACAAACAAAAGAGCGATCGTGTCTTCGTACGTTATAGCTAGTTTTTATCGTTTAAAAATGAATTTCTCATATTATAAGTACTGTATAGAGCCCCAGTGTAATAGCACGACTATAAAAACGCCAAACCACTTATTTATATATGTTCCAAACAATGGAGAAATACGGAAAAAGTGGCTAAAACTTGCGTTCGGTTGTGGTTAGGTTGCACTCGGAGTGTAGGTTTGGAACGCGCCTCCGGTAGTGATACTCGAAACGTCAAAGACAAGATTGGAGTTTCGCACGGCGTGACGTAACGCTTTCTGATTGGTGTTCACTGTCACGTGACTAAAGGTTTCATTTTACGAAATTTATTTTTTAAAAATATTATTAATCTTTAACGCTTTTAATAATTAAAATTGTTTGTTATTTTCTCCATAATATAATTAATCATTATAAACCCCTATCCATTATATTTATTCTTAATGGAAACAAGCCTATTACTTGCGTTCCAACTTTAAATACTTTAAAATGAGCTGTACCATCCAATTTTTTATCCTACGACCTGCCTTGGTTACCTTACCTCTAGAATAGCCAAGAAAGTAAATAAAATTTTTTAAAATTTTCTATTACTTTGTTCATTGTGCAGATGCTAAGCTAGGTCCAGTACTTGGTTTCCAATAACGCTGTAGCGACACACGCTGTGGCGAAATATAATATAAAAGGCAGAACAATTCAGGACTACCTTCAATGTATAATTTGTTTAGTGTTTTAAAGAAAAGTGATAAAAACTAATGATAATTTATTTGTACATAGTAGGTACTCAAAATATAACCTTTTGATTGTTGATTAAAATGAGACGAACTTTGTGTTTTATTTTTAGCCTTTTGAGTTTCAAAGTAGCATACGATCATATTTCGCCACAGCGTGTGTCGCTATAGCGTTATTCGAACCAAGTACTGGACCCGTTAATTATGTTGAGCTACTACAGTATAACCCGCCCCGCACAGTTAAAGAATGGGATTGAAAATAGTGGCTCACTGTACCATTCATTACCTACCACTACAGTATGATACGAGGCATATAATTATCTTGAAATTTTTTCGTCGGAGTGGGGATAAGTTCGCGCATGTGCTCTTGTCGACGCCCGCGTATTTTTAACCGACTTCATCAAAAGGAGGAGGTTCTCAATTCGATTGTATGTTTTTTTTTTTTTTTTTTTTTTTTTTTATCGTTGTTCGCGCGTATCTTCGACATTTATGGACCGATTTCATAATTTTTTTTTTTGTTCGATTGAATTTTCTTGCGAGATGGTCCCATTTATTTTTTTTTCAAATCGGTTCAGTAGTTTACAAGAAATCCTGAAAATACTATGATATTAAATCAACTAACTTGACAACTTTGTTATTTATGAACCGAATTAGATGATTTTTTTTGTTGGGGAAGGGATACCGTTGTGTAGTCTTTTTAACCGACTTCAAAAAAAGGAGGTAAGTTTCAGTTTGTATGTATGTATGTTTCTCCGCGATTATCTCACGTTTGGCTGAGCCGATTTTTCTACCTAAATAATATACCTACACTACCTAATGCAGAAGGTACTTACACTAAAAATAAAAAAATTGTTTAAAAAACAAAAAACCGACTTCAAAAAACCTGCCTCTAAAAAAAGGAAGAAATAATATGCAAATCATTAGATACGCATTATCATTGTTATAATAAAACACGTCAATTGAAGTCGGGTGGGGCTTTTAGAATAAAAAAGGAAGATGTTCTCCAGCCCCACCCGACTTTAATAGACGTGTTTTATTATAACAATGATAATGCGTATCTAATGATTTGCATATTATTTCTTCCTTTTTTTAGAGGCAGGTTTTTTGAAGTCGGTTTTTTGTTTTTTAAACAATTTTTTCAAAATCAACTCGCCCGTAGCGTCGACTATTCCGTCTGAGCTGCTACGGGTGAGTCGACTTTTCTAGTATTTTCTAATATATTATTTATCTTAATTAAATCATTTTTACAGGTAGCACATAACGATGAATTTCTCGAAAACACTCTACAAAATGCTTTACAAGTGGATGAGTTTACTGCCAATCTTTACAACATATGGGTAAAAGTCTGCGACGAAGGCATATCACAGGTGAATATGATATGATCATTGCTTAATCATCATCACCAACATTTCCCTTTCTCTTTCTAAGACCTTATTAAGATATAGCATAAATAATAGATGTTTAATATTTATTTATAGTATCATAACATTACCTATTTACCAATTATGATATGTATATAATTTATAAATGACATCTTATATTATAACAAGGTTGATAAAATTAATTGCAAATTTTTAATATTGATGTACTTTTTAACAGCGCATGAAGTTATCTATGAGAGTCGAAACTAAAATTGTTTTAAATCTTTACTGTAATCTATACATACGTAGGTACGTAAAGTATAAAGTCTTATTTTTATAGTTGACATAAAGGGGTAAATTATCTTGCTGCTATGTGTACCGACATAAGTCAAATATATATGTAAGGGAGAAAAAAGCAGTTGTAGTGTTTTGCAATAAAAACTATTAATAACTAAAACACTGCCATAGCATATTACATTTATCATCTGCCCATGTAGCATGACCAGAGAATCTCGATTATCTTGATAAGCTATAGCGATTTATAGTAACACTTAAATAACTGTCAAAATCCATTGTACCATAGTTGTTCATAGAACTTTGTTACATTACGTTTGAATAAAGGTATAACATTATCACACTGAGATATATTGATGGAATGTGACATAGTTCTAAAGTGTGTAAATTTTATTGCTTGTGACTGTAGGTACATATATTTTGATAGTCAAGTGTCAAAAAAATCACAATTTCGGTGTTCATGCTATGTGGGATGGGTGGTTGCTATATCCAACCTTGTTTTAAATAATATAATTAGGTACTCATACAGAATTAGGAGTAATTAGGAATTATTATAAGTAGGTAAAAAAAAATTCAGTAGGGATAAAAATGCTAGAGAATGCAGATGTTACAAAAATAGCTAGTGACACATTAACAGTATGTTGTGTTGTGATATCAATATTACATAGAAAATAATATCTTATATCTTTTGCCGATTTTTTTTTTGTCGAAATCAATTCAAATTGTATTGTATCTGGGGGCTGATTACGGTACTCTGTTGCTAACAATTCTGGATCGAAATCGAAATCGATTGAAACCGCAGTTACATTGCGGCTTTAGGTAAGATAGTTAGGACAATGGTTTTCACTAAAGCAGCAATGTAACTGCGATTTCTGTCAGAGTTGATTGCAAAAAAGTTACGTAATTAGGGGGCAGACCCTTGATTACGTAAGTCTGTTGCTAACAATTCTCGATTGAAATCGATTGAAAGCCCCTTGGGGGTAATTATGTATCTTTGTTGCAATCAACTCTGACAGAAATCGCAGTTACATTGCTGCTTTATTAAGAACCAATATGACAACTATCTTAACTAAAGCAGCAATGCAACTGCGCTTTCAATCGATTTCAATCGAGAATTGTTAGCAACAGACTTACGTAATCAAGGGTCGGGGGGGTAATTATGTAACTTTGTTGCAATCAACTCTGACAGAAATCGCAGATTCATTGCTGCTTTCGTAAGGACCAATATGAGAACTATCTTACTTAAAGCAGCAATGTAACTGCGATTGCAATCGATTTCAATCAAGAATTGTTAGCAACAGAGTTACGTAATTCGCTAGCAGGTCATCGTAGCATGTTGCAATTTTCTGATGTTGCCATACTATTCTGTACAAACCGGTACAGTACAATGCCGATTTATATTTTAGAAAGTTTGAGTTTTGATTGCGTCGCGGTATTGGTAAGCATCTAATTAACCACAAACTTTGGCGCAAAAAAATGCTAGAAATCTCTAGGTACCGGCCCGGCAAAATCTCTACGTGTGTATGGAGATCCAGGCCTGTGTATGTGGAGGGCATCGATCAAGAATACCCTAGATGTCCGGTCAGAGTCTCAAAAATGGCACCTCAAATAGCGTCCCACTTACAAACTGGGCGCTTATTTTGCACAAAGTAAGTGATAAAAGATATGTTTTTGTACAAAATAAGCTTATTTTGTACAAAATAAGTGATATAAAATGTGAGTTTGTACAAAATAAGAGGTGATTATGTACAAAATAGGCGCCAAGATTGTAAGTGGGACGCTATTTGAGGTGCCATTTTGCGTACTGTTTTAGTTCGTGAAGCGTTATCTAAAGGTGGAGGGCCTATAATAGTGCCTAGTAGACTAGACGTTTACTTTACTAACTAAGTAGGTACCTACTTGTCTTTCTTGTTTTCTAATATTGATATCGCAACGGAACTTTTAGCAAAAGCAACTCAAACCTCCAACCGTAGTCCCTCCCTCCCCACCATTATTTTATTTCCTATCTGTCTGGGTTAGCCGTTAACTCTAGGCATGCTGCGCTCGGACATCATGCTGGAGTCGAGGTGTCCACACACAGAGCAGCAGTGCTCGAAACACAAGCCGTACTGCTCCTGGAAGCAGGTGGAAATCAACAGCATAGCATCTGGCTTCGGCCATCTTGGGCCCGTGTCCAGAGAGATACAGAGGTAGAGAACACCGCACGCGGGGTACTCGTTTTAGCCCGTTTGTATATAAATAGATTGAGGTAGCATTTTGTAGAATGCCTAGTGGTGGGTGAGGTAGTTATTGTAAGTTGAAGGTTTTTTGTACGCGGTGACACTACAATGTTGCAAGCACTTGTATGATAAAAAGCACTTTTAATTTTTGAACTAAAGATATTTGCGTGCCAGTAACCTCGATTCGAATTGGCCTCTGGTCTGGGGCTCTATTTTTGAATCGCTCGTATGACATTATGTTGTCGCATGCGACTTAAGTCACACTCGCCTTCCAAGTCCCATGACGCCGATTTTCCGTATTTTTGAATCGTTCGTTTTCGGAATACGAAATGATGGATTTTATCCGTTCCAAGCAGAATTTAGAGAAAACCGATAACTACCGCAACGAAAACGGAACGTAATATCCATGTTTCTATTGGCTGTTTAAAAAAACTTCGCTTTTTAGTTGAAAAGAATATCGCTCGCCTTACCGTATCGCTCGACTGCAAACGAGTGGGTGAGGGCACTCGTTGCGGTCGAGTGATTCAAAAATATGGAAAGTCAAATGTCGAACGAAAATCAGTAGAAACCAAGCACTCGACGCCAGTCGAAGGATTCAAAAATAGGGCCCCTGGCCTCTGCACGCGGCGAGCAGATACGGAGACGGATCTCACTTCACACTCGCACTGCTACACGCAAAGTGTAGAAATCAACCATGGTGTAAGTAAAGGGCTATTCACACATTTCAGTTCCATCAGGGACTGAAAAAGTTAATTGTATAAGTACATTTTGTCATGATCATGACAATTAATAAGTTAGTAAAAAGTATTGTAGTTGTGGCTAGTAAAAAGCCATTGTTGTGGCCTACAAGTCTCTCAGAGTAACTTCGCCTTTTTAATTAATTATAATTTAGTTGTTTCTAAAAGCGTCTTTTCTCTAATATTTGAACTGTGTTTTGCAATTTCGTTGCACTGTTCAGACATTGCATCAGTACGAGCACAATAGGGTTACCAGATATTTAGAAACTGTTATTATTTTTTTTATTTACGTCATGACCTAATTTCATGACGTCACTAACTTTACTTAGTTTTTTTTTTCATTTTTGTGTCATGAATGACACTGAACACTGAAGTGTTGATGCCATATCTTTACTTTTTTATATCCCTAATATTTTATAACAATTATGACTTTATAACAGTGTTGGGCAAACGAAACGAGTACCCGTGGACGGTATTTATCACGGGGCCCGAAAAGTGTGATCATAGTTTAAAACACACTAATTTTGCATAGACTAATATCTTAAGCATGTTTTAAGCTTTAAGTACAGTAGATATCGTTGCTACCAGGGGCCCTATTTTTGAATCGCTCGTCTAGCGTATGGACTCAAATGTATGGAGATTGAGCCAAGTGTCGAACGAAAATCAGTAGAAAAGAGCGCTTGACACCAGTCGAAGGATTCAAAAATAGGGTCCCAGAGATGTGAAATAAAATAGAGTGTATAATATAACATTTAGGGCTCTTTCACAGATTCTGGATAATCTGTATAACACCTTTCTTTTGGCTTAAGGCGACTATATAATCTGTCAAGTGGCGCCCTAATTTTATTTATTACTAAAAATTCATATGAACAGATTGAAGCAAAGGTTCTATAGTTTCTCAGTAAAATATAGTTTGTTGTTGTAATACTAAGTAAAAGTGCTTAAAGTGGCCATTTTTTGCTCTTTCGCTTACTTCTCTACTACTACGAACTATATTTTACTGAGGTTATTGTTTGTAAATAGACTATAGAACCTTAGCTTTACTCTGTACATGTGAATTTTCGATACATTATGTACTTAGCGAGCGATTAATTTAATTAAGATTAGCACGCTTTATTGGTGTATACTATAGAGGCCTAAATTTGTAACAAAATGGAACAATTTGTAAGTAATTATCAGCTAGATTTGATAAAGAAACATATCTAAAACCTGTGACATTGGCTCTTAGTAAGCTATTCATAATAATTTATTAATCTATTCTTTTTCGCATCTTAGTCAAACTACAACTTAGCTGTTATTAAATTACCTGTACCTCGATTCTACTAATGTTAAACGTTAACAATCGTGTTACTATGGTGTTTCCGTAGTTTTGCTTTTTGACACATTTCTTGTTAAGAGTGGCCACATACAGACCGGAATCTAATTCGGAATTCCGAAACGGAATATCGAGAATGTATGAAAATTCCAAACGGAAAAATAACGCATGCGTGTGGTAGGCAGGGATTGATAACGTTATTTTTAAATGTAACGTTATTTCTTACTTTGTTACCGTTACTTTTAACATTAACGTTATGTCAAAAAATAACGTTATTTTAGATACGTTACATTGAAATTAACGTTATTTCAGTAAATAACGTTAATTTTAACGTTAATGATTTTAACGTTAATGAAACAATTTAATGGTAAATCAATACGGAATGATATTCAATGGACAAAACAGCTATTAAAGATTTTATTTATTCAACAAAATTATCCATGAGATTTAACTGGGCTTAAACCCAGTAGTCGGGTTTAAACTGGGTCTTTTACCTATATCTAATATACCATAATATTTTTTTAACTTTTACATAAAGCAGAATCGAGACCCTGATGAACATACCTTGTTAAAATTGTTTCCATAAAGAACAATGGTTTGTGTATGTTTTACTGAATGTCATCCTCTATTGTGTCTCATACATATGGGTAATGTTGATTCTGTCGTACGTATCGTATTTAAGTATGTCTCATTGTCTAATTGACCGTAAACTAAACAGTTTATTACGGACTAACGATTAATATAATTTATTGCATATTTAAATAGTATTGTTAGGTGTATATCGTAAACGAAATACAATAAAAAAAACGTGTCATCACAATCACAAAATTAATAGTAGGCTGTCAGTAAGTACTACAGCAGTTCTGAAACAGTTTCTAGGTCAAAATAAAATATCCGGTCATTCTAAAATCCGGACGAATTTTCCGGAAATATCCGAACGTGTGGTAACCCTACATCATACAATCACCCTGCTACAGTTATGTATAAATACTCCTGTCTCGTTTTTTATCATTAGTTTAATTCCTTTCAATATTGTATTGTTTTTCATATCGAAACAATCATTTTATATTTTTATTATTATGTGTATACCTAATTACTATACTCATTTATGACCATTTTGCAAATATTAAAACTACAATTGGTTATTTCAAATGTATTCTCTGTCCATCACAGTTTTATTATTAATAATACTGAAAACGAAGTCCATTTATTTATTCACCTAATTATTTGTTGTCAGTTGCGTTGATGTTGATGTGTTACAGAAATATCGATGCTGTACCCACTGTCGTAAAAATTAAATAAACTTCATAAAATCTAAAACAATCATATCCTATCATTATTATGATATCATCACAATCAAAATAAAAAAAGTTTTTTATTGAGGCACACACCAGCATAAGAATAAATAAAACAGTTTTATTTGTTCTTATGGCACCAGTGAGTGGACAGAAGTTTATAATGTCACGTTTTGCAGTCGGTCAGCCTCGGCCTCTTCCGCTCCGACTACCTGATGCAGAGAGCTGAACAGAACAAAATAAAGCAAGTGGAATTTAACACGATCGCGTCGAGTTTTGGCGCCATCTCGTCGAATCTGCCCGCCATGTCTCGGTACCGACATGTCGCCGTTGCGCGCGCGGGAAAACTACTTGGACACTTTTTTAAATAACAAAAATGGCGATGTAATTAGTTTCTTACATTCTTTTTTTTTTCATTTAATGATTTTCGACCTGACTAAAGTGTCCAAGTTCGATTCCGTATCGCTAAAGCGGCAGTTCAATCAGTCGACATCTCTCATGTGACTGCTATCTTTTTTCTTTTCAATGCACGCTGTACATTCATCTTTCCTTCTTCGAACACTGTATGCTTATTGTTTGTTTATTTTGATTTTATTGTTGTTTTATCCACGCTTAAGCTTATGCACATTAGGTAATGCATTATTATTATAAGTAATTTGGTCTCGTGCTTCAGATGTTGGTATAAGACATTACCTACTTTTATTTTTTAAAGTAGTTTTGCGAGCATGTTACTTTAGTGAACGCATTAAAAAGCTTCTATCACTTGAGAGATGTTACCTGACCACGCCTGCATTGTCGGTCAAAGTAATTGTTTGCAAAAAAAATCGAAGATTTTATGTTTGTTTACAGTCTGATGTTGTCTCTTTCTGTCCAGTCATTGCTGGGTTTGGCTTAGGGTACACATCTTTCAAAAATTGTTTTGCGCTTCAATCACTCATGAACAGTACTGCCATGTGTGAATATCGTACGTTAAAACAATCTTTGTTGTCATAGCTAAAATCTTATATGTGATCATTTTACAGTACCTTTAGATACAGCAAAGAAAAATCAAACAAAAAGTCCTTATCATGAAAAAGCCAAATTACTTTTAAATCCATGTCAAAACACAGACAAATGTTATCTATCATCTATTTTTAAAGATTCTATAAAACGACGTATTCTATAAAATTAAATAATATTATAAATTAAAAACAAAGGGTTACTTAATAGAGACGCATGCTGTAAGGTATTCTACTTCGTATAATGTCCTCGTCAACGCCCGGAAAACGAGACGCAATAGATTTTTTATTGTTTTCCGGTCGCCGGAAACCGCTCGGGCGTTGATGAATTAGTAGGGTAAAAACGGGACTCTATTACTAAGACTCCACTGTCCGTCTGTCTGTCACCAGGCTGTACCTCATGAACCGTGATAGCTAGACAGTTGAAATTTTCACAGATGATGTAATTCTGTTGCCGCTATAACAACAAAAAACAAAATAAAATAAATATTGAAGTGGTCCTCCTATACAACAAAAATTTTTTTTTTCGTTTTTTTGGTACCCTTTGTGCGCGAGTTCGACTTAGGTACATTGTTGGGAACCTTTCATATAACTGCTCTCGCTGCTTTGCTATTAATAACAGTTATTATTGTGATCTTTTTTTTTAAATAAGAACGGAAACTGAGGGCATTTTTAATATTCATTTTTTTGTATAACGACGCTTGATTTTCATCTGACTATATATACTACAAGGCCTAGTACGAGTTGTGTTCCTCACCTCACTTTGCGAATAGTATCTGGTAAAAGAGAGAAAACAATGCGAGTGAGTGAACGAGTGAAAGAGAGATGACGATAGTTAACTATTCGCAAAGTGAAGTGAGAACAAATAAAATTTTTAAGACCCCTTTTCAGTCCCTGTTGTAAAAAAACTATTCTTATATTTTTATATATTTCTTATTTGCAAAATAGTTGGACAAAGGTCATCTTTAACTATTCCAAATTTCAAGTTGATACCATTAGTAGTTCTCGAGATATCCAGCTGTGACAGACAGACAGACAGACTGAGTCACACCATAATGGTTCCTTTTTACCATTTTGGTACGGAACTCTAAAAACCCACTCGTACTAGGCCCTCAGATAAAAACGCGCTGCATCTGTAATAGGGGTTCTCAAAATTAAAATTAAAAAATAAATAGTTTTTTTAATATCTCCATAAAAAAAACTTAAATAAAAAAGTCCGGAGTCCGGACAAATGTATGGTAACCCTACCCGGAGCCCACAACCGCTGAAGAAATTACAATAAAATATTCTGTGGCCCTACCATGAGTTGATGCAAACTGTTTACGTTACAGTAAACTATCGTTTTGTCTCTGTCACTCGCATTGACTGTGAGCAGTATATCCGATAGTTTACGGTAACATAAACAGTTTGCATCAACTCATGGTAGGGCCACTGCTGTCGGAACTCAATGTTGTTTTTTTAATATGGTTTTTTTCTAAAGGCGCATTCACGTAGGATAGGAAGCGGGTAGCCGGCGGCCAATCTTTCGGCGTTTGTCGGCGCCGGTCTGCTAGTCGGCACAGGCAGTCGGTACCGAGTCGAGTCTCCACCCTGTGACGGCCCAGCGCTGATCGGAGCGGGTCGGGGCTGGTTTGCCTTAGTTCGGAGACTCGGAACCAACTGCCTGCGCCAGTACCAGCGCGGGCCGGTGCCGATTAGCGCTGGTAGATCGGTGCCGGCTACCAATACGCACACAAAGTTATCTTGCGGTTTACTAGCAAGCATTTGGTACACAATAGGGGGTACTCCAGTGACATAAATGTTTTTTTTTCATTTCATTTGATTTCAATAAATGATGAAGCATTATTGTGCTATGATTTTGATTCTACAACGTGTAACTGACTTCTTCCTTATACGAATTACTTAGTTATTTACTTATCCCTCATATTAAAAGATTCATTCTATACTCTTGACCACAAAAAATTTAGGTTTTGCGTGTAGACGAATGCAGAATCACACGCTACGCATCACGCTGCGTCATGTGTTAGATAGTTAAGTACGTAATATAGCGTAGGTATAGATATTATCACGCGTGGTGTAACAACGCGTTTACAACACGCGTGTACGCGCATTTTTTTCCACTAAAACCTGTATAACGAAAGACGGAGCGTGATCTGCGTGTATTGTCATGGACCCCCTAAACGATCAAAATTGCTTGTCAATCATTTACATTGCATCGGCTTGTCAATCACATTTTGATCGTCTAGGAGCGATGCTTGACAAGCACCACAGAATAGATAGGTTACCGTGGCCAATCAAAAGTAGGCCACGCCTCCAAATGGTAAATGCAATGTAAATGATTGACAAGCAGTTTTAATCGCTTAGGGGATCCATTAGTATATTATTAGTAGTAGGTGCAATTAAATTAGGTCCTAATCTAATTCAATTACACGTTGTAAATTGAATGGAAATATAAATAGTAATACTATTTGTATACAATACTAAATAATACTAGAAAAAATACGACTCGCACCAGATCAATACTCAGACGGGAATCGAACCCGCGACCTTTGGATATCCGGTCCAATGCTCTGACCACTGAGCTACCGAGTCACTAGTGACATCGTCGAATTTCTTCTAGTATATCCTACTCTTACCCAAAGGTCGGGGGTTGATTCCCGTCTGAGTATTGATCTGGTGCGAGTCGTATTTTTTCTAGTATATTATTTAGTATTGTTTAAAAATAGCATTGTGAATGCAAAAATCTCAAATTTAAAAATACTATTTGTACTTGTATTAGTAGAATTTGTACTGTTTCGTTGTTATTTGCGTGTTGCATTATTTTAGTTAACTTACTTATCACTAGAAAGTAGACATGGGCCTCAGTGATCGTGTGTAGCATGCTTTGTGTATGTCTTTGTGTATTGTTTTGATGTAATCTTTTATACTTATTTGATTAATTTTCATGTCTTGTATTTATTTGATAATTTTTTAATGGAATAAATTTTGCTCTTGGTAATTTTTAATAATACTCTGTTAATTTTTAGACGCCATCCAATGTTTTAAGTTCTTGAAACTTAACAGCTTTATCTATGGTGACTTAAAACTAACTCTGTATAAAATTTTAATAATATCATTTAACGAGACCAAAGAATAGTTTGTCGTAATAATATTTTTATGTCTATTTTGTTAAAGAAATTTTATTTTATTTCCAGCTACGTGGTGCGCCAAGTTGGACACGCAGAGTTGATTAAAAATGTAAGTTTAAACTAGGAAAATAAAGTCCTGCAGTAGTCTATAATGGCACAGTGTAATAATAAATATTGACTTGGTTTGCGAGTAATAAAATAAAAAAAATAAAAAACCCGCCTGCGTAAAAAGACAAGTCGACTGAAAAGATGGAAACAAGATTAAATAAATATTAAAGGCAACATGTCATAATAACATGCAGTCGGAGGCATGCATAAAGAAAGTGACATTATGAATGATTGAATTATATGCCTCCGACTGCATGTTATTATGACATGTTAGAATATTTATTTAATCTTGTTTCCATCTTTTCAGTCGACTTGTCTTTTTATGCAGGCGGGTTTTTTATTTTTTTTAATTTATTTTTTTATTTATATCTTTTTAGTTATTATATATTACGGTCATGATATACCTTTTTGAAATCCTTATAATAAGCCCTTTAATTTGACACCCATATTGCAGTATTCTAAAAAAAAAACTTTTTTTCACTACGTATAATAGCACCGTACAGCCGCCATGTAGGTTTTTTATAACGCCACCTTCTTAAGAACACTTGGGCTGAAAAGACAAATCTAACGATATCTTAATCATAGAAATCCGTTCAGCCGTTTGAAAGATATGAGGTAATAAAGAATATTACATACAAACATACATACATAATTACTTACAAGATACGCGCGAAAAACATAACCCGCAGTCGGGTAATAAATGTAGTGGCGGCGCTAGTTTCACTACCTACAGCGCCTTAATGTGAGGAATTTATTTGTTATTTCGCAGATGCCCGAAAACCGAGCCCTGTCAGGGCTTTGCTCCGGAATCACGGAGGCGTTCGACCTCTTCGGAGTGCCCTCAGCTGTTGTACTATTTGTTGTGGAAGAGGTATCCTACAACATCTGTGACCAGAGATTCCACGAGTTCCATATATCGGAGACCAGGCCAGACATACAGGTAAATACGAAACGATCCAAGCAGAGCCGCGATTCTAATGATAACGTTATTTGTGTCTCAACTTTCAATAGTGTTTCAATAGTAAGGCTGAGTTGCACCATCTTAACTAAACCATACTTTGACAGATACAAACATTTTTAAATTTGAGATTTTTGCATTCACAATGCTATTTTTATACAATACTAAATAATATACTGTAAGCTGTAAGTGACTCGGTAGCTCAGCGGTCAGAGCATTGGACCGGATATCCAAAGGTCGCGGGTTCGATTCCCGTCTGAGTATTAATCTGGTGCGAGTCGTATTTTTTCTAGTATATTATTTAGTATTGTATAAAGATACAAACATATCTGACTCGATGACAGCGTCGCTGTTGTCTATGGCGTAACCTAGGGAACAATATGTAATAACACCTTAGTTCCACTTTTGAGCACTGGCTCCTTCGATCAAGAATACCCTAGATGTCCGGTCAGAGTCTCAAAAATGGCACCTCAAATAGCGTCCCACTTACAAACTGGGCGCTTATTTTGCACAAAGTAAGTGATAAAATATGTGTTTTTGTACAAAATAAGCTTATTTTGTACAAAATAAATCATAAAATGTGAGTTTATACAAAATAAAAGGTGATTGTGTAAAAAAAGCGCCAAGTTTGTAAGTGGGACGCTAATAGTTAAAATTATTTTGAGGTGCCATTTTCGCGTACTGTTTTAGTTCGTGAAGCGTTATCTAGGATATTCTTGATCGAAGACTGCCCCAGATAAGTTTTTTATCTGTTAAAGTTATGGTTAAGTTAAGATGGTGCAACTCAGCCTAAGTATTGCTTTTTGACACAGTTTTTGTTACTAAAATAACAATAATTTAAACACCATTGAGACACAACTTTTATGTTAACATTAACAGAATTTTAACCGCCTCTGTGGTCTAGTTGTTCACTCACCCGTGTAAGACGCAGGGGTCCCGGGTTCGATTCCCAGGAGGAGGGTACATTTGTACTCTGGTTGGTGGTAGGGCTTATTTCAAGTCCACCTGGCAAGCTACCACCATCTTACCTAAGTCTGACGCCATAACAACGATAATAATTATAAATTGTGTTCCGGCAGTTAGTGGTAAGAAAGCCAGTTTCTCTGGTAGTGCGTTTACACTTTCGGCGTTATCGTCACTTTACATCAGGTGAGGTGAAGGCCAAGCACTATCTATTGTGGGATAAAAAAATTGATACACAGGTACACACAGCACAACAAGTTAAACTTCCGAAACACTTTTATTACGTAGGGCATAAAGATGGTCGCGTCTCGTCTGTACAATCGAAGAATTGTAATTTAATGAATTAAAAATAATAATGTTTAAATATGAGATTTTTGCATTCACAATGCAATTTTTATACAATACTAAATGATATACTAGAACTCGGTGGATGGAGCTCGGTGGCGCAGTGGTTTAGCGCCTGGCCCAGCTATTGCGGAAGTTAAGAAACGTTCGCAAGGGTCGGTCATGGGATGGGTGACCAAAAATTTATTATCTCGAGCGCCTCCGTGCTTCGGAAGGCACGTTAAGCCGTTGGTCCCGGCTGCATTTGCAGTCGTTAACACCCACCAATTCGCATTGGGCCCGCGTGGTGGGTTATGGCCCATCCTCCTTACCACCCATAAGGAAGGCCTGTGCCCCGCCCAGCAGTGGGGACATCAAAAATGGCTGATGGACATAATAGAAATAACGCTGGCTTTCAGCATAAGAGTTGGATATACAAGAAGAAATTCGACGATGTCACTCGGTAGCTCAGTGGTCAGAGCATTGGACCGGATATCCAAAGGTTGCGGGTTCGATTCCCGTCCGAGAATTGATCTGGTGCGAGTCGTATTTTTTCTAGTATTTATTACATTTAGTATTGTATAAAATTATTTTTTTTCTTTACAGATTATAAGAAAGAATTTGAATGAAATCTACGAGGAGACTGAACTCAATGATAAGAAGCAGCTTGTTATGTAAGTTTTTTATAGATCATATCGCATTACGGTGGCCTTTTATCACTTTTATGGCGACTATTATTCCTCGAAAAAATTTCACAGTTATGAGCCCGTAGTGATTTTGCCGTTGACTGCAGCTCGCACAATTCATGTTTTCTCAAGATTTCTTAAAACTGAGTACGGTTTGAAGGAAATGCCAAGCTCAATGCAATATGTGCTTTATCACGTACGGCATAAAGTTCACGTACGTCACGATGACGTCATAAGGACCCCCGAAAATAACAGTGTCTTAGCACGTTTTAGCTCGTATAATTTCTCAGGTTTAAGAGATATCGCAAAAATTTCTTCACAGTTAATCATGTGGTTCCTGATAAGCCACTAAACAAAAATCGTTACTGATCCTCATTACTCACTCAGATTTAAGAAGAGAAAACATGAAATGCGCGAGCGGCAGTCAGCGGCAAAATCGCAAGGGGCTCTTAAGGCCTTAAGGTGTGTCAATCCGAGCGGGTCGATCCATGATGGAGTGAAATCGAACGTAACTCTACTCACTTTGGGTTCAAATCAGTGCGCGCTCCAACGCGGCGGTTGCGTTGGGAACTAGCACCGAAATGCTCAATTTTTACATGTTTTTATAACTTGTCTTCGCTTTCAAGTTAGTTAAAAAAATCTGTTCAATTAAGATTGAAGGTATTAACATCGCCGATTTTTATGGTTGGTTTTAACATAAACGAATGTTCTGTTTCCGAGAAATTTTAAAATAAGACCAGAAATAGGGTCTACGGAATATTTTTTTACATCAAAGGTGTTAAATGCTTTCAATTAAATCTATTGTGTATTATTTTAATTACATTATATATTTTTTCCATGATAGCTTCACGCGCGTAATCTTTCAATAATTTGAATTGAATATTGGGATTTGACCCACCTTAAGGCCTTAATGTGGTACCAAATGAAATGAAATGAAATAATTCTTTATTGCTTTAAATGTGGTCAGTACAAGATTATAACATTTATTGGATTCGTTTCTCACATTTAACCAAATAACATTGGTATGCAAATTAGAGATGGGTCTTGACTATCTAATAATAAATTAAAAATGTCGCAAAATAATCATAAACAAAATAAAAACCAAATTAAACCATAAAAATAAAAATAATTAAATCATGTCCAAAAGTAATAAACGAATTGAAATGAGACCTAATACATAATATATATATATATAAAAAATGATTTGATAGTCTTCAAATTTTGCAATTAATAAATTCCTTAACGCTATAAAAACATTTGTCAGTCAGTAATCGATACAACGCACATTTAAATTGTTTCATTGGTAAGTCTTTCATTGCCATTGGTAGTTTATTGAATAATTTTATTGACATGAGATAACAATTCCTTTGACAACACGTTGTTGAGCAAGATGGCAACACTAATTGATTTGGATATCTGGTTGAGAATGTACACACCTCATGCTTCTTTTTAAACAAATTCAGATTACTTTTCGTAAAGACACATAATTCAAAAATATACATTGATGGGACTGTTAATAGATTTAGTTTTTTGAATACAGACAGTGTTATTCTCCATTTTGTTTTGTTATAGCGATGGTAAGCCAGTAGCGGTGGTGTACTACCGGTCGGGGTACGAGCCCGCGCAGTACCCCTCCAGCCGCGAGTGGGACGCGCGCTTGCGAGTCGAACGATCTACGTAAGTATACATTATGCTATTAAGAGGATTGTCAACCACGTGGTCTCCATACAAACGGCGATAACGTTTCCCACCCTCTAAACCTAAACCTACAGCAATGAATTTTTGGTATGTTTTTGAAATGCCTAAAAACTAGGGCTGTACGTTTTGATTTTAAAAATATTCATTGTAGATTTGAAAATATTGGCACTTCTGTGTTTTGTATGAAATCACTAAAATGCAAATATTTCGAAATCTATTATAGATATTTAAAAAATCAAAACGTACAGCCCTAGTATTTAGGCATTTCAAAAAAATACCAAAAATTAATTACTGTAGGTTTAGGTTTAGAGGGTGGGAAACGTTATCGCCGTTTGTATGGAGACCACGTGGTTGACAAGAGCGTTTATACGCTATACTAGCGCCGCCAATCGAAAAAAAATCATAGTCCTTAAAGAAAGAACAAATTGTAAATTGTACTCTTCTAGTGTACTCCGAAGAAGCTATACTCTTTATCGCTTATACAATATTTTCGAGTCTGTCGTTTAGTTTAATGAAGTTTTATTGCTAAAAGTGGCCACTTTTGGCAATAAACTAAACGACAACTTAACGACAGGTTGTAACAAATTGTTAACTCTGTCAAACTCTGTCTTATAACATAGAAATTAAGTCAGTAATAGGTCAATATTTTAAGGTCTTACAGACAGTAAAATCAGTATTATTGACACTGCCACCAGTTTCGACCCCCGATTCCGCCATTAATATCAAGATTGCAAATCTTAATTATTTGTCTAGACGTTTTAATCTCATGAGTGATTCTATAATCGACCCCCTAAACGATCAAAATTGCTTGTCAATCAGTTACATTGCATTGCTTGTCAATCACATTTGGATCGTCTAGGAGCGATGCTTGACAAGCACCACAGAATAGATAGGTTACCGTGGCCAATCAAAAGTAGGCCACGCCCCAAAATGGTAAATGCAATGTAAATGATTGACAAGAAATGCTTGATCGTCTAGGGGCTCCATTAGGGTTCAGTTTTTTCCTTTTGAGGTACGGAACTCTAAAAAACCTGGAAATAAAAACAAAACAACTTCAAAATTTAATACCTCTAACTGACCTGGTGGGGTATTACAACCTCTTAAAACGTGCCAGGTTTATGAATTGCTATAGCTACATCTGTTTCTCACTGTATAGCAAATAATAGAGATAGATTGATAACCAGTCATAAAACTGCCAGGAAATAAGAGGTCATAATAAAACTTGCCAGGTTTATGAATTGCTATAGCTACATCTCTTTCTCACTGTATAGCAAATAATAGAGATAGATTGATAACCAGTCATAAAACTGCCAGGAAATAAGAGGTCATAATAAAACTTGCCAGGTTTATGAATTGCTATAGCTACATCTCTTTCTCACTGTATAGCAAATAATAGAGATAGATTGATAACCAGTCATAAAACTGCCAGGAAATAAGAGGTCATAATAAAACTTGCCAGGTTTATGAATTGCTATAGCTACATCTCTTTCTCACTGTATAGCAAATAATAGAGATAGATTGATAACCAGTCATAAAACTGCCCGGAAATAAGAGGTCATAATAAAACTTGCCAGGTTTATGAATTGCTATAGCTACATCTGTTTCTCACTGTATAGCAAATAATAGAGATAGATTGATAACCAGTCATAAAACTGCCAGGAAATAAGAGGTCATAATAAAACTTGCCAGGTTTATGAATTGCTATAGCTACATCTCTTTCTCACTGTATAGCAAATAATAGAGATAGATTGATAACCAGTCATAAAACTGCCAGGAAATAAGAGGTCATAATAAAACTTGCCAGGTTTATGAATTGCTATAGCTACATCTCTTTCTCACTGTATAGCAAATAATAGAGATAGATTGATAACCAGTCATAAAACTGCCAGGAAATAAGAGGTCATAATAAAACTTGCCAGGTTTATGAATTGCTATAGCTACATCTCTTTCTCACTGTATAGCAAATAATAGAGATAGATTGATAACCAGTCATAAAACTGCCAGGAAATAAGAGGTCATAATACGGCCCCTGACTGAGTTCGTTACTAACCATTTTTACGGAACGCGGCGGGGCACCGCGCCCCGCGGCGGCGCGCGGCGGCAGTGTGAGAATCGCCTTAGTCTAATCGTATCCTGCACTGCGCATGGTGTATTTGAAGCAACAATCTACTACTTACTTAGGACTTATGTTATTTAGTAATATTCGGCACTGTTTTGTCTATTTAATAAGGAACCTTTATTGTATTAACCCAAGTTCATGTAATGACTGTTATGTGCCAAAAAAAATGTATGATATTTTTCCGTGTAGCGCCATCAAGTGCCCCTCAATCGCGTACCAACTAGCGGGTACAAAGAAGGTCCAACAAGCTCTAGCCTCTCCCGGGGTCCTAGAGAAGTTCATGGGAGGCGGAACTGCCACCGACCGCGTACGGGACATATTTACGGGACTGTACTCGCTGGACTTCGACGAGAATGGAGAGAGGGCGGTGGAAATGGCCATTGAGGACGCCGAAAGGTTAGTCTATATTTATCCTTATATCTATTGCAAAACGTCTATTATTGAGTAGTAAGAATCTTGAAGAAATACCGACCACGTACGGGACATATTCATGGGACACTTTCTTAACATCGTCGAGAATAGGAAGTCTGCAGATGTAGCCATTGAGGGTGCAAAAAGGTTAGTCTATTTTAACTCGTCAACGCACAGTAGTAGGACGAACAGTATGGAAAGACGTTCAAAAATCATAAAACCTAAACTATTCAAGATAGCGTAATGATTTTTACATATTATGTTGATAAGTATGAGTATGTACCGTTCAAATTATGACCAAATAACTCAATTAAAACCTGGCCTAGAGCGTCACAGACAAGCAATTTGTATATGAATTATTAAAATTAAAACAATGTAGGTGCGTGATATATATTTTGTTTACTAGAAAAAAACCTAAGATTATGAGTACAAGTGTAACCAATAAATACGCTTATATTTTTTATAAATAAATATATAAAAAAAATCGGCATGTATACTCTGAAGTCACACTAATTTGTGAAATATTTGATGTACCAAAGGGTACTGACACTGATGAAGATCCAGAAGATACTTGATACGCGCACGGATTTGTAGCAAAATTACGGCATATTCAAGCTCTTCCGCGCTTCTGGTTGTAATTAAATCAGCAACTCGTCGCTTTTTATTCAAATCAGAACTTTTCTCAAACTGTTTCTTTGGCCTCCCACGAGCTAAGTCCGGGTTCTTTAGCTCTCCAAGTACTGTTTGACTCGCTTAGGAATAATAAAATCACCCTTTAGCCAGTTTTTGTTTTTACTAAGCATTCGAACGCTTCGCTCGCGCTTCGCAAGCTAATATTTGTTATTAATAAAACGGTTAAAAGGAGAACTAAAGTAACCGACATCGCTCGAAGTTACTCAGCTGAAGTGTCAGTGGGCGGGACACATAGCGAGAAGAACCGATGTTGGTTGGGGCGGGGCGGTTCTGGAATGGCGACCGCGCACCGGACGACGCTCCGTGGGTAGGCCCCCGACAAGGTGGACCGACGTGAGGGTGAAGGTCGCGGGGCGCTGCTGGGTGCGGGCCAAGCAAGACCGATCGTCGTGGAGATCCTTAGGGGAGGCCTATACCCAGCAGTGGGTGTCGTGCGGCTGATATGCTCACAAAATTTCACGAGTTGTAGAGGAGAACAAATGGACAGCCGGACAGACATACGAGAACATTTTTGCCCAAGCTGAAGCAGAGACGCTTCGCTCGCGCTTCGCAAGCTAATATTTGTTATTAATAGAACGGTTAAAAGGAGAACTAAAGTAACTGACATCGCTCGAAGTTACTCAGCTGAAGTGTCAGTGGGCGGGACACATAGCGAGAAGAACCGATGTTGGTTGGGGCGGGGCGGTTCTGGAATGGCGACCGCGCACCGGACGACGCTCCGTGGGTAGGCCCCCGACAAGGTGGACCGACGGGAGGGTGAAGGTCGCGGGGCGCCGCTGGGTGCGGGCCAAGCAGGACCGATCGTCGTGGAGATGCTAATATTTGTTATTAATAAAACGGTTAAAAGGAGAAGTAAAGTAACTGACATCGCTCGAAGTTACTCAGCTGAAGTGTCAGTGGGCGGGACACATAGCGAGAAGAACCGATGTTGGTTGGTTGGGTTCTGGAATGGCGACCGCGCACCGGACTCGGCTCCGTGGGTAGGCCCCCGACAAGGTGGACCGACGTGAGGGTGAAGGTCGCGGGAAGCCGCTGGATGCGTGCAGCGCAGGACCGAGCCAATTGGAGATCCTTGGGGGAGGCCTATACCCAGCAGAGGGTGTCGTGCGGCTGATATGATGATGATAATTAATAAAACGGTGTTTGTATATGTGTTGTTTATTCCAGGTACGTGTTGAAGCCGCAGCGGGAAGGCGGCGGTAACAACCTGTACGGCGCGGACGTGCGCGAAGCTCTCCTGCGCATGCGCCACAGCCGCGAGCGAGCCGCCTACATACTCATGGAGAGGATACTGCCTCCATTGGTTAGTATACTCGCTGATATCATTGACAAGCCAAAGGAGTCAATCTGTATACGATACCTAAAAATTGTTTGTTCAGGATCAGTAATATATTTTTATATATTTTGACTATTATTATTTGAGTGTTAGGGGCTATGCAGCTCAAGATGAGGCTGTAGTCACTGCGACCTAAAAGATCTATTGTAACTCGCCACCTAATTATAGTAACTCTTTGAGCCCAGCGGCTTCCAGGAAGTCTAGTATCTTCCTGGTTTTAAGAGTTTTTATTTCCTCCGGGTCGATAACGTGTCGTCCCAGATGGATACTACGCTTGTGGATTAGAGGTCCACAATCACATAAGAGGTGCTTGGGCGTTTCCTGCTCCTCATTACAATATCTGCAGATGTCAGTATCACTCAATTTCATATGAAATAGGTGTCTGTTTAATTTGCAGTGTCCAGTTAAGGTTCTAACAGTCGCGCTGACGTTCAATCTACTGAGTTGTATAAGCTCATTCGTCCGTCTTTGCGAGTAGCCTTCTACCAAGGCTTTGGAGTGTCTCAGTCCTGGCTGTTTTAGCCAGAATTTCCTCGACTCGTCCAAGAGATTGTCTTTAAGGAGTTGCATAGCCTGGTTTTTTGAGATCCCGCAGAAAGGTTCTGGGCCGATCTGTTGACCTTGCGCTCCAGTTCTAGCAAGCTCGTCGGCTTTTTCATTACCGATGATGCCTGAATGACCAGGGACCCATTTCAGAATAATTTTATTCTTATGTCCCAGTTCATTCAGTTTGTCTACGCAGTCTTTTACCAGTTTCGATCGTATTACATTCGAGTTTATGGCGTTAAGTGCTGCTTGGCTATCTGAAAAGATATAGATGGTCTGATTTGTGTAGTTTCGTTGGCGGTTGGTTTCTGCACATTCTATAATGGCATAGACCTCTGCCTGGAATATTGTGGCGTACTTACCAAGATTAACACTAAGGTTGACTCTTGGTCTCACGCCATATATACCACAGCCTACGTCATGACCCATTTTGGAGCCGTCCGTGAACCAGACTAGGCTTCCAGCCTTACAGGAGCTTTGGTCATCAGACCACATCTCTCTGCTAGGTAGTTCTACTGAGTAATTTCTAGCGAAGTTACAGAGTGGAAGCATGGCATCAGATGTCATTGCAAGTTGTTTGAGTTCAAGCACTGATTCATGTAAAGATCTCAGTGCTTGAGAGTGCCAAGCTACTTTACCAGTGTTGCCCACTCTATAGATCCCCGCTTTCGCCTCCTTCACAATAAACAAGTGAAGTGGCGGTAGGTTAAGCAGAGCATTGAGTGCTGCTCCTGGTGTTGTAGACATGGCCCCCGTTGCCATAAGGCACGCTAATCTTTGCAGACTAGTTAGCTTGTTTATAACTGTCGTTTGAGTTGCTTTTTTCCACCATACTACACAGGCATACGTTATCATCGGCCTGACTATGGCAGTATACATCCACAGGGCAGTCTTGGGGTTTAGGCCCCACCTTGCACCCGCTAAACGACAGCAGATTCCTAAGGCAATTTTGGCCTTTTGGATCACATTATCTATGTGTGTATTCCACGTCAGTTTTTGGTCGATTGTAACGCCCAAATATTTGGCTTCCGTGGAAAATGGTATGGGAGTTCCCTTAATAGTAGGCGTTTTAAGTTTGTCTAACTTACGCTTCCTAGTAAAAGGGACTATTATTGTTTTGTTCGGGTTTACCGACAGACTGTTCTCAGTGCACCATTTATTGATGACATTGAGAGACCTTTGAAGTATGGATGATACAGTGCTCTGACAGGGGCCTATCACGCATGCCACCACATCGTCAGCATAGCCCTGTATATCCAGGTCCTTTTGAGAGGCTTCAATCAATAGTTGATCGACAACAAGTGACCACAATAGGGGCGATAGTACACCCCCCTGTGGGCATCCTCTTGTTATCTTGAAACCTCTAGTAGCTCCGTGTAAACTGACGTTTACAGTTCTATGAAGAAGCATGCTTTCGATCCAGCGGATGGTCGTGCTGTCAATGTTCTTGTCACTCATTCCCCTAGAAAGGGTTTCGATAGTGACGTTATCGAAAGCTCCCTCAATATCGAGAAAAGCGCATAAGGCTATCTGTTTATCTTCAAGGGCCCTTTCGATCCTGTCTGTTAGTTCTAGCAGAGCAGTTTCTGTGGACCTTCCTTTACGATAAGCGTGTTGCTTTGTATGTAGGGGACGTTCGCGCAATGGCTCGTCCCTTAAAAATACGTCAATGACCTTTTCCATACTCTTGAGTAGGAATGAGGTGAGGCTAATGGGTCTGAAGGATTTTGCCTGTGAAAAATCCTTCTTTCCAGCCTTTGGAATAAAGCGGACTTTTACTGAGGTCCATTTGCTTGGTATATATCCCCAGGCATAGCTTGCCCTGAAGATCTTTACTAAGATGGGGATGAGGATTTCTTTCCCCTGCTGCAAGAGCGCCGGAAAGATATCGTCCTCCCCAGCTGATTTGAATGCCTTGAACGAATCAATGGCCCATTCAACTTTGTTTGGCCTGAAGTTCCTTGCTGCTCTTCTCCAGTCCTCATTTTTAGGCCTAGCGAGGCAGCTTTGAGGAACATTCATTCCATTGGCGTTTGGCACTGATCCAGGAAAGTGCGTTGACGCCAAGAGTTCTATGGTTTCTTCCGCTGTTTCAGTGAAAGTCCCATCTGGTTTCTTTAATAGTCCCAGTTGTTTCGAAGGCGATTTGGCCAAGACTTTGTGGATTCTGGCTCCTTGGGGCGCACCAATGACGCCCTCACAGAACTTTCTCCACGAGAGTCGCCTCGCCTTTCGTATTTCCCTATTGTAGTCTGTCAAGGCTTTTGCATACCGGTCCCAATTCCCGGTCGATTTAGCCTTGTTAAACAGCCTACGTGCATCTTCCCTTAGTCTACTGAGCTGTTTGTTCCACCATGGTATGCTGCTGTTCCTAAAGGTCTTAAGAGGACAGCTCTCCTCGAAAGAGGTTGTAATGGCTTCAGTAACTTGGTCAACAGCATATTCCAGTATCTCAACGGAACGTATATTTTTAGGAATGTCCTGAAGCCTTTCCTGTAGTTTTTGTCTGTACAAATTCCAGTCTGCGGCTTTTGCATCCCTAAAAGTGACTGTTTCACACATATTTGTCGTGTTTAGTGCGAATTTAATAAGTCTATGATCTGACATAGATGGTTCATCACTAACGTGCCAGCCGCTAATCTTTTTGGCTAGGTTGTTAGTGGAAAAGGTTACATCAAGAACCTCCTGCCTGGATCTAGTCAAAAATGTCGGTTTACAACCTTTATTGCCTATCTGCAAGCAGTTTGCGAGGACAAATTCATGTAATAACTCACCTCTGTCGTTAATGTCAGTGCTACCCCAGTTGGTGTGATGGGCGTTGGCGTCACACCCGATCAGTAGCTCGGCGTTGTGTTCGTTAGCATACTCGACCACTTTTGCCAGCTCTTTAGACGGGTCGTTCCTATCGCCATCAAGGTATGCAGAGCACACTATGAGGCGTCCACTTCCGCTCTTAACATTAACAAATGCTGCGACCAGGTCATCAGTACAAAGCCCTGGAATACATAGGAAATCAATATTTTTATTGAATAAAATACATGCTCTCGGTCTGATCCCAGCGGTATGGCAAACTAACTTGCCTGCAGAGCCGAGTCCAGATACCGTGTTGTTGTTGCTCAACCACGGCTCCTGGACTAGAGCGATGTGAAGGTTTTCTTCTTTGAAGAGTTTTTCTAGAACTGCCGTGGCAGCTCTAGCGTGGTGCAGGTTGATCTGGACCACTTGTGTGTTGTGTGTGTTTTTTTGTGTTTGTGTCGTTGTGTGTGTGTTTGTATGCGCGAATGTGTATGTGTGTGTGTGGCGAATGTGTAGTGTTAGGTGGCCTTCGGCCCAGGCTTAGGGACACTGGATTTGTCCACTTCAGCACTGGGGCGTCTCCCACCTACCGACCGTCGGGGGCCTTGGGCCCCTTTCGGTGGCATGCTCCCTTGAGGGCGGTTCCTTGCAGTAGGAGTCCCGGACCCTTGCTTCGCGGAAGTGGTCGCGCGGCACTGGGAGCGACGTAGAACCGCGAGGGAGCGCCCGCCCGGGAGCCGGAGAGCGGTCGCGCGGCGTAGAGAACCGTGAAGGCGCGCCCGCCCGGGAGCGGGAGCAGGGAAGTGGTCGCGCGGCACTGGGAGCGACGTAGAACCGCGAGGGAGCGCCCGCCCGGGAGCGGGAGAGCGGTCGCGCGGCGTAGAGAACCGTGAAGGCGCGCCCGCCCGGGAGCGGGAGCAGGGAAGTGGTCGCGCGGCACTGGGAGCGACGTAGAACCGCGAGGGAGCGCCCGCCCGGGAGCGGGAGAGCGGTCGCGCGGCGTAGAGAACCGTGAAGGCGCGCCCGCCCGGGAGCGGGAGCAGGGAAGTGGTCGCGCGGCACTGGGAGCGACGTAGAACCGCGAGGGAGCGCCCGCCCGGGAGCGGGAGAGCGGTCGCGCGGCGTAGAGAACCGTGAAGGCGCGCCCGCCCGGGAGCGGGAGTGGGAAAACGGGCTGCGGAGCACCGGCAAAATGCTTCCACTCGCTACGGCTGCCGGAGCGCGACTCGCGACGTATTATTTTGTCTAAATAATATTTACAAACAAAACCATAATTTTTTTAGGCCGCATTGTTTTTGACTTATGATGAAAAATGTAAAAAAAAATACCGTCGTCCCCCCCCCCCCTATCTCCGAAGTTTGCTAAGAGAAAAATCTGAAATTATTCTATGTGATAGTAGTTTATGTAAAGATTATAGGCAAAATAAAACGATGTCTCAATATAACACACTTTTTTCGAAATTCAAAAACAAACATAAAATTAATTAGTTCCTCTATCAGTCAAAAGATGGCCCTGACCCAAGAAAAAATAATTTAGTTCCACTAACGGTCAAGAGATGGCGCTGGACTAAGAAGAAAAAATAGTTCCACTATCGGCCAAGAGATGGTGCTGACCTAACACTGCAATAATAATTTTATTATTCTACAGCTGCTGCTCTGCAGTGTATTTATTATGATGGTACGGAAAACCTCGGTGCGCGAGTCCGACTCGCTCTTGACGGGATTTTTTTTCATCATAATCATTAGCAAAATTATCTTTCTTGAAAAAAGTTATTGGAGCAACTGCACAGTACGTTAAAGTGTATTTTGATGTAGTGTCACAGAATAACTAATAGTACAAGTACAGAAGCAGCACTCGGCAAAGTCATTTAAATAAATAGCGACTTTTGCTCCGACACAATAAAGTGCAATTCAGGTCGCGCAGCTCACCTAGTAGTTGCCTCTCTTTCTATCGCGTGCTCTTACCTTTTCTGGCGGCGCAACGTTAGGGTTGTCTTCTTTTAAATGAACTGCGTAGCATATATTATAATGTGAAGAACGTCAATTATTTATTGGTTTTTGATTTTGACATCGGTACACGGCACAGTAATGTCGATTCGACATTGTTACTATTTTAAAGAGACAATATCTACTTGGGCAGTAAGATGCCGCGCTTGTACGGCGGCGGGCGCGTGGCGGCCTCTGCTCGCTTGTGCATGCGAAGGCACGCACAGCGGTAGGTCCTCTTGGCGATGCCCTTGTGTAGGTACTAGATAATATTTTCAGCTCGTCGTATGTTTTTTTTTGTGGCTACAATTTTAAGTTTTCTGCTGATTGCCAACAGAAACTTTCGATTTCATTTCATTGTTGTTTATTGAACTTGACAGATTGATCGTACTCGATCACGTTTGTTAACAGTCCCGGCTGTTGTCATCTGATAACAGTCGTTAAGCCAAGTCAGAGGCCTTACAAACTAAGTTTTCCTATTATGGCCCCTTAAGTTGTCTGTCCATTCAATTACCCTACTACGCGTTCACTTCATCATTGCCGCTACCTCCCGGCCCGCTTCGTCATACCGCACCCCCTGCGTCGCCTTTCTAGTACGGCTAGCAATGCAAAGCTTAATTTTTGTTTCTGTTGATTTAATCATTACGTTCGTTATTTGTGTTGTTATAATGATTAAAAGAGTAAAGTTCCTACATAATGGCGAACCTAACTTGTTATATAAATTAATATCACTCTTAGAACAAGAAAAAAATGAAAAACAGTTGAAAAACATGATTACTTTTTTATCTACAGTACCGTTAGCTGTGACGTCAAACGTCGACGGCAATCACGAAGTGAACGCGTAGTAGTTATGGTTATGTATGATGTGCGAATCGGTGCAGGTGTCGGGGTACGTGGTGCGGCCGGGCGCGGGCGTGCCGCCGCCGCTCACCGACCTCGTCTCCGAGCTCGGCATATTCGGCGTCATCATCGGGTGAGCTTATCATTTAATACACAAATAAGTGTTTCGCAGGTTGTCTGATTCGCAATTCGTCTGCGAATTTTTCTTCTCAATTTTCGTCTGACTTTATGATCTTTGTATTTTTCTTATTAGCAATTTGTCTGGCAGACGAATTAATAATAAAAATTCGTAGTTCGTCTGGACTTTTACCATTTTTAAATCCAGACGAGTTAGCTAGAAGATCAATAGTATAGGTACACTGGCATTAGGTTATTTCGGGCGTTTGTGCCTTAATCCTTAAGATAATTTCCCTTATGATATAATCTGCTTGGCGAAATGCGGTATATATGCGATTTAGCAGTTTGTCTGCTGGACGAACTGATATGAAAAATTAAGACGAATTGTAGAATACAGACACATTGCAAACCAGACAACCTGCGAAACACTCCTATCGCAGAGAGAGCTATCGCCCAAGAAGATATAACCACACTTACGTATACTCGTATGTGCCCGTAAAAATGCTCGCGGTTATGTGCGAGTGGCGCGGGCGGGCGCGGCCGTCCCGCCCGCCCTCGCCTCGCATATTCGGCGTCATCATCGGGTGAGCTTATGATTTAATACACATTATTATTATGATACATTATCGCACTATCGCCCAAGAAGATATACACTACGCAAGAGAACACTACTTTTTTTTTTACTTTGACCTTTAATAACTTCGTAGCTATTGGTTTCCTAGGTATAGTCTAATAGTTTGGACATTTGTATGGAAAGTAGATTTTTTTTCGTCTGTTTTCGAAAAAGTCATAGTACAAAATGTTGTTGTTTATTACACCAACAATTTCGCAGGAGTAGATTACTAACAAATCTACTCCTGCGAGGTTGCTGGTGTTTTACAATTAACCCTGTACAATAATGTACAACTAATTACATAACAAACATAAGTTTGTAATGTAATTTGTTTTCGTGTTATTAATTATTGTTGAAGATATTAGCTGAATATTGACGTTTTTTTTTTCAGAACCAGAGACAAAATCTTCTGCAACAAGCAAGTTGGGCACATGCTCCGAACTAAACTAGCGGACGCGAACGAAGGGGGGGTGGCTGCGGGCCTGGGGGCGCTAGACTCCCCCTACCTTATCGACTAGTAAACTATCGGCCATAGATTAGCCCCCCTAGCATTACCACTTAAACGTGATATACAGTTCGGGTCATTTTGAACTTACCATCCAAATTTCAAGGATGTGTCCAGTCCATGAACTAAATAACTTTCAACGACACAAAATTTTTGTCATCCCATACTAAATTGATTACGTGATCTCTGAAAGATGATTTGTATGGATATTCGATTTTTTTATACATTTTTGGCCATGTGTTCCTTAGAGAAAGTTGTTCATTTTCATGGACTGAACACATCCTCAAAATTTGGATGGTGGATACAAAATGACCCTGTATACAAGGTTATTTGTAAAACACCAACAACCTCGCAGGAGCGGATTACTAACATCATAAACAACGTTAGTTCTACGACTTTCCGAAAAACAAAAAAAAAACTACATATCATCAAAAAATCGTTCTGTTTGAACGTTTGTATGGAAAGTCGATTTTTTGTTATTTTTCGGAAAAGTCGTAAAACACTTTGTTGTTAAAACACGATGTTAGTTAGTAATCTAATCCTGCGAAGTTGTCGCAGTTTTTTAAATAACCCTGTACCTACATCGCGTGTCATACCGCGCCGCGGTATGATGTTAATGCTAGGGGGATATATATATATCGGAACATCTGAAAAAAAAAGAAAAATAATCGCTGCATACGCGCATATTATAATGTGTAACAGAATTAAGACTCCGCTGACTGCAGCTCTCTCGCTCGCACATTTCATGTTTTCTCAAGATTTCTTAAATTCGAGTGCGTAATTGAAAAATGTGTCTCGGACACTTATCGCAATATGATTACGGACATTTTAACATATATTTCAGTTTCGAGTTGCTGAAGTACAAAAGTTATGATTTTTGCCAGTTCAAATACCTAACTGTTAGAAACGATAACTTTTTGTACTTTAGCAACAAAAAACTGAAATATATTTTAAAATGTATTTAATCTTACTGGGAATATCTTAATATATTGGGAAAAGTGGTCGAGACACATTTTTCAATTACGCACTCAGTTTTATGAAATGTTAAGAAAACATGAGATGTGCGAGCGAGAGAGCAGCAGTCACCGGCAAAATCGCTACGGCCTCTTAATGGCTAGTTGTTCATTTTGATGGGACCATCAAACTGGACAACTTTTACTATGGGACCAACTCTGAAATCGCGAAAAACTTTTTTAGTTTCTTACAAAAATTAATAACGAATATGAAAATGTATGAAACATCTGGCTTATTTTTTAGCCATTTCAGAGTTAGTCCCATAGCAAAAATTGTCCAGTTTGATGATCCCTAGGTTTAGCTATTAATTCTGTTACACGTTGTACATTTACAAAAACATTACTCCCCTTTTGGGCAGTTGGGTAAAAATGGGTTTGATGGATAAGGACTACTTTAGCAGATGACTCCGATAATGACGTATGAAACCACTTTCATAAGAAAAATGTAATCTGGTACATAATGAACAACTTTAACTTCCAATCGAAAATACACGAAATAAACTGTTTCATAAAATTTAAATTAACTTAAAAATATGGAGCAGCATTATTTCTCAACATGAGAGTTGGCGCATGGTGAAAGTTGTTTATTAACCATCCTTACCTGGCCACGAGACAGAGCGACAAGCGGCGCGATGAGCGAATTAGTTACATAAAACTTAAAGCCAATCAAACGAACTGAGTAAACTCGCCATTCCGCCGCCGCCCGCCGTACATTCTGTTGCATCCTTACCTGGCCACGAGACAGAGCGACAAGCGGCGCGATGAGCGAATTAGTTACATAAAACTTAAAGCTGATCAAACGAACGGAGTAAATAAACTCGCCATTCCGCCGCCGTAGATTCTGTTGCATTCTTACCTGGCCACGAGACAGAGCGACAAGCGGCGCGATGAGAGAAATATAAAGCCAATTAAACGAACGAAGACTCGCTTGACTTTGCGTCACTTGGTTGCGTGGCCGGGCCGGTCATTTATTGTTTTATATTGTATCACTGTCTCTTTTTAATTATATTAGAGTAACAGCGATAGTAATCAAAATAGCAATTAAATCTTAGAAGTGGTCTCTCATTCCTTACGAATTAATTTTTTTGAACACATCTTTAACACCTTAAACGCCGCGTAGGTCACCGGTGACCTCACTTTTAAAATTAACTTTTAATTTTCTTTTTTCCCAAAAGGAAATTTTCGTTTATTTTTGATATTGTGTATGACATCTGAAATGTTCTACAAACGTTTTTATTTTTGTTAATTTTTTTTTTCTATTCTATTAGGTACTAAAATGTGGATAGTTATAGGTAATTTTTGGAACATATTGGTAGTAAAAGAAATAAATTAGAGTTTGTACCATGAGATATGCTCTAACACAACATAAATCTGATCGATGTTTGAAATATATCTTTTTCTTTACATTTTTATTCGTGCTGATATGTAAACGATAGATTCCTTCTCGTTCAACCGTAAAAAAGTCTGAATACTTAGTTATCCCCTTTTTACTTGATCGAAGCCTTTTTATAATTTTTAGTTGGCCGGTATTTTTTATTATTTTTATTTACAGTAATCCAAAATGCATGGATGATTCATTAAGCAGTCCCGAGCATTTATATTCTTGCGGCGGTGACCAGAATTCAGTAAAATCAAACTTCTCCGTAGCGTCTTCAGGTTCAAATATTGTTGATTTTTTATTTATTTTTTTAGTCAGTAGTAGGGTTTCATTTATGAATTGTAAAAAATATGTTTGTATGGTGGCGTTTAAGGTGTTAAAAAAAATAGAAAAAAAAGGGGTTATGGTATTGACATCATAATCATAAATTCCTTGATCTGGAAAAAAATAGAAAAATACAACTATAATCGTAAAAAAAGGTTCGAATTTATTATTTTAATTTTTAATGTAGCTTTATGTAATTTTTTATCTTGTTGTAAGAGGGTTTTATGTCGATATTAGTTATATAATTGTTTGTAAATAACTTTTAAATTATATTTTTGTGTTGCCATTCAACAGATAGCACTATTCCCTATTAACGTATATTTTATTAAAATGTGACATTCCAATAATACACTTGAATCATTCACATTGACATTTTGAGAAAAACGTTTTTTTTATTGATTTGTATAGGACAATGCCGCATTTGTTACGAACTCTAATATTGAAACAGTATTTTGTATAAGATATTGCCACATTTAAAGTGTAATGGTATTTACATAACTACGTCCACTGATTTAACCTCCGTTTTTAAGGCGAGGCCAGTTCACGATCTGATGAAAAGTCTGATTTTTGAACATCCAATGTGAAGAACTGATGTAAAATTTTACTTCACAAAAATTACTGTAGACTGAAAAAGAAACAAAGAAGCAAATTAACCGAACAGAATATTGAACAATGGCATGGTAACTCTGTAAAAAAATCCTGAATAACACCATAAAAACTTATAAAAATAAATTTCAAATCGTCAGATTTCGTAATTTTCAACAACAGTGATATGATTTTTTATGATATTTTTTTTATCGATCTAACACAATAACCGAGTACATTTTTAATAAATGATCCAGTATTTCAGAAATCAATAAAAATGTACTAAAATTAGTTAAATTTCTGGCGAAGCGTCAATTAAAGTTATGCAATATTCAACCTTATTCTAAAGACATAGTGAAAGAGTAAATTTCGTGAACTGGCCTCGCCTTAATAACATTTTTGTCATTGAGTAGAAATTGCAACAGTTTACAGTATTATTAGTTCTTAAGACTTGAAACTCAAGTATAAGAGCTTATTAAAATCAGCAGCATTTCAGGTTATACAATTTGTTAGATATCTAATTTTAAACCTTAATGAAATGGATCTTAAGCTTAAAATCGATTAAAGATTATTTTGGGGTAATGATCAGCTGTTTACTGATGTACTTATCAATGTAAAGTCCATTTATTTAAGAGAGGAATTTAATTATTTGGTATCTAAATCTTTTAGACGATATTAGTGATTGTGATATACTTAAATAAATAGGACGAACAAAGTTAAAAAATAGGACTCTCTTAAATAAATGAATTGAATTTAAATTTCTCAGTTAAGTCTGTTTCAATATCGGTTTTTTTAGAAGAAACTTACAAATAATACCTACAAAGGAAATAATTTATGTATATATATGTATTCAAAGTAATAGTAGATATAGATTTTGGGTATACAAATTGTACTATAGCTTAAATGTATCTTTTCACTGATCTGTGAATATGAAATAGGACTAGGGCCCCTATTTTGAATCGCTCGTCTGGCGTCGAGCGCTCTTTTCTACTGATTTTCGTTCGACATTTGCCTCAAATGTATGGAGATCGAGTCGAATGTCGAACGAAAATCAGTAGAAAAGAGCGCTCGACGCCAGACGAGCGATTCAAAAATAGGGGCCCTGAGGGCCTAGCCAAAGTAACATTCGTTATCGCTTCGCTTTCGAAACATGTATGGGATTGACATAAGGTTTCGTTAACAATCGAATTTTAAAACGTCAAATCCACATGTTTCGAAGCGAAGCGATAACGAAAATTTGCAAATGTTACTTTGGCTAGGGGGGCTGGTCTCGTTATACTATGTTATGACTAACATTGAAATGAGAATAAAATAATTGAATATGAAAAAAATATTGGAATAAAATTACAATTTAGGTACTGAAATTATGAAATACGTATCAGAATACTTCAATAATGACTAATTCTGACCACTCGTCAATAAGAAATATTAAAATTGTACACCAAATTATGTTGAAGAGATTGTCTGTTTCTATCTCTCATACTAAAATTTAAGTGCTTATTCAATGTTACGAATTGGTGCTGTGTTTATGTAAGAAGATTTATACAATATTTTAATAAATTAACTCATTAAATAATATTTTGCTTTTTACTTTCTTCCCATTTTCCAAATATTTATAAACATAAAAATATTTTTGGCAAACACTTTGGGACCTTGTTAAGTGTTTTGGAATAAGAAATAAAGTTAAAGCACAGAATAGATTAATAGTACTAGCGTACAGAAGTTGCACTCCGCAAAATTGTTTATATAAATTGCGACTCTGCTCCGACACAATAAAGTGCAATTCAGGTCGCACAGCGCTCCCGTCGCTCCAAAACATTCAATTAGTAGTTGCCTCTCTTTCTATCGCGTAGGTCTTATCTTTTCTGATGTATGAAATTTGTCCTCAGAGGACGCCGAGCGGTTCAGACTCGCGCGCGGAGTGACACTTAGGGCTGTCAATCCTCACTTAACAGATTAATAAAGGTCATTCTAAAAATTGAATTACGTTAAAAATTAATGAATGTGTGTGACAAATTAATGTCAAATATTTTCGATTTAGCGGTGTTACGCTATCTTTATCTAGGAATTATGAAATCGGTCCTAGTCTACGAAATAAAGACGAAAATAAACATTTTGATAATTTTATTAAATAGACCACATTCTACAAAGATAAAGATTAACTATTAAACATATTCATAGTATTTAGGCATTTTGTTTTTGGTCAAAATGCCTGAATCCTTGGAGGTGTATCCCTCGATGTACTCGAAAGCTGGATGGCCATACACCACCTGCAAATAATTCAAACACAACATTAAAGATAGTAAAAAAACCAAAAAGTATTGGAAATCTTCACGATGAAACTGCTTTCAGCCCGTGAACACCAAATTGACATTGTATTGACATTGTATTGCCATTTACAATTGGCATGTATAATATGAAATAGAGACCAAACCACAGAATATATAATAGTACTAACATACAGAAGTACATCCGTGCGAGGACAATCAAAATATAAGCTACTCTCACTGCACGGCAATAAAGTAAAATTTCAAATTGCATAGCCCTGCGTGCCAATAGGCATGATGACTGATTTTGAAAAACTGTTCCAAAGTGTTCGGAAACGTATATTAATTACAATGAATAATAAATTTCTACTTATAATAAAGATTTAAGAGGAAAAAAACACATTTTAGTTTTTAGATTTAAAATTAGCGCTAACGCTTGTCAGTGTCATGGCGTCGCTAATGACGTCACGTTTAACTAAACAAAACGTATTTGACATTGTATTCTGTGATTTGTATGTAAACACTACATGGATTACTTACATGGAGGTTTTGACGTTTCTAAATTCTGCTGAACAAAAATCTTTATTTGATGCTAAAAACTCTCCCAGCATTAACACATCAATTTTAGGCAAATTATCACTGTTTGCCTTAGTAAATCCTTGTTCCATGACTCGCGTTATTTTGTTTCACTTTCGTTTGATTGTCAATATTGCGCAGTGTTGCCAGATCGAAATTTCAATATCCAGGAAATATGAGTAAAATAATCAGGAGATTGATGTGAAAAATCAGGAGATTGATAAAGTTCTTATATTTTAATAAACGTATACTAAATTATTGTTTCTGATTCATTTGGCTATTCGTTTTTGAAGTCATTTGATGGTTTATTTGAAAATCATAACAATTTTTATTTTTTTAAATGTTTTTTGTCCTCAAGACTCCGGCAATTTAGTGCTCAATTTATTTCTTAATTTTGTTTTTGTTAGATTTATTTGGGATAATCAAACAAGAACAACAAATTAAAAAAAAAAATAAAAAAATAAAAATCTTTATTTCCGTAAAAAATCTTACAGTAGTATTTCAAGCCCCCACACTAGGCGTAGCCTGTCCTGTGGGGAAAGTATACGTTTTACAATTTAAGCAATTACGGCAAAACAGAATAAACAGTAACAAAACAGGAAAAATTTAAAATTCGAAAAAACAAATATAATGTTGTGGATAAATATCTATAATAGTATTATTTGTGTATGTGTTAGTGTGTTTATGTGTGTTTGTTTGGTATATGTGTGTGTTAGTGTGTGTATCAAATGTGTGTGTATCTGCAGCCTCATGCAATGACCTTAAGTGCGCCTTCAGTTTCCAGATAACTCCACTTCAATAAGGAAGTCGTAATGAGTGCTTTGGTTTCCCTAGCCGTGCGATCTTTAAGATTACAAGTGTTTGCAAATTTATTATATAGATGGGCAGAAAGAAAGTATCCAAAACGGTGCGCAAAAGTGGTAGCCGTGCGAGTGTTAGGTATCTTAAATGTACGTTGTTTGGACAACTCGTCGTATGAGTCACAATTTAAGACCTTTTTTTGAACTGAGGACACTACTCTAACGATGTACAATTTGCGGACACTCAATACACCGGCTTCCTCATATAGAGCATCTGTGGAGTACCGCCGAGGTTTTCTCAGCGCTGTCTTTAAAACTCCCCTCTGAGCTCTTTCGAGAGGCAGAATGGATGAAGTGGACGAACCACCCCAAGCCAAGATGCAGTAATTAATAAGAGACTGACAAAGAGCCATGTATACCATTTTTAGAATTTTGCCATCAATTGCTTCGCGTAGCATCTTCATTACGTATATGACTTTTCTCACTCTCTTACACATTTCAGCCAAGTGCTCTCTGAATGTAAGCTTTGCGTCAAGTATCACTCCAAGATATTTAAGAGAATCCATCCGGCTGATATCTCTACAGTCGCAGATGTTTCCCAATCCTTCGAATTTGCACTCTCTTTCATGGATTTTCAAGGAGGTTACCGAAGAGGGAGCGGAGGCAGCGGTTTTGTGAAAGCACAAGAACTGGGTTTTAGAGATGTTGAGGGATAATAAATTTAAATCCAACCAGCTTAAGACCTCCGTCATTCCTCTTTCAGCATATTGACAAACACCAGGCCAAGAGCTATCATGGAAGATGAGAGCGGTATCGTCCGCATAGCATATGATTTCTGAGTTTAACATTGGAAGAGAGGCGATATCATTCATATACAGTAGAAAGAGTGTAGGTCCCAGGATGCTTCCTTGTGGAACTCCAAAAGCCACCGGCTTAAAACTGCCCATCGCATCAAAAAGCTTAACACATTGACTTCGTCCTGATAAATAAGATGCAAACCAACTCAGTGCCGTTCCTCTGATACCATAAGCCTCAAGTTTCTTCAAGAGGATCGGTATTGATATGGTATCAAAAGCCTTTGCGAGGTCTAAGAAAACTCCGATACATTTCAATCCCCTATCTAGGTAAGAGGCTACGGTATCGGTGAGAAGAGTGACGGCATCTTCACAAGATCGACCTTTTCGAAAACCGAATTGGCGGTCTGTAATAATTTTGTTTTTGGCTAGAAAATCCTCCAGCCTCTTATTAATAATACGTTCGAGCAGCTTTGAAACGCTACCCAAGAGAGAAATGGGTCGATAATTACTAGGGTTGTCTTTTTGTCCACCCTTAAAAATAGGAACTACAGCGGCAGACTTCCAGATCTTTGGAAAGGTACCAGATTCTATGCTCAAGTTAAATATATGCGAAAGAGGTTCTGCAACTAGGTGTCCAATGTTTTTTAATATCTTGTTGCTTACATTATCGAGACCAGGTGAACTGTCTGTCTTAAGATTTTTTATAAGCGTAAGTATTTCTTCGGGATCAGTAGGAGTAACGAAAAATGAGTCTTTGACCTTTTGTTTAATTTTAATTTTCTCTGCAAGGGATTCTTGAGATTTGTTAAATTTGTCTAGTATGACTTTGGCCAGTTTTTCACCTACCGTTGAAAAATGTTCGTTGCAAGCCTCCAAAGAGGCCTCCAGAGATCCTCCTATGCTGGAGATGTCTTCCGGTGAGCTGCTCGCCTTTTTCGATGGTCTATGTGAAACTTGATTTACAGACTGCCAGAGCTTCTTAGGTACATTTTTGTTCTTATTTATTTGTTTGCCATCATGTTCTGCTTTGAGGTTTCTGAGAAGTTTAATGTAGAAATTTCTGTACCTGCAATAAATCAATCTTCTCGTCGCGTCATCTGGGTGTTTCCTAGCATCAAAGTGTAGTTTGTCTTTATGTTTCCCGCAACGTATTAAACCTGATGTCATCCAGGGTTGTATATTGAATTTTGAATGGCTTACTTTGACAGACCGAGAATGTTTGGTGATTGAATTTGTGAGAGCGGAGGTGAATTCGGATACCATAACGTCGAGAGAGGAATTTTTCAAAAGGGACCAGTTAAAGCTTTCAAGTTCCGACCTTAGACCATCATAATCCACTTTAAGCCTAGTTCTGCTCCTAGGGTGTGATCTTAATGGTTTTGTCAGAATACCTAACATAGTAATGCTATGATCAGTAATATCGATGGGGCACACTACTGATTCCGCTTGAGAGTTAAAAGGAACAAATATATGATCTATACAGGAATTACCATGCGTTGGTTTGTCTACACACGAGGTCAAACCGTGTTCAGCTAGAAGAGTAAGATAGGTGGATGTGTTTTCCTCATGTATAGAAGGTCCTATGATATTTATGTTGATATCACCAGTTATAATAAAACCTGGAGTGTCTTTGAGCGAGTTTAGATGTTGATCCAGTGAAGACAAGAACCTTGAGGGGTTCTTAAAAGAAGGAGATCGATATACACCTAATATAGTAAGGACCTTTGGAATTTCAACACTTAAGACATTTGCATCTTCTATGCAAGGCTCAGTCACGTTAGCCGACCATTTGTTATTTACATACACGGTGACTCCTCCGGCTTTGTTTATGTATTTCTTTGTGCTATAAGATTTATAACCTTCAATCTGCTTAACGATGGAGGATTCTTTTAACCAGCATTCACTAAGTACCATATAATCGAATGTAATATTAAGTCTGGCAAGAGTAATTAAAAAATTATCAAAGTTTTGCTGCATGCTGCGAATGTTAACATTGAGACCCTTAAAAGAGTATTTATTAATAATTTTTCCGCACTCCTCTGGATATGGTATAGAATGGCATTCTACATTGAAAGACTTGTCTATGTCGGTTAATAAATCAAGGGAAGTCATAGATTTTAACTGTTACTTGAGGGATAGTTATTTTACTGTAGTTTACGAATGCCATTTTTACGCCGAATGAGAAGAGTACGGAGTGTAAATGTGGTCTAATATAGTAAGCAGATGTAGAGAGGATGAGGGTGTTGGGTGTGTTGATGTGGTGATTAGAAATTTTACAAAAGCATTTCTGAATTTTGTTAGCTATAAACTGTGTGAGTGTTATTGTGTGTAATGAGAGATTGTGTATTGTGTGCGTGAAGATGGTTAATCCACAACTTAAAAAGTTTAAAAAAGAATTACAAATTAATAAAGTTATAAAGAGAAACATAAAGAGACGCAAAGCGCTATGACCTAAATGGCAATTTATGGCTTTATTTATGCTCACTTGTGACGTGTGAGCCTGATAGTTTCTCCAAGTCTCCGAGGTCTTGAATTTGTATTGGTGGAGAGCCTTCACGTCCTTCCCGCTTCCTGACATACACAATACCGTTTCGTACCCAGCAAAACTTGTATCCGTGTTCTCGAATCCAGTTACGTGCAGCGCGAAAAAGATGACGGGTTTCATAAGTGAGGCGTTCGTTTACAAATACTCTTCGCTGAGGCCCCGATCCCACGATCTCTTGACTATCCAGATTATGACGAGATTTCGCTTCTTTAAGTAGCTCATCTCGTTTTGATCTTCTTGTGAAGGAGACCACCAGCGGTCGCGGTAACTGGTTTCCATCAGGTTTGCTTTGGGTCTGTGCGCCAGCCCGTGAAACGTAATCTAGGTCCTGTTCTTCAATCTTGATCCCAATTTTGTTCGCGGTTGTCAAGGCAAGATGGTAGGGGTTTTCTCCAGGAGATTCAGTTAATCCTAGTATTTCTATATCAGACCGTAAAGCAATTTGAGTCTGCTTGTGAACTTGGCCCTGAAGTTGGACGATCTGTGCCCTGAGTGTTACATTTTCCGTTTCCTTTTGTTCGAGTGATTTTATACGTACGTCGTACTCGCTGAACTTCAGAAGAAGGTCATCGATCCGTTTGTTAAAATCAGACTGCATGTTGATCATATCCTGACGCAGCGATCGAATTTCGGCAATCACTTGGTTGTTTGATGAGTCCTGAATGTCCTGACTAGATCCTGTTGTGGTACTAGTTTTCTTGCGGAGAGTGACGTTATCGTTGATACGGGTAGGAGTGTTAGTGTTTACGCCGCCTTTCCTTGTAATAGCGTGACAGTCGGGGCAAACCCAGACTTCTTTTTGCTACGACGTCAAACCGCGCGCGTTTGCGCAAGTTGCATGCAACGCCCTTGAACAGGATTTAGTTGAGCAAACCACATAGTCTTCCTTTGAGATAATTTTGAGGCACCCGGAACATTTCATGTTGACTTTAACTATGAGACTCTTCTAAACTTACAGTTCAGCGATAAAGCTTGTCGTTTATCGCCGCGTATCGTGGTAGCAGCCGCTCGGTCGCCCGCTGCGTCACGTGACACACCTCTGGCCGCTGCGACGCGCGCTTTGAAAATGCAACGACTTAATTAAAAAGACGCGCACTTTACACTGTCACAGTTCTTTAGTTTTAAGCAATATCGTAAATCTGATTGCAGAAATTATGTCTTGATGTATAGAGGTTTCTTTTGGTACTAATTAATGTTAGGAACTCGCGAAAAATTCACGAGTTTATATTTTTAAAGACGGAGAGCTAGCGGGACGGTGTTACTGTTTGCCGTTCGGCCGGACGAATCCGTTCGTTCTATTATTTTAAAGAAACTAAAACTCAAATACTATCGCAAAATAATAATCGCATCTCGCAACGCAATTCTCGCGTGTAGTGTAGGTACCTACGTACGTTAAATTTTTGACGGCTGCGCTGCGGCTGGCAATCCTACGCATGCACAACAAACAATACTGAAAGATCGGCGATCGATTCGAGTTTATTTCAAAAACACTCTTATGTTATAGAGTTACGGTATGTTACAGAGTGTTCATTCCAGTCAGAAGACTCAGATACGTTCCTTTTTACGCAAAATTCTTATTAAAAAGAATAAATAATATAAAATAAAGATCATTTATTTCAAAACACAAAAATCAGGAGATTTTGAGATAAAAATCAGGAGATCTGGCTACGCTGATATTGCGTGTGCGGCAGGGGCCTCGGCTGGCCAAAGCGTACGTTTACTTGTTTACACAAATGTGACGTCAATTACTCTTGATTGGTGTTCAACATTTATCATGGCGGACTTTCGTATTTTGTAGTTTTATTTCATCAAAATAATTATTAATCTCGGTCTTAACAGAAAAAATGCGTGTTTCGTATTCCATGACTCAAGTTTCATTAAATAAATGTATAATTTCAGTGATTTTTAATTACTGTCATCATGCCTATTATGACTCTTTCAATTTAGACGTTTTGTGTTGGATGTGCCCAAATGTTATTGAATTTTCATACAAAAGAAGTCGTCTGTTGGCAGTGCGGCTCACTTCCGTGAGCAAAATGTTGCCTCTGCGTAACTGTTAACGCACAACTTTTGTATGAAACATAAAAAACGTCCGTGCCGCAGCAGTGCGCCTCTAATGGTCTACATTGAAAGAGCCCTTATTGTATGCACCTTCTCTTTCTGTCGCGTTAGTCGCGTAGCTCTGTCTCAACACTCTCAACCGACACACGACACCCCTCGCGCGCTGGCTCGACTGATTGAGCCGCGAGCAGTAGGCTAATATAAAAGCCCCCTTGGCCAAACCAAAATAGATAAAAAAAACGTTTTTAAACGCGAAAGTTAATAATTTAATGTAATTTCAAGTTACATAAAATTAATAACAATAATAGCCTTTTGCATCAGACATTCTTTGTTAATTAAGTATTTGGGCTTTGTTTATTTTTTGTAGGTCTGTTTGCTAGTTGGCAATCCAATCCATCCCCCCAACCTTCTCCACTCCCACCCTAAGATTACGTAACTTTGTTGCTAACAATTCTCGATTGAAAGCGCAGTTACATTGCTGCTTTAAGTAAGATAGTTCTCATATTGGTTCTTTAGAAAGCAGCAATATAACTGCGATTTCTGTCAGAGTTGATTGCAACAAAGTTACATAATCACCCCCAGTTCTCCGCCACTCAGTTCCAAGTAACCCCCTTCCACCAACAAGATGCATAAAATTATTAACATTAAAAAAAAAAGAGTTTAAAAATATACGATCACCTTCTCCCTCTCATAAGCATCTTCAGCACTAGTGACGAGCTCGGGTGCACTAGTGTTGGGCACACACAACAAATTCATAAGGAAGTGTTTGTTGTTGGTGTAGACCATGCGCTGGTCCGCCCAATCCATTTCTTTAGGCAAGCGCCAGTCCTTCATTTTGGGGTCCTCGCGCTCTGTATATTTGTTGAAGTCCAAACGCTCGATGTCTTCAACTACCTGTGAATTACCAAACAATCATAAATGAAATTCAAGAAAACATATAAAAATGATCAGTGGACAAATCATAATCGGTGTCATAAAGTAAGCTAGAATCTTGCATGGAGTAGCATGGCAGAAAGAAAATTGTACAGATTAAAATACATACATTGTTTTCAATGAGAGTGCTCTGAAGTTGGTCACTTCTATTGAATATTGTTAAATTAATCGAATCGTATGTCACAACAAAGTGAAGGCTCATGCACACACATCAGTCATGTCACAGAATAGTTGCCGATCATCAGTCACATCTGATCGACTGTTCACACAATGTCCTTGAAGTTGACGCTACTGATCAGCGACTTGACATTGACGTGACTGTGACGTGATTGATGTGTATGCAAGAACCTTTAAGAAGAAAGGGCATTGACCCAATGCTAAACAAGTACGTACCACTTCAACGTCGCCGCCACCGCTCCAGTCGTATACGAGAAGCTCCGCATGCGAAGCAATGTCCCGCAAGTATTTGGTCTTGTATTGTTTCTCTATCTCAGTGAGGAACGGAGTCGTCAGTGCTTTGCCGGATGTCTCATGCTGGAGGGCACGATGCTTAATAGCTGCCGTAACCTATAAAAGCACATGGTTCAGCAAGGTATCCTTCCAAATGGATGACTTATTGATATAATTTTTCCCACATTGTTATTACTCTTAGGCTTACCGTACACACAAGATTATTGGCAATAATTAACATTTTTAAATTATTGTTTGCATGCAGTATTGATGATCGTATTAAATCATGTTGTTCAAATTTATTGAATGTATTCGGGCACAGCTTGTGCAATATAATTTAACTAAACCATAGACAAGGAGGCCTGCGCTTTAGTATGTCATGCTCACTTTAAACATTTCTGCGGTGGTGTCGTTACGTTCCCTCAAATATGGTTGAGCGAAGCGATGGCTGGTCCATGCGTCATGCTCGTGAACGGGTGCTGCCAGTGGAAATGGGTCTGCTTCTGTCTGCTTGTACTAAGGGCGTCGTATATTTATATATTTTTTTTTTCTCTGTTTGATGTTATCAATATGTATGGCACTTCTTACTCAAAACATAAAACTAATAGGCAAGTAAACCTTGTTTTGATTTCTCTTTTTTTTTTTTATTGCAATCATTTTGCTTTCTATAGTCAGTAGTTTTTGTAAGTAAAGGCCTATGAAAAGCTTTTGGATATTAGTTTTCAATTCAGTGCCTTAGGATGGGTAGCCTAAGTATGTCATGCTCTCTTTAATCATTTCTGCGGTGGTGTCGTGTGGGGCGGGTCGTTACGTTCCCTCAAATATGGTTGAGCGAAGCGATGGCTGGTCCACGCGTCATGCTCGTGAACGGGTGCTGCCAGTGGGAATGGGTCTGCTTCTGAGTACCTATCTTGACGCATATTGAATTGTAAGAATTGCGTTTTTTATTGTTATTTTTTATGTCTTGTCTCAAGTATTTTTTGGTAAATTTTGCCTACTTAGGTGCACTTTCGAGTAGCAGACATAGTGATTACTGATTTCTCAACTAGTTCTGTTCTCATTCTGATGAGTTCTGATTGCTCATTTTTCAATGTTGACGACTCTGTATGAAATATACAGGGAGAAAAAAGCAGCCCTTGACGAGTTTCTTGCCGGTTCTTCTCGTTACAAGGACTCCCGCTCAGGGTTTGCGAACCGATGGCGTAGCTTCTTTGACATTCTCAAGTGCTTGTAACAGCCTAGACTGAATAAATGATTTTTTGATTTTTTTTTTTTTTTTTTGAAACATTTTTGTAACTAGAATTGCTAGGTACTGCACACAACAACAACAACAACACACAAAAAATCTCAAAATAGTGAGAAAACAATTAATTTGTTCTTCATTATTTGTCAAGCACTAATTTGGTTTTTAATGTTTTTCGTGTCCTACATCTTGGCATGGACCACTTTGAAAACCGCAATTCTGACTACATGGAAAATTTCTCCCCAATTAGTCCCAACTAGTCCTACTTTTTCGGAATTAGTCCCAAAAAGGACTGAAAGATATAAGCGATTTAAATGGTCCATGCCAAAGCAAACCTTCATTTTGGCAGGGACAGGCTATATCTAGTGAACCTAAACACCTAGCCAGGATCTGATTATTCAGAAAAAATCTCCCTTTTTTATGGATCCCGCAATGCCTAGAATCAAAACGAAATGAAGCGCCGTTCAAAAAATATAAAGGAATGATTTGGTCCCTGCCAAAATCAACCTACATCTTGGCGAGGACTTTTGAACCAGGTCACCTAGAGAAAATCTGATTATTGGAAACGATTCGTGTAAATTACTCCCAATTAGTCCTAAAGCCACAAAATTAGTCCCCCTTTAGTTTAGGAGAAATTCCGTTTTTTTATATAAGTACAGTCATGTACAAAAGCGTACAGTAAAAATTAATTACATAAAACTATTCCGTTCCGTAATGCGCAGTGTTCCGATTGTAAAACATTAAGCACGAACTTTCGTAAATTGAGGAATGCACAAACAGTATCTGTGAACATAAGTTTTAACAATCGGAACACTGCGCATTGCGGAACGGAATAAAGTTTTAGGCCCATATTACACTATCATGTATATATCATCCGAGATATATGTTTACTATCTTCGTCGGAGATAGCATCCGATAAATAATATATGATAGTGTAATATGCTCATGCCCCCCTAGCATGACCATCGAAACGCGATAATATGATATAGAGCTTAATCACGTTTAACTGCCATAAAACAATGGAATTTGACAGTCGAGTGTCGACAAAACGATATATATCGTGTATTGTCGGTCATGCTAGGGGGGCAGCCCTTCCTCCCTCCAGTTAAACGTAATAAATCACTAGGTACCATATCACGTTTCGGTGGTCATGCTAGGCTAAGAGGGAGGGATTGTAAAGGCGTTTTCCTACGAACAAACAATGACACGACACGATTGTCAACAGTGTTGCCAGAACGTACCAAAAAGTACAGTTGTCAGCACTATAGTGCTGACAACACTGTCGTGCAGCTTGTGAATCGTGTCGTGTCGTTGTTCGTGGAAAAACGCGCTAAAGCCGCGTTTAAATAGACACAAAAACATGTTGGAAAACATGTTTTCAATTCAACGTTTCCGAAATATCTATCTGTGTCATCCATTTGAAGCAAAATGGACGAGACAGGTACCTAAATGTTGCGAAACATGTTGCCTAATGGCTCTTAACAAAGCCATACCACACCCAAAAAAATAGTTCGTTTTTGTCATACCTACATTAAATGGAGTGTTGCCGTTCTAGCGACATAGGAGCTGGATTAGCGGATTTTTTTAATATTTTTGTAATTTAGTCGCAAAAAAAGTATAACTTACCTAATATATTTTAATGTTTTTAAGCAAAATTGTGAAAAATGAAATCCTATTACATATTTTCGTAGGTACTTCACCTTTGTTAATTATGTAGGTACTATTTGCCTATAATTATTAATAAATGAGTGCTTGATTTCATAAATTCGCTTTTATTTACACATTTTTTATCAAAACTATTTTAATATTCTAGTGTCTTTTATCGATATTTTTTGTACCTACCTATTTTTTTCCAAATTTTTACACAAGTCAAAAGTTACTAGAAAAAAATGACAGGCATGAAAGGCAGTGTTGCCATTTTGTTTATTCAAATTTAGCTTTTTTTCACCCCATTCTACATGTATGTGAACTTGGCATTTTGCATTTTTTTTTTTTAAATTAGGTTTAATTTTCAACTTTCGTCTATGACAACATTTTACGGGAAAACAGCAACACTGAATTGGCACTTGGCAGGTGTTTTTTTTTTCGTTCTTTGGTTATTTGGTCGGTTTATTTATTTTTATTTTAGAGTGGTTTTAGAATCGATTAAGATGAAATAGCTAACTATATAATTTTTAAATTTGAGATTTTTGCATTCACAATGCTATTTTTATACAATACTAAATAATATACTAGAAAAAAAAGTATTGATCTGGTGCGAGTCGTATTTTTTCTAGTATATTATTTGGTATTGTATAAAAATAGCATTGTGAATGCAAAAAGCTCAAATTTAAAAAGTAATAAAAAAGGTAAATCACACGTTTTTACACTTTGGTGACAAGTATCTGTAAATGTACAATTACTAAATAATATACTAGAAAAAATACGACTCGCACCAGATCAATACTCAGACGGGAATCGAACCCGCGACCTTTGATACTAGAAGAAATTCGGCGATGTCACTAGTGACTCGGTAGCTCAGCGGTCAGAGCATTGGACCGGATATCCAAAGGTCGCGGGTTCGATTCCCGTCTGAGTATTGATCTGGTGCGAGTCGTATTTTTTCTAGTATATTATTTAGTATTGTGTAAAAATAGCATTGTGAATGCAAAAATCTCAAATTCAAAAATTATATAGCTATTTTCATCTTAATCGATTGCCAAATATCTGGAAAGATATTTCAATTGAATGTCGAGGTAATTCCTCACATTGGTGAAATAACGCTGGCTTGCAGCGTAAGAGTAGGATATACTAGAAGAAATTCGGCGATGTCACTAGTGACTCGGTAGCTCAGCGGTCAGAGCATTGGACCGGATATCCAAAGGTCGCGGGTTCGATTCCCGTCTGAGTATTGATCTGGTGCGAGTCGTATTTTTTCTAGTATATTATTTAGTATTGTGTAAAAATAGCATTGTGAATGCAAAAATCTCAAATTCAAAAATGTACAATTATTATAAAAAAACGTCATCTTATCAAAAAGTGTCATGTACCTACATATTATTGTATTTCTAATTATAATGAAAAAACTTATACGAACTGAATTTTTATTGGTTTTGAAGCCGCTGGTTTCGAACCATCTTTCTCAACAACTTTCACTATGAGACTTCTACGGTGAAAAAAAATCAGCTGTTCCATACAAAAGCTTTTTAATTTTTTTTTTAAGTACAATTAAATACATAATGATGGACAAATACATAAAAGTCCAATACCTTACTCTGTCAAAATGAAACAGCTGAAAGCGGAAATGGTTTAATCAATCGGCTCACAAACAAAAAAGTAAGACGCCATCTTGGCTTTTTATTTTTTAATATTTCATTATTATTTTCTAGTCAAAATAGTACCAGAAACCGAGATTCATCAAAATCGGTCCACAAACAAAAAAGTTGGCCGCCATCTTGAATTTTTTAAATTGCGTTGCTGTTTTCTTGTCAAAATAGTACCAAAAACCGTGTTTCATCGAAATCGGCCTACAAACAAAAAAGTTGGCCGCCATCTTGGATTTTTATATTTTTAACATTGCGTTGCTGTTTTCTAGTCAAAATAGTAGCAAAAACCGAGTTTCATCGAAATCGGCCCATAAACAAAAAGTTGGCCGCCATCTTAGATTTTTTATATTTTTTACATAGTGTTGCTGTTATCTTGTCAAAATAGTAGCAAAAACCGAGTTTCATCGAAATCGGCCTACAAACAAAAAAGTTGGCCGCCATCTTGGATTTTTTATATTTTTAACATTGCATTGCTGTATTCTTGTCAAAATAGTAGCAAAAACCGAGTTTCATCGAAATCGGCCTACAAGCAAAAAAGTTGGCCGCCATCTTGGATTTTTTATATTTTTAAAATTGCATTGCTGTATTCTTGTCAAAATAGTAGCAAAAACCGAGTTTCATCGAAATCGGCCTACAAACAAAAAAGTTGCCCGCCATCTTGGATTTTTTATATTTTTAACATTGCATTGCTGTATTCTTGTCAAAATAGTAACAAAAACCGAGTTTCATCGAAATCGGCCTACAAACAAAAAAGTTGGCCGCCATCTTGTATTTTTTTTATTTTTTTAACATTGAGTTGTTATTTTCTTGTCAAACTAGAAAAAAAAAACACCTGTTCCATACATAAGTACAATGCGTAGGTAGGTACTCCATCGAAATGTATGAAACAGCTGTTTTTTTTTTCGATTTCAAGGTTTGTCCTATAATGAAAGTTGTACAGTTTGATGGTGTGATCAGCCCCAAGAGAGGTTTTAAATTAATTACAAATAACCCTGTATAGGTACAAAGTTTAAAGTAAACCCATTGAAGGAAGAAAATCACTCTCTACTCCAAATATGAATAGTTTCGAAAGAAAAGCAATATAACTTTAAAATTCAATTTTATACATGACCATTTCATACTTCTTTTGAAATTATTTTGTACGCGACTGTACATGTTTTTGATATAGTCCAGAAGTCCGGGATCAAAATACCTCTAAGAAATCATTTTTATTTTATGACTTAAAAATTAAGGTTTTGAGTTTCGAAAATGCATAAAAGTTACGTATTACTTTACGTTATACTTTTGTTTTACATTATACGTTAATAACACTTCATTATTTTAACACAAACACGCAAAAATAAAACAAGTTACAAACATCGTCACTAAATAGGAAGTCGGCTCCTGTACTATAAAAACCAAACTTTAATTCCGATAATCTCCTAAACTAAAGGGGGACTAATTTTGTGGCTTTAGGACTAATTGGGAGTAATTTACACGAATCGTTTCCAATAATCAGATTTTCTCTAGGTGACCTGGTTCAAAAGTCCTCGCCAAGATGTAGGTTGATTTTGGCAGGGACCAAATCATTCCTTTATATTTTTTGAACGGCGCTTCATTTCGTTTTGATTCTAGGCATTGCGGGATCCATAAAAAAGGGAGATTTTTTCTGAATAATCAGATCCTGGCTAGGTGTTTAGGTTCACTAGATATAGCCTGTCCCTGCCAAAATGAAGGTTTGCTTTGGCATGGACCATTTAAATCGCTTATATCTTTCAGTCCTTTTTGGGACTAATTCCGAAAAAGTAGGACTAGTTGGGACTAATTGGGGAGAAATTTTCCATGTAGTCAGAATTGCGGTTTTCAAAGTGGTCCATGCCAAGATGTAGGACACATGTTTTTCATTTATCTGAATGTCTGTCATCTGCTCGGTGACTTGACGTTGTCGCAATAGGTAGGTACTGCCACAGCTCAGTGTTTTGCTTATTTTTGTACGGACTTCAAGCTGCTATGCAATTTTATCAAGAATTAAAATTTTAATTAGCATACAGCACTGCATATTTGCTGCTTTCAAAATGCACGCCCGATAACAGCCTCTAATAATGATAGATACTTACACAATTTACTGGCAAATCTAAATAAATTACAAGATGTGGCCTCATCAGTTCTTCAATAGTAGTATTCCTCAGTTCATAGTATATAGAGCGCACAGCCTTGCTTAGATATTTCTGAGAATACATCGCTTCTAGGAATACAAAGTCTGAATACGGAGACCTTTCAAGTACAACACCTTGACCTGTATTGAGCAAATGAGCCAAAGCATCAATGTACTGGCTGTACCGAGCAATGTACATCATAATCTGGTAGTTCCCTGCCAGCCGATGGTTAGGACAGCGATTGAAGTCGACATGATCAAACGTTCTAGTGTCTTCCGGGATCTGTTCATTGAACATTCTTAGATCGCAGCCATTGGGTCTCTTGTAATGAATGTCCATGTCAGCTTCTTTGAAATGCTTCATACCCAAGTCTGCAGCTAAAGTGGCAGCGAATTGAGTCTTGCCAACGGCTACTGGGCCTTCGACGACCACGACCTTCGAGTTTTCATCGAACCTGTGTGTTGTACGGTCGAACAAGCTACGGATCCAGGTGTAATCTTTGTTCACATAGTCGAAAGGGGCAGGCTTCGGCGGTGGAGGCGGCAGTGACTCACGCAGGGCTCTACCAGCAATGTTCCTGTGCTGGATGAAGGTACAAGCTGCTATTTTACCTCCCTGACTGGGACTTATGACTTTGATCACCGATGTTTTTATAAGGGTGGCCATGGTGGCTCAAGATTCCACCCTCTTCACGACCTACAAAGAAATATATATAGTTGAATGAGTTTTAGTTGGATAGATCGTAACATTTGTATGAGAATATACACTGTAATATCCATACCTGTTAAATTAATTCACAACAAATTATTTTTGTAAAATTGTGACATAATCATCCAGCATTTGATTTTGAATACGTTCCGTTAGATCAGATTTGTGGAAAACTACTATTTTGATTTATTTATTCAAATAAACTTATTTAAGATAAATGTATAGTAAGCAACCCAATCATAAAATATAATTTCATTATTTTGATACTTATGTTTCGGTAAAATTAAAGGAATGATAAAAAACAAATATGCTAAACTGGAACGTGTTTTTAAAGTTTTTTGGTTTTCTATTTCTGAACGATTTTTTTTAACGTCACGACTCACGTCACGTCACTTGACTGACATATTAAGTGCATTCCAGCAGACCAATCGCTAAGTCATCCGCCACCACAGAGTTGCGTTCCGAACCTACGCAAGGTTGCGTTCAGAGCCTTAGGCTCGTATTATAGAATCAAACTCAAATTCAAATCTCTGCTTGAGTACAGTTAGAAAGGAATGGTGATATTCATCGCATATAGCGCCATCCCTTTCTAACCGTACTCAAGCAGAGATCTGAGTTTGAGTTTGATTCTATAATACCAGCCTTAGAGCGCGGTTGTGTTTTATCTCACTCTAAGGTTTTTTTTTAGTCTGGCCTCTTCCGTTTTCCACAGAAATTCCGCCAACGTCCCGTAATGAGAGATGTACACGATGATTTGGGGTAAATGCTCGGTAATTTTGAAGATTTCCTTATGAGTGGGTCTTCAGCTTCCTCATAGGCTATAGAGAAATTCTAAGCATGCCATATTTTAAAGCATAATAGGAGCAATCAAACTTCCAAACATAATAATAGCAGCCATCAAAAGCTCGTTACCATGAGTTGTTTTATGTGTGCGAGCTGGCGACACGTGTCTACAGCTTACACATGCCGTTAAGGCAAACCAGTGAGGTTAGGGTTTTAGGCTATAGTCAGAAATTTAGAGCATAATTGCAGCAATAAGATCCAAAAAAAACAACCATCACACTCAAATACTGTTGAAACTACGAGCATAAAACTGTGTGCGAGCTGGGGACCCGTGTCACTGGCTTGCACAGCTGTATTTTCGTAATTATTTAAGCTACGATTATGTACTATACCTCAAAATTTTCAGCCGAATTGCAGCATTAGGCTCCAAATTTTTCAAAACTCTAACTCGAAAGGTTTTTGAGCTACGAGCCGATATCTATGTGTAAGCTGGAGACCCGTGTCACCGGCTGACACATGGTGAATTGCTGTAACGGTATATGTTAGAGCTTCGTTTTAAAGATCAAATGATATGTTATAATTGCAGCACACACGAGGCATAATTTCAAATCTCTGGGCCTCTTATATTCGAAATTATAAGCCAAAAACCGTTTTCCCGCCAAAAAATTCAAAATAATGGCTCGGATGCGGCTAATCGCGCCGTTGCCGTTCCGTGCGCTACACTATTGCAATCGAATTTGAAGCTAGTATTATTTTGAGTCATTTTAATTTGTTCTCTCGATCGTTTTAATTTCTGTGCTGAGAATTTTAGTCTATGAGGTAGGAGCCGATATAACTGGTTACCTAATTTAATTAAAAAGCAAAGTCTATTTATTTAGGAATGTTGATATCGCTAAGGTATGTACTTAATTTTATTTTATTAACACGTTTTTATTAGGTTACTTTCTCGTTTGTTTGTTTGTTTGTCCATAAAGTTACTATATTGCTATAGATAATTATTACTATATTGAGTGCTTTTACCCGCGTTTTTTTATACCCGACTTCCTAAAAAGGAGGAGGTTCTATGTTCGTCTGTATATTTTTTTTTCAAACGTTATTACATTAGGTAAACTCCCAAGTTGGTCCCATTTTTTAAAATTTGGAAATCGGTTCTGTACTTTTCAATTAATCTTGAAAAAAGCACGAAAATAGTATGATTTTGTGTGATTTACCTCGATGATAATGGTCGTATTACTTCTTTGTTTATGAACTGAATAACATAATTATTTTTAGAGAAGAGGGATATCTTAAGTGTAGGTTCTTTAACCGACTTAAAAAAGGAGGTTCTGAGTTTGACCCGTATGTATGTTTCTCCGCGATTATCTTACGTTTGGCTGAGCCGATTTTTCTACATATTATATTATACCTTACCTACAAGGTATCTACACTCAAAATAAAAAAAATAAAAACTAGTTTAAAAAAAAACAAAACTTTTTTTTCTTTATAAATTAATGTTCGTGCTAATCTAATATACTATATCTATGGTGCTAATAGTCTGTAGTGCTAATGATAAAACAGAGCGCGCGCACACGGCAGCTATTGCTATATTAACACGGCTTTAACAATAGTTCCTTGGTGCGCGAACAGATGGCGTGAAAAAATAAATCCATTGTTTGGTTGCAGCACTTATGTCAGAATCAGAGCGCGTGCACACGGCTATAACAATAATTCCTTGGTGCGCGAACAGATGGCGTGATTTTGTTTTTTACTGTTCATAGGATTATCATTTTAGTTTAGTGCCGTAGAAAATAAAAACCATATTTGGTTGCACTTTTGTCAGAGCGCGCGCGCACAAGTCCGTTACATTACAGACGTCGTCGACCATACTTACGCGTTTAAATGTTGAACTGTCTTCATTTCTCTTTTTTCAAATAACCCATCATATATAGAAAACTGGAGAGGATACGTAAAAAAAGTGTATAACTATAAAAGTAAAGAATAAAGAAAAACAAAATGACGAAATTGATTTTATATCAGAAAAATTAATTAAAAACCATAAACCAATCGATAACCAGTTCAAAGAAAAGGAAATATCCTTGTCATTAAAACCTCACGATATATGTTTACTCAGAAATGGCTCCAACATCGGAAGTTTATTTATGTATAACACTGATGCGTTCGACAGTATAGCACATCTGTTTGCAGCAATATGCACTTTAAAGAAAAATATACTACAGGCTTTAAAAACTGGTAATGACTTGTTTGCTAATTTAATAATATCAATGGCTCTAAATCGACCAGATATTTATGAAATCAGGGATAATCTTCTAAATTTACACTTTAAATCAGAAGCAAATGCTTCAATAATCAATTGTGAATGCAACGTCACTTATATTATTGATAAATACCTTACTTCTAGTTATTGCAAAATAATATGGACTAAAAGCTGCTCAAACATTACATGCTCTGTAAACCATGCGAATATTACAAGATCTACAGGGTTTGTGCCAATCAATATACAGTTAATACTTGAATCAGGCCCACAGGTATTAGAAGATTCCGCCCTTAAATGCATGATAAAAATGTTCGAGTGCAAGGAAAAATCTTGTGGAGGCTACAATTATTTATTACGTGTATCAATTTTCACAGTTTATTGCAATAGAACTCAATTATGACTCTCCAAACCCAGAAGAAAGCCTCAAATGCGAACTTGAAAAATTTCCTAACCAACTGACTTTTTTTGGCAAAAAAATTTCAAATCTTTTTTTAATGAGCGGTTTTCTGACAGCTGAGAATTTTAGTTTATTTTTATGTTGTTAGATGGCGCTATTCAACTAGGTAGGTTTTTTTTTATTTTTCCTAGCAGCTGAGTATACATTTAATTATTCAAAACTTGACACTGGCAAAAATTACTCCCTGAAGAGGAGTAGATTGCCATAACAACGTCAAAAATTGTCGTTGACTCTTTTCATCCTTTGCTTTTTTCTTAAAAAGTTACGTACTTAGTTGAACAACGACATCTAGCCGTCTTTTAGGTACTACTACTTTTTTTTTTAACTGCCTTTTGAAAACCACTCATTCTTAAAAACAAAATCGTACAAAAGGCAGCCCTGTATCAGTCTGATGACTCTGATGTCAGTTTGCATTTTTTAGTGTACGATCTGTATCATCATTATGCACAATAAAAGTTTTTTTTTTTATTATTTATTTATTATTGTGGTATCCCTCACAATGAGGTATGTTGGAAGTTTATGTACAGTTTTATTAATTGAAAAACAAAACGGCAAAAATCTTGCCTTAGATTTACAATCGTTCAGAAAAAGCTCTTATTATTTTGTGAAACTTCCATTTTGCCGTATTGTGTAAGTAAGTTGTACTACGATCGAAATCTGATTATACTGTGATACTTAATTGAACTGTTTGCGTTCGTTGGTAGAAAGAATTCCTGAATTTTATTCCCAAAGGTAGGTACGCACTATTGAAGGTGTTCTACGTTCTGCTGTTTATACTAGCCTTCAGGTATGGCTTCCTCTTTAAGTTGTTGTCCATTAGCAGAAATACCATTAGCACTATTCAATAGGGCGTGTCTTTGTTATGTTATAACCAATTACTTACATAGAAGCGTCATTTTAAAATGCTAGTAAGATGTTATTCATGTTATATTATGGATTTTAAACCCAATCCATAGATAATCAAATCAATTAAATCAATCAAATCAATCAAATCAATCAAATCAATCAAATCAATCAAATCAATCAAATCAATCAAATCAATCAAATCAATCAAATCAATCAAATCAATCAAATCAATCAAATCAATCAAATCAATCAAATCAATCAAATCAATCAAATCAATCAAATCAATCAAATCAATCAAATCAATCAAATCAATCAAATCAATCAAATCAATCAAATCAATCAAATCAATCAAATCAATCAAATCAATCAAATCAATCAAATCAATCAAATCAATCAAATCAATCAAATCAATCAAATCAATCAAATCAATCAAATCAATCAAATCAATCAAATCAATCAAATCAATCAAATCAATCAAATCAATCAAATCAATCAAATCAATCAAATCAATCAAATCAATCAAATCAATCAAATCAATCAAATCAATCAAATCAATCAAATCAATCAAATCAATCAAATCAATCAAATCAATCAAATCAATCAAATCAATCAAATCAATCAAATCAATCAAATCAATCAAATCAATCAAATCAATCAAATCAATCAAATCAATCAAATCAATCAAATCAATCAAATCAATCAAATCAATCAAATCAATCAAATCAATCAAATCAATCAAATCAATCAAATCAATCAAATCAATCAAATCAATCAAATCAATCAAATCAATCAAATCAATCAAATCAATCAAATCAATCAAATCAATCAAATCAATCAAATCAATCAAATCAATCAAATCAATCAAATCAATCAAATCAATCAAATCAATCAAATCAATCAAATCAATCAAATCAATCAAATCAATCAAATCAATCAAATCAATCAAATCAATCAAATCAATCAAATCAATCAAATCAATCAAATCAATCAAATCAATCAAATCAATCAAATCAATCAAATCATTTATTCCACCTTGTAACATGGTAAAATACAGCTGTTTTAAATATTAAATGATCACAACATATTACACTAAAACTAATATGTGGAAATTATAAGAATTTTTGAGATTACATTTTAAATAACAATGGATAATTGAATAAAATATTATAAAATCTCAGATCATTTAAGTTCAAAAATAAGTACGTCATTAATCAGAATGTCAAAAGATAATAAAAATGTCAAAATATAATTATTTACACATTGAATTGCATTAAAAAGGTAAATATAAAAAATCATTAATGTCAACGTCATCAATTTAGTAAATTAATTATTAACATTTACAACGAAAATATTCTTCAAGTGTGTAGAAGCATTGTTCTAACAACCATTTTTTTAAACATATCATTAATCGATTCAATGGCAACTCCCGCATGTGCATAGGGATGTGATTATATATGAAGGATGTCATGAAATTACAATTTTTTCTGTGCATAATGCTTCGAGAGCCAGGTAATTGAGTTTTAGTAGGATCTCTGCGAGAATATCTACTAGTCGTGCAAGATTGTGCAAACAATTTTGAATGTTTCCTAACAAAACATCCAACTTCATAAATGTATAAACCTGTGACTGTAAGTATTTTTAATCTTTTGAACAAAGGTCTGCAGCTATCCAATGGTTTTGCTCCACAAATCGCCCTGATACACTTCTTTTGGATCAGAAAAGCCTTTGAGCATGATGCAGAAGCACCCCATAATAGAATGCCAATAAAACAATGTTATGTTTTAACTATTTACCCGACTGCAAAGAAAGGGTTATGTGTTTCGCGCGTATCTTGTAAGTATGTTTGTATGTTTGTAAGTATGTATGTATGTTTGTATGTAATATTCTTTATTACCTCATATCTCTCAAACGGCTGAACGGATTTCTATGATTAAGATATCGTTAGATTGGTCTTTTCAGCCCAAGTGTTCTTAAGAAGGTGGCGTTATAAAAAAACCAACATGGCGGCTGTACGATGCTATTATACATAGTAAAAAAAAATTTTTTTTGTAGAATACTGCAATATGGGTGTCAAATTAAAGGGCTTATTATAAGGATTTCAAAAAGGTATATCATGATCGTAATATATAATAACTAAAAAGAGATAAATAAAAAAATAAATTTAAAACATTGAAAAACCCGCCTGCATAAAAAGACAAGTCGACTGAAAAGATGGAAACAAGATTAAATAAATATTAAAGGCAACATGTCATAATAACATGCAGTCGGAGGCATATAATTCAATCATTCATAATGTCACTTTCTTTATGCATGCCTCCGACTGCATGTTATTATGACATGTTGCCTTTAATATTTATTTAATCTTGTTTCCATCTTTTCAGTCGACTTGTCTTTTTATGCAGGCGGGTTTTTTTAATAAATTCCAAATTTATAAAAGTTTTTTTTACCAATCGTTATTTACTTAAAAACTGTAGTATTTTTATTACTTATCTATTTGCAAGTTAAAAAGTTTGCAAAGTTACCAATTTTTCTTCTTCGTGTCGATGGCTGACCGACCCCTCCTTGTCAAAAAGGTTGGCTTAGTAAATAACTAAACGTGGTATGGTACTTGTACTTTTTATCTATTCTGTGGTATGTTGGCGAAGTAACTGCTTTCTCGGCATCCGCCGTTTACTATATGGACGTTAGTACTATTATATTCTGTGCTTATGGGGACGGCCAGAGCAAAGGAGGCTTACTACGTCCCTAGTCCCTACAACGTTACCAATGTACACCTCCTTCAAAAACCTTTAAAAACCTAACGAAAACAGCTATAATAGGTACTTACATATAAAAATAAACAGCTCTAAAAAGCTAGAAATCTGCATAATTAATTAATGGAACAAAATCATGGGACCACCAGAAAACAGGGGTAAGTAGGTACGCATATCAAATATAAAAAAATGCCTTTTGAAGCCGCCCCTGAAAATTTCCCCGAATTAAAATAAAGCTTATGATACTCGGTGAAAGGTGAAAATAAAACTTTTTACTTTCTTACTACGGAACCTGAGTGAACTGTGGGAGGGATTACTGTAAAATTTAGTCCGTTTTAAAAACGTGTTTTAAAAAAGGTTTTTTTTCAGTAAATTATTATTTTCTGCTTTTAAGTTAACGAGCTAAGACCAAAAATGTACCATCTCCTATCGGAGAACTCGTCAAGATCAAGACGATTCAAACGAGCGAAAACTCGATAGGGTTGCATATTTTTATTATAGAATTCTCATGGCCTTCTTCCGGCTTTATCATCATATCCTTGAACACTATTTCCCATTAGAGAACTCGTCAAGACGATTCAAACAAGCCCAAATACGATGGGGTTGCATGGTTTTATTACAGAGTTTCTGTGTCTTTCGTCCGGCTCCATCATCAGACCTTAAAAACTATTGCCCAACAAAGTACTCGTCAAGACGATTCAAACAAGCCCAAACTCGATGAGGTTGCATGGTTATATTACAGAGTTCCAGTGGCCTTCTTCCGGCTGCATCATCAGACCCTGAACACTATTTTCCTACAAAGTACTCGGCAAGAGGAATCAAACGAGTCCAAACTCGATGGGGTTGCACGGTTTCAATATTGAGTTCCTATGGCATGACCTTCCAGCTTCATTATCAGACCCTGGACCTCGCTTCTTATTGTAGTACTCATCAAGACGATTCTAACGAGCCCAAACGCGATGGGATTGTATGGTTTCATCATAGAGTTCCTGTGGCCTTCTTGCGGCTCCATCATCAGATCAGCTCAATGGCACCATAAAACTGCATTGCCTTTTAGTTGTGACATATGTTTAAAGTTTTAAGTCTTTAGCTCATCAGAAAGCTATAGTATAAAATCGTTCGCAAACTTTATGGACAAACAAACAAACAAACGAGAAAGTAACCTAATAAAAACGTGTTAATAAAATAAAATTAAGTACATACCTTAGCGATATAAACAGTCCTAAATAAATAGACTTTGCTTTTCTATTAAATTAGGTAACCAGTTATATCGGCTCCTACCTCCTAGACTAAAATTCTCAGCACAGAAGTTAAAACGATCGAGAGCACAAATTAAAATGACTCAAAATAATACTAGCTCTTAGGTTCAAATTCGATTGCAATAGTGTAGCGCACGGAACGGCAACGGCGCGATTAGCCGCATCCAAGCCATTATTTTGAATTTTTTGGCGGTAAAACGGTTTTGGCTTATAATTTCGAATATAAGAGGCCCAGAGATTTGAAATTATGCCTCGTGTGTGCTGCAATTATAACATATCATTTGATCTTTAAAACGAAGCTCTAACATATACCGTTACAGCAATTCACCATGTGTCAGCCGGTGACACGGGTCTCCAGCTTACACATAGATATCGGCTCGTAGCTCAAAAACCTTTCGAGTTAGAGTTTTGAAAAATTTGGAGCCTAATGCTGCAATTCGGCTGAAAATTTTGAGGTATAGTACATAATCGTAGCTTAAATAATTACGAAAATACAGCTGTGCAAGCCAGTGACACGGGTCCCCAGCTTGCACACAGTTTTATGCTGGTAGTTTCAACAGTATTTGAGTGTGATGGTTGTTTTTTTTGGATCTTATTGCTGCAATTATGCTCTAAATTTCTGACTATAGTCTAAAACCCTAACCTCACTGGTTTGCCTTAACGGCATGTGTAAGCTGTAGACACGTGTCGCCAGCTCGCACACATAAAACAACTCATGGTAACGAGCTTTTGATGGCTGCTATTATTATGTTTGGAAGTTTGATTGCTCCTATTATGCTTTAAAATATGGTATGCTTAGAATTTCTCTATAGCCTATGAGGAAGCTGAAGACCCACTCATGATTTCCTTCCTTGAGAGTTCTCTTTCAGTACCTAGGGAAAGGACAAAGACAAACACAAAACGTCACAATTACAATAGGTACATAATATATAAATAATAATATACTAAGCTACTAAAAATAAGATAGATAAAAATTCATGTACAAACTGGAACACTCTGTAGCACCCTGTATATCGGTAATTTTCCAAAACCTTTTCTTAGTGTTCACCTACACCATGAAAGGTATCAAAAATGGTGTCTCTAACTTTCTACCTTCATCCCTATACAAATTCTCATACAAACTTGAACAACATAATAGCACCCTGTATAACAGGAATTTTCTAAAATACTTTAAATACGTACCCATAAATTTGATAAACATGACTACTTGTTAATCTGTTTAATTTAAGGCTCTTTTTCTACCATAGGCAATCCATTTACTTACGAGTTTAGTAAGTTTCATATGTACCATACTTAAATAAGACTGACTGTTACTACTTTTAAATTGTAAAAATACTAAGCTATTCGTAAATTTGATAGAAAAATATCTGTGTTTTGTATTTTACATTAGAGGTACGCTAAAAAATGTTTTAGTTTTATTATTATTTATTTGTACTAGCAACAAGTGTGTAGTGTGTACTTGTTTCTCTCTCACCTAATAAGTTCGTTTGTTAATTCTTTTTTTTGTCAATCAAATACAGAATAGAAAGGAGTAATTTAATTTTTTTAATATTAAAATAATAAAAATTGCCTAGTAACTATCCACCTATTATTGAAGCTAGCGATCGGTAAATATCGGTATTAAATTGAATAGCATTTGTTACTGCAATATGTAAATATAATACCGTACTAGGTTTTGTCCGTGCATTTTCTTTGAAAATATCAAGGCAAAAAGCTTATCCATTTGAGTCAACTTTTTTACCGAGATAGATTAGGTTTTGTCGAGTAATATGCATAAACAAAAGCTCATCTATTAGAGTCTGACTGGTGACTCAAATAGTATAGCCTTTGTAAATTCGCGGACGGGCAGGAGTGCGCGCATTCTATTGGTTACTCGTAACTGCACATGCGCGAACTTATCCCCACCCCCACCCTATTGAAAGAGAGTTAAGATGTTTGCCGGAATCTGATAATGTTCAAATTCCGATCGATGACTCAGCGGGTAGCCTGGTGAAATGCACCTATTGACATTGACAGTTTGAGTTGACAGCTGTCTTTCTGAATTTTGTGTGCAATTGTGCAAACCATGTGATTTATTTAGCAACATTTAATATAAAAACTCGCTTTCAATCTAACATTTGAGTGCTAAAGGATAAATATTTAATAAAATGGAAACAGAAAATATTAATGTAGAAGAATTTCTTCCTGCAAAAAAGACAGTGAAGTTAAAAAATATAAAAAGAAGAGCAGTGTCTGAATCTGTGGATGGAATGGAAATTGAAGAACATAATGGCATTCAGGGCAAAGCAAAGCACTCGAGGTCGAAGTCCAAGAGAATGAAGAAGAGCTCTGAACCTAATGAAACTAAAGTGAACATGAGAAAAGTTGCAGTGCCTGCTCACAGGTAGACATAACCTCAAAAAACTATTTTTAGAATATACCTATCTGTTTACTGTTTTGTAATGAAATGATGATGAATATCAGTCAGTTTAAATATTAACCAAAAAAAATAAAAGTCACAGACAAATAAATGACAAAACATTTCAATTTGGTGGTACAATACAATATCAAACGGTTAAGCCTGATTCACACATACCTATCAGTGAAGTTACGGTTTTGTTGGCACAGTACCGCCATCACCGTGATAATTATTATTCTTTCATACATTCTCTATGAACACTATCACTATCCTACTGAGAGCACTGTCTCGTCATTGACACTGAAAGGTGTGGACGAGTTCATAGAGAATGACTGTATGGAAGAATCATTATCACAGTAGTGGTACTGTGATGGAACTGAGACTTCACTGATATGTGTGAATCTGGCTTAAAGATTTGCCTAAGCATTGAAAAATCGGCCCTTAAAAATTAAATCTTCATAATAGTTTGTTGTCTTTACAGATACACACCTTTGAAAGAGAACTGGCTGAAGATCTTTACACCCATTGTTGAACACTTACTATTGCAAGTTAGATTTAACACCAAAACAAGAAATGTAGAGATCAAAGTTGGGCCGGAGACTAAAGATATTGCCAATTTGCAGAAAGCCGCTGACTTTGTAAAGGTATTTTTAAAACATGAATTTCAGTTAATTATATTGATATTATTTATACTGTACATAAGTTAGTAAGAAATTAATTCAATCCATTGACAAAAACTGTGCTGTTGGCCTCAGAACTAACTGCACCCTATTTATCAGCGGCCCCACCAGCTAACTTACATGGCTAACATAATCACTTTCATTTGACAGATGGATGTGATACATTGCTACTTTTCTTTGGTAAGTTTTTATTTATGCCAAATTGAAGTAGCAATGTGTCGCATCCATCTGTCAAATGAAAGCGATTACGATAGCCATGTAAGTTAGCCAGTAGAGCCCCAGTGGCGAAAGGTCCATACAAGCCACTTCCCATCTGCTTAACATTTAGAAATCCCAGCCCACCGATCCACTATTTAGATCATAGCTTTTTTGTAGATCGGCTTACCTTTGCCATAATGATCACCCTTCACCGTAGCTATTGCTCTTATGGGCAACAGTGTGAGGTACATTGCAGTAATATGACTTAAGATATGAACACAATAATGTGACATACCCATTTCAGCTCCTTTTGGGGCCGTCAGTTCTAAGGAATCCTTTGTTAATAAGTTATTATCATTTCAGGCTTTCATATTTGGATTTGACGTCGAAGACTCACTGGCCCTACTCAGACTTGATGATTTATTCGTCGAATCCTTCGAAATCAAGGATGTGAAAACATTACAAGGTGACCATTTAGGTCGTGCAATTGGACGTCTTGCGGGTAAAGCGGGCAGAACGAAATTCACCATAGAGAATGTTACAAAAACCAGAATAGTTTTAGCCGACTCAAAGATTCATATTCTGGGCAGTTACCAAAACATAGCATTGGCTAGAAGAGCTATATGCAACCTTATTATGGGATCTCCACCTTCTAAAGTTTATGGCAACTTGAGAAATGTTGCCAACAGAGTTGCCGAGAGGTTTTAGTAATAATAAAATATATATTTGTGGTTTGCACTTAATTGTTTTATTTTTCTTAGAGCTTATAATATTTACCAATTTTCTTAGCATAAATAAATATGACTTATCATAAGTTATAAAATACAGAAAATAATATTATAATAATGAATCATAATCTATTACCTCAAAGAAAAAAAAATTAAACACATGGAATGTTACTCAGTGGCGGATCTATGTCTTGGTCTTGGGGGGCGAAGTGCCGGATTAAGCCAGCACGGGGCCTGTAGCAAATTCTATCAGGGGTCAAGGGGCCCTTGGTTTGCTTTAAGTTATCAAGTTTATGGTATTACGACCAGGGTTACTATCTACGAATCGGAGAATGGGAGGAGGATTTTTCAGATTTTTTTCCCGTTTCATCCAATAATCTTGTAATTTTGCCTATCTTAAGTAAAAAAAAGTCGGACGCGCAGCGCGAATTTTAGTTAATTTCATCTACCATAATTATAATTTTGTTTATAATAACAAAACGGCCGCGCCGCGCGATTTGTCTACTAATCTCACTAATCATGTAACAATGTGTGCGTTTCATCCGGGCGGGCGGGCAGCCGGCCGTGGGCTTGCGTGATTGGAGCATGTATGTATGTGAGATTTCTTCAGCGAGACCCGCGAAATGCAAAAATGCCTGTCTCAGCTTAGCGCCACTGGCCGCACACCTGTCTAAACCAAAAAATACCTGTCAAACGCGGCAAATGCCTGACAGATGGTAACCCTAATGACGACTACCTCGATGACAATATCAGGGAATTCCCCCGTTAGTTTTCAGCAAAAACTATAACGACATTAAATAAAGTGTCCTAAGAAAAAGTGTTGCCAAAGTTTAAATCGTTAAATGACTATTTTATTGCTTCGCATTCGTTTCACAATAATTACTATCTAATATACCTACGTATCACACACAAGCTTAGGTGTCAGTTTGCTAAATTAGCATCGAATCATACCGAGCTATCTGAAAATATTATGTATGTAGACAAGTTTTTTTTTGCCTTTTGGAACTGTATGGACTGTGTGCTATTAACACTTTTTTAAGGTCGCTTGGGGGGGGGGGGGCAATCGCCCCCTCCGCCCCCCCCCCATAGATCCGCGCCTGATGCTACTTCATAATTTTACATTGTTTGGTTATAAAAAAACAAGTTTGGATAAACTAGAGCAGGAGCTTATATTTGAAGTGCCTAGGCACGCGGGAGAGCACGAGGCGCGCGTCGTAGCTGAGCGAGGCGAAGGTCCAGGGCTCCGCGGCGCTCCACTCGCAGCAGTACACACTGTCTTCGTGCTGCTCGTACGATTGCAGGACGCCGTCTTCAAGTCTGGATTCAAATGGTTTTGTTGGTAAAGATAGGAAAGGAAAAATCAAAACATTAGCAGAGGATAATCGAAAAGTGAACGAAAGGAGCGACGGAATTGCCCGTTATACTCAAGGCTCTGCCAAACAGAACTCGTTTTAGCGCGCGCTAGAGCGCTAGCCTGGGAGCCAATTCTCGCGCCTTTGATAAAATATCCAACTCGATATTTATCGAAAAAACATGGCGGATATCAACAAATATCGATATTCGGTGTTCTCGTGATATTTATCCAGTGCTAGCACTCTATACGCAATTTAAAAAGTATAAAATTTATTAAAATAAATGATACCTTTAATTAGTCCGTAAAATGTATAGCAAATTTGTGTAAGAAACTATTTTGATAAACACAATATTTAATATAGCTGCCGAACAAATTTCCAACGCGTTGCATACAAACTAGCAAGGCGTGACGTCATCACTTAGTAGCCGTTAGTATGGAGCGTTTTTGGGCATTTGTCCATTTGTGTGATTTCACACTGTGATATCTCGGGCAGTTTTCATGCTAGCGACTTAATTCTTTTACCAATGTTTCTTTTTTTGAGAGGTAATTTATGTAACATAAAAAAAAGAAATAGTCAACATGCCTATTATCGTATGTGATATAAGTTGTCAAAAGTGTCAAAGCTATTAAAGATAACTTATTTTATATTCTCTCCTCTTGCATTTGTATTGTTTTGTTAGTCCTTTTCTTTTTTTTCACCGCGAGCGTACTTGACACTGGCAAAAATTACTCCCTGAAGAGGAGTAGATTGCCATACCAAAAATAAGAAGAAGAAAGTAGTTGACAAGTTTGTTTGCGTTCCGTTTGTTCTATAAACGCCTAGACAATTTTTTTTTCTTTGCTTTGCATTGCAGCTCATTAATATAAATAAATTAAAGTATTACAAGTATTTTACATAAATCATCAATAATAAACATTGATTTTAATATAAAATTTAATAAAATAATTAAAATATGTATTCCTCGATTACAATACAATTATAATCAAGAAAATGGAACGCGTTTTTCGATATCATATCGAGTTTTATATCGAATAGACCCGAGAATACCCTTTTCTGTATGATTGGAGATTTTCGGGATATTTTTGTACGATAATAGACGCTAGATATAATATCAAAGTCGATAACAAATCACATGAAGTGAGAATTGGCTCCCTGACGTCGCGCTATAGCGCCGAATTGTGTTGTAGGTCGTGCATAGTTTCACGCCAAACACAGCGCCGGCGCTCTGTCTGTTTGGAGAAGCCTTAACTGTTTTACGTGTTGTAGCAGACTGTACATACTCATCATCATCCCCCTACCCTTATCCCAATTTATTTGGGGTTGGTGCAGTGCGTCCTTCTCTTCCATTCCTTCCTGTCACTCGTCATCTCCTCATCCACTCCCTTCACATTCATATCATTCCGCACACAATCCATCCATCTTTTCTGCGGTCTTTCCAGCCCTCAACATCCATATCCATTACTCTTCTAGTAACAATGCCTTTCATCTCTTCTCATAACATGCCCAAACCAAGCCAGACGATTCCCTTTCAACTTCTCTGTTACTGGTGCTACTTTCTGACTTCCTCTATGTTACGTATAGCCTACGTATAGCCTATATGTTACGTACTAGACTATAACTATTATATACTAGACTATACTTATACTATAACTTCCTCTGACATACTGTACATACTCTAGTTATGTAATAGCCTATATCTGTTACGTACTAGACTATAACTATTATGTACTAGACTATAACTTATACTATAACTTCCTCTGACATACTGTACGTACATACTCTAGTTATGTAATAGCCTATATCTGTTACGTACTAGACTATAACTATTATGTACTAGACTGTAACTTATACTTATACTATAACTTCCTCTGACATACTGTACATACTCTAGTTATGTAATAGCCTATAATAATATCTGTTACGTTCTAGACTATAACTTACTATTCTGTATTAGACATGGACGAATAAAATTCGTCTAATACTACTAGTATATAGTAGTTACTAGCTACTAGTATAATACTAGTTGTGTACTACTCACACTTGTTGGTTGTCGTCCTCCTGGCAAACGCTGGCAGCGGCCGTGAGCAGCGCGCGCGCGTCCGAACTGCCCGTCAGTAGTAATTGTTCATGGTACGTATTGTAGCGGACCGTCCATACCCTGATGACAAAATATATTAAATGTAACATATGAAAATGTTTTTATATAATAATATAAAAACATGTCTTTTAATACAAAACATGAATTATTTACTTCTCAAGCTTACGCGCAGGGGCCAACCATAAATTAGGTACGTCACACGTTAAGGGGGAAGGAGGGGGTCGACAAAGTGTGACATTGTCACAGCCGTGACACACTCTGTACGTGAGAATTCGAGCGCCAGCGACCTTGAGCCAGAGCGTGTAAGCGCTAGGGTTGATACCGAAATGAAATTTAGACTTGTGGTAAAGGAAATCACATAGTAAGTATTTTAGGAAATATAAAACTTATGCAAGGACATGTTAATGAAAGATAGGTTTGATTTCTAATAAGTTTTTGTAATCTTTAAATTATATTGGGTACATCATAAATTGCAACTCTGATACCATATTTTCTGTTTTTTATAATCAGTTTTTTAATCTTTAACATGTTTGTGAAAGAAAGGTTTGATTTATAATATTTTTTTTTATTTATTGTCAATTTTACCCAGTTGCGAGTTTACGAGTTTAATCATTTGAAATCCTTGTTTTCAAAGCTTTTTATAATTAAAGCCAGGTAAAAGGAAGAGTAAAGGCATGACTAATATTTCGTATATTATAAACTTTAAAAATACGGAGAAACTTGTATCAGGATTTTGTTTTTGGTTGTTGCCACAGCCATAAACACAACAATAACGCCCGCCGCCGGGCATGATTATCTTATGTTGCGTCGCGTAGTCAGTCCGTGCGAAACGCGGTAGTGGGACAAGCGAGCGGCGAGCGACAGTAGAACCACGGTAAAGAAATGTAGAAAGAACCCTTGGCCGGGCCAGTCGGCGACTGGCGGCTGCACTCCCCGCGCGCCTCCAGACACGCACACATAGCCGCGAACGATTTTACGAGCATACATGCTCAAGTGTCGTTTCTTTTCGCGTTAGAGTATATATTCTGTGACATTGTGTGACAAGGGGGTGGAAGGGGTCCTAAATTTCGTAACATCATATATCAAAATCATTAAAATTGAAATAAAACAAATTTAGGAACTGTTGCTTTAATTCAATAATTATATCTAGATTTGTGACGTCACACTAGGTAGGGGGGGTCTCACAAATGTGACCAGCTGTGACAAGGACGGGGGAGGGAGTCAAAAATCATGAAATTCTTGTGACGTAATTCGGATGGCTCCGAACTAGACATGAAATAAAAACTTTTTCTAGCGCGGTTTTGTTGAAAGTATTTTGGTAATTAGTTGTTACTTATTTGGCAAGATTTTTTATTCAAAAGTACTTTCAATAAAACAAAAGCTGAATTTAAAAATGAAAAATGTTATCTTACTTATTCAACGTCAAAAACGTTGATTTTATGAATTGATTTGAAATGACCTAGTCAAAAAAAACATTGATTCTTATTTTTAAGACACATCAAGATTGTTTACATGTCTCTCGTTAAAACAAATGGAGTATAGATTTCTTACCCCCTTAGATACTAATAAAGATTTTATAGCAGATATATAGTTACACAATGGTTACTCGCTGTCAAACTATTTGAGTTTGACATTGAAAAGAAAGTGACAAAACACTGTGTAACTATAGTTCATATTGTATCATAATAAATGTCATCCTATACAAATTGCAGCCGATTGAATACGATATGAACTGTCAAATGAATACGATTAACTTACGCAATCGCACCCCAGTTTGATGGTCCCTATTTACCATATTCGGCTTTTAAGGCCTTAAGGTGGGTCAAATCCCATTATTCAATTCAAATTATTGAAAGATTACGCGCGTGAAGCTATCATGGAAAAAATATATAATGTACTTGAAATAATACACAAAGCATTTATAAAAATGTCAACATGTCATCATGCCATCTTTGATGTAAAAAAATATTCCGTGGACCCTGTTTTTGGTCTTATTTGCAAAATTTCTCGGAAACAGAACATTCGTTTATGTTAAAACCAACCATAAAAATCGGCGATGTTAATACCTTCAATCTTAATTGAACAGATTTTTTTAACTAACTTGAAAGCGAAGAAAAGTAATAAAAACATGTAAAAATTGAGAATTCGGTGCTAGTTCTCAACGCAACCGCCGCGTTGGAACGCGCACTGATTTGAACCCAAAGTGAGTAGAGTTACGTTCGATTTCACTCCATCACGAATCGACCCGCTCGGATTGACGCATGTTAAGGCCTTAAGGCTATTTCCAAACACCCTGTGTAGTATGCCATGAGATCTCACCAGTGAGAGTGGTCTGTTCTGGTGAATATAGGTTCCCTGCCGTTCCTGTAGTCCCATATGTTGAGCGCTGCGTCGTCGCCCGCACTCGCCAAGTGAAACTGTCTGAACAATATATACGACTTTAATATAACAGTTATAAAGGTGATTATAAAAAAGCAATAATCAAATAACATAAAGATAAATAATATATCAGAAAAATACTAGAAAAAATCGACTCCCCCTTGACACCTCAGATGGGATGATGGGACTATGGATGAGTTGCTTTTTTTTTGTATCTTTCTAATATATTATACTAATTATGGGTCAGACTATAGCGCTTCTTAAGGCTCCGTTACGCGAAATCATTTGTCTCTGTCTTTTTTTTTACGTGTAAAGAGAATGGAAAATAACCTCACTTCTGCATTTTTTCGATTTTTTCGTTGTTTTTTCATCATAATCTTTAGCACAAAATTATCTTTCTTGAAAAAAAGTTATTGGAGCAACTGCACAGTACGTTAATAGTAGTTTAAGATACAAGGTTGGTAAGGTGGTTTTAAAAAACCTTAACAACCGTGTGCCATACTACGTTTTTCAATACATTTGCGAGAAAACATTATAGGTACTGCTGAAATTGTAATCTAGACTATAATAAAACTGTAAATTCTAAATATTTGTGCGCGAATTACGCATAAACCGCTTAACGAATTTTGATGGATTTTTCACAATTTAGTAGATTGTGGTCCAACTTAAAATCTAAGCAGCTTGAACTCTCCGTAGTACTAGCTTTCATACACTAAAGGGGTCATTTTAAACTGGTTGCAATATTTTTCTACTGTCCACGCGGATGAAGTCGCGGGCGGAAGCTAGTAGAAATTAAATAAAACGTTCGTAAACAAAAACGCACGGAGCCGGCGTGCGGTAAAATCAACTTTCCGCACGCTGTACTAATCCGTAAACAAAAACGCACGGCGTGCGGTAAAATCAACTTTCCGCACGCTCGACTGTCATCGTAAACTTACATTTTCGAGCAACTGTATTGAAAAGTGTATTTATGTAATAAGTCAAGTGCCGGATGCACAATTTAGACTTAGAGCGCTAACAAGCCAGTTTGATACATTTTTTCTGGATACTTTCCAGTCTCTTAATATGAGTGAGGTAGTAGTCGCGGGCAAAAGCTAGTAAAATTGTATTGTTCCCACTGCTGAGGCATAGGCCTTCCATATAGGTGGATACGGAGGATGTCCCATATACCACCACGCGGGCCCATCGCGGATTGGTGGGTGATAATTTTCTTACCTGTTTGGATTAAAGTCGAGATCTCTCGCCAGCTGTTTGTGCGCGTTGTCTATGGCCCACGCTGGTTTCGTGCACTCGGTCCGTGTGTCGTAGCATTTTATGTGCATGTCTTGGAGCACTGCGAACTGAAACAAACATAAAGTCAGGTTAACAGCGCATATTCTGCCCAATATTGCGCCGCCATTAAAACTAGAAACATAGTGCTTAAATAAAGAAAAAGAAAATCTGTAAATGTGACATTGGCTACAGGCTCTGTTACATTCCATTTTTTGTCCGTAACACTACCGAGTGGCATTACAAGAGGCCCTACCCAAAGTAACATTGGCAAATCTTCGTTATCGCTTCGCTTTCGAAACATGTATGGGATTGACATAAGGTTTCGTTAACAACGAATTTTAAAACGTCAAATCCATACATGTTTCGAAGCGAAGCGATAACGAAAATTTGCAAATGTTACTTTGGCTAGGGGGGCAGTAGTGTTATAGGTTATTTTCCTTTCCCATGACTCTACCGGTAGTGCCATGGGTAAAACTATATCTCCCATGCTTAGTTTGAGGCGCTGAGCAGCGGAATCCACGCCCCTCGCTAACTAATGTAAAGAGGTTGGTATACTTGCGTGTGGCCTTGGTGTGGATTCCACTTACCGGACGTTACTTTGAGAGTACGGGGCAGCGGAATCCACGCCCCTCAACTACCTTATCTAATGTAAGGAGGTTGTCATACCTGCGTGTGTCCCTGGTGTGGATTCCACTTACCGGACGTTACTTTGAGGGTACGGAGCAGCGGAATCCACGCCCCTCAGTTGACGTCATCTATTGGTCTATTAAGTTGGTATACATGCGTGTGTCCCTGGTGTGGATTCCACTTGCCGGAGGTTAGCTTCAACCTAGCACGGTCCTCCGGCGCGGCTGAAGCAACGCCTACTATCCTGACGTCATTGCTCTTTATGTAATGATGAGGTTGGTTTGGTGTACCTGACATTATTCACGCAAGCTTCTTTATATAAATTTCTAAAGAGGTTGGTATACCTATAGTACCTGATGTGGGTGGATTCTATAGGTACTTGCCAGACGTTAGTTTGAGGCGCACGGAGCAATGAAATCCGAGCCCCTCATTTGACGTCATCTTATGTAAGGTCACGGTATAGAAATCTACTTTATCGTGGTAATGTAAGGAGGTTGTCATACCTGCGTGTGTCCCTGGTGTGGATTCCACTTGCCGGAGGTCAGCTTCAACCTAGCACGGTCCTCCGGCGCGGCTGAAGCCACGCCTACTATCCTGACGTCATTGCTCTTTATGTAATGATGAGGTTGGTTTGGTGTACCTGACATTATTCACGCAAGCTTCTTTATATAAATTTCTAAAGAGGTTGGTATACCTATTGTACCTGATGTGGGTGGATTCTATAGGTACTTGCCAGACGTTAGTTTGAGGCGCACGGAGCAATGAAATCCGAGCCCCTCATTTGACGTCATCTTATGTAAGGTCACGGTATAGAAATCTACTTTATCGTGGTAATGTAAGGAGGTTGTCATACCTGCGTGTGTCCCTGGTGTGGATTCCACTTGCCGGAGGTCAGCTTCAACCTCGCGCGCCCCTCCGGCGCGGCGGCGGAGGCCACGCCCCCCGTGCTGACGTCATGCACGCGCGCCCCCCCCTCGTACACGACTCCGATACGATTGCAGTCGGTAGGGTGCCATTCGGCGCAACGGATCTCTTCCTCAGAGTTCTGATCAAATCAGGAGATATAGAATAATATTTGGTTAACAATAACAACAATAGGGAAGATGAGTGTAATTATTTTATAATATAGAAAAATCAAACGTAAAATCTAAAAAATATTGGTGAAAGAATTTTTTAGATATCTCAAAAACTGAATTTTTTATTAATTTTCAAAGTTGAATGTTTTTAAAATCAGCGCGGTCTTGACCGTTTAAGGCGTGACGTCACATCGCCGGTTACGTCCGCCGAGATGTTTTAAAACAAAGTCTTTCCGCCGCATCTGTCTATCTGTTCGCGATAAACTCAAAAACTACTAAACGGATTTTCATGCGGTTTTTACCAAATGATAGAATGATCCTTGAGGAAGGTTTAAGTGTAAAATAAGTTAAGGTTTTATCTAAATTGGTAGATATATGACGATAATGGTTAAAGTTTTGCCAAAAATTAAGCCGACTGGGAGCTTGCATCGAAAACGCTGCATAAAAAATTTGTGCTATAACAAAATAATGTATGATGGAATTGTTTCTCTTTTATAGATCTACAAAAAAGTCCGCGATGGCATATATCTATCTTTTAAGTGAAAGTGAAAGTGAAAGTGAAATAAGCTTTATTCAAATAAACTTAATTGTTAAGTACTTTTGAATCGTCTATATTTTCCTACCACCCGTTCCAGACTTTTTTAGCTGACAATAAGAATAGCTCACTTTACCCATTATAATCTTCTAAAAAATCGGTCACATACAATGCGGTAATTTGGAAAGCTATTTAGAAGGATACAGTATTAATCCTTTTCAACTTAAATACGTCTGTTACCTGAAGCATTTCATGCACATTATTTTAATCTCTAACACCATACTATTTAAATGAATATCTTAGGAGTTGTCGCAAAAAATAACGCGAGCGAAAATAAATTCATGCGCGTCTTCTGGAGCAAAGGTAACGACTGTACGATATTTGTTTTATTTTTGAGTGTGCAAAAAAAGAAAGAAGCGAAGTGAGGGCGGGTCGCTAGTACACTTAAAATACTTGTTTAAAACAGTGTATTTTTCATGACAATATGAGACTATGATGGAGCCAGAAGGTGGCCATGGGAACTCTGTAATAAAATGAAGAAACCCTATCGAGTTTATGCTCGTTTGATTCGTCTTGACATGGACTCTGGTACTAGATGATATCCAAGTTCTGATGATGGAGCCAGAAGGTGGCTATGGCAACTCTGTAATAAAATGACGAAACACCGTCGAATTTAGGCTCGTTTGGTTTGGCTTGACAAGAACTCTGGTCCTAAAAGATATCTAGGGTGATGATGGAGCCAGAAAGTAGCCATGGTATCTCTATAATAAAACGACACAAACCAGTGAGTTTGGGCTCGTATAATTTGTCTTGACAAGGACTCTGGTTCTAGATGATATCCAAGGTTTATGATGGAGCCAGAAGGTGGCCGTGGGAACTTTGTAATAAAACCCTGATAAAACGACGAAACACCATTGAGTTTGGATTCGTATGATTGGTCTTGACAAAAACTTTAGACAAAATCCAAGGATGATGGAGCCAGAAAGAGGCCATGGGAACTCTGTTATAAAATGACGCAATACCCTAGAATTTAGGCTGGTTTGTTTGAAACGATCCCAAATTCAATGGTGTTGTGTCGTTTTATTACAGATCTCTCATTACCACTTTCTAGCTCCATCATGAGACCCTGGGAACCATCTAGAAATAGGGTCTAAGACAAATCAAACAAAACCAAACTCGATGAAGTTGTATGGTTTTATTGCTGTGAACTTCTTCTGGCTCCATTTTGAGACCCTGGAAACCATCTCCCATCATACATAGTACTTGTCAAGGCAAATCAAACCATTCTAAACTAGAGCATGGTGTGGCATGGTTTTATTACAGAGTTCCTGTGACCTTCTTCCGGCTCCATCATCAGAACCTGGAAACCATCTCCCACCATAGTACTTGTCAAGGCGAATCAAACGATTTCAAACTAGAATATGGGGTTGCATGGTTTTATTTCAGAATTCTTGTGGCCTTCTTCTGGCTCCATCATCAGACCCTGAACACTTTTTCCCAACAGTGTTCTCGTCAAGACGAATCAAACGAGCTCAAACTTGACGGGGTTGCATGGTTTTATTACAGAGTTTCTGTAGTCTATTGCAGGTCCATCGTCAGACCCTGGACACTGTTTCCCAACAGATTACTCGTCAAAATGAATCAAACGAGCCCAAAGTCGATAGGGTTTCATGGTTTTGATACAAAGTTCCTGTGGCTTTCTTACGGCTTCATTAACAGACCCTAGAAACTATTTCTCAATAGAGTACTCGTAAAGACGAATCAAACGAGCCCAAACTGGATGGAGTTGCTTTTTTATTACAGAGTTCCTGTGACCTTATTTCAGCTCCATCTTCAGACCCTGGATTCTATTTTCCAACAGTACTCGTCAAGCTCAAGACGAATCAAATGAGCCCAAACTCGATGGTGTTGCATGGTTTGAATACAGAGTTTCTGTGGCCTTATTCTGATTCCATCATCAGACTCTGGAAATCATCTCCCATCATAGTACTTGTCAAGGCAAATCAAACGATTCCAAATGATATCCGACCCTAGAAACTTATTCTCAGCAGAGAACTCGTCAAGATGAATCAAATGAGCTAAAACTCGATGGGATTGCATGGTTTTATTACAGAGTTCCTGTAGCCTTTTTCAGGTCCATCATCAGACCCTGGACACTGTTTCCCAACATAATACTCGTCAAAATGAATCAAACGATCCCAAACTGGATGGAGTTGCTGTTTTATTACAGAGTTCCTGTGACCTTCTCTCAGCTCCATCATCAGACCCCGGATTCTATTTCCCAACAGAGTACTCGTCAAGACGAATCAAATGAGCCCAAACTCGATGGGGTTGCATGGTTTGAATACAGAGTTCCTGTGGCCTTCTTCCGACTCCATCATCAGGCTCTGGAAACTATCTCCCATCATAGTACTTGTCAAGGCAAATCCAACGATTCCAAATGATATCAGACCCTTGAAACTACGAGTATTTCTCAACAGAGAACTCGTCAAGACGAATTAAATGAGCCTAAACTCGATGGGGTTGCATGGTTTGAACACAGAGTTCCTGTAGCCTTCTTCCGGCTCCATCATCAGACCTTGGACCTCATCTCCCATTCCTATCAGAGTACTTGTCAAGACGAATTAAACTAGCACAAAAGTCGATGTGATTGTATGGTTTAATTATAGAGTTCCTGTGGCCTTCTTCCAGCTCCGTCATCAGATCAGCTCAATGATGATCAGCGCTGTCTTACAGTTCTGACCTATATTCAAAGTTTCAAGTCTAGTTCATTATAAAATCATTCCCAGTGATTAAACAAAGAAACAAATAAACGAGATAAGATAACGACCTAAGAAAATAAAAAATACCTCAAAAATACCTGTAAAAAACGTCAACTTGCGAAAGATACGTATCCGAGGAACTCTATGAAACTTTCTGTACCTACCTAATTTTATTGAAAAATACAGTGGTTGTATGAAAAATGTAAAATAACAAAACAAAAGTATCGAAATTAACAAAAGTAAGTTTACAGAGCCTGTCAATCACATAGTGTCGCTAAGCTTCCATACGCCCGCCGCCGCTGTCCAACGTACAACCGGCGACGTGACGTCATAGCCATTACTCGAACGACGCAATCAGATTCCGCGCGTCCCCAAATTGATTTGCTTATAAAAAATTCAATTTTCGTGATATCAACATATTTTTTTCACAGTTAGTCTTATAATTGCTTATACTTTTAATTAGGGCTAAAAAAATTGAATAATTTTTTATTTACATCTTCCCCATTGTAAAAAAAATACTAGAAAAAATCGAACCACCCGTAGCAACTCAGACGGAATTAGAACCCGCACCTTTAAAATTCCAGCCCAATGCACTGACCAATATGCTACCGAGTCGCTAGTGGAAACGGCGAAACATTCTAGTACTTTTTACGTTTTCGCTGTAAGCCAGCGTTATTTCATCAATGTGAAGAATTACCTTTAACTTTCGAATGCAACATCTTCACAGATGTCAGACAACAAACGTAAAGAAATACTAGAAAATAAATGTTCAGATTAGGTACAGTAGCCGGCAAACATCTTGAAATCGGGTGGGGATTGCGCAGAACGCGGATTTTGCGTAGCGGTGAGGTACGCGGGCGGCTATGCCTTTGCGTAGATCCGACGGGCCGTGACCGGGAGTTTTACATTCATATTCCACAACGGAAGATGAATGTGAAGCTCTTGGCATTGGCTTGTCGGACCTGTGCAAGGGAGACTCCTGAACTCGCCGGACTGATTCCCGCCAGTCCGGAAGTCAATAAAAGAGTACCCCTGCGATAACAAATAAAGGTACGCAGGCGGCGCGCGGCGGGAGGGGCGCGCGTTATTGGTCGCTCGCAAGTGCACATGCGCGAACTTATCCCCACTCCCTCGAAAGAGCGTCAAGATGTTTGCCAGAATCTGTAGGTACCAGTACCAAAATGTGAACCCGTCTATGCCTATCATGCCTAAAGCTTAGATTGAAGCTCAAATAATTGCAAAAAGTATTAAGTCTATATCAGTCAGTGTAGGTATGTACTTATAGTGTAGGAAAGGAAGGTAGTGGACCCCCACAGTAAATCCTCAGTAGACGAAACTTTACAGTATGATAAAGTATCATAAATGAAACAAATTTTTTTTAATATTTTTTTTTTGTTTTTGGATTTGTACATAGATTTTGGTTCATACTATATTACATCCCTGCAAAGTTTCATCAACTGAGGATTTAATGTTGGGGTCTCCATACAAAAGATGGCTTCATTTCCTACACTAAGTATACAATACAGTGTGTTTTTTTGAACAGTGATCAAATTTTGTGGTTTGGCTTAGACCATCAAACTAAACAACTTTGTCTATGGGACCAACTTAATCAGATCAAAAAAATAATCAATATCTACTCGACCAAAATGTATGGAACAGCTGATTTTTTTTGCTCTGATTAAGTTGGTCCCATAGACAAAGTTGTTTAGTTTGATGGCCTAAGCCACACCGCAAAATTTGATCACTGTTCAAAAAAACACACTGTAATGCGATTAATTTAACAATAGACAGTCATACTTCAGAATGTACGGTAAAGTAAATTTTATAGATTGAATAAATACGTCGTTTTGTACCGCAAGCGGTCTGAAGTTGGTCACTTCTGTAATACATTGGTAAATTAATGGCATTATAATCATGTTGATTCTTACCTCTGGTGTTATTGTAGTCAGAAGTTCCATGTCTTCAGCATGTCTTCCTTGGATCGCACTGAGATCATCCAGATCTTTCGGTATTACCTAAAATATAATGTAAGACTTAGAACTATAAAATATTTAGGCGTGCAACTTGACGAAACTCTAACATGGAAACCACATGTCGAGTTAATTTCCGAGAGAACTAGAAAACTAATATACATATTTAAATATCTTCGGCATGTGGCAGACACAAATGTTATCAAAACTATCTATTTTGCCTTGGCGCAATCGATACTGTCATACTGCCTGCTGGCATGGGGTGGTGCACACAAAACTACCATGATTATGGTTGAAAGAGCACAACGCGCTCTGCTAAAGGTTATGACCTTCAAACCCTATAAATTTCCAACACGCGACTTATACACTCAATGCGACGTACTTAGTGTAAGGAAACTTTTTATTTTACAGACTATTCTCGATCAACACAAAAAAGTTACATATAAACCGCCACCAACATCAACGCGCAGAATTAAAGCAGTGTGCCCAGTAACTTGCTATAAAACCATTTTTATTAAGAGGTTCCAGTGTTCTGTCGGCCCATTTTTGTATAATAGAATAAATACAATTCTTAACATTCACCCCCTTAATTATAATCACTGTAAACGCAAATTAATTAATTGGCTCAAGCCACTATCATATGATGAAGTTGAAAACCTCTTCAAAATTATTAGGTAAATTTACAGAAATAACCACAATAGTATTTGTAAGCAACAGTAGGTACGTGTTAATTTCAGCTCATTCATACTCTCTCACACACTTAAACACATATTCATACACACCCACACACACACACAAACACACACACACAAACACACACACACACTAAATAAATAAGTATTATAGTTTAAATGATTATTTATCCAAATAATATACTTTATTTCATTTTTAAATTATAAAAGAAAAAGAGTGGACAATAATAATATTATAAGATTAAATCTAGTAATTATAAGTAATAATAATATAATTTCTGGCGTAATAATGAATAATAAAATAAAAAAATGTAAAAGTACTAACTAATTTAACAAAACAAAATAAACTTACTTATCTACCCATATATTCGATTGTAATATAAGAATAACAATAATAATAATAAAACACTAAGGTAAAATTACTTAAGCAAACTGCATCATCCATATTACTTAAGTCATTAGGAAGGAACTGGTACTTATAATACAGGCTCGGCCTAGTTTAAGTATCAGTACACTGTATACTACCTACTCATTAATATGTAATAAAATAAATCAGCAATCAACATCATACTTACCAAACTGTAATGTAACATAATTTTAAGTTCAAAGTTTTAGTGGTTCATGTCTCCTGACAATCACTGCCGCACACTATTATGACCAGTATAACACATTGTTTAGTGCTCATTTTTCTACTATACGTTCGCCGCGCTGGCTGTTGTTGGTGGCTGTTATGTGTGTGTGTCCGTGGCGTGGTGTAGTAACAAGTTTGCGGCAGCGACCGATATTATTGTAAAAATTGTCATATTACCCCCCGTTCAACATTATTTTGCTGATAATTTGATACGTTTGTCGTAATCATAAGGTATGCAAATTGTATTTTCATTATTTCTACTCAATAAACTATTTTGATTTTTGATTTGAGTTTTAGTGTTACGGAAATTTTCCTAGAATCTTTACAATACAGACTGTATTTAATTTTAAATTTAACTTAGTTTTTAACATTCATTCAGCTAAGTCAGATTCTGTTGGATTGTTTGTAGTTTAGTTATTAACAAAATATTTTTAAGAACTAAACTATTTAACTACCTACTTACAGGTAACATTAAGCTCTTTCAATATATGCTGAGGAATCCAAATTCTCACACATTTGTAGAACTTAGATTAAAATAAAAATCGGTGTTGATTTGGTTGGTTGGTACAACTTAACTAAATTGACAGGACTAAACTTAATTTTAGCATCCTATTCTTGTCTTTTCGATAAAAAGAAAAGAATGGAAAACTAAATTTAGTTTTTAGTTCTGTCAATGGCAGGATCATTGTGCTGATTCACAAATCGTCCACCAGTCGGCGCACTACCACTAACTTGGCGCTAGTGTAGATGTAGACCTGTCACTTTGCTGTTTTCTGTGTTTGCTATCAATTTTTGGATGTTGGAAGCGATTTTTCGTAAATATCAATTCTTTTTTCAACACATTTTGGTTTTCTTCAATCTTTGATTCGTTTACTATCAGACTTCCATAATAAAAGCTGACGATGAAGCTAGTATTATACATACGTCAACAGTAGGTAGTTTGTAGAGTGACACTGCCATAGTGCACTGCGAAGTGTTGGGGTCGTACGAGTTGTGTGTGGTGAGGAGCGTCGCCGCGTCGTGAGGGGAGCAACGTAGATGCCATATCTCACCGATGTCATGTTTGAACACCTGTCAATATCCAGAACAATAACCCCTTCATTCTGACAGATATTCTGATTGAGTTGGTGTGCTCAATCAGTGTGATGTCAGATGATATCAGGATGATGATGGAGGAAGATGCACTAGAAATGAATGATACAGACAACCGATACTACGGTGTTACTTTATTGACTGAAAAATATAATAATTGAATATTTCCAGTAATTGAAGTATGTCGCTACGTTGCACATTGTATTAGCTGCTACTAATGTACGATGACTTGTACACATTCAATAAATGAAAAAGTGAGTAGCAGCACAGAATACATAATAGAACAAGTAGAGAAGGGACACTCCGCAAGATCATTTAAATAAATAGCAACTCTTGCTCCAATACAATAAAGCACACTTCAGGTCGCATCGCACAGCGCTCCCTTCTCCAGTTATAGTTTTGCCTAGAAGTTGCCTCTCTTTCTATCTTGTACTCTCATCTCTTCTGAAGATGTTACAGTTGTCTTGCTTTAAATAAATTGTGTAGCATATGATAAAAGGAAAGTGATTGTACACAATTGTATGAGTATATTGTAAAAGAAAAGCAAACACAAATATTGGAACATTTTCGTCAAATACCTAAGCGACAAACATACTTGGTATATACGCAAACAAGCATCTGTGTATCGAACTAATGTGCTTGTGGCCGGAGTGCGGCAGCCCTCTGCATTGGCCCGACCAGCCTGCCGTGTACTTACTTAATATTACCGAAGCTTCATATCTAAAGTGTAGAGTGGCGCAGGCCGTAGCAGTAATAAATAACTTTTACTAAAAACTTATTTGGTTTAATCTGTGAAACTTTAAAAACCTTAGTATGTAAAGCTCCTGTATCTTCTTCCAGCTCCACTACGTGCACTTGGTTAGTCTGTGGCTTCAAACTCTGTGTGCCGATGAGGAACCGAATCGCATCACTTTCTCCATACTGGGGCGACAAGGCTCTTGTCTGTGAAGTAACAAATAAACTTGAGTTGATATAAAATCCGCACTAAAAGTTCAATTTTTTTTCGACATGGACTGTGTAAAGGGCCTTCTTCATAGACAGAAATTAGGAACTGTTATTATTCTGTAGTAACTGCTTTCCATTAATTTTTAAGCTCGTAATGAATTTGTACAGTACAAGTAAATTTTTTATTACATTCTAACAGCATTTAAAAGCCGAGGCAGCTACCTACCTGATGTTCTAAGCCATATATTATGGAATTCCCTTCTTCCATTATATGATTATGTAGTCACTATAGTAGTAAATAAATAAAATCTTGTCGCTATTGTGTCGTATTCATCACATCACATTCGTGTTCAACTGTTTAGTTCTTATCTTACTCAATTGATATAGGTAATTCTTGTTGTATTAGGTACAATATTAGGTAATGTATGTCTTTATTTCTACAGAATCCTCGTGAATCTCAACAGTGTTTGTAAATTGTAATTTAAATGATTTTTAAATAGGAAATTGGGAACACCACAAGTCCACAATTACAACTTTTTTTGTGTGTTTTGTTTGCTATGCACAGGGTTGCGTTCCGAACCTACGCTTCGGTTGACACAACCTTCCCGTTCCAAACGGCAGAGCAAAAAATGTCAATGTCATGATGTTTTTGTGTCTAATTTTTAAAATGATAATGGTAGATCCTCAAAAAAACGGATTTCATTTGATTTAAAATAAAGAAAAGTTTTAATTATTCGTATTCCAACTGGAAAACGAAGACTTTGTAATATTAATGACATTTAAAGTTCTTGGTCGTTCCGGACCTTAGAGTGAGTTAAAAAGACCAAACAACCGCACTATAAGCCACTGAACGCAACCCAGCTGACAGCTGACTGACAATGACACATGAGACTTAAGAGTGATGGTCAGTCGGATCTCGGATGTGAAAAAATAATCGATTATGTACGAAAAAAATCGGGTTGGCTTTAGAAATGGTGTGCCTGATTTTGGAAATTGAAATCATTTGCCCTTTGTTTCGAAAGGTTTTTTCAAATGTCAGTATTTCGTAATTTTTTTTCTGAATCGGAATTCGGAAAACGTTTACAAACTTTTAAGGCCTCCACAGCCACAAAGCCGCGAACCTCCCTCGAAGCATGAGTGTGGATCCGATTTGAATAGGTTCCACACTCTTGTGGCTTCGCGGGAGGTTTGTGGCTTCGCGCGCGATGCGCGTGTGAGCGTGGAGAGCCCTATAATACTTTTGGTAAATAGACGATTAGGTGCGATGACGTGCGAGCGAACGTAGCAAGTGAAAAGATAGTTAGTTGCGATTACGATATTTGAGACCAACAACGCACGAGCCGAGTGAGTGAAACAAACATGCTGCGGTAGTGGCGGGCGAAATACCATTCTGCTGGCATGTAACTATTATGCATTATGCCACAAGCTGTTTTGCTAATAAACGTTAGAGTTTGGTCAACGAAAGATGAGTCTCGGTTGGAAATGGATCTAATTTTGCGCCTTATTTTAAGATTCAGTTTCCAATAACTTAACCTTTAAACGTTAATTTAACAGGGAAAGTGGCGCCTCCATTTCCTGTTCATCTTTCGATGACCAGCCTTTCTATTGTCTAATATCAACATCTATCGCAATCGCTTTCAGGATGTAACACATTGATGCTTCTTTTTGGCACAAATAAAAACTTACCAAAGAAATGCAGCAATGTCAAATGAAAGCGATTGCTATAGATTTTTAAATTAGACAATTAGCCCCCTGACTCTAGGACGCGCGAAGGGAGGCCGTCCACTGTGACGAAGCTCAAAATCGCATACGACGGTACGAGCCGTAGCTCTTAGAGGTTTCTTTGCTTTGTTACGCAAGGGCGGAAGGGCTGCACATTCCGTAGCGTCGGAGCCATGACAGAAAGAACTTAGACGTAAGAAAAATAGATTAAAAAAATTTTTTTCTTTAATAAAAATCGATTATATCATGCGTGTTCGGGGAAAAACTTGGAGATGAGAAAAAAGATGTGACTTGCATAAAATTACTCAGCAGAAGCTATTTTTTAATATAAAAAAGGGTACATTACATGGCGGGCTTTCCGCAGTGTTGCCACATTTAAAAAATAACAATAAATTGCTAGGACGAATGATTGAGGCGTTGGTTGGCTTGAACATGCCCCCGGGCGTTGAAAGTACTCCTTTCAACAGAATTCTGGTCATCTTCTAGCAAAGGGCAGATCTTGCTGAAGGCTCTTCGGATTACGCCAGTAGATGTCTTCACGTCTGCTACTCTATTGACACCATCTTGGCCAGGATAAAGAGCGACAATGCGACCCATTTTCCATTTCAATGGAGGAAGGTTGTCTTCCTTCAAAACAACTAGGCTGTTTAACTTTAGGTCACAGCCTGTTGACTGCCATTTAGCCCTTTGCTGTAATTCAGCAATGAACTCCTTACTCCAACGACTCCAAAAATGTTGGCGCAACTGCTCGATCCGTTCATATCGAGATAAACGAGAAGTATTAGAATCTTCGTAATTAGCTGTCGGCAACGATGTAAGCGGCCGTCCGATGAGAAAGTGTGCGGGCGTGAGTGGTAGCAGATCATTGGGATCTTGTGACAGAGGGGTAAGTGGACGCGAATTCAGCAGCCCTTCAATCTGGATCAGCACGGTGTTAAGTTCCTCGTACGTTAAATGACAATTTCCCAATACTCGATATAAATGAAATTTGATGGATTTAACACCTGCCTCCCAAAGACCACCGAAATGAGGAGTGTAAGGAGGCGTAAGATGAAAGCTTATACCCTCATTAGCCGCATCTTCAGATAATAAATTACAATTAGCCTTTAAAAATTTACCAATTTCGTTGTAGGCACCGACAAACGAGGTACCGTTATCGGAGAAAATATTTTTTGGTTTCCCGCGTCGCGACATAAATCTTCTCAGAGATGAAAGAAAATTATTACTCGTCAGATCACCCACCAGTTCAATGTGAATTGCCTTGGTAGTGAAACATATGAAAATGGCGACGTAAACCTTTACTAATTTGCAACCTCTACCAGAACGATTAGCTGCTAGGATTGGACCTGCATAATCTGTGCCTACGCTTTCAAATGGGTAACTAGATGAAAGACGTTGCTGGGGTAAGTTGCCCATAATTGGAGCAACAATCTTTCCTCGCATACGTTTACATAAAACACATTGGCGAAAACTTGATTTAGCTAAATTCTGACCACCGATTGGCCAAAACTGCTCTCTGATAGTGGCCAACAATAACTGTGGTGCAGCATGCATTAACCTCTTATGCTCATAATTAAATAATAATTTTGTAAAGGGATGAGTGGACTGTATTAGTAACGGGTGTTTCTTTTCATAAGGAAAGTCAGAGTTTTCCAGGCGACCACCCACACGCATAAGATTATTGTCGTCTAGAAAAACATTAAATTTAACAAGTGGACTCTTCCTTCCTATTGGCTTTCCAGCAATTAACAGATGATATTCATGAAATGACTCTAATTGACTTATCCTTACAAGTAAATTTAACGCTGACTGAAGTTCGTCATTGTTCAGATGATTAGTTTTAAGCGGCTGTTTTTTACAACGCGAAATGAACCTTAAAACATAAGCCAGACAGCGTTGAAGTCTTGAGAAATTTGAAAACCGGTCAAAGTCAATAAGAGTTTGCTGGCTGTCTGTAGTAACCAGTAATGATAGTTCAGGCTTAACTTCAGGGAGATTTTCAATTTCTTTTGTTTTTGATGGCCAACAAGAAATATCAGATTTCAAAAAATCTGGACCACACCACCATATCTCAGACGATTGAATAGTACCGGGTTCGACTCCTCGTGATATAAGGTCAGCTGGGTTGCTATCAGTGGGAACATGCCTCCACGTGCAACAACTGGTGATTTCATGAATATCAGCTATACGATTTCGGACAAATGGTTGTAATTTATTAGGAGTCATCTTTAACCAACCCAATACTATCATTGAATCCGTCCATAAGTATGTGTGATTAATTTTAATGCGGAGGGAACTACAAAGCTTTTCGTATAATCGAGCTCCTGCTAACGCGCCACACAACTCCAATCTGGGTATTGTCGTTGGTTTGATGGGTGCTACCCTGCTTTTAGCTAGAATTAATCTTACTACTATGTCTCCACTATTATTAGAACTTTTTAGATAAGCACAAGCCCCATACGCATCCTGAGATGCATCCGTGAAGATATGCAGTTCTACTAATGCGGATGTATCACAAAGAGCTAATCTTGGAATGCGTACTTCGTTTAATACTGGTAAGTTTTTAATAATTCTACCCCATAATTGCGTTATTTCTGGTGGAAGATCATCATCCCAAGACAGCTTGCACAACCATAACTTCTGTAACATTATTTTAAATGAAATTACACAAGGTGAAAGAAGACCCATCGGGTCGAATATCTGACCAATTAAAGAAAGTATGCTTCTTTTTGTAAATTTACCAGAGATGTCATTTTTTATTTTAAAATGTAGCTCATCAGACACTGTATCCCAGCCTAAACCTAATGTCTTATCTAGTTCCTTTGAACCGATATTTAAATTTAATGTAGACTGCGGATCTGCAACTAACTCGGACGCATTAGACTTGAATTTTCTTAATGGCATACAGGCTGATGCTAGCGCAGATGTTACCTTTTCCTTTATATTCAACACTTCAGCTATGGTATTCCCACCAGTGAGTAAATCATCGACATACATATCATGGATGATGATATGTCCAATTTCAGGTTCGGCACATTCTAAACCAACTTGTTTAAGACACCTAACTGCTAAAAATGGTGCACTAGCCGTACCATAAGTCACCGTATTTAACTGGTATGGTTTAATGGGATCTGAAGGATTCTGGCGCCAGAGAATCTGCTGTAAATGTCTATCACTTGGATGTACTTCAACTTGGCGGTACATTTTTTCGATATCAGCAGCTAAAATGTAAGGATGCTGCCGAAATCGAAGGAGTATAGATAATAAATCGTCTTGAATTGTAGGTCCCACCATCTGAATACAGTTAAAAGATACACCTGAAGAAGTGGGAGCACTCGCATTAAAAACTACTCTCAGCTTCGTAGTAGTACTACACTCACGAATAATGCCGTGATGCGGAATGTAGTATGCTAATTGGTGAGGATCAAACTTACATTCTGACATATGACCAAGCGACAGGTACTCTGACATAAATCCACAATAGTTACTTCTGAACGAAGGATTACATTTTAGTCTACGCTCTAATGATAAAAGACATTGCTTGGCACGTGATAATGAATTACCTAATACATTGGGATTTTGATTCACAGGTATACATACACAAAAACGACCATTTGGTAAGCGTGTAGTGTTCTTAGTAAAATGATTTTCACACATTTGTTCCTCTTCAGAATAATAGGATGACTTATGGCTGACTTCTTCCAGCTGCCAAAATCTCGTTAGTTGGATTTGAATGTCATCCTTAAGAGGTTCATTATTAGTAACATCTACTTGACTGAAATTACACCTTATATGAGAATTTAATAAATTGTTGTTAATTGGGCCAGAAACTAACCAACCCAATTGAGTTTCATAAAGAACTGGATTCCCATTACCCAGTTTGATACTGCGAGATCCTAACAAGTCCCAGAATACATCAGCGCCAATGATGATGTCTACTGCAGACGGAGTATGAAAGTTGGGATCCGCTAAGCAAATATCCGAAGGAATGTTTAAACTTGATATGTCTATTTGCCTACTTGGTACATGTTCTGTTATTTGGGGTAAGACATAACAGAATAACTTGTTTGAATAAGTCCCATTCAATGAAGTAACAGAAACATGAACCAGTTTACCTATATTTGAAACAGAATTATTAATACCCAAAAGAGATTTCGAAACATTTTGTGTAGGCAAATTTAATTTTTTGTTAAAAGATTCCGTGATCAGACAGGATGTACTTCCACTGTCAAGTACAGCACGAGCAATATGCGGACAGTTGTTGGTGTCATATAATTTTATCAAAGCAGTCGATAGCAGAACATTGTCACCTGCACCTGATTTGGTCACACACGACAACGTCACGGCGTTAGGTGCGTCAGTGGACGACGACGGCCTCTCATCATCTGTCACACGTGAAGTTGCAGCGGATTTGTTAAAATCTGACACGTGAACTAGAGTGTTATGTTTTCTTTTGCATATTTTACAACCACTCTTTTTGCAATGATTTGCATAATGTCCACCTTTAAAACAATTAAAGCACACCTTGTAATTAGGTAACGAATTTAACCTTTCCTGATTACTTAGAGCTAAAAATTGAGAACATGTTTGTAAGGTGTGTGTACCACTACATTTAGGGCAAGGTTTCATTACAGTATTGTTGTTGTTAAGCATACTCGGTTGTTCATTACCTTTAGCGAAGGAAACCATACTTTTAATTTTTGAATTCTTAGAACAAGTTTGACTATTATTAGTATTATTACGGGATAATTCCAAGGTTTCTATCAAATCAGACTTGTTCCTAAGAAATTCAAGGAATATTGCTAATGTAATGGGCTTATCCTTATCTAACCTACCCTTAAGTTCCTCCCATTCACGAAAGGTCTTACTGTCTATTTTTTGAGTCATCATATGTATTAATAATGTGTCCCAATGTTTAGTGGGCTCACCTAAGGACTCTAAGGCCCTTAAATTTTTATTGAATTGATCAATCAAGCACTTTATATTATAAGAAGACTCTTTCGAAATGGGTGGAATATTAAATAATGTTGAGATATGATTTTGTATGAGTAAGCGCTTATTATCAAAACGCTCACAAAGCAAATTCCAAGCCATCTGATAATTGCTGGAAGAAAATTCAATAGACTGAATAACCAATGCCGCTGTCCCCTCCAATGATGCTCTAAGGTAATGGAATTTATTAATATCATCTATATCACTATTGGAATGTATAAGGCTACAGAACGTGTCATGGAATTCCAACCAACCTTCATATGAACCACTGAACTTTGGCAATTGAATAGTGGGCAATTTGACAAGTTGACGGTTATTACTAGCACATGAAAACACTTTATCACTACCGCAGGGGGTGTCCTTGACATTGCAAGATACTATATTTTGTGCTTCCGAGATGCATTTATAATAAATGCTTTCAAACTCATTTCTCTCCGACAACTGTACCTCAATATTGTCAGACAGGCATTCTAATCTCAATTGAACTTCATCATAATGACCGTACAATAATTCCATTTTACTGAGACGTAATTGCAATTCACATACCTCAGATGCGTCTAGGGATTTTTTATCCAATCCATTCAGGTACGATGTAAAATTGGTAATACGACCTTTATAACTCCCACGTTTCCTGATCAATTCCTTAATTTCATCCCTTTCAGTCATTTTTGGGGGCTCCTTTTCGGTCATATTTGGGGGCAAGTGTGATTTTCCTGGAATTCACAGCAATTCAAATATTATTTTATGATTATAACAAAATTTAGTATTTGGGTAACCTAAATAACAACTGAAATTAATACACTTTATAGTGTTAAGTAACAAGTTTAAACAAAGAATTCAATTTGAATAAATTTAAGTTGTGGGTAGGTAGGTACAGAACAGATAAATTTATAACAGTTAATTAATTTTACATGAATACTTATTGTGTTATTTACTTATTAATTGCAATGATATTAACGAAAATGAGCTAACAAACAAATTAGGTAATTGCACTTTTGACAATGATTACACTTTTTAACAGCCTAGAAAATTTTAAAGTACTTTTGGAACTGAATGATATGCAATATTCTCACTAATATCAAACTAATTTATGCAACTTGAGTTGAAATTATAATGATTAAATCAGTCTGACAACAACTAAATAGACTTATTGCTAAATTCACAAAAGTTACAATAGGCAAAGTGTACAAATGCAACTTGGTCAGAACTTTATTTGAATTGACAAAATAGTTTACTAACCTTTTAAATCGGCGAATTACACTAAATACTACCTGTTAATTATGAGTATTGGGTTATTTATTAGCAACAATTAATGCTTAACACTGCAATTATTTAGGTATATTCTTCAATCTTCAGTCAAACGCCGCCAAACCCATGTCACAAACCAATCTCCAAGATAATGATATTTCCACTTGATATTTCTTATTTGCGCTGGTATCAACAGTAATAAATAATTATCTGGCGTAGTATAGGACCATGTTCGGGGAAAAACTTGGAGATGAGAAAAAAGATGTGACTTGCATAAAATTACTCAGCAGAAGCTATTTTTTAATATAAAAAAAGGGTACATTACATGGCGGGCTTTCCGCAGTGTTGCCACATTTAAAAAATAACAATAAATTGCTAGGACGAATGATTGAGGCGTTGGTTGGCTTGAACAATGCGTTTATTTTATTTAAAAAAACTATTATTTTTAATCGATTTTTCATGGTAAGGAGAAGAATAGGTGATTTTAAAATCGATTATTGCTAAAGAGTCACACACATCCCTACACGACCGCACAAACTAGTTGTCAAAATGACAAGGCAGCTGACTCGCCTCGCCTGTCACTTTGACAGCAGCAACAGTTTTAAAAATAAAATCCACAGCCACACAGCCAGTGGCCACGGGGCTTTTCACTTAGTACTTGACTTTGACTCACTACAAGGGAGCGCGGCCTAAGATTTTAGTTGCGGATTGATTTGATAGATGGCGCTCATTTTTCGTTTGTCAAACAGTCGAGAGATGTCGCTATCCCGTGCTGAATCGCGGTATCGTGTGTCTTTCACAGTTTTATATAGTCAAAGCTGATTAGCTATAAAGTAAATTATTTTTAATTTATTTCATGACATAGCGGTTACCTCCCAAAAAAATTACAAGTCAAGATTTATAGAAACCTACTAGTACCTATATTATAATATCGTACACTTTTTGTCACATTTCGTTAGATGGCGTTGATCATTAGGTCTGACTAGAGATGGGTCGTACTAGGTAAATTTGATACTAGGTGCACCTGTTCCTAGTCCGCTAAAATACTTGATCCAAATACCTATTCCACCTAGTCTACCTAGTAAGATTGGAGTTCATACTTTCCGGCTGCGTATAGTACGGGTTCACGATCACTCATAACGAGGTATTGTAATTATAATATCCGACAAAACGATCCATTTGTTTGTAATTTATATTACGAAATACAGTGTTGTATGTGGGCATCAAAAGTTTATAATTCGACTTCAGTAAGACTAAATAAAACTATTTTAAAGGATTTAAGTCGCGTTTATTGTTATGGAATCTCGATAACTGGAATGTCTAAGTCTACTACAAAAATACATTCAACAAAATACATACGGCAAAATATATCCGTGTTTGACGAAATAGCCGATAGATTTGCGAAAGATGCTGTAAACAGCGGTGATATAGTCGCGTAGCTAGAGAAAAATTACCTTCGATAATACTAAAAGTTTTCGTTTTTGCTATTTTTGAAAAGTTAGAAGTTTTATGCCGGTGCTTTAGGTATAGTTTAGGTATTTCGTAATATTTCGTTTAACTTCATATATATAGAATTAAAGTTTGAAATGTTGATTGTTTCATAATAAGAACTATGTTATCATCATGTTGTAAAAAAATTAGAAAGTTAATATATGTGTAACTGCGTAAATCACAAAATTACTCTTTTGTGTCCGAATAAAATTTTATAGTTTCTGAAATCTTATTTTAAGACTTTCAGTGGTTAGATATAGCTGTTGAACAAAGTTTAGAAAGTTAAGTGGTGTGCTTCTTTGATATTTTCATTTTTCCTTTATAACATACGGAATAATGAATAAAAATTGATAAGATCGCTCTAACATGACCTTTTCAATGCACTTATATACTACACAAAAAATTAGAAACATACATAATGTGCATTTTGTTTAATTACGGATAAATTATTGCGCTTAAATACGAATTATGCGGGACGCGCGAGCGGGTCCATGCAGGGCCCGCCGACTGCCACGCGCCGCGCGGGCAGGCGCGGGGCCACAAACTATAAGCTACTCTCGCCGCACGGCAATAAAGTACAATTTCAAATTGCACAGCGCTGCGTGCCTGATATTATATATAAGCACCTACGAAGCGCCTCTCTTTCTGTCGCGTAGCTCGCTAGTCGTTCTTACCGATGCCGATATCATAGAAAACATCCGTTATGTATGTCGATGAATATACAATGAAATAACACTGAATACTTATAAAATAAAATAAATCTACCTACCTACTAAATGAGCTGAGCATAATTGTATTTCTAAGTTAGTTGGGCGAATCAACTTTTGAGGCACTCCTTTCAGAGCATTTTGAAACAGAAAAACAAAATTAAATTTAATCGAATTTACAAGAATTTATATTTTATTTTTTTAATTTAATTTATTTATTTATAAACAGGCATCGATGGCCCATAGATATATACCTTAAACACGAAATATATATATTTTATAAAACAATGTTGTTAGTAAATAACTTAAAACATATGTTAGTAAAAAAATCAAGTACCTAGACACTTTGTGTGTCGAATCGGTGGCACAAGGCAGCGTCCCTCTGAAGCGCCTGTACACCACGCCCTGCGGCCAGAAGTCCTCCTTCATGAAGAAGTCCAGCCTTGCTGTCGGGATGCGCACCACAAACGCCTTAAAATTGGTATTATGGCGCGACTCCAGTGGCTGAACTCTCAAACAAAAGTTGGATTTCTTCTTTATGTACTCGATCACGTCCTGCACTGTGGTGGTATGGTGCAGGCGGGACAGGTACACGGCCGTGGTCGGTATGGCAGCTCGCAGCAGGAAGTTGGGCCCTGTCGGTGCGGTGCCATGGTGGTTCTTGCTCTCTCGCTGACGACGTCGCTTTTTGTTCCGAACCTCGAGGAAACCGTCTTCATCTTGGCCCGGTACGACGGCATTCAGCAAAGGTATAGATTCGATTATAGTTTGTATCATTTATCTAAAATTTAGGTTTTAAAGGTGGCCACGATGTTTGACGTTTAGTTTTTGAGATTTTTGAGAATAACAAAGGATCGTCGTAAAAAATTCCCCTCTGTTACTGTTGAGTTTTTTTTTGTGAATTAAAATGATACTTCAAAGAAAATCTGTACATTAAGTATTTAAGTAATACAACAAGAAAGTATCCTATTCAAATAATGTATCTATGTAGTAAGTAATAGTTTCTTAAGATTGATATTATTTTAACTCCACTGCGTTACTTTGACATAAAGTAACGCAGTGGAGTTGATTAGTAACTGATTGTTAGTTTTCGCACTAACAATCAGCGGGTAATAATCGGTACCGCCTATAGGCCACAATGGCAGGACCCGGGTGTATTTTTGGACGATATTGCGGATTCCATTGCCTCTTTCAGAAACTACGATGTGTTGATCCTGCTGGGTGATTTCAACATAAATCTGCTTGATGTTAGTACTGGTAAATACAAACAATTTATGCAGTTTCTTAGCTGTGTCAATTTAAAACAAATAGTTAAGGAACCCACACATTTTACCGATCACAGTTACAGCTTAATTGATGTAATATGCACGGATACTCGGGCTCTAAATGTCACTGTTAAACACATCTCTGAACGTGGTCATGGAATGGTATTAGCTGAATTTATGGTCAAGAAAGACAAAATATGCCCACGATGGGTGACATATAGGCCACTAAAAAATGGTGAACCAATTAAATCGGGATCTTGTTGCGATCAATTGGGATGATTTTCATAAACTTGATAACATCAATGAGCTTGCAGAATCCTTTACGGCTTGTCTCATTACATTATTTGATTTGCATGCTCCAACCAAGGTGCAAAAATTCAAACATCCACCGCACCTCTGGATCACTGATTCTATCAAATGTATGATGCAAACTAGGGATGATTATAACATAAGATCTTTGGACGAACACCTAACTTTTGAAAACCATGTCGCTGAGTGTTCACGCAATTGCTTTTATAGACTTAAGTTACTGTTCAAAATAAGACCTTATTTGGGTGAGGAACTGAGGGTCACACTGTGCGAGGCACTGATTTTGTCAAAACTAAATTACTGTGACATTGTTTATGGGCCGTGTTTGATGTCCAAGACGAGTAAGCTTATCCAGCGGGTGCAGAACGCTTGTGCGCGTTTCTGTTTTCATGTACCACCCCGATCGCATGTGACTCCCTTTCTGGACTCTGCAAACATGATGAAAATGGAAGCGCGCAGGAGACTTCATCTCGCCACTCTCTTGTTTGGTATATTAGATACGGGAAGGCCGTGCTATCTTTATGAAAAGTTGGTATGGTTTGGTGACTTGAGCAGGTTCCCAAAGAGAAAAAATACTAACATTTTCGCAATTCCAAAGCACGGGACAATGGCGTTCCGCGGTTCTTTTAAATTCGCCGCCTCGAAGTGCTGGAACGATATTCCACCGCCGTTACGTGACCTGAAAGCGGTTGAAACATTCAGGAACCACCTTAAGAAATATCTCACCACGTTGCAAAAACAAGACTCACTTCGGGGTTTTTCACAATTGTTACTTCGATTTGTCTGACCAAACAGCTCTTTTATATATATTTCTTTTTATTACTATGTATATCAAACTGTCATGGAAGAGGCAAGGAGACCTAATTCCATACAGCCATTAAGTTTTTTTAATTTTTATTCCTCTTAAATAATATTTTTATTTCGTTTGTGTTGGTGATGATAGAATCGATGCTCGTTAATATTTATCTATTACTTCGTTAAAATTATTGTCTATTGTCTTCTGAATTGTTATTAAATTATAATTTTTGTTTGTCTGTTCGCTGTCGTCACCAAGTAGGCTCCTCCAGAATACCAGCGTTGCAGTGGCATACTCAGGTTTGCCTCTGTAGCATTGCTGAGCTAACCTCAGCCTAGTTGGCCGCACTGTAATTAGTCCTAAGTTTGTGTAGGTACATTGTTTTCTTTTGTTTTGCGGTCAATAAATGATTTTTCTTCTTCTTTCTTAAACTTTAAAATAATTTGATATTAAACAGCCACTTGAAACTTACTTCTATGTCAGGCAGTACTTTTCTTTTCTTTATAATTACGTTCACTATATTGTTTACAAGGGGGACACCAGGGTAACACTAGAGAATAATATATAGTAACTCCGGAGAAAAAGAAAGAATTTGAGAATATTATATTGTAACTAGCGACCTGTCCTTGCTTCGCTTCGGTTCCTTCTTTTTTTGCTAAATGCAACCTTCCAACAACACCCAAAAAGATAAAAAAATAATACCTCCTCACCTCCATTTGCTCTAAAGTCTTTTTCTCTCCCGTTCGTCCCGTCCCGTTGTCGGCATAAGAGACGCGTTTGATTTCTATTTGCGCGTGTTAATTTTTTGCGACGACTCCTACGATATTCATTTAAATGGTATGGTGTTAAAGGCTAAAATAATGTGCATAAAATGCTTAAGGTAACTAACGTATTTAATTTGATAAGGATTAGTACTTTATCCTTCTAAATAGCTTTCCAAATTACCGCGTTGAACTTGATAATTTTTTTAGGAAGATATAATTGGTATAGTTAGTTATTTTTAAAAGATAGATATTATATACCATCACGGATTTTTTTGTAGATCTATAAAATAGGAATAATTTCATCATAAATTATTTTGTTATAGCTCTAAAGGTTAGAGCAGCGTTTTCAATGCAAGCTCCCAGTCGGCTTAATTTTTGCCGACCTCTTCAACAATCATCGTGATATTTCTACCACTTTCTATAAAACCTCAACTTATAATACACACTAAACCTTCCTCAGGAATCATTCCATCATTTAGTGAAAACGCCGCATGAAAATCAGTTTTTATAGTTTTTGAGTTTATCGCGAACAGACAGACAGACGCGGACTTTGTTTTATAATATGTAGTGATTCATCAATTAATCTAAGCTATAAAACTAGACACGAAGTTATATTAACTTAACCAGATCACAAATCATAACAGGAACATAGCGAAAACACAATTTAACATAACATATTGTCGCTATGTCCCATGTATGAAAATGTATTTTTTTTTTACAATTTAAGTGATTTTTTCGGCAAAACCTACTTGTAACCTTTATAAAAAACATCGTATTATTTTTTTTAACGATAAGTTTGAGCTTAATTTCACGTCTTTTCATTTGTGCACTTAATGACTGGGCACATGGTATATTTTTAAAATTGCTGAAAACTGGACTATATTGATATTTGATTCTATTTTAAAATCAGAGCTCAAACCTCATCAAACTGCAGAGAGATAACAACAAGACAAGGAGCCGTAATGTATCTTTTTAGCATCAATGGCAAGCACCTAGGAGGCCTTCATTTTGCCGGTTCCCAAACAGGCACCATTAGACCATGACCAGGGGCCTAATTGCGCTAATTTTCAACGATAAAACCAAAACTAAATTGTTACCGTTTCAGTTTCGTTTACAGAAAAATACTCGCTTTAGTTTTGTTGTTGAATACTCTGCCTAAGGAGTCTAGGATTACAATCTAGGACAATTTAAGTGAAAATTATGAAGCTAAACCAAAGATTTTTAGGTACCTAAATATAACCTAAATGACAACGTTACGTTACGTTTTTGTTTTATCGTTCAGAATTACCGCGATTGAGCTGCAGGTTGCACAGAGCACCGAAGAGTATCTGCTAAGAGTTGGTGTTCATGAACTATGAGGATAAGAATACAAAACTGGGTAGATCGGACACTTCCTTTGAGTGACGGTGGGTCCGAGCTGCTGGTGTGGTGCGCAGAGCTGCCACGCCGGAGTGAGGGCCTAGTGATGCTCCAGTAGTGGGCTGCGAAAACCAGGTCGGGATAATGCCGTCGAGAGTTGCCGAAGGTCCAAGAAAGCGTCGTCAATGATGCTGCGATGGAACCTTGAAGGCCTGGCTTGCTGTGCTTCTGCTTGCAGTGTGACTGCTGCGGATGCTGGGATAAGGTATGGGGAGTGATGGCTGCGCTGCGTTGCTTGCTGAAGGTGCTTGATGTGCTCCGTTGGGGTCACCAGTGTAGTGAATGAAGTAGGTATGGTAGGTATGGAGAGAGGTGACCACTAGGAGGAACGCCAAATAGAAGATCTTCCTCCGGGCTTGGTGGTATTAGTCCAACCGATGATGGTTGGCAGTTGTATATTATGCTGCGTCGCTGACTAAACGTCGTTAGCGAGATTTAGGTTTCTCCATAATTATTCTCCATACTACGAGACGCTATTCCTTACTAATCTTTGTGTTTATTCGACATTAGCGCCATCTAGTCACACGGTGATGAATCTTGTTGCAATCGTGTGTTGGTATAGTAATGAGCGGCGTATAGGTAGGTGCTGCTACACGGGCAACGCAGGACCGATTGTTGTGGAGATTCTTGGAGGAGGTTTTTTACACAGAAGATAAGATGATGATAATGAGTGTAAATGTAAATTGTAAATGTAAAACCAACCATTAATTTACTTCACTACAGTGAAGTAATCGGTTGATTATATTATATATATATATACGTACAGTACATAAATTCTCTGGTGTTACCAGATATTTCTCTAGTGTTACCGGTAACGCGATGGAGAACATTGATAAAAGTACAAATAAGTAAGTAATCATTGCATATCGAACAACTATTTCAACTTGATCTTAAATTCCGATATTAAAGTTAATATCTTAACGTAATAATAATAAAATAATCCATGAACTTATCGTGATTTCCGACGTAACACAGCAGAACAACAATAGACCCACACACACTCCACACACAAAGTTAGACAAGGGGCAATACTAACGACGCTAGATAGGACCTTCATGCTAATACCATCACCAATTATTAATGGTCACGCAGGAGCCCTGATTTTTTAGACATTGTTGGGGACAAACCTTCGCAAATATTAATTAAATATTGTTTAAGCAAAATTACTAAAACTATGTATTGTAAATAAAGGATTATTCAATATAGAACTTAAATATGTATAAAATATTGGGTATTCTGATACAATATTTTGAAGATTTGACATGATTTGCTTTGACCGGCTATGCCAGGTAACACAGATTCTTTGTATGGGGAGCGATTTTGTTCTCCTGAGATACTAGCTATAAAATGTTCAAAGGAAAAAATATTGTAATCTGTTGTTCTCGCATTGCTAAATGCATCTAATTTTAGATTAATGTAGAAAAATGTAAGGTTTAAACCGAGTTGTATGTAATAATATGATTTTTTATAGAGCGGGGACAAGAAAGGAGTGCCTTAAAAGTTGATTGGCCAATCTCTGACTCTGACTGAAGCAAACATAACTTGCCTAGTAAAAACTAGGTACTTGATAAAAATAAAAATATACTTGAAAAAGTATTAATCAAATTGTTTAAACCTACTAATTTGTTTTATTTATCTATGTACCTACTGTGCTCATTTCATAAAATTACTGTCGTCTTTTAGGGCCTATCTACATAATATATGTGGCAGTTGTATAAATTAGGTAGGTACGTTAGTTTTTTTTTTTTTTTTTTTACAACTGCTCCCCGAACATAGGGTCCAGGTCTTTTTTTTCTAATATCTACTCTTCTCTTTCATTCAAGTTCTATCTTATTTGCCTCTAGGTACGTTAGTTAGAGCTAGGTAGGTTAGAGTTGCACTATCCTTACTAATATTATAAATGCCAAAGTCCGTTTGTTTGTTTTTTTAACCGACTTCCAAAAAAGGAGGAGGTTCTGTTTCGTCTGTATATTTGTTTTTTTATTTTTATTGTGTATGTCCACCGATTACTCGAAGACGGCTGGACCGATTGAAATGATTCAAACGTTATTACAGTAGGTACACTCCCAAGTTGGTCCCATTTTTTTAAATTATGAAATCGGTTCAGTACTTTTCAAGTAATTTTGAAAACAAGCACGAAAATAGTATGATTTTGTGTGAATTACCTCGATGATTGGTCGTATTACTTCTTTGTTTATGAACTGAATAAGATAATATTTTTTTTGTTGGAAGAGGGATATCTTAAGTGTAGTTTTTTAACCGACTTAAAAAAGGAGTTTCTCAGTTTCGCTGAGCCGATTTTTCTACTTTACTACTAAATAAATGAATTGAATTGAATTGAATACATATATAATATACCTTACCTACAAGGTACCTACACTAAAAATAATAAAATAAAAAATTGTTTACAAAAAACCGACTTCAAAAAACCTACCTCTAAAAAGCAAGAAATAATATTCGTAATAATAAAAATACGTCTATTGAAGTCGGGTGGGGCTTTTAGAATAAAAAAAAGGAATTTGTATTCCAGCCCCACCCGACTTCAATAGACGTATTTTTATTATTACGAATATTATTTCTTGCTTTTTAGAGGTAGGTTTTTTGAAGTCGGTTTTTTGTTTTTTTTGTAAACAATTTTTACGCCTTCACGTCATGACTACTGAATCGATTACAATGAAATTTTACATACACGTTGCCAGGGGTATAGAAAAGGACATAGGGTTTTATCCCGAAAAAAGTATTGTTCGCGAGGGATAGCAAAAACTATCCACGCAGACGAAGTCGCGGGTGGCCGCTAGTGGAATTATAAAAATATATCATTTCGGGATAAGAGATAGGTCAGATAGGTAGGAGTCGACACGTCTTAAGTAGCCGTAATGTTACGTTACGCCGAAATGTTACAGATCAATCGCCAGTATCGCCACCTAATTAATCTATATTTTTTATTCATATGGCGCGAGCGGGCATAGTAGCTGGCCGCCGCGCCGGCGTAACGGCGCGGCGCGGGCGGCCTGTAGCGACAACAATGTATCTGTAATTAAACAAAATCCACTGTATGTATTTTTCTAATTTTTTGTGTGGCATATAAGCGCATTGAAGAGGTCATGTAAGAGCGATCTGATCGATTTTTAATTCATTATTGCGTATATTACGAAAGAAAAATGAATTTATCAAAGAAGCACACCACTTAACTTTCTAAACTTTGTTCAACAGCTATATCTAACCACTGAAAGTCTTAAAATAAGATTTCAGAAATTTTAAAATTTTATTCGAACACAAAAGAGTGATTTTGTGATTTACGCAGTTACACATATATTAATTTTCTAATTTTTTTACAACATGATGATAACATACTTCTTATTATGAAACAATCAACATTTCAAACTTTAATTCTATATATAGAAGTTAAACGAAATATTACGAAATATTACGAAATACCTAAAGCACCGGCATAAAACTTCTAACTTTTCAAAAATAGCTCACAATGCACATAATCTATACACTCCCCAAAAATTAAAACTTTTAGTATTATCAAAACTTTTTTATGAAATTTAATGTCCCACGACCGGACTAATATGTTCCCCTATAAAAATATTGTGCCTGATCTTCTTTCCATTCCTAAATATCATTTACATAACTCTTGGAGTAATCTTTGGAACAGCAGTAGTAAAGGCAAACATTATAAATCAATACAGCAATTAATTCCTCAGAAAATGTGGTTTTCTAAAATAAAATTTAATAAGCTTGTAACATCCAGTATCATAAGGATGCGCCTAGGACATAATTGCTCTGCTTCTCATCTCGCTAGACTGGGTATTATTAATAGTAATTTGTGTGCTTGTGGTACTGCTGAAGAGGATTTGAATCACATTTTCTTTGACTGCCCTCTCCGTAATTGTTCTTCATTCATTGCTTCTTTGATAGACCTCCACGTTCCCCTTCCTACATCAGTTCCTACCTTATTATGTTCCTTACATTAAGATATATACAACATAATATCTACATACATAACTGACAATAATGTGAAAATATAAATATTCCCACAAATCCAATTATTTCTATATTATGTAATCTATTTATGTAGTTTATCCATATCTTTTATTACTTTATTATCCTTATCCTTGATCCTTCTCCAAAATTCCGATCCGGTCTTTTTACGTATAATAAAATGGTTTCCCTACCTTTGACTTGTTTGTGGCAAATGCACAAACCGTGCGGTGCCAAAAAAAAAAAAAAAAAACTTTTTTTCTGTTATAAGAAAATAAATTATTTTCTTCTTTCTGCAAAACAAACCAGCATAAACTAGTGGCTCTGTGAGCTGTAGACTTCGCGAAGACATGCCTCGGGCCACCACTGACTAAGTATTGGGCATTTATTTTGGCCCGAGGGCCTGGGCACACAACACAATAGGCATGATGACTATTTTTTTATTTTATGTTACATAAATTACCTCTCAAAAAAAGAAACATTGGTAAAAGAACTAAGTCGCTAGCATGAAAATTGCCCGAGATATCACAGTGTGAAATGCACACAAATGGACAAATCCCAAAAACGCTCCATACTAACGGCTACTAAGTGATGACGTCACGCCGTGCTAGTTTGTATGCAACGCATAGGAAATTTGTTCGGCAGCTATATTAAATATTGTGTTTATCAAAATAGTTTCTTAGACAAAGGAATCGTTCTTTCCTGGGTTCACTTTTTTAAAATTTTCCTACACCCATAATATTTTTTTTTCTCGTAGATTTAGCTCGTGGGACAAGGTTTCCAAAAAGAAAAAAAATATTAATACCTGCAAACATAAATGAAAAAATATTTAAAAACTTGAATAATGGTGCTCTTCATCGTGAATTTCTTAATGTTTTCGCTTTAAAATGAAAGTGTCTTACTATTAATTTTACTCTCCCGAGTTTATCAATAAATTGTAATGCATGTTACAAGTTTTTACTGTTGATTTAATCCTGAAAATCCATTTTGTGAGGCTGCCGGCTGTTAAGGGATATTCCTTTGCATTTTTATTTCTATTAAAACGACTACATTGGCTGTTGATATGTCATTTGTCATTTTATTTGACATCTGACAGCATCAATGTGACATATGACAGTAAAAAATCGATGTTGCCAAGGTAGAAAAACGTTTTGGGTTGCTGTTTTATTAACTTTGACTATCCAACTTTAAAAATAAATAAAAAATGTTTGCAGGTTTAAAAAAAAAAAAAAATTAATACATGGACAGTTCCTTATTTTGTTCTCTTTCCATAAAATATAATTTTATGACCGTAGGTCACGGGTTACCCAAATGGGCCCAGCCCCCATACAAAAATGGAACAACTCCTTTGCTATTCATTTTACGGACTAATTAAAGGTATCATTTATTTTAATAAATTTTATACTTTTTAAATGGACTTGTCCACCCAACCTTGAAGGGTCATAAAATAAATAATATGCAATATATAAAACCAAGAGGTATACAAGCTACTCTAAAAGTTTAATATGTTTACGATTTTTATTAGTATTTCGTTATTTTATTCATTAGTCATCATCCCTATTGTGTTGGACACCCCTGCTCTAGGGTGCCCGACAATATCTAAAAATACCTAAGGGCGCAGTTATTGAAGCTCGCACAGGGCGCAGAAAAGGCTATTTACGGCACTCAACAACAATAATAAACCAACCACTGGTTGGTTTGTTTGTTGTCGACTTGTGTGTGCTATCAATATTTGTAAGTATTAAAGTGCCATAATACAGATTCTAACAGTCGATTTCTACATAAAATAAGATTACTTTTTCGTGACAATGTTACTTTTTGAGCTGTCTTGTGTTACTCTACATATTTAACTAAAAACCTCGTTGATCCTTATTCCCATAATGGATTGTCAGTTAAGGGATGGAAGGTGAGATTCAGAATGGCTTGAATTAAAGATAAGCTGCAGCTGCAGATATAAGTATCCATCTGTGTATTCTGTGTATTTACATAGGTACCTCTCAAGAAAATCTGTCGCCGCCGCTGCCGCTACGTCACAGAATAACTAATAGTATACAACTTGTACCGTAGACAGACTTGTACTGTACAAGGCTACTAACGTATAAACTACCGGCACGTAACTTAGCAAGTCAGAGATGAGACAAAAGATGCGCAGCAGCTACAAACACTATACTCGGCGCATCTTTTGTCTCATCTTTGTCTTGCCAAGTTACCTACTTATATGCCGGTACCCTAAGATACACTTTTTACGGATTACAGTGCTATCGAGAAAAATAACTCGCGTAAAATCATTCGATAGTTAAATTTTGTATTGGAAATTTGTACAACGCCATCTATCGCCGATAAGCGAAATGAAATTTTCCATATAGAATTGTCTATCGAGTAATTTTACGTGCGTTTTTTTTCTCGATAGCTGTTCGTGCTAAGGGTACAGCTAACTAGTATAGGTAGGTAGGTAACTATTACCTACTTAAGTTTAGGTATTATTTAGTTTTGATTTATTTGTTTTTGATTTTCCGACGTTACAACACCTTTCCAAGAGTCGTGGTCACGGGAGGCCTTAAAGCTTCGAGCAGCGACGGCTTCGTCCCGAAGGGAGCAGCCAAATTATTCTGGCATTTTTGCGGGGGGGGGGGGGGGAAGTGCACACAAGTGTAAGTTTATTTTAATGTGAAATGTAACACCGTCTTTTTGTAAACTTGATGTTCCAGACTCATCAATTCGGCATTTTAAACACTGCAGCGTTCACATCTCGTGCCTAACAACTGAATTAATTCCAATTAATACCTATGCTGTAAATCTGTAATCCGTAAATTTTAATGAACTGTACCCTTAGCACGAACAGCTATCGAGAAAAAAACGCACGTAAAATTACTCGATAGACAATTCTCTATGGAAAATTTAATTTCGCTTATCGGCGATAGATGGCGCTGTACAAATTTCCAATACAAAATTTATCTATCGAATGATTTTACGCGAGTTATTTTTTTCGATAGCTGTTCGTGCTAAGGGTACTACTTTTGGAAGTCCTTTAAGAAGTGTGTAAAAAGATATTCAGAAAAAAATAGCTACCTACTCATCAGAAAGGGGGAATGGAATCCAACAAGTGTATAGTAAATTTGTGTATGACCAAACAGCCTAGATACTGTTAACACTCATCAATCCGCAATAAATGGCCGGGGATGATGAATTAATGACAATGTATTCAGTGTTAATGACTAATATTATTAGTAAACCGATGTCATAACCCGCCGATAGATAACTAGACGGATGTTCCCACGGATACTGTCGGCCCGGGCCGGTTCCGGAGTGGTAGACTTATCTGCTGGTTCCGATAGTGAGATAATAATTTACTTGATGTATGAATAAAAATTAAATGTGATGACTCTTTTCGAAGCTTTTATAAAACCGTATTTTCTAATTCCTCGAAAGAACAACGACCACTTCCCATAAAAGCGTTGACCTGTCACTGTCAAGTTTATGTACGGTAGACGGCTAGGGGCGTCTACGCAACCTGTCAAATTTCTTCAATCATTTGTCGAGCTAAGGTTCAAAATTCATTGTAGATTTTCTTAAAGTTTTGTATAGCTTTATATGCTGCTGACTGTACCTATCAAATAATAAAATTATATTTGAATAGGTAGAACACTAGTATTTATTGAATTTTAATTTGGCAATCAGCAAAATAAAATATGTAATGATAAAATCAATATTTTTATTATACTTACTAAAATGTTCTTTATTTCTGTATTGCCGATTTTTATTTTAGTACGCAATTTATAAATAACGATAAAAATTATTTTAAAGGTCGAAAATGGGCATTCTTCTTGAAATAATCAATACTTAAGTATTACTTTTAAAACTTTTAAAAAGTAGTATCAATATAAGTAGGAGGTACCTATGTAATTGCATACAGCACAACTTTACCTGATGTTTCAATACTTGTAGGAAAGTATTAGTGTTAGCTATGATATGAATACCTACTTGTAAGAAAGAGTAGTTAGTGTTAGCTATGATATTATTATATCACTGAGTGTTAGACAATACCGGAATTTCATACACTCTTTGTGGTTTAATTAAGTACAAAAAGTGAAAACCCATAAGTTGAAAAAGTATCTAAAACGATATCAAAGCCCTTAGGTACTTCCTGCGCCGATCGATGCAATGCAAACAATAAAAAAATATTTGTTCCCTGGAAACGAATTCCAGGTTTATTAATAACGAACTTAATAAAAACTCGAAGAAACGTGAATACCACATTATCTTTGGATGGTGACTTCTGTCAGACCCTATAACAACAAAATTGAGGGTTCCGTAACCCGTAAGGTAAGTAACTCTTTACCTTGCTTTTTGTGTTTTTACGTATTAGCCCGATATTATTAAAAAAATGACGTAATAAGTTTTTAGTAGTTTTATGGTTTTTGATGGGATTTTTTTTACATATTCTATACATAAGTAATTTCAAAATTCCGAGGTCACTATATACGAACTATACATACCTACATACATTCAGTTTTTTTCATTTGTTTAGAACAGTAGTTTTCAAGCCATGAGCTCAAAAAGTGTCATCGCGCATTGTATGAAAATCTTTCTCTGCAATTTAGGGGAAAAAGCGAGGCCGCTTCGAACTATTCCAATACCTAGCTAATGTGCACAATACTTGAAAAGTAGATACTGAAACGATTTCCAAATTTAAAAAAAATGGGACCAACTTGGGAGTTTACCTAATGTAATAAATCATATTCATATTATAATGTAATAATAATAACGTTTGAATCATTTCAATCGGTCCAGCCATCTTTGAGTAATCGGTGGACAATGTGGACATACACAAAAAAAACAAATATACAGACACGCTAGTTTTTTTACATTCTCTTTGATACAGACGAACAGGAACCTCCTCCTTTTTTGAAGTCGGTAAAAATCACATTCGAGATGTATATTATGGCTCTTAATAAAAATAAAACTAAACAAGACACGCGCTGTATAGTACTTACTTAGGTACCTACCAAACCGTAAAAAGGATTTTATTTCAGTGTTACGCGCGAAAATATCAGCGGTGCTCCTAGGAAATTATACAGGATGGAAAATGTGATCAGCGCGATGATATACCTACTAGGTAGGATGGTGCCCATTAAATGTGGTGTCACATCACAAATCTACTCCAAACAGAAAGCGGTCACACGTGACCAGCTTTATGTGCAATCTGTCTGTACCCTTAGCACGAACAGCTATCGAGAAAAAAAACGCGCGTATGTATATTTGATAGAGAGTTTATCGATGGAAATTTTAGTTTCGCTATTCGCCGGTAGATGGCGTTGTACAAATTTCCCATACAAAAATTCTCTATCGAATGGTTTTACGCGCATTATTTTTTTCGATAGCTGTTCGTGCTAAGGGAACAGAACTGAGAGCCCATTTTTTAAATCATTGGGAATCAAATTAAAATTTATATTAGATCCAGATCCGGTAAAAAAAAATTTAAAAAGTAAATTAAAGCTTTTATAACTGAATATGTTTTGCCCTCAATCCAGACGGTTGCATTGCAATAAGAGGCATACTTAGCTTAGATATGCTAGTAAGCTCATTATTATACTATGGCTTAGATATCAGAAAGTACCATCTCTGTGTTAATAAGTTTCATTTTAGAATGGAATTTCTAGCTTCTAAAAATAAATAATCGTTTGTTTTTAACGAATATTGCTCTCACTAGAGAAACCCGATTTTTTTCAAACGTTGGATTGGAACTGAGGGCCCAATGTTTTCGGCTAAGTATATTGACTAATTGACTATGCTAAACCTCATAGAATAATGAAAATTACACCAAGTCTGTCTATCTGGGTAACTAAACACGGGCCTAATTAGAAAAAAAAGCAAATTAACTTCGACATTAGCTGTACCCTTAGCACGAACAGCTATCGAGAAAAAAACGCGCGTAAAATTACTCGATAGACAATTCTCTATGGAAAATTTCATTTCGCTTATCGGCGACAGATGGCGCTGTACTAATTTTCACTACAAAATTTATCCATCGAATGATTTTACGCGCGTTATTTTTTTCGATAGCTGTTCGTGCTAAGGGTACAGATCCCTAATAACAAATAGTTTGGTAACAAAGCGTTTACCGCACGCCGCGCGCCGCTAAAGGCGCACCATTTTGCTTATGCGCTTTTTACGACCGTTTCTTGTTCTCTTTCTGTTTTAAATATAGAACATGCCAATTCCAGTTAACTTTTTTTACCGAGTGGCCAGTCCTGTTGCTAAGTCAAGTTTTTTTTTACATAGCCAAGGCGGTAACTTGAAGCGCGGAGCCTACGCAACGGCTTGGTTTAGACCTAATTAAATTTTAGTGTTCTTAGTAAACTTTGTTCCTAGAATTAGGTAGTCTGTTAAAAATGTAATGCCCAAAAGAAAATAGGGGCCACTATGGTCTTCCATACAAAAGAGGTAACTTCTGAAAGGTATTTTTATGATAAATTCAATTAGATCTTATTTGAATTTCGAAAGCTGTTTTTTAAAGAAAACCTCCTTCAAAAACCTGTAAATAAAATAAAAAACAGCTTCAAAATTAAAAAGCTCTAAAAAGCAAGAAATAAATTTCAAAATCATTAGATATTAATATTATTTTGCAGATTACTTTTAATGAAAAAAGTCTAATATATTCGGGTGGGGCATTTAGAATTAAAAAAAAGAGTTGTCTTCTAGAACCCCACCCAACTACAAGACGTTTTTTAGCGTATTAATGATTTGAATATTATTTCTTGCTTTTTAATCTTGAATTTTTATTTTAAGATTTTTTAGTGAGCTTTTTCTTTTCTTCAAAAAAGCTTATCTCGGAGAAAAACTAGCTTTTCAATATTACTTCGCAGAAAAACTAAATCGCGTCTGGGTGTTTGTGGTTTCAGCTTTTTGAGATCTGCCCCCCTACAATGACTGTCAAAAGTAACATCGAAGCAATGTTGTAAATGAGATGGCGCTATACGCGATGTATAGCTCTGTCCCTATAACAACATTACTTTGAGGTTGATGTAAGAGCTCAGAGTACGGCCTCAGATGTTGTCTAATATTTATTTATAAATCGACGCACACTTGACTTCCGAAAACAAACATTTGGTTGTAAAATCTAATGAGCTCTTATCACCTCTTATCAATAGGCCTTATCACCTCTTATCAATATTTGGTTGTCAATATCAGAGGTGCATAGATGCGCAATATCTCATGGCTTTATACAATTCACACTATAATGCGTGTCTTACAAATTATACTCATTACAACTAGATAATGTCATTACATCAAACAAATACTTATTATGCCGTTGACAAAAACCAGAATGAATGAAAATAAGCTTTGAAACTGGAGCACGAAGGCATAATTTAAAGACAGAGGCATAAATTAACGGCAAATTAAGTTTGCGCTTGTGTTAGACCGTTAACCCACTAAAAGATTTTTTACGGTATGTGTTATCGCTTCACAATAATTAAAAAAAATTGTTTAAAAAACAAAAAAACCGACTTCAAAAAAAACCTGCCTCTAAAAAGCAAGAAATAATATACAAATCATTAGATACGCATTATCATTGTTATAATAAAATACGTCAATTAGAGTCGGGTGGGGCTGGAGTACATCTTCCTTTTTTTATTCTAAAAGCCCCACCCGACTTCAATTGACGTATTTTATTATAACAATGATAATGCGTATCTAATGATTTGTATATTATTTCTTGCTTTTTAGAGGCAGGTTTTTTTTGAAGTCGGTTTTTTTGTTTTTTAAACAATTTTTTTATTTTTTTATTTTTAGTGTAAGTACCTTCTGTATTAGGTAGTGTAGGTATATTATTTAGGTAGAAAAATCGGCTCAGCCAAACGTGAGATAATCGCGGAAAAACATACATACATACAAACTGAATACCTCCTTTTTTTGAAGTCGGTTAAAAAGACTACACAAAGGTATCCCTTCCCCAACAAAAAAAATCGTCTAATTCGGTTCATAAATAACAAAATTGTCAAGTTAGTTGATTTAATATCATAGTATTTTCAGGATTACTTGTAAACTACTGAACCGATTTGAAAAAAAATTAAATGGGACCATCTCGCAAGAAAACTCAATCGAACAAAAAAAGAATCATCTAAATCGGTCCATAAATGTCGAAGATACGCGCGAACAACGATAAAAAAAAAAAAAAAAAAAACATACAATCGAATTGAGAACCTCCTCCTTTTGATGAAGTCGGTTAAAAACTAAATTTTGGATGCATAATGTTTTTTGAAGTAAAGAACTGCTGGAATTAAGTAAGAATATTTGTCGACTGTTAGAGAATGCCTTAAGGCATTAAGTCCGCCAATTGTATTTTCTTATGCAATAAAGTTTAAATAAATAAATATTTTGATAAATGGCAAAAAAATCCTCTTACCTACTTAACGTAAAAAATGCTGACTGTTGAGTTAAAATCGTATGATCTCTCTATACTTGATTATATAAGATATATAAACAGATTATATAATATATATATATAAAAGACCACTTTAATCGTGAAATATTATATAATTGAAAACTTTAAAATTGCAAAGATAAAATTAAACCTTTGTTCACTCCGCTCCCTACAGTTGAAACACCCTGACACATAATTTAGTTAATAAGTAAATTATATGATTAATGAATAATAATAAAAAAATAAGTACAGTCAGCAACAAAAGTTGCTTAACACGTTAGTACTTTGTCATAGTAACTTTTTTGACTAAAGCTCCAAACTGTGAGACACCCCGTCAAAAGAATTGTTGCGTTGCTATGATAATGTACTAAAATGTTAAGTTACTTTCGCTGTTGACTGTACCTACCTCTGAAAGTAAACATCTGTGCATTACCATACGATTTTCAATCAATTCCAACTCTTTCCAATACAAAACAACTCCTTTTGATTTTTCAAACAGAAACGGACTTGTCCAGTTGAAAATGGAATTGCTTATTTCAAATTTTTTACCCCTCCTGTAAAAACTCGTTCTTCGGACATGTCCGCTTTGTTCGCCATAGCTCCTCGTATATCTTTGCTTTTATGAGATATTAACATATATTATGAAACTTTTAGTGGGTTCACGGTCTACATAACATGTACTCTGACCACAATAATTATAAGCGAGAAGAAGCCAGTCGCGCCTTGACCGTCAGGGAAGGTGGTCGTATTGGCCCCGCGTGCAGTGAATAGTGCATAAGGAGTTAAGTGCGATGAAGTGGGTGATCGTAACCGGTTTTGTGGTGACTCTGATCAGATTTGGAGGAGGGAAAGGTAAGCTTATAAGAAGGGGTTTGCGGAAAATTAGAAATGGGTGCCTTATCAGAACTTTTGGGTTCATGACTTTTGACTCCTGAAAATTGATGCTGCGTAAATCAAGCGGTGGATTTTCTGAAGTTATGAAATATGTATCACATTAACATCCTTGCCAGGAATATGATTGTTGGAGTATAATTCACAATTAAAATTAAAGTTTAAAACTCAGTGAAACTTTTATCAATTTATGAAATAATCAATTTTCATGCTGAATGTCCCCAAAAAGTTAACCGTTATCTTTTTGTCAAACTTTCTTCAAAAGTTCTGTTGAATTTTAAGATGAAAACTTGTAAAATGACGAAGCTCCAAGAAGTATTTAATTTTTGAATGAATGTTTCTTAAAACTTGGTTATTTTCGCTTTATACGGAGGGCCAACATAAGACCACTATAACTTAGCTTAGCTGTTTTGGTTTAAATCTGCTACCGTTTCAAAATTAATTGTAAGTCTGTTTCGCGAAAAAAAAAATTGAGCCGAATATTTATTTTTAATTTTGAAAGCGATTTATAATGCTCTGTTGTTTGTTTTTGAAGTCGGTTAAAAATACTAGTGGTCGCCCGCGACTCTGTCCGCGGAGACTTCGATTCAGGGTACGAATAGTTTTTACCCTATTATCAATTTCAAACGCAAATAAATAGTAATTTTCAGGCGTGTTTTGAGGCCTGAAGCAAAGTATTGTTTTGGAGAAGTTGCTTTTGGTGGTTCAATATCCACTTCATTTCACACTAGTGATGAATTAGGAATTTTCTCCCAATTCACCTCCATTGGGCAGATGAGATATTTTTCGTCTCAACTGACCACCGGTGATGAGAGTTGGTGGTCAGATAATAATAATAATAATATAAATCTTTTATTGTTCCAAAAAAATACTACATAGCTTAATAATTGACACTTAAGTACCTAAACTACCTAGGTCGATCCTGTTCTTATAGGCACTTATGCTCTTTATGAAGCATTATGCTTAGATGGTCCGGAGGGCAGTGGTTCGGCGTTAAGGCGAGGCCAGTTCACGAAATTTACTCTTTTACTATGTCTTTAGAATAAGGTTGAATATCACATAACTTTAATTGACGCTTCGCCAGAAATTTGACGAATTTTAGTACATTTTTATTGATTTCTGAAATACTGGATCATTTATTAAAAATGTAGGTACTCAGTTATTGTGTTAGATCGATAAAAAAAGCTATCCTTTTTGCATAAAAAATCATATCACTGTCGTTGAAAATTACGAAATCTGACGATTTGAAATTTATTTTTATAAGTTTTTATGGTGTTATTCAGGTTTTTTTTACAGAGTTACCATGCCATTTTTCAATATTCTGTTCGGTTACTTTGCTTCTTTGTTTCTTTTTCTGTCTACAGTAATTTTTGTGAAGTAGAATTTTACATCAGTTCTTCACATTGGAAGTTCAAAAATCAGACTTTTCATCGGATCGTGAACTGGCCTCGCCTTAAAATTTATAATTAAGGATGATGTGATGATTATGGATAAAAATAATAATATGGTTCTTACTGCACTGCTAAGTAGACTGACAATCTAGGCTATAAGCCTACATTGTAGGCTTCCTAAGTCACTGTACGATCAGCAAAGAAAGTAGATTAACATTTTAGTACTTTTTCAGGTTAAATTTTTTGACAGATGTCCAGTTTTAGTCAAAAAAAGTTAGAGTCAGAAGCATTTAGTAAAAAAACGTCGCTATGACAAAGTACTAAAATGTTAAGAAACTTTTGCTGCTGACTGTACATAATGTGTTTTATACTCTTATGTATGTTGAACGTAGATAAGTATCCGGAAATTGTCTTTGCATTGATATTTTAACTAAGAACTTTTCCCAAGAAATTAATATTTTTATTTTTTAAATGTCACTTTGACATATCGCGATTGCGAAGTCCACTACCTATCGCTTTTACAAATGTGGGGTTATTGTTAGGTCATACAAAACCTCTCGTGGGGTTGATCAGACCATCAAACTGAACAACTTTCATTAGGAGACCAACCTTGAAATCGCGAAAAAAAATCAGGTGTTTCATACATTTCGATGAGAGGCATTGTGCTTTTGTATGGTACAGCTGATTTTTTTTCGTGATTTCGAGGTTGGTCCCATAATGAAAGTTGTTCAGTTTGATGGTCTGTACCCTTAGCACGAACAGCTATCGAGAAAAAAAACGCGCGTAAAATTACTCGATAGACAATTCTCTATGGAAAATTTCATTTCGCTTATCGGCGATAGATGGCGCTGTACAAATTTCCAATACAAAAATCTATCGAATTATTTTCCGCGCGTTATTTTTTTCGATAGCTGTTCGTGCTAAGGGTACTGATCAATCCCTCGCGAGGTTTTGTATGAACTAAAAATAACCTTGTATATCCAAAGACTAGACCAAAGTCCACTGTTTGAAGGACTTGTCTGGTCGAAATTGCAAAAAGAAACTCTTCAAGATAGACAGCCGCAAATCGAACTAAACGAAAGTTCGAATTGAAAGCAATTGGATGTGATTGAACGAATTGGTCCAATTCACGACGAGCATTAATATTATTTTTATATCAATTGACTATTGTAATTATTAAAATAAATTAAAAATACCATATTGTACTCGTAAAATTTTCACGGCCTTGCTATTGGGTTTCAACAAACTTCAACAAACTTTGGTAGGCCGACCGCTTCAGAGGTCAGAAAAAGTTTTCGGCTGACTGACAGGTTAAAAGTCTAGACTTTGTGCAGTCTGCAGGGGTAGGGGACTCCAAAAACGGCTTATAATCATGAGCCTATTATTGTAGGCACAGACACATGCTTAGGTACTCTATGGATGGATAACGTGGTAAACGGCTAACTCCTGACAATGTAATTACTTTATTAACCTCTAAGTGCCAGAGCGGTCGCCGGCGACCTGACATAATCGCCATATTGCCGTTCTGTCAAAGCCCAAGCGGTCGCCGGAGACCGGTACCGGTAATCGGTTTTTTCTCTATGTAAATGACTATGATTTTGGTATCTAGAAATGAGAAAAGTATTCATAAATAAAACTATCTTTACAAAATGATAAATTATAGCCTGATAACGAAATTATCGGGTTTTTGTGAAAGACGCCATTTTATTTCTTTCTTGTCAGTTGGTGGGGAGGGTTTTTGTTTTTTAACAAAATGGCGGATGGCGCTGAAGGGTTAAGTTGTCAGATAATTTTCAAATTTCCTATTCTTCTGTCACCGAAGTCCCGTCAAATTGCGTTACATCCTCGTTGCATAAAGCAATTTTGTGCCGAGGATCAAAACAACCATTAATATCGTTGGCATCACAAGGAAAACAATTGTTCCCATAGATAATTGGCGCATTGTGAGGCTAATTGCGGTGCGCGCACACTCACTAAGGATAACAAGAACTAGGAACTCTTTTTTAAGGCACACTGGTGTAAATATCGGCTGGTAAACTAGAATATCAGCAACTTCACAACTGGGAGTGGGAATGTCGTAAAATGCGATTAACTAATACTTAGTAGACTGCACTAAAATTGCGTTGAAGATTTTACAAAGAGAATGTAATCACTACGTTTGAAGCAGGCAACTTATACTAAGCCAGAATGGCTTAGCTTTCAGAATATCCTTCATACGTTACCTAATCGTAACTAACATCCAATAATATACCCTATAGTAACTAATAATCTCCTAAATGTAGGAAAATTAAAACTGTTTTGTACTTATTCGGTATGATGAGGTAAGAATATAAATCTGAAAACGGAGCCATTTTGGCTGTTTGTTGCCTCACTTTTGACATAGCTCTATTATACATTGCAGACTATGAATTGAGGACAGTCTTTTCAAAACGGGATATTTCCAAAATATGATTTTTTAAACTGAGTATGAGGTCTTCTTTTCCATGCTAAAATACGAACGAATTTCAAACGATTCCCCTTTTGAAAAGATCCTCCTCAATTGCATTAGAATTAATATAATAAGAAGCATTGGAAATAGTTTTTTTTATTTAGACAAGTAATTATTTGATAACAATAAAAGTGTTGTCTCACTTTACTTACATACAAGGACTCTGATTCTAGGTGTTATTATTCTCCAGGTGATCCAGACTATAATGCTGGGCCGTTTTAATAATCACGTGACTGACGTATAAACTAAGAATTCCAGTGTTATAATTATTATTTATTAAGCAAAAGTCAAAACTATAGGTTAGTAAGAATTCTTATCAGTTTTGAGTTCTTGTTAAATCATTATCATTTCCTTATTGTGAATTAGACCCTTTCTGGAAATTCATTAAAATTATTAATTAAGGTTTGGAACCGGTACTTTTTACACGACAGCCCAAAAAGGAGTGTACATATTATTATGTATTCAGGTTTATGATGATAGTGATCCTTACATTATTCCGAGTGACACTGGTTATTTTTTTTTCGACACACTTGCTCGTAAAGTGAGCCCTATATAATACACCGCTTTTAGGGCCATAAACCGAGCTATAACCATAGATATAGTAGCTATAACAAACGCGTGCAATAATATATAAAACACTAGTTCGTAATAGAATTAACCCTACAAAGTTAAATTAGTACCTTACTGCAAGTTCTATGCGAGTAAACAGAGCATTCCCAATTTAGCCGGGTAATACAGATATTTTTTTTTTGACAACAAAGAGGTTTTATGCTGCTGAAACATCATATACATTTTTGGAATAAATAAATGTGTAAGTCCATATTTAAGTCAAATAAATATATAATTATTATCAAATTATTCAGAATTCACAATATTTTGTTATAAAATATTAAAATATTTGCATTTTGTCACTTAAAATTATAATTTTGAAGTATTAGTAGTAGGCTGTATATATGCTCCTCACCCCTTTGTTCGCAAAAAATTCTTGCGTTAGCCTGTGAAAAAAAAAAAAAAAAACATGCGCGCCTTTTCCCATAATTATCGTATTTTGTTTTTGCCATATTTCTTGCTTTGTGATATATTACTTTGTTTTTTCCTCGCAAATGTGTTGAAAAACGTCGTATGAAACTCGTGAGCTTTTGTTTATTGCACACTCGGCTGAGTTACGCCCTCGCCTGCGGCTCGGGCTGCAACCCACAGCCTTGTGTGCAATGAGCAACCTAAGCTAACTTGTCTCATAATGTACTATTAAAGAAGCACAGATAATATAATACTGAAGTAAAACTGTACGACGCCATTTTCAAATGTGAAAAATATATTTTTTTAAATATATTTTGAAAAAAATAATGCTGCTGAAAATTCATACATTCAACATACAATCATACATTTTTGGAATAAATAAATGTGTAAGTCCTTAATTAAGTCAAACAAATATTTATTATTATTAAATTATTCATAACTCACAATATTTTGTTACAAAGTTCATGTATCCAGCTCTTGAATTCAAACTTGCTAGGTGCATTTCGTATGTTTATAAACATTAGGCTATTAAAGGAATAGGAACTGTCGTAGGTATAGCCGTAAGGAAGAAAGACAAGTAAGAAATGGACATAAGTAATTATATGATTGGGATAAAGTACAACAAAAGTCGTAACGGTCGAGACATTGAAACTTCTGGTGGCGGTGACGTCACTCGACAAGCGCATATGAATGAATGCGACCCGCGACCCGCGACCGCGACCCCTGATAACGTGTGACGTAACAGCGACACTACAAACAATCCGGTTTCTTGTATACTTAACTTATTTGTTAATTAA